>CM073571.1:68144617-69394617 GCA_037074715.1 Magnolia kwangsiensis | reverse complement strand
AAACATTAAGTGGGCCCCTTGGTCCACGTGACATTATGAACAGATTGGATGCAAATAAACATTATGGTGGGCCTGTTGGTCCACATGACCTTATGAACAGATTGGATGAAAATAAACATTACAGTGGGCCCAGGTTGGATGGAAAATAAACATTATAGTAGGCCCCACATGGGACCCACCTGATGTATGTATTGTAATCCACATGTAACGCCCTGAAAATCGGGGGTCGAGTAACAACTCAACTTCCATGTTTCAAACCATCACTTATGCAACATAAATAATGATGATTAAATGTTGTCTAAGTTAGTGCATTAATCATGAGTGAGATTATACCAAAACAGCAATTCATACTTCAGATCTAGTGATAAAACGCAAGCGGAAGACTAGAAGATATATATATATATATATATATATATATATATATATATATATATATATATATATATCACTGTATGTAAAATAAAACAATCTTGATCTGACTCCAAAGTATGAATATATCTTTGAGTCACATATACATATATCAACCAAAATCAAATGTCATATGATAGTCCAACTAGCAAAATCCCGTTGATCCAGGCCACCTATGCAAAGCCGTTAGAGAACAGCATGTACGAGAACTCGTCCTGGTCCTCGTAGTAGTCCGGCTCCAACTCCTGAATCACCTCGCTATTTGCATCTAAGACAGATTCTGGTAGGTGTTGCAAACACCGTCCCGTAACGTGGGAGTGAGTGATCAACTCAGTGGAATCATAGAGCAAAGATTAGCATGTTTTCAAATCAATCACGCGATAATGGTAAAGCAAACAATCAAACATTTCTAAACACTGTAATTAATGCAAGGATGAGATACAATAATGATGAGTGCCCTCACTTACATACTCCCTCATGCAACACCATTTCACATTCGTGGCATGCTTTCTTCCCTCAGTGCTCCACATCTTCCAGGCACATGCAGTGCGATATGAATTTGATCACCGAGTTGCTATTAGTCCATTCACACAGAAGGATTGAAAAAATAAGGTACTTTCCTTATATCATTCCCAACAAAGATCCTGTCTAGGGTTGTCACTTTTAGTAGTCTTATACGATGATATATTTCAAAGTTGCTGTAAGGGCTGCTAGGGCTGTTGCACACACTCATTACACCGCTCCCCCATCACCTTATCAATACAGGCCTAGTTGTACTCTTATTGCTACGAAAGGTTCGTCGCCTCACGTAGACTTAGAATACGCTCGAGGTCACTACAAAGGGCTCATCATTAATCAGAGTAGGCTGACAACTCGAATGTAGTGTCCCATACCACCACAATCGGCTCACGAGTCTGAGGTGCTCACTGGTCACTACGGGGAGGCTCGTCGCCACAGTGTAGGTAGACAGCTCGACCACGATGTCCCATACCACCATGCCCGGCTCATGAGTCTTAATGGATCAAGGTACCACGGTTATCAGGGTTATCACTGGTAAGTTCAGTACTATAGGTTCAAGAAGTTATGAGCAATATAAGGTGAACATACAATGGTCAGTCGGGTTACTTGACGAGCTCAACTAGTACGAGCGCACCTCAAACTGAACGACATGAAGTGCATAAACACCTCATGTGGCCTAACCACTGCCGTCAACCAAAGCACGACTCGGGTTCGTCTACGCGCCCTTCGTGGCGAATAGAATTCAACCACGAATTCAAATCTGTTACTAACTGCCTAGACTATAGTATAGCCCCAAGCACATGTAATCTAAATCAGTACTCATATCAGATAGACAGAATTGAAATAACAAGTAATTCAAGCATGTTAGCAACATGTCATAAGATACAACATAAACAATTTAACCATACACAAGCATTTCATATATATAAGGTAATCAATTCAAATATAACAAACATGAAGGAAATCATATACATCATCAAAATAATTGAGAATCCTATCTCAATGCTAATCTATAACCTCATTTACTCAATACTTACTTATACAAACATTTATACAAACACTTAGTCTACACACATTAGTCTACATAGCATATGTCGCCTAAATATGCATTAGGGCAAATCTCTTCGCCAAACAGATTGTACACGCATAACTAGCATAGATACACGGTAAATACTCATGGCAATCACATCGGAAAAATTCGTACATATATAGTATTTCCTACAAATACCTAAAATACCCTAAATCTCATATTCTTTGTACGTATTCGAAATGAAAAACAGACAGCATGTTCTACATGTCAAACAACATCCTTGTCAACAATCTACCATTAACAGCTTTTAAAGCTTTAAAAAAAAGTAACCTAAGCATCTAAAATCCGTAACTTAAGCCGTAGAAGCGTAATGAATCGAATAGAAACTCTATGCTTCATCAACGTCAATATGACGACCTATATCACAAGGTATGTCAGCTACTTCGCTACTTGTACCAATAGAAACCCTAAAACAAGTTAAGGTTAGGATTTTCTTACCTAGAATGAAGTCAGAATCACCGGAAAAGTGATTAGATCGCGATGGTTAAGTGCATATAGTAGCAGGATAGAGTGATAGGAACTTCCTCTCACAACTCTCACACAATCTCTCTTTTCTCTCTTCTCTCTCCTAGAATTTTTCTCAAATTCGTATGTGAGGGATGGGAGAGGGTTTAAGATCCTTATATAGGCTAAAAACTCACCTATTTAGACTTAGGACCACGGTATATTTAGGTTATAACCAAATAAGGTATTTTTCGATCCAAAAAAATATTTCTGGAGGTCCTTTGACTAAATGCGGTCGGACTTAAGCTTATGAATGCTGGATCCTAATCACGTTAAGTTTTCAGTTCGATCGGATTTCCAAATCGCACGTGGCAGACCAGTTTCAGTTCAGCGGTCACTAAGACTCGATCAGGGATTCCAAGTATACTGACATGAGTGGAAAATGTTCCCTAATCCGAGGGTGTATTTGGGTCAGATTCCAACGGTCTGAATGCTTATAATTAGCCCGCAAGCGACTCATGCCAGATTACTTAAATTATATTTAATTTATAAAGAATTCTACGCTTTCTCACACTCCTTGCTCCGGGCTCAATGAAATAGTCCCAGGACATCGTTTGAGCTTGATTTTCGAGGTGGTAGTCAAGTCCAACTATGTGCTCATAATGGTCTAAATTCATCGCTACCGGACTCATGACGCGCGAGCCAAGTCCATTACAAAGTTTCAAAGGGTTCTTGAGAACAAACGGGTTTAGAGTTTGATCCTAGGTTTCAGGATGTTATAGTGTCAATGATTCCACAAGTTTTGGGTCTTGTAGAACGAATTTAAAGCAAACAGTGCTAATTTCACAGCTAATCTAGCTTAGCTCTAGTTAACTTACGCTTAATTTCTAAAGGAATTAATCCTAAGTGATTTCTGCCTGAGGTGGTACTCGGGTCTACGTACGAATTTTTCTGAGACGTTACACCACACCTCCCATTAGTGTGGGCCCAACCATGGGTATGTACCTCATCTATATTGTTCATCCTTTCAATCACTAAGGGATCTACTATGATGCATGTGTTTCATCCAAATCGTCCAACCATTTTGGAGATAATTTAAGGCCCATTGTTGAGGCCACCTTAATCTGTATAAGGCCCATCGTTGAGGCCCATCTTGATGTATTGGTGGCCCTTGTTGAGGCCCACCTTAATATATATGTATAAGGCCCATGTTGTGAGGCCATTGTGATGTATGCAAGGCCCATGGGTTATGGCCCATCACAATGTACGTAAGGCCCATTAATACGGCCCACTTAATGACTATAAGGCCCATCTGATACGGCCCATTTGATGTACTTAAGGCCCAGTGGGATGTATTTAGGTCCATTGCAATGTGTGATTTCTCCATGGTATATAAAATGATGTTTATAACGGGATGTACCTTGGGAATAATGATGGTTAGATGCCCACATTGTAATGATGATGCTGGTTAAATGTCCTCATTGTCACTCTCCCTGAGGCCCATTGGTAGGCCCATGCTTGTAGTATGTAAGCTGTCTAGGCCCATCTTCCTTATGAATAGAGCCCATTACCATATAACATGTTCAGTATAGATCCATAATTCATGATCATACACTTCATATGTATGCCTGATATGAGGAGTGACTGATCATAGCATATGCCTTTGGACGGATTATTTATGGGCTCCCTGATAGACAGAGTTGCCCTACATGAGCGCGCTTATGCAGAGGATTGTTCCATGTCTGGTAAGGTGGTTCATCACTTGCATTTGTGTGATTATGATTATTGTATGCCCTAGCGACATCAGGGCCCTAGCCTCCACAAACACATCGTAGGTGGCTGGATTGAATTCTAAAAATATTGTTACTAAGCATCAGGGCACCATAGATGTCCCTGGGTGAAAATTCCTAAACCCGATAGTACCAGAGGATGACTCCAACGTTGAGCTCAAGTGGATATATGAGTGCACGAGGGCCGAATACCAGGAGACCGCGTCTCTCACTGTGTCATGGTTGGTTGAAAAGGGGTGTGGCCTTACTAGGCTGAGTTTGACCAGCTCATGAATGGGTCCGCTATTGATGTGCCGGATAGGTATTGGCAGACTATTGGATAGGCAAATAGTGAGGTTTCTTACGCTTACTTAGACTATGCGGATAGGAGAGCGACAGTGTCATTTAGAGTGTAATAAACTCCGGTGATTATCCAGAATGAGAACTGTACTGATATATGATTGTCATGCTCAAGTTACATCTCGCATCGCATGGCAGTTTTATGGCCGATAGCATTATATCTTGCACCGCATAGCCTTGGTACGACTAATTGCATTCATGTACTCATTAGCATGTTTCTACATTACTTTGACCTTGCATTCTGATCATACTTATATTGCGCACACACTTACACTGACCTCTTAGCTTTCTATAAGCTTATGCATGATTGGTGCATGCAGGAGATGCTAGGACGCAGCCGAAGGGCCTTGCCATAGTTGGAGCATACAGCCCACAGTTTGGAGCATACAGTCGAGCTTTTGGAGTTTCTGTTATTTTCATTACCTTGTATTTCCCTTCAGACGCATTGTACTCAAAGTTTTTGATCATAGTGGATTTTGTGATGGTGTTCTTATAGTTATTGCTCGTGGGTTATGCTTATGGTTATGCTCATTACGATTCAAATTGATGATTAGAAATCTTCCTTGTAACATCCTAGGATCGGAACCTGGTAAATGGGTACCGGGAGTCAAGAATGGGGTTCTACGGAGGTTGTCGGTGCCGGATTCGGCATTCAGAAATTTTGTGAGCCCGATTTTCGAGTTTGGGGCGTGACAAAATTTCTTGGACTAGTCGAAGCAGTGCTAGCACTAGTAGAACAAGGTCCAGGACTAGTCTTAGAACATACCAAATTTACGTATAAAATATATATGGATTATGTATCCAAAATATCCTACTCTAAAGGTCAACCTAATGTCAGTCATACCTCAATAGTGAAGCAAGGACATTGAAACTTGACGACAAGTGACCTTTGAGTATAATTAATCCTGAGATCTTGATCTTGAAAGTTTCTTGAACTTGAAAACTTCTTGAACTTGAACACTTCTGAGATCTTGAACTTTTAAACTTTTGAGATCTTTGAACTTGAATGCTTCTTTTGTTCATCACATATACAGCTTCAAAGCAATATCTTTGTCACCACAAATTTGAAAATAACAAGGGGCTATAAACTATAGCATTTACAATCTCCCCCTTTGTCAAATTCATGACAAAACAACTTTTCAAGATATGATACATAACATAGAATATCTGATTAAAGAATCATTCTCCAATTGTTATCAACTGGCACATAGCACTAGCATAATGCAATGTTATTCCCTCCTTATAGCACCAATCCAGCATTAAAAATCAGAATCAAATATGCATACTCCCCCTTTTTGTCACAATATGACAAAGGAAGCACAAAATAGATTGGTAAAGAGTAATAATCAAGGAGATAAAGAAGAGGATATCAGACAAGAATTGAGAACAAGCAAAAGCAATACATATAATTTAAAAACTGAGCTAAATTAATGATAGCTACAGTAGTAAATCTAGTCAAGTGAACATAATAAAAATAGAGTTATTACAGACCAGCAAATAGAAAATGAACTAATCTGAACCAGATGGAGCAGGACTGGAAGGATCAAGTTGATGTATGCCCTTATTCAAGCGCCTAAGATACTTGCACATATACTTAAATTGTAAATCATGGGCAACAGACATGTTTTCCATCTTAACATTTATATTCTCAACTTTCTCCTCCAATGCACTTAGTCGAGCATCAAAAGCAGAAGACTCATAATCTGGATCATTTGCAGAGTCAGATTCAATTTCTTCAAAAATATCATCCATGTTCATAGCATCAGGAGGAAGATCACCAGCTTCTTCCTCATGTTCAGCTTCAGCCGTATCAACACCATCTCTTTGGCTAGAAAGAAATTCCAGCTTCATCTTATTGATATTAAAGTTGTTAAATATCAGATGATGGATAGAGGCTTCACTAACTGGCATATCGACTAACATATGCGTAGCCAATACAATCATCAAATAACCAAAAGGGATATCACTATGACTAGGATGGAGTCGAAACCGAATGATAGAGTGACAAATCAAGGATGGTAAGCAAATATTAGCACCTCTGGCTATATTATGAAGAACATGAACCATAAATGCCATTAACTCAGTTTTATTACCCGATCGAGGATACAAATTAGACACAAAGATCCTATGAAGAACTCTATATTTGGGTGACAAAAATCTTGAGGGGAGTGCATTTCCTTTATGCATCCATTGAACATCCAGATTGCATAAATCCTTAGTTAGCATGCATTTTTCAGTCTGTGAGGGTTTTTCAGATAGTGTATGAATGAGAACTCCCTCATCATTCATAGAAATTTCCATAAGAGCTGAAATCAAGTGACGATCAACGTCGAATGGTCCTTCTCTTGTGGCAATTTTAAACGTTAGATTTTCCAGTGAAAAATCACATATGCAAGCAAACATGGATTGGGCAATAGACCGGTATGCTGGCCCACCCCAATGCAATAAGTTATCCCAACATACAGCTTGGAGCATAAGAAGGATATCAAAAAGAGCAGTATGATTAATATCAATAGGATGTTCGAAAATAACATTACATAGTCTGATGTCCCAAATAAAGGATGAATCATCCTCGGGAGCCCTAAGATGACGCTTAGTGAGAGAGGCCGATTTGAAAGAATATGGACCATAGGAAGTTGTTTCTTTTCCTCCAGAAGCCATTTGCAACAAAGATTTCAAGAATATAAAGAGTTGCAAAGGATTGAGAAGGGAGTTTTCTCAAAACAGATTTTTTTCAAGAAAAATCCCAAATCACAACGAAATTCAAAATAGATAACTTCAAGAGAGAAATAGAAGTAATCTAGACACAAATCTACAAGCAAAACATAAATGGAGCACTAACCATGGAGATTTCAAAGGTTGGCTTCGACTAGTCGGACGTCGGTTCATTGGTGAGTGAAAATGAAATGAGGAAGATGAAGTGTTTTTCCCAAATTAAAGGCATTCACGAGTTTCACGACTGGTCGTGTATATTCACGATCGGTCGAGGACCAGCCAAAAATGCAATTTTCTAAAATTTTCAGCATAATTTGTAAAAATTAAAGTCTAAACTAGCAAGAATATACATATGATACAAAAGGCATAAATTATCATCTTAAAATGCACATGCTAAGATCAAATTTCATTTGGTTAAACCTGCTTTTGTCTAGAGGTTTAGTGAAAATGTCAGCACATTATTTCTTGGTAGATATATATTCCAAAGATATAACCTTTTCTTCTACTAATTCACGGATATAATGAAATCTAATGTTAATGTGCTTAGCATGAGAATGCTGAATAGAATTTTTTAAAATATTTATAGCACTGGAATTATCACAATATAATAATATGGAATCCTGTTTAATTCCATAATCACTTAGCATTCGATTCATCCAAATAAGCTGCGCACACGCATTACCAGCTGCGATGTATTCAGCTTCAGCTGTTGAAAGTGATATAGAACTTTGTTCCTTGGTAAACCAAGAAACTAAACAGTTTCCGATATAAAAGCAACCACCACTAGTTAATTTTTTATCATTAAGATTACCAGCCCAATCAGCATCTGAGTACCTAGCTAATTGAACACTAGTCACATGTGGATACCAGAGACCTAGATTAAGAGTACTTGCGACATATCGCATAATCTGCTTGACAGTAATCAAGTGTGATTCTGTAGGATCAGACTGATATCTAGCACAAATACCAACACTTAGTGCAATATCAGGTCTACTAGCTATTAAATGCAATAAACTACCAATCATGCTCTGATATAATTCTGGATCAACATTTTTACCTGCAGAATCTTTTGAGAGTTTCAAGGTAGTACTCATAGGAGTATCGAAGTTCTTACCATTCTCAAATCCAAATCTCTTAATTAAATTCAAGGCATATTTAAATTGAGAAATGAATATTTTATCAGGTTATTGCTTTACTTGCAACCCTAGGAAATAATTCAATTCCCCAACCATGCTCATTTCAAACTGTAATTTTATCAAATCTGCAAAATCAATAGTCATGTTAGTACAAGTAGATGCATAAATGAAATCATCATTATAAATCTGTACCATTAAAATATGATGATTATGTTTTCTAATAAACAGAGTTTTATCAAAAGATCCCATTTGAAAATTATGGCTTAACAGGAACTTTGTTAGTTTCTCATACCATGCCCTAGGAGCTTGTTTTAATCCGTAAAGTACCTTTTTAAGGTGATACACATGATTAACACTTTTGAGATCCTCAAAATCCATTGGTTGTTCAACATACACTTCCTCATGCAAATCACCATTTAAGAAAGCACTTTTCACATCCATTTGATAAATCTTGATTTTTCTAAAACATGCAATGGATATAAATAGTTTGATTGATTCAAGACGTGCTACTGGTGCAAAAGTTTCATCAAGATCAATACCTTCAATTTGAGTGTAATCTTATACCACTAGCCTAGCCTTGTTCCTAATTATATTTCCAAGCTCATCAGACTTATTTTTAAAAATTCATTTTATTCCAATGATGTGTTTATCTTTGGGTCTGGGTACGAGATACCAAACATCATTTCTTACAAATTGGTTAAGTACTTCTTGCATCGCAACAATCCAGTTTTCATCAGCAAGAGCTTCTTTTACGCTAGAAGGTTCTATCTGGGATGTAAAACATATGTAATTACATATATCGTCAAGTTGTCTACAATTACGAACACCAGTGAGAGGGTTTTTAAGAATTTGAGTAGTTGGATGATCTTTAACAGTCCTTAGTTCAGAATCAATTTGATTAGATGAAGTATCAGGTTTATCAACTACAAGAACTTCATCATTATCTGAACTTGAGACTGGTGTGTTTAAGTGATCATCAATGACCATATTAATAGACTCTTAAATCACACCAGTCCTTTTGTTCAGAACCCTATAAGCACGACTATTTAAAGAATACCCTAGAAAAATTCCTTCATCACTTTTCATATCAAATTTTTCCAGATTTTCACGATCTCATAAAATATAGCACTTACTGCCAAAAACTCGAAAGTATTTGACAATAGGCTTTTTATCGAACCACATTTAATAAGCCGTTTTATTATTGCCTTTACTAGTGTAAACTCGATTAATAATATTGCAAGTTTTATTGATTGCTTCAGCCCAAAGATTCTTAGAGAGCTTCATGCTATTCAACATGACATTAGCCATTTCTTGTAGCACTCTATTTTTTCTTTCTACTATCCCATTTTATTGTGGAGTTTTGGGCACTGAAAATTCATGTAATATTCCTTGGTCACTACAGAACTTCTCAAAACAGCTATTCTCAAATTCAGATCCATGATCACCACAAATCTTACTGATTTGAGAACCTTTTTTAGTTTAAATCCTTTTGAGAACTTTTCTTACTTCTTCAAGGGTTTCTGATTTGTCCCTTAAGAAGACTACCCATGTATATCTAGTAAAGTCATCTATTATTACCAAGATATACCTTTTGCCACCTTGACTCTCCGTTCTGGTAGGTCATATCTGATCCATGTGGAGAAGTTCGAGTGGTCTTGATGTGGTATTGGAATTCACCTTTTTGTGTGAGTTCCTTATTTGTTTGCCAAACTGGCATTCACCACATATCTTATCTAATTTTTAAAGTTTGGGTAGACCTCTTATAAGTTCCTTTTTGCTCAATCTAAATAAGTTTCGGTAGTGTCAATGTCCAAGACATTTGTGCCATAATTCAGTCTCATCTATATGGACCATGTAACATGTTTGATTAGATGAGCTGGATTCACAAACAAGATAGCAGTTTTCAGACGTTCTACGTCCAGTTAGTATTACTGAACCCTTGTTGTTTAGAATCTCACGGCTTTAGTTAGAAAACTGAACACTATGGTTATTATCGCATATTTGAGATATGCTTAGCAAATTATGCTTTAGTCCTTCAACGTATAAGACATTCTTAAATAAGGAAAGGTTATAGAGTTGAACCGTACCTTAGCCCATAATTTTGTAGTTACTGCCATCACTAAATGTGACTGAACCATCACTCATATCTTTTAGATCAGTGAATAAAGCCTTGTCGCTTGTCATATGCCTGGAGCATCCACTATCTAGGTACCACTTTAAATGGCTTATAGCTTTGAAAATGGTGTGGGCAACCAAACAAGTGACCTTTGGAATCCATTTCATAACCATTTTGGGTTTAGGTGGATAGTTGGTCTTCTTTTGATTGTAAGAATTATAAGTATGACCAATTCAGTTAGACTTTAGAAGCTCCTTAAGTAAATTAAGTATCTTTTCAGCCAAAGGATTTTGGTTATACTTCCTATAGTTGAAATAATTTTCTTTAGGTTTTTGAACAGATTTAGGGTCTTTAGAAAACACTTGTCCTTTCCCTTTTAAGTTTAAGGTCTCTCCTTTTACAAACTTAGGAGGTGCATTCTTCAGTTTAGGAGAAACATTCTTATCATAACCCAGACCAGATCGATCAACACATTTTCTCAATCCTGATAAGAGTTTTTCTAATTTAGAATCACCTTGAGCGTATTTCTAAGTTTCCTTTAAACTCAAGAGAGAAGAGACTTCATGTTTTAAATGGTTGTTTTCAGATTTAAGATTTTCAACTTGGGCAGTCTTAAAATCCAAATCGCATTTAGTCTTTTCAAAACAATCTGAAATATGAGACTTTTCTAAAACAAGAGATTCATAAATTTCTTTGAGTTTAGAAAATTTCTCTTTTTGAAGTTTCAGTTTTACCACAATTTTACAACTCTCCTTGTATAGGGCATTATAGGTATCTTGAAGATCATCTTCATTTTCACATTCACTATTCAGGTTTTCTTCACTTGTTAAATCATTATCTGAAAATGTGAATTTGGCTAGAGTCATAAGGGCTTTCACTTCATTGTCTGACTCAGTTTCAGAATCTTCAGATTCAAAGGATTCATCCCAAGTAGCCAACATACCCTTCTTCTTGGGTTTGTCCTTTTTAAGACACTTGTTAGCCAAAATGCCCATATTCTTGACAGTTGTAACATTGACTATCTTTCAAAGATTTTCAAGTTTTAGATTTAGGTTTTGATCTTTTCTTATCATTTTTTTTGAAAATTAATTCTCTTTTTATTTTTGAAGATTTTATAAAACTTTTTTGCCTAAAGAGCCATATCATCTTTAGAGTTATCTACATCAGAATTTTTTTGAAAATTATTTTTAGAAGTTTTAAGAGAAATTGATTTTCTTTTTGGAGCTTTAAAAGTTAACTCGTAGGTTTGTAAAGAACTAACTAATTCCTTGACCCTCATATTATTCGTATCATGAAGTTCCTGGATCGCAGTTACTTTAGAGTTGAACTGTTCAGGAAGTGAGCGTAGTATTTTTGCACACACTTTACTTTCTGGGATTCTATCACCAAGACGCCACGTAGAGTTTACAATGTCATTTAATCATGTATAAAAAGTCCATAAATGTTTCATTTTCCTCTATATGAATTTCTTCAAATTTGGTTGTAAGAAGTTGGACTTTCGATTTCTTGACAATAGATGTACCCTCGTGTGTCATTTCTAATATATCCCAAGCTTGCTTTGCAGAATCACAGGATATAATTCTTTTGAATTCATCCGGTGATAGTGCGTAAGTGATTGCATTTAGTGCTTTAGCATTTGCACTACTCTCACTTTTCTGAAGTGTGGTCCACGAGAAATAAGTATTACTCTCATAGTTTTTGAACCGTCAACTCCAGTTACTTCGGTGGTAGGAGGGTTCCAACCATTCACAGTGGCCAGCCACACACTTTCATACATGGATGTTAAGAATATTCTCATCCTGGCTTTCCAATAAGCATAGTTGGAGCCATCAAAGGGTCGTGGCCTAGTGACTGATAGGCTATCAAAATTTGACATCTTAAATAGCTTAAATCGTTAGCTTGGGAAATAAATCCAAGAATTAAGAATTAAAAAGAGCTATTAGGCTTTGATACCACTTGAAAAGGCCTAGCTATATGTCCTAGAGGTGGGGTGAATAGGACAATGCCAAAAAAACTCATAACAATGAAAATTAAATAAATATGATAGCCAACAAATAAAATAAAGAAACCATAATGCAAGAATGTAAAGCCACCTCAAAATTCAGATCTTAAGAGGTTGATACAAATGTTGTTCTAAGGATAACCTTACACCAAAAACCAGAGTTTATGTTAGGACAACCTTATTTCTAAAAAGGTGTTTGTATCAAATCTCAAATCGAAAGGAATGATAAAGTATTAAATACAAACTGCACTGAAGAATAAATTGCTGTTACAAATATATTTTGTTCTAGGGACAACCATACACCATAGAAATGCAGGGCAACCTTACTAGAATAATTGAGAATGCTGATAAAGGAATTGTAAGAAATAAATGCTAAACTATTACACCATTCGCACAATGCTTGAAATAAATGATTACGGCATTCACATCCACATATACATCCCACAAATGAATAATTAAAGATATGAAATATAAACCATTCAACCACGAAACACAAGGGATTATAGTGGTTCTCCTGTGTGTATACCAACTGTTAAACAATAGCCACACAAAATGCTACTCTACTCCTAATATCCTCACACAGGGGATATTAGCGTTCACTATCAAATTAGGTTTTTACAGGTTCACCCTAAACCTTCACAATTGTGTCTTCTTTTGTGGGCTTACACAATTAAAAAAAACCCACTTCTGAGTTTTCCTGGCTCTCCTCAGATAACTAATACAATGAGATTTTTCTGATAAATCCCAAAAGAAACCAAAACAGAAAGGAATTTACAATTAAATGTAAAATACCCAATTTTCTCCTTCATTGTAGCAGCCCCGTAGAACCAAGCCAGAGTAAATAATTGAATGTCCAAACTCACATTACAATGGTTCTAGTTCTAATTGATTTTAAATTAAATCAAAATAGGATAGCTTTAATTAATTTTGATTCCAAAGAAAGGGAAACAACAATTCGTCTTTTCAGATTAGATTGGAATATAAGAAACAAAATCAATTAATAAAGCTAATGAAAGAGAATATTAAATATGCACACTTAGCTTAAAATAGAGCACAGACTTATCTCTCAGAAGGCCGAATTAATTAGCTTGAATTGTGTAAATTATTCTAAGATTCATGATCTATTTATAGCTGAGCAAAACACGTCTTCGATTGGTCTTAGGACCTCCACGACTGGTCGTGGAATAACAGAAATTTAAATTTTCTGGGCGCGATAAGATAAGTCGGTTTCACGACTGGTCATAGGTCACCTTTGACCGGTCGTAGGATGCACACGACTAGTCGTAAGCACAAGATTTTCAACGCTGGACTTTGAGTCGAAGGTCTACAACTGGTCGAAGAACCAGTCAACACTGTTCCTACGACTGGTCGAATAGTCTTCAGGACTGGTCATAGAGTAACAAAAAAATTCTAAAAATCTTCAACAACTTAGGACGGGTTGTGAAATTTCTTAGACTGGTTGAACCAGTGCTAGGACTAATCGAACAAGGTCCAGTACTAGTCTTAGAACAGACCAAATTTACGTATAAAACATATATGGAATATGTATCCAAATATCCTACTCTAAAGGTCAAGCTAATGTCATTCATGCCTCAATAGTGAAGTAAAGACATTGAAACTTGATGACAAGTGACCTTTGAGTATAATTAAGCCTGAGATCTTGATCTTGAAAGTTTCTTGAACTTCTTAAACTTGAAAACTTCTGAGATCTTAAAAGCTTCTTGAACTTGAACACTTTTGAGATCTTGAACTTGAAAACTTCTGAGATCTTTGAACTTGAATGCTTCTTTTGTTCATCACATATACAGCTTCAAAGCAGTGTCTTTGTCACCACAAATTTGATAATAACAAGGGGCTATAAACTATAGCACTTACACACCTACTATTGGAACCCCCCTTATTGGGTCACAGGAGTTTTGGATCCATATGAAATTTATTCACCCTCCTAATCCAGGTCTTTATGACCTTATGACTAGATTGGATGGGGAATATGGTGGGCCCTACCTTGATGTATTTATGGCCCATCCATGGGGCCCACTTAGATGGATTTGTGGCCCATTGATGCAGCTCACTTGTAAATGGTGTGGCCCATTGATGCGCCTACTTATAGATGGTGTGGCCCAATAGTGCGGCCCAAGCGATGAGGCCCTCCTTAATGTATCTACATCCATCTATGAGGCCCTACCTTGCTGTATTTATGGCCCATCCATAAGGCCCATTTGATGTGTTTGAGGCCTATAGGCAAGGCCCATTTTGATGTATTCGTGGCCTATGGGGTAAGGCCTATTGTGATATGCATTAAGCTCATGACGTGTGGCCCATTTGATGTATTCGAGGCCCAGATATGTGATCCATTTGATGCATATGAGACCCATGTATAGGGTCCACATGTTATGTATTTGAGGCCCATGTACAAGGCTTATCTATTGTGCATATGAAGCCCATTAGTGCGGCCCACCTATTGTGCATATGAGGCCCATTGGTGCGGCCTGTTGATGTGGCCCACTTGATATATTTGAGGCCCATGGGTTATGGCCTATTGTGATGTATTTGAGGCCCATGGGATGTGGCCCATTGTGATGTGTAATTCGCTCATGTGATGAGTCATGATGTATATGTAGCCCTTGTAGAAGGCCTTATGTGAGGCCATGGGCCCACTATATGTTTAGCTCTATGTGGCCCACCCCTTGGGAGCAATGATGGTTAAATGTCTACATTGATGGGCAATGATGGTTAAATGTCCAATTGTGACCTTCCCTTAGGCCCTTTGTTAGACTAATCATCGAGGCCGATTCTGATTATCAAGGCCAATTCCGATCATTGACGCCGATTTTGATTACCGAGGTCGAGGCCAATTTTGATTATTAAGGCCGATTCTGATTGTCGAGGCCGATTCTTATTGTCGAGGCTGATTCTGATTGTCGAGGCCGATTCTGATTGTTGAGACTGATTCCAATTATTGAGGCCGATTTCGATTGTCGAGGCTGATTTCGATTGTCGAGGCTGATTCTGATTGTCGAGGATGATTTTGATTATCGAGGTTGATTTCGATTATCGAGGCTGATTTCGATTGTCGAGATTGATTCCGATTATTAAAGTTGATTATATATGCCGATTATCGAGGCCAATTGTCAAGGCCTAATGTGATGTATATGCGGCCTGTATTGGAGGCCCATTGTGATGTGTATTCAACCCCTGTTTAAGGCCCAATGTGATGTATATGAGGCCTATGTAATGAGGCCCATTGTGATGCATTTGAGGTCCAAACAATGGAGCCCATTGTGATATATATTAGGCTCATGAGAGAGGCCCATAGTGATGTGTATTAAGCTCTCGAGTGAGGCCCATGGTGTTGTATATTAGGCCCTTGTGTGAGGCTATGGGTCCTCTGTATGTTAGGATCTATGTGGGTTATTCCTTAGGGATAATGTCAAGCTCGTTGGTTGATGTTAATTATTGATACTGATTATGAGTATGTGACAGCACAACATCATGATACATGCCCATACGCATCACCTGTATGTTTATTATGAGATGTGATTGACCATTGCATATGTCATACTACAGATGGTTTTTGGGACTCCCTAATAGGAAGAGTTATCCAACATGAGTGCGCGATATGCACAAGATTGATGCATGATTGGACTACATGACTCATGCATATTGCATTATGTGTTGTGATTACTGTACACCCTAGAGACATCAGGGCCGTAGCCTCCACAGTCATGCCGTGGATGGCCAGATAGGACACCAGAAATTTGTTACTAGGATCGGGCTATCATATATGGCCCTAGGTAAAAATTCATAAACCCTCTTGGTATAAGATGATGCCCCAATGTCGAGACTGAGTGGATATATATGAGATCATGAGGGCTGTATACCAGTAGGCCGCATCTCCTACTGTGTCGTGGTCGGTTGGGAGGGGGTGTGGCCTTGCCTACCTGAGGGAGTAGGCATAGCTAGGCTGAGTCTGACTGGCTCGTGAATGGGTCCGCTATCGACGAGTCGGGTCAAGATTGGTAGGCCGATAGTAAGGTCTCTTCCAGTTACCCAGTTGTGTGCTTGATGGGGTGGCAAGCGGATGTGGAGTATACTAGACCCCAGTGATGATCTCAGAGATGTACAGTACTGATATGTGGACTTATTGAGTAGGAGTTGCATACCCATTTATTCATTCATTCATTCACTATACACTCGGACTGGTGGTACGTAACTATTTGTTACGTGTACATTCGCAATGGCCACGATTTCGGTTGATGTGTGTGACTAACCTGAGATCAGGAGTTTACCACATTGGGTCTGACTATCTAAATTAGGTATGAGACTAGTTGGATAGAAGTCCCTTGTGATGGACCCCATATCCTGCGATAGCACGTACTATCATCCCGACTTCACACTGCATCTTGGTCATTTTATTCACATCACATATTGCATATTGCATTATATCCTCAGCACATAGCATTTTCGGTTGCTATGTTTCTACATTTATATGACCTAGATGAGACTAATGATATTCGTAACTCTTCCAAATTGCATATTGTATTGTATCCTCGATATCTGATATTTAGTTCATTACATTTCCGCATTACATAACCGATTTACATTAGTTTCTCAATATATGACATTGGCTTACTATGTATTTTCATCGTATATCTTAGATGAGGTTGATAATATTTTTATGGACTTGTCAGTATTTCTACTTATACTGATATTGAATTTTTTGTGGACTTAACAATATATTTCCACTTACTTTGGTATCGTATTATTCATGACCTTGTCAATATTTTTGCTTATTCTGATATTGTATGATCTATGGCACTGTATTGCATACTTGGTACTTACCTTGTGCACACACTTTCACCACCCTCTAAGCTTTCTATAAGCTTATGCACGATAAATGCATGCAACTGACGTTAGGTTGCAGTAAAGTTGAGCATGGAGCATGCAACATTCTTATGGAGCTTTGATTTTGTCATATGTATTTCTTTTTCAGCACTGTATTCAATTGTTTATATTAGTGGATATGTGATGATGATATTACCTTTGTGATTTAGGTAAATTTGTGATTATGCTTATTACGAGTTAAATGTACATTGAAAAATCTTCCTTATAGGATCCCAAGATCAGAATCTGGCGTATAGACTCTAGGAGCCGAGAATAAGGTACTACGGAGGCTATCAGCACCGAATTCAGCGATTGAGAATTTTGTGAGCCCAGTTTCTGAGTTTGGGGCATGACAGAAGTTATCCATGAAGTATTGAGGGTCAAATATTGCATATTAGACCTAGTAATTGCCTGGATTTATGAGCATGGTACCGTTTAATACCCGATTTAACCGTGTTTCTGATGCAGGGTGTATTTGAGAGCATGAGCTGTAAAAAGGTGCTAAAAGCAAGGATTTAACGATCTGAAGACACCAAGGCAAGGGACAGACTCCAAGGGACCACGATCGATGGATTTACAAGCCAGAGATATGTGAAAATCAAGAAACTAAAGCTCAAGTGGCCCAGAAGATATCTATAATGCAAGATCACATGGTTCTCACCATCCATTCGGCTCAAGACTTCATGCATGGCCTGAGGATCATAAATTAACCGTACACGTCGAATTTCGGCCGTTGGATCCTGGTGGAAGTGGCTTAACGGATAGATCAACCCTTAGAATCATGATTCCAGGCCCACCTACTGTTTGGATATGCTTCATCTTCGGTCCCTACGGTTTAAATGATATGACATAATGGATGGATGAAGAAGATCGTACATAGACATCATGGTGGGACCCACTTTTCAAAGTGGAGTGCACTGAAAGGGTGCACTCACTGTACACCATAAAAAAACCAAATCGGTCAGCGTTGCTGACTCGACGATTTGCATGTGAAAACAGAAACTGTTGTTTCTGTTTACGCAGTGTCCACACCGACTCAGACGCCGGCCCACCATTGCTTATCATGTGGTTCATCTAGACCGTTCATTCGTCCCAGGACGTCAAACCGACCGTATACACGACAGTTTTTCAGACCCATGAATGTGTATGCATGAAAATCTCGTCCACTACGTCTAACGGATGGTAGAAACAAAGTTCCATGGGCCACGGCAAAATCAAACCATTTTTTCCCTTCCCTGATGGTTTTTCGTACTGATTTTAATGAACGGAATGAATTTTTCAACCGTTACAAATCTTAGGCCCACCGAGTAACACAGCGCTTCGATGGAAGCTCTGTTCACAAACAGAGCTTACGGTCCTTTGCTGTAAGCCTTCATCAGGATTCGAAGGTCCAATCCAGACCGTCCATTAGACCAACATGGTCCTTATTACCACTGCCTAGGTGGAATTATTTCAAATGACAGCGAAGATCGGGCTTTTGGTCGTCTAACGAAAGTTGGATGGTAGTAAGAAAACTTTTGTGGGCCACACCAAATCAGATCCAAAGTTGACCATTTCTGAATGGTTTTTCGAGCTGAACTTAGCGAATGGAGTAGATTTGCTATCAAGACTCATCTGTGGGAGCCACCAAGCATCAAACGCAAAGATGACTTGTCTTACGCACTACGGACGTTCGGCCACCGACTTTGCTGGCTCTTATAAAAGAGCAGGGAGAGGAAAGAAGGAAAAAATTGACATCTAGAGAGCTTGGAGCTTCAACGTGGATACAAAAGAGAGAGTAGAGTTTATTTTTTATTTTTTATTTTCTTTATTTGTATGTTTTTAAGGGATTTAGCTTCATCATGTCTAGGATGAGTTAAACCTCTTAGCTAGGACTAAGAGGTGAAGCTTGTAGTGAGATGAGAGATTTAATTTTAATTTTAATTAATGAATTGGAGTTGATTTTTGTTTGATTAGTAAGAGAATATTTTCAGTTTTTAATGGTTTGTTGTGACTGAAATTACAATAGATCTGGGATGACTTTGAGTATTTTTCTTTCCCTTTTATGTTTATGACATCAGGAAGCCCCGTTGTTCACCATAGTCTCCTGGGCATGGTCGGATGTCGGTACCCTTCCTAAACCTCATGGCATGTTGATTGGTTGGTAATTAGTTAAATTATGTTTTTACTTTGTCTCTTGGGCATGGTTTGGTGATGGAATCCATTCTAATTCATATACCTTTCATCTTTTGAAAACTATATCAACGGCAGTTCAGTTAATTTCCATGATTCTTGAAGCAAGTGTAAGATCTCCCTAATCTCTACAAGTGGATCCTCTAAATCCCTAGTTTCCTATTTCTGATTTTTCTTAAGTTTTAGATACTAACTCACAATTATTCCTTAAATTCTAGTCAATTTAGATTTCATCTCATTCTAGTTCTAGTTCTAGTTAGTTTTAGATAACGTAAAAGTTTCAGTCCCTTGGGATTCGACCTCGGTCTTACCGAGTTTATTACTACATCACAACCCTGCACTTAGGGAGTGAACAATTTTTTGGCGCCTTTGATGGGGACTGACAGCTACGATTTTCTAGAATTAATTAATTTTTGGATTAGTTTAAGATTAGATTTTAAGTTTTCCTGATTTTTAGAAACTAACCTGTCTTTTTATTTTATAGGATTCTGAGATAAGCTTCTAAACTGGTAATTTCTTCCTTAAATTTTTCCTTTTTATTTCTAGATTAGGATTTTTTTTTTCTTTTTTTTTAGATAGTTTCTATTTCTTTTAGAATCCTAACTTTGTTTCCTATTTTTTTAGAATTTTTCTATTTGTAGATTTTTTGTTTAGAAACTAACCTTAATGTTTTATAGGCTTTTAAGGTAGAAACTTCTAATTCGGTGAGATTTTTCTAATTTCTACCTTCTATCTTTCAAATCTCTTTTATTAACTTACTTTTTAGTTTTAGACTTTCCTAATTGCTTTTAAAAATTTTCTACTTTCTTTTTTTAAAATTTCTTTTTTCTTTTTTTTTTTAAAATTATTTTGGAAACTAACTTGTTTTGTTTTGTTTTGCAGGTAGGTCAAAGGTGTTCTATATTCCAGGAAAGAGTCAATCATGTTAATATCATGAAAATCGTCATCATCCTCGAATCATCTGCCTATATTGAAGAAAATATTTAGCTCCAATGTTATATTCCTGAAAGATATATTCGTGACTCCATTCCTGCAATTAATGATTATGTTTGAAGTGGCAAGGAATGGGCAACCAAGAATGATGGGAATCTGAGTGTTCATGTTACTAATGTGTTCCGTATATAGGATAATAAAATCTACTAGGTAGTAGAATCTGTCAAGCTGGATCAACACATCCTCAATTATCCCTCTCGGTACACGAACTGAGCGATCAACAGGTTGTAATGTGGTTAAGGTGGGTTTCAATTCACTCAAATCTAATTATTTCTACACCGAGTAGGGAATTAGAATTACGCTTACTCCTAAGTCAAGAAGTGCGTGCTCAATTTGGTAATTCTTGATTACACAAGGTATGGTTGCACTACAAGGATCTTTGAATTTCTATGGCACATCTTTCATTAGGATGGCACTCACTTTCTCAGTTAAGAAGATTTTCTTTTGAATATTTTACTGTCTTCTGGTCATATACAAGTCTTTCAGAAATTTGGCATATGAAAGTATTTGTTTGACTGCATCCAGCACAGGAATATTAACTTTCACTTATTTTAACACCTCTAGAATATCTTGAAAGTTAGAGAGGGGTTTTCGTACAACTAACCATTGGGGGAATGGGGCAATCGGCTTGCCTTGAAGTTTCAGTTCTAATTCATGTGGAGCAGTGCTAGGTTTATCATTGTTGTCCTCTTCCGGGTCCTTAAGCTTTTCAACCCTTACTGAAATAGATTTGTCAATTGTCTTCTCACTCATAAGAGTGGTGATAGACTTAGCTTGCTCCATTTGATTTGAAGAACTTAGATCACTTATCTCATATTGTAGTTTAGGATTGGGGAAGGGTTGGGCTGGAAGAATCCCTTTTTCCTTAATTGAATTTTTTTATCTCACGCCCTTGTATGGCCTTTGAAATGTCTTGAAGGGTTTATAATATACCCTGGGTGATAAGCTCTTGGTTTTGAATATGTTTTTGAATCGGATCTTCTTGAGGTTTCTCTTGATTTGGAATTTGATTAAAGAAACCTTGAGGAGTAGAAGTTTGTCCATTCCTCCAACTAAGATTTGGATGATTTCTCCAACTAGGATTGTATGTATTGGAAGTAAGTCCATTGAAAGGTCTTTGGTATTTGTTCATGGCATTAGATTCCTCGTTTAACACCCCTCAAAAGGTAGGTATTGTTGGATAATTTTCAGTTGTGTAAATGTTGCAATCACAAATACCGCAAACAGTTTTCTTATCATTTTCCTTCTTTAGTTCCATGGTCTCGAATTTTCTTATAAGATTAGTCACTTTAGAATTAATATCATCATCCTCTTTCAGAAGGCAGAATCATCCCCTTTCCTTTGATTGAGTAGGCCTAAAAGTGGTGCTTAATTTTAGGTAAGTGTCCCATGATTGTGCGTTTTCAATAAGTCTATCCAAGTAATCCCACACATCATCAACATTTTTATTCATGAATTCTCCATTGCACATTGTCTCGACCAATTGGCACATGGAAGATGTCAGACCATCATAGAAAAAGTGTGTAATGTGCCACATTTCAAAACCGTGTTGTGGGTACGAACTGACAAGATCCTTGAACCGCTCCCAACATTAGAAGAATGTTTCACCCATCTTTCAGGTGAAGTTCATTATTAATTTTCTAAGGGTGTTCATTTTATGATGTGGAAAAAATTTCTGTACAAACTCCCTTATCATATCATTTCATATGCCAATAGATCTAAGCTGTAGTGAATGCAACCATGTCTTAGGTTTCTCTTTCAAAGAAAAGGGAAAGAGTTTCAGCCTGACTGTGTCCTCAGACACGTTTGGAAAATAAAAAGTGGCTACGATCTCATCAAACTCTTTCAAATGTAAATATGAATTTTTTTAACTCATGCCCATGAAATTTAGGAAGGAGTTGGATCACCCTTGTCTTGATATCCTTATGTCCCATATTTTCTAGAAAAACCATGTATGAGGGCGTGCTCACCCTCGTTACTTGTAAATAATCTCATAAAGTACGAGGCGGGAGTGCTTGATACACCTCATTCTCATCGTGGACTTCCCTAACCCGAGGGTAAGGTTGTTCTTCTGGTTGATTGCCCAGTTGATTTGCAGCCATATCCTCAATTAACAATAGGGATCTTGAGCGGTGTCTAATCCTGCTATGGAAAGTTAACCCCTCAACCAATCCTCCTTCAATCAAGAGATGTCAAGTGTTGTCACGGACCCACTTGGGCATAAAACACTCTCAGCCCTCAATCTCAGATTCTAACCTAAACCTTAAAAAAATAATAAAAAAATAAAAAATAAAAAAAGGAATTAGAAATATAGAAAGAAAGAGAGAATAGTTGGAAAGAGGCTACCAAATTAGAATGTCCTAATTGAAACCCTGCAAAACAAAACAAAACAAGTCAGTTTCTAAAAATAGAAATTCTAAAATTAGAAAGTTCCTAAAATAGAAAGTAAATTAGTTTCTAAAAGAAAAAATTTCTAAAAAAAGAAAATATAAAGTTTTTAAAACTGATTAGAAAAGTTTTAAACCCTAGAATTAGAAAGCAAGTTAGTTTCTAAAAAAGAAAAAGAAAACCTAGAATTAGAAAGTTTCTAAAAATGAAAAATAAAACCCTAATCCTAAAAATAAAAAAACTAGAAAAATTAGAAAGAGATTACCAATTTATAAAGTCTATATCAGGGTCCTATAAAAAAGAAAAGTTAGGTTAGTTTCTAAAAATAAAATAGAAAAACCTAAACTTAAAATTAGAAAACCCTAATCTAAACTTAATTCTAAAACTAGTTAATTTCAGAAAAATGCAACCATCAATCCTCGACAACGGCATTAAAAAACTTGATCACCACCCTAAGTATAGGGTCGCGATGTGGTAATAATCTCGGTAAGACCGAGGTTAAATCCACAGGGACTGAACCTTATACGTATTTTGAAAGTAATCAGAACTAGAACTAGGAACAAATGTTATCTAAATTAGAGAATGTAAGACAATAATAATGAATTATTAAACTAAAACTTCTAAAATTTAAAGGCAGAAAACTAGGGATTCCAAGAATCCACTTGTAGAGATCAGGGAGATCTATGCTTGATTCAAGAACACAACTGGAATCATAGTTCCATCTTCATCCAATTGGAAGATATTTCATTAAAACTCAAATTTGAACTTCCTTTAATCTAGTTTTCAATGGAAAAGAGGTATGAGAACTGGAATGGATTCTATCACAAAACCATGCCCATGAGACAAAGTAAACATAATAATTTAACCAATCCACCACTAATCTGAGAGATTTATGAACGTTACGAAGGATTCCATCATCCAACCATGTCCACGAGATGATGGTGAACAACAGGGTTCCTAATTCCATAATCATAATAATGAGAAGAACATGCTCAAAGCTATTGTAGATCCATTGTAATTCAAGTCACAACAAACCATTAAAAACTAAAAGCATGCCTTGCAATCAAACTAGAATCAAAATTAGTTCAACTTAACATGAATCAAAGCCATAAAATATCCCATCATGCTACAAGCTTCACCTCTTAGCCTTAGATAAGAGGTCTAGCTAATCATAGTCATAGTTAACTAAAAACTAAAGGAAAAAAAAAAGAAACAATGAAGAAGAAGGAAAAAAAATCAGAAATCATCCACGACCAGCAACCTTGATCTCTCTCTCTCTCTCTCTCTCTCTCTCTCTCTCTCTCTCTCTCTCTCTCTCTCTCTCTCTCTTCTCTTCCATGGCTTCACGTCTGGGCTAATTGATCATATGATGATCTCTACATCTCCATGCTCTCTTTTTGTAGCCACAAGGGTCGGTGGAGTGGAGAAAAGTCAGTGAGAGTCGTGTGTTTACACAACAAACCAGACTGCGCAAGAAACCCGCGTTTGGATTGAGTTTAGGATGGCTGACTGTCTCATAACTCAGTTTGGGCTCCATGGTTGGGGTTGTGGGCACCTTTTAAATCTTTTGGACAATCCAGCTCACTAATCTGACCGTGTCCATGATCATACAACAGCCCACAACGTCCATATGTGCGTTGCGCACATACATGTGCATGGACCTGCATTAAGATGTTCGGTGGGCCCACAGTGATGTTTTTAGAGAAATCTACCCCGTCCATTAGATTGGTGGAAAAATTTTAATTAGGAATGGATGGTTTTGCTAGAGTTTTTGTGCGGCCCAAGAGATCAAATCTTCTGGCCGTTCATCCTGCATTTGACAGTGATCTTCATGTGTCCATGTGCATGGATGCAGATGGAGAGCATGGTTGTGGTAGGCGCCCCGTGGATCGAATGGATAGTCTAGATCATTAAATTGATCAACGTCTTAGGTCACCACACATCACAGAGGGATCCACTTTCGTTGTTGTGCGTAAAACGTGGGGTCAACTGACTTTGACTAGGACTTCATGTCCGATGCATTGCGAGTGCACTTGTGCACTGTGCACTGGTACTGCGAGTGGGGTCCATTGTGATGTTTCTGATAAATCTACTTTGATCATCCGCTCCTCCATCCAATTTAAGGGGTTAAGACCAAAATTGAAGCATATCCAAAGATTAGGTGGGCCCTAGATTAGTGATTTATTGCTGATTTTGTCCATTGGACCACTTTCAAAAAGATCTAATGGCTGAAATTTTACGTGTACGGTTACTTTATGATCCTTAGGCCAGATATGAAGTTTCAAGCCAAACAGATGATGAGAGCCTTATGTTCTTACATTCAGGATAATTTTGAGGCTTCTTCATCTTCAATTACTTAATTTTCTCGGATCTTTGACGTGTGAATTCTTCGATCTTGCTCCCATAAAATTCATCCCTTGCCTTGGTGATTCTTGAGCATCAAATCCATGCCTTTAACACTCTTTTTCAGTCCAAGCTCCTAAATTCTCCTTCTTACAAAAACTTGATTAAAATAGATCATTAAACATTATTATGTATGTAAAACCAAGTAATAACTGGGGTTTAATATATAATATTTGACCCTCAGCAGAATCCCCAACTAGCATTTTGTTAGTCCCGAGCAAAGTATACGAAAAAATATTCTGAGAATTACAGGAAAAGTTTTATAAGCTCATGCAATTTTTGAACAACAATCCAAAAAATTGAATTATGAGACACATTAATGTTGAGTCTTATTTTCTCCTAAATTTGAATGCTTGGTAAATTTCACAGTCAAGTTCAAAGTATTAATCCATCAATTAGAACAATTCTAAATATTAAATTCCATGGGTGCAGAGTGTAACCTTAACTTATCACAATTAAAGGTCCAATTTCTTAATTTTCATGATATCATTAGTAATAAAAAAAGAGTTTTCCAGATAACCTAACCTAAACTAAAACTTGCCTTACAGTTCAACATTATTTTCTTCCAGCTTTTAATTTTTCCGTCGATGGCTTCATGTTGTGTTAACCATTTTAAAGATCTTTGACAGGTAGTCGTTCTTTTCATGACAACTGTTTTTTTTTTCTTCTTTCTTTTACATTCTTCTTATTGAACATGATGGATAAATTCCCCATGTTGGCTCCTTCCATGCCTAGTGATTACAAGGTTAACAATTCAATATCGAACTGAAGCTTTAATGTGGAAGCTTGGTGTACATGTAAAATAATGACTCAATCAATGTTTAAAATTTATAATAATGGATTATTAATTCAAACTTAACTGTGAAATCTAACAAGTAACTGAATCCAAGAGTCATAAATTACCAACATTATATATCTTATGCTTCTAAATCAAAGATGGCCTTTAAAATCACTTTGAACTCACAAGAATTTCTAGAAAAAATTTAAACAATCTTCACAATTTTTACTGAAGACTTAGAAAACAACTGAGAAAACACTGATTAGGTAACTTAATCTCACATCCCTAACCTAAAATATACATTGTCCTCAGCGTAAAAGATATAAGCATGCAATATACATGAGACAACGATAATAAAGGAAAAGTGATGGAAAGATAGTACCTGATGAAAGAGTTGTACGACTTTTCCAAAGAGATCTTAGCGTGAAAGTGGGTCAACACAAGAGTTAAACCACACGAAGAAACTTTCCTAAAACAAATGGAAAGTAAACTATCCTAGAACGATAAAAAGAAAACAACCCTAGTCCTACAAAAGCAGTTTACTTATACCTCCATCAGACTTGGAGATCAATCCGGGTACACAGGATCATTAAGAGGCATGGACATATCCTTTGAATCAAATTTCTCGACAAATGACTTTAATCGATGTCTATTAAATTTAAACTCATCACTATTGTTTGAATTTTAAATCTCAACAGCCCCATGAGGATAAACATTCATAATAGTAAAAGGGCCGGTCGAATGAGATCAGAGCTTACCCAGAAAGAGATGTAATTGGGAATTATACACAAGAACTTTCTGACTTGGTGAGAATAATTTTCGAAGAATGTGTTGGTCATCAAATGCCTTCATCTTATCCATGTAGATTTGTGAGTTCTTGAACGCATCATTCCAGATTTCTTCATGTTCATTCAACTGAAGTTTGCATAGAGAGCTAGTGCTGTCCAAGTTGAAATTTAGATTTTTGATCACCCAGTAGGCTCTATCATCCAACTGCACAGGTAAGTGGCAAGCTTTCCCATAGATAAGTTTAAAGGGAGACATTTTAGTAGGGGTCTTAAATGGAGTACGGTAAGCCCGTAAAGCATTGATCAATCGACTTGACCAATCCTTACGATCAGGGTTAACTATTTTCTCCAAAATGTGTTTGATCTCCCTATTGAAAATCTCAGCTTGTCCACTTGTTTGTGTGTGGTATGGAGTGCTCACTTTATGAGATGTGCCATATTTTTTCATTAAATTCATGAATGGCCTATTACAAAAATGTGAGCCTTCGTCGCTAATGATGGCTCGAGGCATTCCGAACTAGAAAATGATGTTCTCTTTTAAGAATTTAATGACCGTTCGATGGTCATTGTTCTGGCATGGAATCGCTTCGACCCATTTAGTGATATAGTCTATGACAAGCAAAATATATAGATTTCTAAAGGATTGCGGGAATTGTCTCATGAAAATGATGCCCAACAATCAAATACTTCTATAATGATGATGGGGTTCAAGGACATCATATTTCAATAGGACAATGCTCCTAATTTTTGACAACACTCACAAATATTACAAAACTCATGAGTGTCCCTAAACATAGTGGGCCAGTAAAAGTCACACTGCAGAATCTTGGTCGTGGTCTTTTTAGCAGAAAAGTGACCACCACAGGCCTGTGAGTGATAGAAGGAGATAACACTCTATTGCTCATTGTCTAGCACACATTTCCTTAATATTTAGTATGGGTAATATTTTAACAAATATGAATCATCCTAGAAGAATTTGCGCACCTTGGTGAAAAATTTCTTCTTAATATGTGTAGTCCAATGTGTTAGCGTGAAACCTGCGGTGAGATAATTAGAAATATTAGCAAACCAAGGTGAATGAGATACTTTAAACAGTTGTGCATTTGGAAACATGTCATTGATATGTGTTGTCTCAAGGGAATTAGGGAGATCAAGACGAGAAAGATGGTCAGCCACTACATTCTCTACTCCCTTTTTATCTTTTATTTCTAAATCAAATTCTTGGAGTAGGAGGATCCATCTTATCAGGCGGGGCTTGGCATCATTCTTAAAAAGAAGATACTTGAGCACCGCATGATCTGTGTAAACGACGATCTTAGATCCGATCAAGTAGGACCAAAATTTGTCCAAAGCGAACACTACGGCTAAGAGTTCCTTTTCCGCAGTCGAGTAGTTCACTTGGGCAGGATTTAGAGTTTTACTTGTACAATGAATAATGTAGGGCTTTTCTTTTCTCTGGCCTAAAACTGCCATAAGAGCATAGTTAGATGCGTCACACATAAGTTCAAAAGGAAGGCTCCAATCGGGTAGCTACATGATAAGTGCGGTGATTAACATGCCCTTGAGCTTAGCGAAAGCTTCTTGGCATTGCATAGTCCACTCGTATGGTGCATCCTTTTGATGTAAATTACATAAAGGACGAGAGAAGAGACTAAAGTCCTTTATGATTCTTTTATAAAAACCAGCGTGTCCTATGAAGGATTGCACGTCTCGTATATTCTTAAGGGGAGGTAGGTTAGAGATAAGATTAATTTTTACCTTATCTACCTCGATTCCCTTAGACGAGATGATATGTCCAAGGTCAATTTCCTTACAAACCATGAAATGACACTTCTCACAATTAAGTACTAAATTCATTTCTTCACATCGCTTTAGCACATTTTAAAAATTTTCCAAGAATTCACTGAAGGATGGACCAAAGACAGAGAAGTCATCTAAAAAGATCCCTAGATATTGCCCCACCATATCAGAAAAAATACTCATCATGCATCATTGAAAAGTGGCAGGGGCATAACGTAGTTCGAATGACATCCTTCGGTAAGCAAAGGTATCATAGGGACATGTAAACATCATCTTTTCCTGATGTTTAAGGGCTATCTCCATCTGGTTGTAGCCCGAATATCCATCAAGAAAATAATAATATGAATGGCCAGCTAACCTTTCTAAAATTTGATCGATGAAAGACAAAGGAAAGTGGTCCTTCCTCGTGATGGTATTTAACTTCCTATAGTCAATGTACATTCTCCAACCAATAGTAACTCTAGTTGGCATGAATTCATTATTGGCATTGGCTACGATGGTGATTCCAGACTTCTTGGGAACCACCTGAGTTGGACTCACCCATTGGCTACCAAATATAGGGTATATGATACTCACATCCAATAATTTAAGAACCTTGGCCTTAACCACTTCCTTCATATTTGGATTTATTCTATGTTGTGACTACTGAGAGGTCTTCACATTATCCTTAAGATAAATGAGGGGAGTACAAATTAAAGAGTCAATTCCCTTGAGGTCCGCAATCGTCCATCTAAAGGATCCCTTATACTCAATGAGAGTAGATATGAGCATACTCTCCTATTCTTGCTCAAGGTGGGAAGAGATCACAACTGGGTATGTCTAATCTTGACCAAAATAAACATATTTCAAATCAGAGAGCAAAGGTTTTAAGTCAAGCTTCGTTGCCTTGAGGTTAGACGGTAGAGACACTTCATCAATTTGGGGGCAACTCTTCAAATTGTGGCCTTCACCGGTTAACTTTAAGTATCGACACAGTATCAAGCACGGCACCCAGCTCCTTAAACATGTCATCATCGAAATCATGGGAGTGGGCCAAACACATCTCTAGAGGGTCAGAGGATAAGGTCAAAGATGTTCTATCTTCCACAAAAGAGTCAATCATGTTAATGTTATGAAAATTGTCATCATCCTCTTACCGTCTGCCTGTATTGAAGAAGATATTTACCTCCAATGTCATATTTTTGAAAGGCATACTCATCACTCCATTCCTACAATTAATGATTTTGTTTGAAGTGGTAAGGAATGGGAGACCAAGAATGATGGAATCTGAGTGCTCATGTTACTGATGGGTTCCGTATCTAGGACGATAAAAATCTACTGGGTAATAGAATCTATCAACCTGTACCAACACATCCTCAATTATCCCTCTCGGTACACGAACTGAGCAATCAGCAAGTCGTAATGTGGTTAGGGTGGGTTTTAATTTACCCAAATCTAATTATTTGTACACCTAGTAGAGAATCAGATTTACACTCGCTTCTAAGTCAAGAAGTACCTGCTCAATTTGGTAGTTTCCGATTACACAAGGTATGGTTGGGCTACCAGAATCTTTGAATTTTTATGGCACATTTTGTTTTAGGATGGTACTCACACTACCAAAAAGCTGGGCAAAGGCTACGGATTTAATCCGTAGCCATTGAACTTTGGCTACGGTTTTCGTCCGTGGCACGACCTTCATCGTAGGTGCCGAGCCAGTGGGTCTAAAACCTATGGCTACGAATTTTATTCATAGCCATTTAGACTACAATAGCTACAGATAAAATCCATAGCAACCATTTCGATTAGCTAAAAGTACCTACAACTACAGATAGTATTTGTAGCTAAAAGTAGTGTTGGATCCGTAACAATATTCTGAATTTAATAACAGCTACAGTCAATATTCATAGTTATTTCCTACATTTAAAAAAAAATTATAATCATTCATTCATTCAATAATGAATCAATTATAATCCTTCATTCAATCAATTACAATTACAATTATAATAATGATAAAAATACAAATCTTGGTGTGTCTGTGTGCACTCGCATATGGCTAGGTGCATTCTTCATTCACCATAGATTGAAAATGGATGCGAGTATTTGTAGTCCACCTGCACATCCGACATCTATACCGATAACTTCTCCTGTGCGTCTTTTGTAATTATTTAAGGGTGAACCACCACTAGAGGACTCTGCAACATAAAAACAAAGAATCAATCAATTGAAGAAGGATGAAAACTAAATGCAAGGAAAACATAGAATTCCCCTGGTGTAAATTGAATTAATGCTCCAAACAATGTTCCCACAAAATTTGTTTACAATCAAGCAATCCAAAGTGGATCAGGGTCACTACCAATCCAGTTTTAAATGGATCATGGTTCTTTTTCTTTTTTTTTTTACCCATTTAAAATTCAAGTTAGTCAGAGGTCCACAATGTTAGACCTGATTTTTTTTTAGGGTCATGTCAGGTCTCATGTGATAATTTGAATTAGATTAGGTTCAGTTAAGATGAATACATCAACACAAATTAATCAATTAGCAAGTTCATTGGAGTTTGGTCAAACCAGACTATACAAGATCACTAAAAAATGAAGTTTGCATCGACCAAAAAGTTATAGAAAGAAAAAAAGGAAAAAAAAAAAAAGAAAGAAAAACAAGCTTATCGTCTTTAAAGAGTTACATTTCAACAGAGAAGAACAAGGATAGAAGAAGAATTGCCAAATGAGGTAATCGTACTTGACCTGACCAATTTCAACCAGAGGGTCAGCCCAATCCAACTTAAAGAGGACCTATTTGTAATTTTATATTCATGAAGAAGTAGCATACATTAGCAGTTAAAAACAAGTCATAATATTTTCATTTCAGGAGGGTATTAACAATGGATTTGATAATTCGAAGTGTAACAAGAGTGGCTGTTGCAGGTTCATTTGGGACCTATATTTTTTAAAATATTTGAAACTCAAAGAATGTTCCAATACAATGACCGTAGAAATGTTAGATATAAAAATCAAATATTTACTAACGAAAAATATCCCAAATATCACAAATCATATAAGGTAAATCTATCAAAATATAAGCTAGTTCGCACTTTTATTAGTTAAAATAACGATTACATTCAAACTAAAGTGTGATTTCCATAGAGATAAATGATGGAGAGGGGAGATCATAAAACACCAACCTTATTCCATCTCTAGCCATAAAGCTTTCCATCAGATGTGATTACCATAGTGTGTCTCCAATCACCTAATATCTAAAATCATTTAAGCCAAACTATAAGAAAAGGACATTTTCTTGTCAAAAATCATAAAACTTTTTCTTTTTATGTTTCTCCGAAATTTCAAAGGTAGACTATAACAATCAACATGTTCAGTCAGCCCCATCCAAAAAACATAGCAAAAAAGCAATTCCTTCAAGTTACATTTCAAGGCAATAACAAAAACTATTTAAATTGCACAAATAATGCATCACACCACCATATGAAGTTCATCATTGATTTATTATTATTATTATTATTATTTTTTAAGATAAAAGTTCATCATATTGGTAATTATAACAAAAGCATCTATCAAACTCCACATCTTGAAATTGATGAAGCACACATGCCTTTGAAATAGAACCATTCATATGAGAAGATATTTGTAGATATAAAAGGCAATACTGAACCATTGACCATTCTTTGAAGGCTAGAAATGAGGAAAATGGGGTTAGAATCAACACGAGTGCAAGCACAATCCAAACACAAAATAGACAAAGTCCTCTAGGCACAGCTAAATACAGTTAAGCAATTTAAGGCCTATCTTCTCCTACCCATATCTTCAAAACTAAATCTAGGGCTCAAAATGGACTCAAAGATCATAAGAATTGGGAAGGAAAGACAATCAAATTAAGCCCAAAAATGGAGGTTTGCTATAAATGCTGATGGGGTAGCAAAAATCATTTTTCTACTAACTAGCGAGCATAATTTTTTTTAGTAAATCTCTGATGAGAAGAAAAATCATTCCCACCAACTTTGAGAGCATTTTGAAAAATGCTTCTCTGCCCAGTGGAAATAGGATTCCCACAGCCAAAGGGACTCATAAAAAATGTGTGGGTGCCCCCAAACCAAAACTGGGCTTAGTCTGACACCCTCATCTTTGGACTAGATTGGTGGAGATTTAGGTGGCTCGGAAAAATCATGGTGGAAATCAATAACAGATCATGCAATTTCCTGTTGTCTTAGGTTTGCACTAGGAGTCATTTAACTATATATGATCCATGCACAGCATGAAACACTTTGGCTTTGAAAAATCTATAATTCAGCATGAAGCTTTGGGTCACCTAGCTACATGCTAGAGCAAATAGTAAAGAATCTCCATGTCTTCAATGGCTTCCCCAAAGGTGAAACTTATTCTTTGACTTTGTAGAATTATAAGCACATTGCATCAAGTGTTAGAACAGAAGCCCAAGAAGAAAAAGAAAAAAGAGTCAAACATATATCATTATGTTTCTAAAGACGTAATAACACAATCAACATAATCTCATAACTTTGCATATACCAATGCAAGCCTAGCTAAGAGATAAAAAGCAAGAGTGCGCCTCCAACTCAAATCATCTAAAGATAAAATCGACAATCCTACAAGCGAACTTGATAGAATTCTGCTCCATCATGCCCTTTAACTAAGTTATGAATATGGATGTGAATCTGTTTCTAGTAGCATGAACCATAAATAGTGTTACACACAACTTGTTTCCTGCTTCAAACCCTCCATTGTTTCCATTTTAAGTACAGGATCTGAAAGGAAATGGAGATCCAGAAAGGAAGGATGTCACATCCCAAACTTAGAAATTGGGCTCACAAAACTCCTGATCATCGAATCCTACACTGACAACCTCCATAGTGCCTCATTCTCGGCTCTCGGCACTCATATGTCAGGTTCTGATCCTGGGATCCTACAAGGAGAATTTTCAGTATATATATATATATGTGTGTGTGTGTGTGTGTGTGTGTGTGTGTGTATATGTATGTATGTATATGTATATGTATATAATGGAGCAGGACCACAAGAATAACTAAGTCACAAAATAACATCATCCCATATCCACTATATTAAAAACTTTAAGTATAATGCGGAAAGGAAAATACAAGGTGATCAAAAATCTCCAAAATAAATTAATGCACGCTCCTGCCTCAATGCTTCTGCGATCCAACGTCACCTGCACGCAATGGTCATACATAAGCTTACAAAAGCTTAGAGGCTGGTGTAAGTGTGTGTGCAAGGTAAGTGCCAAGTATACAATATTAGAGTAATGTGAAAAAATATTGGTAAGTCTATGAATACTATGAGCCGTACCAAGGCTACAAGATGCAAAGCATGAATACTATTGGCCATACCAAGGCCATGCGATGTGAGACCTACGTAGCCAAATGTCATATTTGAGATGTAATGCAAGCATGCCAATCCTCATTAAGTACATATATTAGTACAGTTCCCCTCTGGGATATCACTGGGGTCTAGTACACTCCACACTGACTACCACCTCCCTATCCGCACAGCCCAGTGAGTGGAGAGACCACACTATCTGCCTGACTAATAGTCTACCAATACCTACCTGGCTCGTCGATAGCGGACCCATTTGCGAGCTAATTAAACTCAATCTAGCTTACAACCCCCTCACTTGGGTGGATAAGGCCACACCCCCTTCCAACCGACCACGACATAGTGGGAGACGCGGCCTACTGGTATTCGGCACTTGTGCGCTCGTGTATCCACTTGATCTAGACGTTGGATCATCTCCTGGTACTAAAAAGGTTCTCAGATTTTCACCCAAGGACATCCTACGTGCCCATAGTGCTAGATCTAATATTTTTCGTTATCCAATCTGGCCATCCATGATGTGCCTGTGGAGGCCACGACCTTGATGTCGTTAGGGCGTATAATGATCATGTCACACATATGCAAGATGCATGAGTCACACCATCCAGTTATGCAGTAATCTTGCGCGTACCACGCACTCATGTGTGTAACTCTTATCAGTGAGTCCCATAAATAATCTGCCCAATGGTATACGCTATGATCAGTCACTACTCATATCAAGCATACATATGATGCATATGACATGAGTCATGAAATTATACTAAGCATGTTATAAAGTGATGAACTATCCTCACAATAAAGACGGGCCTACACGGCCTACACACAATAAGTATGAGCTTATCAATAGGCCCTAGGGAAAGTTACAATGCGGACATTTAACCAACATTATCCTTATAATGTGGATGTCAAACCATTATTGTTCCCAAGGCATAGTCCACCATAAACATCATTACATAAACGATGGTGGAATCACACATTGCAATGGACCTTATGTACATCCCATTGGGCCTCGACCCATGGGCCTCAAATACATCAAATGGGCCGCATCACATGGGCCTCATATATATCAAGGTGGGCCTCAATAACGGGTCTTATACATATCAAGGTGGACCTCAAAACGGGCCTTGTACACATCAAGGTGGGCCTCAACAACGGGCCTCATATATCACATCGGGCCTTATCAAATAGGCTCCAAGTACATCACATTGGGCCTTACCAAATGGGATCCAAATACATCACATTAGGCCTAATCAAATGGGCCGAGTTGAATGAGCCAATTCAAATGGGTCGAACACAATTCATCTATTTTTAGAGATCAATATAGAGTATTATATAAAAATGAATCATATCAAAAGATTAACTGGACTATACCATATCTAACAGTAGAGATAGTGATTTCCATGGTTAAATTCCAGTGGGCCCCACCATAGGGTTTATTTCCCATCCATCCTATTCATAAGGTCACAAAGACATGGATTTAGAGGAAAAACAAATATCATATTGGTCCAAACCTTGTAGCCCAAGGGTTTTATTGGTGGACGTTCAAACTTACTGTTTCTACAGTGTGGTCCACGTGATCCTAGATCTGTCTTATTTTTTATCTTAAGCCTTAAAATTATCTTTCAAAATGGTTGGATGTTATGGATACAACACATGCATCATAGTGGGTCCCACCGTCTAAGATCTGGACGGTGTGGATTGGACCCACACATGCATCACGTAGGGGGGGGCTTCCATTAGGACCCATGATCCCTAGCTCCCCAGTATCGCAACAGGACACTGCTACAATGTCCTCTAGACAGCAACAGCAGCAACGCCTGCTGCCTTATATTATTTATTTATTTATTTTTCCATGATTTTTCTTAAGTGGGGCCCGCATCAGGAGAATCCACTCCATCCATTGGGTTCTAAGGCTCAAGACAAACCAACCAAGCCCAATATTCAGCATGTTTTAGTGTGTAGAAAAATTAAAGTGGCCCCTAATAGATTTTAACGGTAAAAATCACTATTTTCTATGTTATGGCCCGTCAGATAATCGAATTGGCTTCATTTTTCGGCTCAATGCCTAAAATGAACTGAGAGATAGGATGGACGGCGTGGATTAGATCTATACATCAAGGTAGGGCTTGCATGAGTGGCCTACTCAAAATTTTTGAATCAAGTTAATATTTCTGTTTTACTTTCTAACCTCCAGCGTCCAGGGAGGTTGGACGTTACATGGACTAGATTACCTCCAGCAAGGTAAGGCCCCACATGGCACTATGCACTTCACATTGGGGTGGGTCCACACGTGTGGGACCCACCAGCCTTGGATAAAGCAGATACTTATGTATTTCATCCAATTAGGCCTGCCTAAACAGACTATTAGGTGGGCCCACTAGGTGGACGACATGGATGTGAAACATATCACAAGGTGGGCCATAACATATGGGAAGGAGAGAGAGAAAGAGAGAGAGAGAGAGAGGGGAAGGAAGAGAGACATGCGATGGAGGGCTCCGCCACTATGAGCCCTCCCTTCCATGCATTTCCATCATACATCAAGTGGGTCCCAAAACATGTGGGCCCATCAAATCAAAATCAATGGTGGAGATACCTTCTCTACCAAAATGGAAGGTCTAGATGACCCCTTTTAAACTACAAAAGTAAACATCATGATGGGGTCCATGGAGAATGACCCCATCATGGAATGATCATGTGAATCATGGCGGGCCATCGGCCACATCTAGGGTCTAAAGTGAGATTTATACCATCTGTTTCGAACAGAAACAAATGCGTTTGATTTGGGAAGTTATCTTATTTAAACATAACAGAAAGAGTATTTTGGAACAATCACCATATTTCATTGATACTGAGTTCATTTACATCCTCGTTACATCCCTTGATTCTAAAATAGATCATTTTGAGAAAGCAAAGCATTATAAATGAAGCTTTATATCAAATCTGGAATTCGGCAGCCTTTCAGCAGCTATTTTGATCATCTCCTAGGACTTAGGAGGAATGTTGATTTGATTAACTTGGCTTCACTTTTGAGCTCATCCTTTAGGCAGAGGAGAGGGTTTGAAGTGATGAAGAGTGAACTTGAATGCTTTCGGGAGATCCGGCAACATTTCGTCCTCCATTCAAGACAAATCATCTAGTGCATCTGTGTACACGTGCAACCTGCAGACAGGTTGTGTAACCCCTCGCAATGAAGTAGTGGGCAACATGTCCCCGCGCAACACTAATGTTACATGCACAACGGAGATTTGTATTACACGTCCCCGCGTAACGGGGACTTGTACTACATATCCCTGCGCAAAGGCAAAGTGACACGTGCAACAGAGACCACGCGCAACTGAGACCTTGCTCCTCACCTTTCGATGCTTTTCTCTTCCAAAAATCTTCGATCACCACAAATGAAGGGAGTGAAGGGGTATTTATAGGACCCCCACACATGCCACACCTCGATCTTCGTGCCATGGCCCACTCTCGCATCTGATCTGAACCGTTCATTTTTACCACTTGCTCTTGATTGTGCATCCATGTGATATGGGAAAATGTCATTGCGTGTGGATGCGCAATACATGACTTTGGCTTTCCATCCCCGCGCAATCAACATTGTCTGCGCATTCACGCGCAATAAGGAATTCATCAATTCCTTTGAACGTGTTACGCTGTTATGCGCAACAAATAGTTATTATGTGCCCATGCGCAACTAATCATCTCTGTTCCTTTCATCTGATGCTAATTTTTATGCTCCAATAGATGCCCCCTTGATCAGTTCTTTGTTCTCTTGAATCAAAGAATCAGGATCAATCCGTTCTTTATTTTCCAGTCATCATCTTGCTCGACCACGCGTAACTGGTCTCCTCGCGCGATCACACGCAACAGGATGCCTTACGCGTCCATGCACAACTCATGCCTGAGTACTGTACTCACCCCCTTTTTCCCTATAAATACCCACAACTTCCTCATTTATCCACTTCCATCTGTTGCAGCAGAGCTTTGATGATTTTTTTCGATTAATAGCTTGCGTGAGCATGCGCAAAGCACAAGTTGAAAATCTCTTGTGTGTCTGCACGCAACATATTCTGCTTTTAAACAGTTAACTCGATTACGCGCGCACACGCAACGAATACTTGTCTTGGTGCACGGTTACTAGGTTGCATGTACACTCGCAACGACCTTCTGTCCTACACGTTGTGCACAACTGATACTTGTCTCTTTCCGGACTTATCTTTGCTCACTCTGAACTGACTCTCCCAACTTCTTTCTTTTTTAGGTTCTGATCTTCTGTAGTCATGGCTCGTACTAAGAGAACCTTCATCGCTATCGATCCTCCTACCGATTAGCCTTCTCATCAAGACCTCCCCAATGCTGATCCTTTTATCACACCCCAAGCCACGGAATCTCCATCGTCTCCTGCTCAACCCTTACGCAAACATTTCAAGACAACTGTCAAGCGCCCTACCTACATAAAGGAGCCAGTGTTTCCAACATTCGACTTCTCCCCTCGCATCGAGGCTTTACCATCTCCTATCCAAAGGGCCATCATCATGGGAGACCTCAAAAGGCCGCCAACGCACGGTCGAGATTACAATTGGGATAAATGGCTAAAAATGATGGCACATTACCATACGAGCAGCGAAAGACCACCTGCTAGAGAAGATACTCCTCCCCCCTCCAGAACGAAGAAAGTTCGCAGAAATAAAGAGAAAGAATTCCAAGAGAAGATTAAAGAGCATAACAGGAAAAGACTCAACAATTCCTAGGAATCAGTCCCCTTGGTCCAAAGTACCATAGAATTTGACAACCCTTACAGACGAGGCACCATCTCAATCCCCATCAAGATTCACCGTCATCATTCTATGTTAATCTATAAGCCTAGGGACTTCTTAACCTCAGAGAGACTATCTTACTCAGAGTCTTGGTCATTTAAAGAATCGAAAATATTGGAATGCATCCTATAACGACCAAAACCAAGGTAGCGGATTGGCAGTGTGCACCCCATGATCTTCCTCATGCCTTCTTATGACCTCTACAGCTTGTACCCCACTTGCTTTTATGAGACGCTTCAATAGCGTTTCAGTTATCGTTGACTTATCTGGCTCCCAAAGGAGTTCAAAACGAGAGGCTCTCTGAATCCTCGAAATTACTATTCAGAGTGGGCTGCTACAGTCATGAAAAAACATGCAGACACTCTGTTGAAGATTGATGTTTTCACCGCCATTAAAGCAACATCGCAACCTTTCTACAAGGAACCTTCTATTTTGAAGGCTTTCCTTAACTACTGGTGTCCCTCCACCAACTCTTTTCATTTTTTCGAAGGTGAAATGAGCATCACTCTTTGGGACATTCATAGAATTGTCGGCTTACCGATAATAGGGAAAATCTTTGACGAATTCGTCCCTACTAATGAAGAATTTGCCTTCATCTCTTCACCTGACCGTATACCTTCTATTTCAGAATCAACTACAGAACTTTTCAAGGAAATGTCTAAATTCCCGAACATTAAAAAAATTCATCCCATGCAATGGCTAGCCCATTTCAGCCGAGGTTTTAAGTAATTCTCTTTCTTCCCTTATCTCCCTTTTCATGTTGCGGTTTGTTATATATAGGGCTGAAAGTTGGGCGGGTTCAACCCAACCGACCCGTGACCGACCCGACATTGGGTTGGGCTCGGGCAGGATATTTCTGGTCCGATCTTAAGCTTGGGCTATACAAACACCAACCCGATAAAACTTGGGTTGGGCTCGGGTTAAGGTCTCAGGTTGCCCGATCCAACCTGAACCCGATCAATATATAAGTTACTTATAAATTATATTTGAGTGTGGATCGTTTGTGTCGAAGGCACACTAGTGATGTCGAGTCTCATTTGTCCACGTCATTTCCAAAGACTCGAGCTAACAACATATGCAAGATTTCTCTCTCCCAAATAGACTTCATGCTATGCTACATGACTTTTAAAGGGGTAGTTGTCTTATATTTTATCTTGTTTTTTAAAGAAAAAAATGAAGTTCTTTATAATGAATAATCACATATATAATTAATAAAATTATACATATAAAAAATAAGTCCTATATTAAAATATAATAAACTAATGTAATAACGAAAATATTAACATATATATACCCGACCAACCCGATCAACCCGACCAAGCCCGCTTGGGTTGGGCTTGGGTTGACAATTCCCAACCCAAGATTGGGTTGGGTTGGGTTAGGGTTGAAATATAGGAACCTTGGGTTGGGTTAGGGTTGAGCACCAACCCGACCCAACCCGCCCGACTTTCAGCCCTAGTTATATATATATATATATATATATATATATATATATATATATATAATCTTAATTTCACTTATTCATTTTTCATATTTGAGGGCAATCATTCACGGGAACTTGAACGCCTTCGAAAAGGTATCAAAGGTTATACCGAATATTCTGTCTATGGTGAACTTACGACATTTCTAGCTTATTGGCTAAGCATAGTAGTTCTCCCAAGTTCAAAGTCAGCAGATGCCATTCGTCCCTCCTTATTTGTGATAGCAGGTGCCATGGCTGAGGGAGTCTAGTATTCTCTTGCACCTCCCGTCCTCTGCTCGATTTACAAAGGCTTTGGGGAAATTGCTTCTCATGTGAAGAGCCCTTCTGTTGGTTCCACCTCAACCTTCATGCCATGGCATTATTTCTTTGGTTGGTTCGTCGTTTATTTCCCGTGGAGTTTCAACGTGATGGAAAAGGCTTATGTTCATCCCTCGAAACTTCCCCTCTGCTTCTTCCAGAAGAGATCTGTGGCGAAGAGATCTTACAATTGGGTAAAAGACGCTATTTCCTCGGATGATAAGATAGATTACTTTCATTTCGGCCTACCATGTTATATTGAAGACATAGAGAGGACAGGCGCATCTCCACTTACTGTAGCAAAAAGGGGATTCTTTGTATCCATCAAATCGTGCAGCCTCCCATCGAGGGAAGGGACAGAATTCTGGCGGGAACCATATTATCCGAACCTTTTCACTCGTCAATTTGGTTTTGACCAAGTAGTGCCGGAAGACTGCGGGCTAGTTACCAGGAGAATGAAAAGCTACGGCACTAGTCAATTTAACTGCGTAATGGTTTGGAAGTAACTGCTATGCTGAGTGGATTCTTCTTTTATTATCCCAGGCTATGATCGTACTCCTAGAGCATCATACAATCCTATGAGGTGGTGGGTACACCAATCCCACTTAGCTAGAAAAGCCTGCCGGTGGATAAACCTGTGTGGCTTCCTCCTCCTGAGCTTAAGGGTCGTGTCATCGAATCAAGAGTATGTTTCATTCCAAAAACTAGCCATGCCCCCTCTACTGGTCATCGCTATATCAAGATATCTGTAGACGAACCTATTCACAAGATAAAACCTGACAACACCCTGGAAGGTTGGGTAGCGTTTGTTGAGACTAGCGAATTTGAACCAGTTTCTCTTCATCAAAGAAGAAGGGTTACAACAGACATTCCCCTTCATCCATAGGATGCTACTACTCCCCAATATGAACCATCTCCAGCTACTCCTTTCCAGCAATAGCCGACCACCTCTCCTACTTCTGGGTTGCTCAATCTCCACAGAAGCTAATTTCTTCCCCCGCTTCTAAGACTGGTCAACATCGACAGCAACCAACTTCTTCTCCCATTACCAGATCTCGAGCATGTGCCCAAGCTTCCCCTCAGGAAAGGACTACTAGTATTGCTTTTCTGGCGGTGACTACCGTAACCACTCAACCATAAGGACAACAACCTCCTTTCAAAGGAAAACAAGTCGTTGTTGAAGAATTGAGTGAAGAAGATCTGAGTAGTGAAGGCTTAACTTCCTCATCTAGTGATACTCTCTCTGATGAAGATAACACAGAGGGGGAAAGCCAAGATAGTGATTATGAAGAGGGGAAAGTTAACATTAGTAGTGGAGACGAGATAGCTGCAGAAGATATTCCTGCGGCTGAGGGAGACATACTCCCCTCTTCTGAGGTTATCCCTTCAAAATTTTTGTCTGCAGCAGGGGAAAGGGAAGAAGAACCCCTAGTCCACAGAGGATACAGATATTCTCCTTATAAGAAAATTTTACTATCTTCATTTGCTCCTTTTCTTTTCCCTCTTCTTCTCTTACACGTTCTATTTTAGGTGATCAAGCCTCCCCTCTGGATTTACCTCCTGTTGCCCTAATAGCCTTGCTGAGATTTTTGATGCCCCCGAAGGTAGCGGCACGTAAGATTCCTTTTCCAGCAGAGCCAATTGTTTTGCCTGCTCATAATATTGTTGTTTCGAGTACTGAACGCGAAATGGCTTCTCCGACAGAGCTGACTGATTTGCCCACCCCCACCACTGTTGCCTCAAGTACTAAAAATAGGGCCCCATCTCTTGCAAAGATGGTGGAACCTACTCCTTCTCTTGCCAGGGAGACACTATTGTTCACCGCTTCGGTGCCAGCGAGAGGTGGTTTCTTTCCTTTGTTCATACTTTTCATGTTACCTGTTCATAAAACTTTTATTATAACTTTATATTTCTTATTTCTTAACAGGGGATTTACCTCAAAATGGTGCAGCGATTTCTGGATCTATTGGTACTTCATTGAATGCACTATCGTTTGAGAAGGTTTTCGCACGCAAATTAGCCCTAATCAAGAATTTTATACTGGCTATTGTTGAAATCTTCAAAGACCCCGATCATTGGTCTGATTTAGCTATCACTTTGACTGTCCTGGATGGTGCTTCTCAGATGGCTAAAGTTGATGTTTCATCTATGCATAATGCTCTCTTAAGATTTCATAATTCGATAACTGCCTTGTCCTCAGCTGAAACTGTGACTGTTCCTCCTGAAATCCTAAAGTATAGGAAACAACTTGCGTATTTCAAGGAGAAATTTTCTCAAATCTCTTCCATTATCTCTCGCCATGATCAAGAACAATCGTCTTTGCAAGAACAATTGAAGACCTTTGTTGACGAGAAGAAATCTATCGAGGATCGTATTGTCCTTTTGAAGCAAAAAATCACTCAGTTAGAGCGACAAAATTCGGAAGCAAGTTTAAACATTGAAAGAGTCCAAGAAAAGATAGAGTGTAGCTATCATTTTGTGGATCCCAAAAGATCCGAATTGGTAAAAAAATGAGGAATTGATTGCTTCCTTAGAGGAAAAATTAGCTGATACCCCAGATCCTGCTAGAATTATTTCAAATGCCAGATTGGAACATGCTGCAGCTCAAGTTAATCTTCAAGACAATTTACAACAGTATTTAGCAGCATTAGGTATTACATGAGAGCTATGAAATGTATAATTTTGATGTATTTTGCTACTATACATGCTTTCACAATTACAAGTTGTACTAGTGACTTGTGATTTTTCAAATGACATTTTGATTGGTGTATTATGGTGCAATAAACTTTCTTTTACTTCATTTTTATCATACTGTATCTTTTATACCCATATAGTTAGTAAGGATCTCCTAAATGATCTTCGTCTTAATTGGCGGTACTATATTTCAGTTTAGTTAGTCACACACAGTTTAAGCTCTTGAGTAATGGAGCACATACATTTTAAGCTCTTGAGTAGTGGAGCTGGGTCTCAGATGATGGCCTTTGTAACTCTTAGGAGTTCAATGGACTTCTCACTGCATAGGGAGTTCACAAACTGTGATCCATCAGAGGGGCCTAGTGAAGCTACCGAGGCGGTGAACTCGGTTGGTTTTACGTACAAGGTTGGCCATGGTAACTCTTTAGAGTTCATAGAGCTCACAAGGCTACATTTGGGATACCAAATTCATGGTTACCATTCCATCGATGAGTAGGTTTAAGCCCTTCCTCATGAGTTAGTACCAGAATCGAACTACAAATCTGGGGGGTCTTATGCATGGTTGGCCTATATAAAGCTTGCACTACAGCCCTCATTTTCTTCGTCTGTAAGGTTGAACCCATTCATGGGAGGTCATTGTCCTCCATTTCCCATGACGCTGCCTGAAAGCTATACAGACGGCATGAGGGTTACACTGACTGGCCATTTGAGAACTTTTAGCCCTTAGGCTTTTGGTCAACTTTTGGCCCTCAGGCTTTTAGTCATTGGCTTTACCAGCTGCCCGCATGGGTATGCGTATGATGGCCTTCACAGGCTTTTTAGGGCCACAGGCTTCTCGTTGTTGCCCGAATGGCGATCTTGATAGGTCTTATGCATGGCCGGCCCTTCTAGAGCTTGATCCCTTTAGGGTTTGGTCCTTTCGAGCTTGATCCTTTTTAGAGCTCTTGGCTCTTTTAGAGCTTGATCCTTTTAGGGTTTAGTTCTTTTTTTAAGATTTTGTCCTTCTTTAGGATTTGGACCCTTTTAAGGATTTTGACTAGATTGTCTTAAAACGTGTTGATAGATAATAGTAGGTGCGATCATTGTCGTCGCGAGAATAATAGCCATCTCTGACTGAAATTAATATGTCACCACCTTTACTAATATCTTCAAGAATATCCATCTATGCTTGTTAGTAATGTATCAGCTTAGTGATGATATCGATTTCGATAGAGTTCTGTAGAGCTCGCTTGATGATAACGATTTTTTCTTTTCTTTGCAATACCCATGGAATAAAGCCTTCATATGCTAACAAATTTCTTCTTTTATTCATTTGATGATACATAAACATGATCTTGTCCATTCTTGCCCCCTTTTGATGCAGAATCATTATGCTGATAATATTCTGGATCAAAATCAATAGTGTCGCTAGGGACGATATCTTTTGATGAAGTGAGCATTGACTAGTACACTGATACCTTGTCCATCTTGATTTGCTACTCTGTATGCCCCATTAGAGTATACTTCCCTTATTATGTATGGCCCATCCCATTTGGGCCTGAACTTGTCCCCTATTCTATGGGTGATCACTATCGGTCTTTTCAACATAAGCACCATGTCCCCCTTTTTGAAAGAGCGATATTTAACTAGTTTATCAAAAGCAGCTGATATTCTTGCCTGATATGATTGCAACCGCTGCTGTGCGGCTAGGCGTTTCTCATTGAATAAGTCTAACTCTTTCAACCTTATCTTTGCATTCTCATCCTCCGTTATGGACTGATGTACTGCCACCCTAAACGATGCTACTTGTATTTCAATCGGGATGACTGCCTCAATGCCATAGACCAGTGAATATGGTGTTACTCTTGTTGTTGTGTGATGAGGAGTTCTGGATGCCCATAATGCTTCTTGCAATTTGGCGTCCCAATCACGTTTGTTTCCTGTCACTGTCTTTTTCAATATTTTGACTATCATTTTATTAAACGCCTCTGCTAATCCGTTAGTCGGTGGATAGTAAGGAGTTGAAAATGAATATCGAATGCTGAATTTCTGACATAAATTTTCCATGCCTCTGTTTTTGAAGGGAGTGCCATTATCCGTAACGATTTTCTTTAGAATACCATGTCGGTATATTATGGCATGGCGAATGAAATTAATCACATCCTTTTCCTTAACATTACGCAAAGCAACTGCTTCAGTCCATTTGGAGAAATAATCGGTTGCCACCAAAATATATTACTTTTCTTTGGATGAAGGCGGGTTTATAGGACCAATTACGTCAAGTCCCCAAGTAGAGAAGGGCCAAGAGGTAACGAACTGGTGCAAGTCTTCCGGGGGAATGTGTATAACATCTCCATGAATTTGGCATTCATGGCATCGCTTCACATAATCTATTGCGTCTTTGAACATGGTGGGCCAATAATAACCCATTCGATGTATTCTGTAGAATAGATTTCTGCCCGCTTTATGTGCTCCACATTCTCCAGAGTGTGCTTCCCGCAATATTTGATCTGCTTCTTATTTATCTAAAAAATGCTGCAACATCCCATTATACGATTTTCTGTACAACACTTCACTACATATGATGAACCTGTTCAACTGCTGTTTGATCTACTATTTCTTCACCTGATCTTCTGGCAAGATATTGTACTTGAGGTAATCAACGAAAGGTTGACGCCAATCATCTGTCGTTATTTCTAAACATGACATCGAAAGTGTCTTGATGACTTCTTTAATGACCTCTGAAGACGGCAAAAATCTTCTTTCTTCTATAGTTACTTAGAGAGGGCTCCGATTAGGGCAGGACAGAGCTGCTGCCAAACTAGCTAATACATCTGCTTTTGCATTTTCAGACCATGGGATGTGTTTAATTTCTACATGACCGAACTGTTCTACCAGCTGTTGTGCTTTCTGGCAATAGGGTAAGAGTTCTTGCTTTCTCACCTCAAATTCTGTTGTCAACTGATTTATAATCAATTTGGAATCCTCGAAGATATGCAAAATCTTTATCCCCATCTGTTGAGACATTTCCATCCCAATAATGAGGGCTATGTATTCAGCCTCATTATTCATGCACACAGTGCCTATCGTGAAAGAGTATGGTAACAAGTCACCTTGAGGAGTAATGAATATCATCCCTGCCCCTGCTCCTGATGCTCGTGCGGCATCATCGAAATACATTTGCCATGAGCTTTGCAACTTGGCCAGCATAACCTGCTCATCTGAAAAATCGTCAATGATAGTCTCTCTTTCTGTAACAGGGTGTGCTGCGAGGAAATCCTCCACTGCTTGTCCCTTTACGGCTTTAGCTGGTTCATAAGTAATAGTGTATTCCGAAAGCAATAGCATCCATTTGGCCAGTCTTTCCAATAACATCGGCCTTGTCATTAAAAACTTGATCGGATCTGCTCTTGAGATCAAGGTTATATCATGGGAGAGACAATAATGTCTCAGCTTTTGGACTGCAAATACTAGTGCCAGACACTCTTTCTCAATTGGAGAATAATTGCATTCAACCCCCATCAATATTCGACTAAGGTAATAGAGAGCGTCCTCTTTCCCGGCTTCATTTACTTGAACCAACAAAGCGCCTAAGGAATTCTCAGCTGCAGATATGTATAAAATAAGCGGCTTCCCTTTTATTAGAGTTGTGAGTACCGATGACCGCTTTAACAATTCCTTTATCGAGTTAAATGCATTTTGACAAGCTTAATCCCATACAAACTCTACATCTTTCTTCATCAAATGAGAGAACGGCTGGCATCTTCCTGCTAGGTTTGAGATGAAACGACAAATATACAGCAATTTTTCTTGCAAACTTTTCAATCCTTTTATCATTGTCGACGGAGGCATATTTTAAATGGCTTTGACTTTCTCAGGATCGATTTCGATACTCCTATGCCGTATAACGAAACCAAGAAATTTGTCTGAGGATACTCCAAAAGCGCATTTGGTTGGATTCATCTTCAACTACTTCTTTCTTAATCGATGGAAAACTGATGCCAAATGTTCACGATACTCCTGATGGTCCCATGATCTGACCACCAAGTCGTCGACATAGCACTCAACATGTTTGTGCATCATGTCTTGGAAGATATTCTGCATTGCTCTTTGATATGTTGCACTGGCATTTTTGAGGCTGAACAGCATGACTTTATAGCAGTAGATTCCAAGCGGCGTTCTGAATGCCGTCGCTTCTTCATCTTCAAGTGCCATTCTAATCTGGTTGTACCCTGTGTAGCCGTCCATGAAGGACATAATAGCATACTGAGTCGTGATATCAACTAGCAACTCTGTTATAGGGAGAGGAAAATCATCTTTTGGATAAGCCTTGTTCAAATCCCTGAAGTTAATGCACACTCTGACTTGTCCATTTTTCTTTTTTACGGGGACAATGTTCGATATCCACCTAGGATACTTGACTTCTCTGTTAAACCCCACTTTAATCAGCTTGGTAATTTCTTCTTCGATCAATGGAATTAAGTCCGGGTGAAATCACTTTTGTGCCTGTTTAACTGGCCTTTTCTCCTTGGAAATATTTAATCGGTGCATTACTACAGAAGGTTCTAAACCTGGCACCTCGGCATACGTCCAGGCGAAGACATCTTTATTTTCTTTGAGCAGTTGAAAAAATTTCTCAGATTCTTGTTCAGAGAGACTGCTACTGACAAATGTATTCCGGGGTTCTTCTTCTGTACCCAAGTTTATTTCTAGCAAGCTGTCTATCGTTGGCTGCCCCTCATCTTCCATCTACTTCGGAGCTGCTTCAGGATACTTGACTGTCTCAGAATCTTCTTTCGATGCTTGCGCGGCCGTAATCATATTTACCGAGATTCTGCCCCCAATCCTTGGAATTTTCTTCACTTTTCCTGATCAACCCCAAGAGGGATCTGAATTCCCCTCCCATGATTTAGTCCCATGGGTTCTTCGCAGTCACAACCCATGCTTCTCATGATTTTCTTACTTACCGAACTATATCTTTCTAGATTTTTTAGAGTCAACTTACCGCAGTGTACGTTATTTTCAACTTCCTCTCTTATCCTTATTTCTACTGTGGTGTAGAATTCTATCGGCTTAGGGTATCTTGCACTGGCCTTAACTTGAAACCTTTCTGGGGCTACTGAGAATGGCTTACCCTTTCAATGCTAGGCAGCGGCACTGTATAATTAGACTGCAAGATTTTCAATTGCTCTGATGACAATAAGGTTAGTGGCGGCTGTCCTGGTTGCCTCAAACTCTTCGATACAAAATAGAACTTCTTCTTTATGTCTGCAGTCTTAGAGGATTCAGCTCTTTCTCCCTTAACATCATTTGCTTGAATGTCCTTCAACAATCTATTCTCTTCCTTATCTCCTGCTTCTTCGGCGAACCCTTTATAGTAACTAGCATCCGCAAAGAAATATCTGCTTCCGTATATGGCCTCGCATCAGCGATTACTTTATACTATCTCCCGTCCTTACATTATTTGAAGCATTGATGCAAAGTGGAAGGTACAATGTTGTATTGATGTATCCATGGCCTTCCCAGGAGAAGGTTGTACGTTGTCACGGTGTTTATAACATGGCATACGACATTGGTAATTAGTTCTTCTATTTCTAGTATCACCGTAATCTTGCCGAGTGCTCGTTGTTCGTCTTGATTGAAGCCTCGTTTCATCATTCCACTAGGGCATAGATCGGAACAGCGATAGCCCAACTAACATAATATCAAGAGTGGTAAGAGATTCACTACAGATCCGTTATCTATCATAATCTATTTAACCTTCTTCTCACCAATATGGCCTTCTATCATCAGTGGCCTGTTATGCTCCATCTCGCAGACAAATCCTCATCGGAGAATGAGATGACTGGAAGGCTATTTGCTTGTTTGTCATGCTCTTTGCATCTCATTTCTGTCAGCAAAGTTTTTCTAACATCATGGTCAGATAGTGCTTGGACCAAACTCTGTCGAAATTCTTCTGACAACTTGAGTGCATCATAGATGCTTAACCGTGCCGATATACCCTTCAAGTGATTGAACACATCGTAAGTCACTCTCGCTGTTTCACCCCTCTTCATTTCTATCACCACTAATCTGTCTTTCAGCAGCTTCTTTTCTTATAACCTTTACCTTCTGCTTCACAGGGCTTATCATTTTCTTTCCCAATCGTAATGTAATTACTGCTACCTTCTTTGTCACCTTTCGGTCTTCTTTTTCTCTTGCCTTTTGGGCCCCTTCCTGGGTGGTGAGCATGTTTACTGTGGCCCCCGTGCTCTTTTCTTTTCCTTCGCCAGTCACTATCTCACCCTTGTCTATCAGTCATTGTATTATACATTTTATTGTATAGCAATTCTCTGTCAATGTCCCACCAAGCAATGGTAACGGCAAAAATCACTTTCTCTGGTCTTTGTCACGTCTTCGGGACGCTTGGGTTCTGGTAATTCTTTCGTGCTGGCTTTTAACAGTTGTTTCATCATAGGGATGACATCTTCTTTATCGAAATTAAACCCTTCATGTGAATTAAGCATTCGAGGTCTTTTCCCATTATTTTTATTCCTTCACTGGCTCCATCCTTCTCTCCGTTCTGGCCTCCTGTCCCTTGAGTCCCTTGCATTTTTACTCTTGCTATTATGATCAATAATATTCACATTCGTCCTGTCGGGTGCTTTTTTGGCTGTCTCGTGGTGAAATGCTGACATTTTACAAGTCATTAATTCCAAGGCATGGGCTTTAGTAGCTAGATCACGGAACATTCTGATATCAGCACTGGTCAGTCCGAACACAATTCCCATTTCCATAGAATTCAAACACATTTTGACCTATTCCTTTTCCTCTGGCAGCTGTCTACACGAGGCTCCTAATATTTTCCATCTGTCTATGAGCTTCGCTACTGGTTCTCCTGCTCTCTGTCGTATGGAGACCAATTCTGTAATGCTAACATCACGTTCTGAAGAGAAGAAGTTCGACATAAAGGCATCCTGCATTTGCTCCCAAGTTCTTATCAACCTCGGTGCCAGGCTGGAATACCAGAGAAATGCTTTTTCCGTCAGCGATGATCCGAACAACCTTAAGAAATACTACGAAATCGTAGAGAAATTTCCCATACTGGTAATGAAGTGCATCAGATGTTCTTTTGGCGATCATTCTCCATTAAACTTCTGAAAATCTGGATGTTTAAAGTTGGCCGGGAACTGGACATCCTCTACCTCCCTCGGGTACAGCGTTCGGAATCGAAAGTGGCCAATACTTTCATGTTCTCTCTCTACTCTCATTGCTTCTTCGACGACTTGTCTTGTATCATCTTGTGTTATGGTTCTCATGGCTGGAATAGACCCTCGTGATCCTACCCCTAGCGGATGAGAGCCTTCAGGCTGGTTTCCTTGTCAATTTGTCGTGCCCATCATTGGTGGGGGCACCATCTGAGCTACGTTATGTGTAAGGGCTGGCAGAGCCTCCCTAAGGTGTCCGCATTCTTCCATCAGTGCTCTTTGGGCTTCTGCCATCTCGTTGATAAGATCTTCCATGGTTGACATATTGTTCTGATTTGTCTCAGTCTCATTGCTTCTTCGACGACTTGTCTTATATTATCTTGTGTTATGGTTCTCATGGTTGACGAAACTGTAGCTGGAGTGAGGTGAGAGTATGACGATGTAACAGGACTCATGAAGAGAGGGGAAGATGGAGTCCCATTCGACTTCGCCACACTTCTGGTGCTATCGATCGATTGGAGCGGTGCGGACATCAACAAATTTATATGCGGGGTCGCGGATACTGGTGAACTTGCCATTGCAGCTTTTCCTTTCTGCTCTTTTGTCTATTTAGTCCTTGGGGCGACTAAAGCCGAAAAGTCACGCGAGGCCAATTACGGAACCGTCCGCTCAGGATATATCTCAGGAGGAACAAGTTCGGGATACTTCTTAGCTGCGTTGCGAGTAACCGGCCCTCTAACTCTTGACGATGTTAGATTTACCCGAGAGTTTCTTGCATTTCATAATCTCATTTTGTGGGACACCACAATAGTCTAGCCATTATCGCCGTCCATCGATTGGGGTGAAACAGATACAACCCCAGCTGTTGTTCGGGTCATGTTACTGTTGCTCGCAGGAAGTTGAGTCGTACACGCGGTGGCTTGGTTCGGCACATACTCTATCAGAAATCCAGTTGAAGTGAAATAGAAGCTCACTTCTCTTGCGGGAATCGCCATTTGATTGTAACTTGCAGTTGAATCCAGATACCTTTCGTCATGAAATAACATGATTAGTATTTAAAGAATAAGGTGATCTACCTTAGAGATGAAGGGGAGGATGTTCCCACTGAGAGTCACCATTTTGGCATCAGAAAGATGCCAGACTATAATGAAGGTTCCATAACTATCTCAATGTTAATATTAAATAAGATAATAATGTCCCCAGCAAAGTCACCATTTTGTTTCGAACAGAAACAAATGCGTTTGATTTGGGAAGTTATCTTATTTAAACATAACAGAAAGAGTATTTTGGAACAATCACCATATTTCATTGATACTGAGTTGATTTACATCCTCATTACATCCCTAGATTCTAAAATAGATCATTTTGAGAAAGTAAAGCATTATAAATGAAGCTTTATATATCAAATCTAGAATTCGGCAGCCTTTCAGCAGCTATTTTAATCATCTCCTAAGACTTAGGAGGAATGCTGATTTGATCAACTTGACTTCACTTTTGAGCTCATCCTTTAGGTATAGGAGAGGGTTTAAAGTGATGAAGAGTGAACTTAAATGCTTTCAGGAGATCCGACAGCATTCCGTCCTCCATTCAAGACAAATCATCTAGTACTTCTGCGTACACGCGCAACTTGCAGGTAGGTTGCGCGACCCCGTGTAATGGAGCAGTGGGCAACATGTCTCCGCGCAACACTAATGTTACACGCACAACGGAGATTTGTGTTGCGCTTCCCCGCGCAATGGGGACTTGTACTACTCATCCCTGCGCAAAGGCAAAGTGACTACGTGCAACGGGGACCTTGCTCCTCACCTTTCGATGCTCTACTCTTCCAAAAATATTTGATCACTGCAAATGAAGGGAGTGAGGGGATATTTATAGGACCCCCACACATGCCACACCTAGATCTTCAAGCCATGGCCCACTCGCATCTAATCTAAACCGTTCATTTTTACCACTTGCTCTTGATTGTGCATCCACGTGATATGGGAAAATGTCATTGCGCGTGGACGCGCAATACATAACTTCGGTTTTCCATCCCCGCACAATCAACATTATCTGCGCATTCATGTGCAATAAGGAATTCATCAATTCCTTTGAACGTTTTGCGATGCTACATGCAACAAATAGTTGTTACGCGCCCACACACAATGCATACACATTGCGCGTCCACGCACAACTAATCATCTTTGTTCCTTTCATCTGATGTTAATTTTTATGCTCTAACACCATCAATCTGTAGGCCCCACTTGGTCCATCATTAAAACATGAAATCTAGGCCTATAAAACACCCACCGTTCAATCTTCTGAGTCCGATGGAACGTTGAACTCCTTGTGTCTTACTTTAATGGAAGATGATGAGAATTGAAGGGTTAAGATGATGGATCTTGGGATAGGAAGTGAGCCACACACAATGTACTTTTCTCTCCTTGGAAGTGCTTAGACGTGCACCTCTTTTTTTATTGCTTGAAAAATGTGAAGAGAAAGTGAGAGAGAAAGGGTGGTTATAAGAGAGAGGTGATGGGTGTGAGTGATGGATGTACTTGACTTGAGAGTTGTCTTAGGGTACGTTGCTTGTCTTGGGGAGAAAGAAAGCATGGGTTGTGTACTTTGATTGATTGATTGCTTGATGGGATGGGTTGTAGAGATTCTCTTGGGTTCGCAAATGCACGACGTTTCTTCGAGATAAACGTAGGCCCACATCTCTTGGCCAGGGTATCAAATTGGTGTGCAAGACGCGGCGTTGGAACGGCGGCGATGGTGCGGTCGTAATGGTATAAGTCTCAAATTGAGCTGACTCAGATCTATGTGATACGACTTAGGATTATGCGCAAACATTTAGGTCGCGGGTTGTCGGAATTCAGCAATATGTTATAATAATGCTTGGATTTTGGGCTGAAATTTTGAGTGGGGACCACCAAATTGTGAGTACTTAGAAGGAATAAATCATGCTTTAAATCCTTAATTCTTAGGCTTAATTAATGCATCTTTTAGGCCCACCATAGTTAGAGTTTTTAATGGGTCTATAAATGTAACTAGTTGTTGGACTCCTTAGGCCCTTTGGACCCTTGGGCCATGTTTACCATATTATTGTGTTAGGCTTATGGGCCGGATTTCACAAGTGGTTAGGCCCTTTGTCACCCACTAAATCAACTTTATACTTGGGCCAGGTTGTAAGCCCAACTCACTTGACTTACACATGAGAATTGCACACATGCTTTGAGTAATGGGCTGCCCACTAGGTCCACCACAATATGTTGACTAATGACCCCGATGTTTGGGCCCAAACCTTATGTATAGGCCCACAATATTGCTTATGGGTAAGGTTATGTGTGTTGCTCACTAGACCCATGTATTGGAATAGGTCTTGGGCCTTATTCCGTTATTGATTAGAGATGGACCACCTCTTGGGGACCAATTGTGGTTGGATGTTCACATTGGTGGCCCTAAGGTAGGGCCCATGTATTTCTATGGGTGGTTAAAGGCCCATCATAGACCGTTTCCAGGATCGTTCATCTATTTAAGCCCATGTTATTGTTTTCCTTAGCCTTATGGGCTACCCCAAACTATTGGGCCCCCACTAGAGGATGACTCCTTAGAGAATTTGTCTATGTACCTAGACTTAGTCCCTCCTTGGAAAGGAGGCGTAAACTATGACATCATTGCCATATAGCGCACCTAGTTCATCCTCATGACCCATGTGCATCATTGCAAGATTTGATTGCACTGCGCGTGGTCATTGGGTAGATGTGATAGTTTCCTAGAGGGATGGAGTTTCCCCTCTTGTGCACGTTGAGTACTTGGAGCTGATGCATAATTGGTATGCATGACTCATGCATCTGGCATTGCATTTCATGAATATTATTTTCCCTTGCTTTATTAGGGACGATGCCTCCACTAATACATTGTGGGTGGTTGTTTGTGGATATCATAAATACTATTTGAGCAATTGGGGTGTATAGGATGCCCCTGGGTGAAAGCCCCCAAACCTTCAAGGTACTGAGCAGACGCCTCAACGCCGTGACTAGGTGGAAAACATGAGTGCCGAGTGCCTTACACCATTAGGCTGCATCTCCCACTAACGTGAAGTCGGTTGAGATGGGATATGACCTTATCGCTTGAGTGAGGGGGCATTGCTAGCATGAGTCTGACTAGCTCGTGAATGAGTCCGTTACCATCGAGCCTTGCTGGTGATTGGCTATCCACAGTCGAGTATTGTGGTCTCTTACGCTTGTTTGATTGTGCGGTCTTGGAGAGCGATAGTCATCCTATAGTACATTATACCTCGGTGATATTCTATATGATAGAACTGTATTGGATATATGGATTGGAGATGAGCATTGACATTACTTCGCATTTGCATTGACATCGGCTGCTTAAGCCTTATTGCATTGCATAGCCTTGGTATAGCTCCTTGCATTATAGCTTAGCCTCGGTAAGCCTAGCGACATTAGTATTGATCATGTTTCCCTTCTACATTCCCTATTTTCTCCTATGCACTATTGTCACACGCCTTCACCTCCCTCTAAGCTTATGCACGATTGATGCTTGCAGGAGATCCTAGGTCAGTGCAGTAGCAGAGGAGCTATGAATTGGATTAGTGCGAGCTGAGGACATATTACAGACCTTTCCTTCCCTCTTTCTATATTATGTATTCCCTCTTAAGCCATGTACCTGTAAAGTTTAAATTCTTAGTGAATTTTACAATGTGTTTCTTGTTTATTTTTAGAGATTTACTTGCTATGATCTTAGGTATGCTCAATTTAGTTTGGAATTGTGATATGGAAATCCTCCTTGTAGGATCCCAGGATCGGAACCTATTGCAAGAGTTGAGAATGGGGTGACGCGGAGGCTGTTACGGTCGGAATCGGCTATCGGGTTCCTTATGGGTCCGGTCACCGAGTCTGGGGCGTGAAACAAGTCTTCCCATAGACGAGTGTAAAGGGAGACATTCCAATGGGTGTCTTATAAGTTGTATGGTAAGCCCATAAAGTATCGGTCAATCTAATTGACCAATTTTTTCAATCAGGATTCACTGTTTTGTTCATAATTTATTTGATTTCCCTATTGGAAATTTCAGCTAGACTTCTTGTCTGTGGGTGATAGGGGGTGCTCACTTCGTGTGAAATGCCATATCTTTTCATTAAGTTCTCAAATGGCCTATTTCAAAGTATGAGCCATCATCACTTCTGATGGCTTGAGGTGTTCTGAACCGGGACAATATGCTTTCTTTTAAAAATTGAATGACCATAAAATGGTAATTGTTTTGGCACGGAATCGCCTATACCCAGCTAGTAACATAGTCAAATGCTAACAAAATGTAATTATTTTTAAATGATTGGGGGAATGGTCCCATGAAGTCAATGCCCTAGAAATTAAATGCTTTTATAATTAGAATATGGTTCTGTGGCATCATGTTTCAATGGGACAAGCTTCCAAATTTTTGACAAAGCTTAGATTAATGACTTGTTTCCTAATGAACAACTTTTCAATGTCTCCCGATTACCTTAGTATGCAAATATTGCTAATTATCTTACCATAGGTACAATTCCTACCTATTGGACTACATAAGATAAAAAGTTCTTTACCAAGGTACGCAAGTTCTTTTGGGATGAACAATATTTGTTTAAATATTGCCTAGATCAAATCATTAGGAGATGTGATCCTGAAAATGAACACTGAAGTGTCATCTCCTATTGTCATTCTCACGCATGTGATGGCCACTTTTCGGCTAAGAAGACCACAACAAAAATTGTGTTCCAGGATACCAAAAAAATTTGCAAGGCATGAGAGAGTTGTAAGAAATTAGGAGGATTGTCCCATAGAAATATGATGCCACTGAACTCAATTATTATTATTAAAGCATTTGATTATTGGGGCATCAATTTCATGGGGCCATTCCCCAATCCTTTAGAAATACCTATATTTTACTCATTGTTGATAATGCCCTCAATGGGCCAAGGAAATTCCATGCTGAAATAATGACCATCGCACGGTCATTAAATTTTTAAAGGAAAATATTCTATCTTGGTTCAAAATACCTTGAGTCATTATAAATGATGAAGGATCTTACTTTCATAATAGACCATTTGAAGCATTAATGAATAAATATTATATTTCTCACAAAGTAACCACCCCCTATCATCATTAAATAAGCGATCGACTAAAATTTCAAATAAGTAATTAAAATAAATTGTTGAGAAAAGGTTTAACCCTGATCATAGGGAGTAGTCACTTCAATTGACTAATGCATTATAGGCTTACCGTACAATACATAAAACCCTATTAGGATGTCCCTCTTTAGACTTGTCTATATGGGAAGGCATGCCACTTGCATGTTGAATTGGAGCATAAACCGTATTGGGCAACAAAAAATTTCAACTTCAATCTTGACAATGTTAGCTCACTACATAAATTACAATCAAATGAACTTGAAGACATATGGAATAATGCTTATGAGAATTCTAATATATACAAAGAATGAAGGTGTTCAATGATAAGAGCATTCTTCGAAAATCTTTTATGCCTAAACATAAAGTCCCTTTGTATAATTTCAAACTTCATCTTTTTCTCAGTAAGTTGAGATCTCGTTAGACTAGCCCTTTCACAGTCAAAACAGTCCATCATCATGGGGCTGTCGAGATAAAAATCTGATGAATGGTAACATCTTCAAAGTAACAGTCATCGATTTAAATCATTCATTGAGAAATTTGATTTAGGTGATATGTCCATCCCTCCGATTGATCATGTCTATCAGTGTTGATTTTCTAGTCTGATGGAGGTCCATTTATCCATTTATTATTTTCATAAGACTAAGATTAGAATAGTCAATTTTGTTTTGGTTTTGTTTCTGTTTAGTACTAATCTCTTTAGATGACGACGACTTCATACCATCTCATTTATCTTCCTCAGGTACTATTTCTCTTTTATTTTTGTTATCTCATGTTGATTTTATTGCATATCTTTTATATTGGGGACAATGTAGATTTTAGGTTGGAGGCATAAGATTAGATAGATTTAATTAGCATTTTTTTCAGTTTAAAGAAAATTTCTCAAAAATAAAATAAAATATATAGTTTCAAAACTCTTTTTAAAAATCAATATTCTGTGAATATGAATATATTTGAGTCATTATGATAAGATATGTAATAAATTTATAAAAATTTAGAATTTACCTAATTAGTAAATTTTTAAATAAGTTCTTCTTAATGAATTGATTAATAGAAAATTGAGTCAAGTTCACAATTCACATCTAACTCATATTCTATAAATTTAATTTGAACTCCTAGTTTTAACTTAATGAATACTTAAAAGTATTAGGAACAAAGTCTAAACATCCTTATCTAGCTTGGTATAAAAAGAAGAAGAGAAAGGGCTAGCTTTAAAATAGTTGAAATTGAAAATGGTTACCTATTATATGTGCTTATGTGAGAAATAAATGAAAAAGAAGGAAAAGAGTCGTCGATGACGTAAAAAAAAAAAAAAAAAAAAAAAAAAAAAAAAAAAAAAAAAAAAAAAAAAAAAAAGAACTGAAGAAATAAGAAAAATGAGGTAAGTTTGGTATCAGTAATTTGTGTTGATCTTTCCACTTTGAGGTAATGATTATGGTTAATATTATGGAAAGAAGGCTAATTTTTATGGATTATAAGTTGGATTCTACTAAGCACATTAGGAACTTGATGTTTGGATGTATTTTATTGATTAATTATTTACTAGTGATGTTAGGTTCTAGATTGTCGATATTTCACTATTATATCTTTGAATTTCACTCATATGTATAGGAGTGCATAAAAGGTTGTTTTCTCAAAGAGGTTTGAAATTAGGATTTTTGAAAGATTAGTTTCCACATGTTTCACTCGGGACTAGAAAAATGCTGGTTGGGGGTGTGTTAAGTGTGAAATATTATATATTTCTCACTGTTATATATTACTTTTATTAACATAAAGTGCTTAATCAATCTAATTATACATGTTTTCTCTTGTGAGGTTATTTTAAGAACTAAGGAGAAAAGGATGATTAAAGAGATGATTTAATGCTCAAAGAATAACCAAGTGAAGGATTGGATCTATGAAGGTTAAGATTGAAGAATTTAAGATCCAAAGATCCAAGAAAACCAAGTGAGGAAGGAAGAAATTTGAGGATTCAAAGTACAAAAAATTGAAAGTGCAGGAATGGACACTTCGATGCCATCGATGACACCTTCGCTGCCATCGATGTAAGTGTTGGTGCAATCAATGACACCTTCAATGCCATCAAAACCATCCTTAATCCCTTAAAAAAATAGGAGTTTCTTGATTTGGTTGTTGGACATATTCATACACCCTTAGATGAGTGTTAGATGACATTGAAGGATCTTTAATGCAATTGAGAAAATAAAAGAATTTAAAGATTCATTCTTGGAAAATTTTTAGTTTCCAGTAGATCTCTTCGATAGGAGTTTGTTGTCATCGAAGTGACATCGAAGTGTGATCAAGTACGTAAATTCAAGTCAGTTCGAAGTCAGTGTGAATCACAGCTATATAAAGGGATGTTTTATGCTTTGTTAGATATGAATTAGGGTAGAAGGAGTAGAGCAAATAGTTGTGGAGCTTCAAGGAATCTTCTCTCTTCTCCAAACCTTCGGTTCTACTTAGTTTTTATGGTTTTCTGTTTGAGTTTTAGTTCAATCATGTTTATGATTAGTTAATCTCTTAGCTAGAGCTAAGTAGTTAGCTTGTAGTTCTTCTTAAAAATTAATTTACTTTGATTCAAGTTATTTGATTTATATGTTGAACAATTCATTGAGATTTGGTTTAAATGAAAAAGTATTATCATTTTACTTTGATACATTGCCAACTCCGGGCACTTTGGATGCTTAGGAAGATTATGAATAATTTATTACATATTTTGCAAGGGTTTGATATTTAAAATCCATTGATCTATTGTTGAGTCCAAGCATTTTAGATGCTTTGAATTCCCTATGATTAAATCGTTGATTCTTTATGAGGGAATCAATTCAATGTAAATTCAAATTTATTTTAATACATGAATGATGATTGAAATGTTCTATTATTCGATTGGATATGACACGATTTTGATTCTAGTTATGTGATCTAATTGAATTAAGTAAATTAATATTAAGATAATTATAAGTGGATCTTTGGCGCTCTAGTATTTTAATTATAATAGTTTCTTCTACAATTATTTGTTAAAACTAGAATTTAGTGGTTAGTTTAGATTCTAGTTCTAGTTGTAACGTATTCTAAAAATCACACAAATAGCAAGTCCCTATGGGTACGACCTTAGTCTCACCGAGTTATTACCACTTCGCAACCCTACACCTGAGATTCATGAACACCCGCCTTTCGATCATTACAATATTAGAAAGTTAGACTACAAAACCAACTATTATTGCATTTGAGGAATCCCAGAGTCCTTTTAGGAGCTTAATGAGATTACTTCATATCGACAATTGTTTGCTTATATCCCAAGTGCAAGGTTGTGATGTAGGAATAATCTTAGTGAGACTGAGGTGGTACCCACAGGGACTGAATGTGTGTGATTTTTTGAATTACTTTAGAACTAGAATTTAAATTAAAAAAAAAATTAGAATTTAAGAAGAATATTGTGGCAATTAAAAATATCAATAGAAAAACTAAAGCGCCAATGATTGACCTATAGTCATCTTAATGCATCCTTGATCCAATTAATACTTCAACTGGAATTGAAGTCCTAATCTATCTAGTCAGATGATTCAACAATTAACAGCATCACAAAATAGTTCTAATATAAATATGGACATTCATAGCAATAATTCATATATAACAATATTATTGAATTGATTGTGGAGCTGTCAAGGCATTTACTATGCCTGGAGTCAATGGTAGATGATTTCTACAGATCAAACAATCACAAATAGAGAAGAAAGAATTCAGGAAGTTCCTAAGCATCAACTGTGCCCGGAGTCGATGATAAATCTAAGTAAATCCAAGAATACCACTTTATTGAATTAAAAACAATGCAATATCCATCATGAAGAAAAAAAAAAAAACTAAAATCAAAGTAACAAAGACATTAAAATAAACTACAAGCTTCACATCTTAGCTTTAGCTAAGAGATTAGCCAATCCTAGACATGATTGAAATAAAAACTCATAAGAAAAATATGAATTACCAACTATAAGAAGAATATTTGAGAAGAAGAAGCCTCCACTACTCCTGGCACTACTCTTCTAAACCTAATTCATGCTTAGGAGAACCTTCAAAATGACTATAAATAGGCTTTATTCGATTGACTTTGCAAACTGCCTCAAATTTACACACTCTACACACCTTTGATGAGTCTTTGATGTCATTGAAGGATCAAAGTCATGTTAGAATTGAATTTAGAAACTACGCACCTTTCGCACTTTGTAAGCCTTCAATGTCATCACCCGACCTTCGATGTCATTGTAAATTGCCAGAACTATCCAACAAGTTAAGCTCAAAATTCCTAAAATTATCGAGCCATTTAACTGGCTTCGATGACATCAAACTGAGCTTCAATGAGATCGAAGGTGTCTTCGATGAAATCGAGAATTACACTCATATGTCCAGCAACTAAACTTGATTTTTCATAGAATCTTCGATGTGATTGAGCGTCCTTCGATGTCATCGAAGCATGTTTGATGTCATTGAATATTCAAGTTTCTACATCTCCTAAATTTTGCACTTTGCAATCTCGATTTTCTTCATTCTTCACATGGTTTTCTTATATCTTGGAATCTTGAATTCTTTAATCTTAACTATGAAAAATCCAATCCTTGCTTTGGTAATTCTTGAGCACCAAATTCCATCCTTTTAACATTTGTTTCACCTTAAGCGATCAGAATCACCTCACAATACAAAACATGCATAATTAGATCAATTAAACGCTATCATATTCATAAAACCAAGGTATAAATAAGGAAAAATATGCAATATTTCACACTCAATAACAACAACCTTAATACTTTGCAGAGGAGGTTCCTTAATGGATCACAATAGTGAAAGAGGAAAAAAAGGCTAAAGTCACGTCCATGATCAGTAGGTTCATTAGCGACGATCATGACAGTTGTCATGTACACATCACAGAATGTCTAACAGACGAAGACACTATTACAAATGACGGAATAGCCTTTCATGAACTTGAGCCAATCTTACCAAGATGCACGACACTAAAGTTGACGTTTAAGATACTTTAATCGAGGTAAATCTTTTGACATAGGAAAGTGTAACACCCTGGATTTTTGCCAACCTGGGGTTAGACGTCCTTAGGCAATGGTTTAACCAAAACACCTTCGTAACCGCTCAGAACCCAATTCCATAGCCAAAGAAATCACTTAGGATTAATTCCTTTAGAAACTAAGCATAAGTTAGCTAGCGCTACGCTGGAGTAGCTGTGAAATTGTCCCTGACCACTTTAAATACGTTCTACAAGACCCAAAACTTGTAGAATCAATGGTGCTATAATACTCTGAAACCTCGGATCAAACTCTAAACCGGTTTGCTCTCAGGAACTCTTTGAAACTTTGTATTGGATCTAGACCGCGCGTCGAAAGTCCGATACCTACAATCTTAGACCGTTATAACCGCCTAGTTGGACCTGACAATCATTTCAAAAATCAAGTCCAACCGACGTCCAGAGGCTATTTTATTGAGCCTGGAGTGAAGAAGTGAGAATAGGGTTAGATTTAGAATTTGAAATTCAAATCTGGCACATGACTTAGCGCGTCAGTATTAAGCGTTCTGACCGTCAGAATTCAGCCAAATTACACCCTCGGATCAGAAAAAATTTCTATTTCATATCACGAGATTTGTAGACCTGATCTAGGTGCGATAACCGCTGAACTGAAACTGGACCGCCACATGCGATTTGGGGACTCTACCGGTCTGAAAACTTGATGTGTGCTAGATCCAGTATGCATGAGCTTAAGTCCGACCGCGTTCGGCCGGGGGACCTCCAGAAATGCTCTTTTGGACTGAAACAGCCCCGATTTGGTTACCCCTCAAGTAAACATTGTTCCTAAGCCTATTTTAGGCAAGTTTTAGGCTATAAAAGAGGCTTAAACCCTCACTCCTCTCACCCATCCGAATTTGCTAGAAACCCTAGCAAGAGTGAGAGAGAAAGTGAGAGTTTGTGAGAGAAGGTGGGAGAGTTTTTCCTGCTGCTTGTGCTACCTGCTGCACGTGGTTAAGCCACGCGCCTCAATCACTTTTTCGATGATTTCGCCGCGTTTCTAGGTAAGCAAACACCCCAAACACTTGCTGATTTGAGGTTCCTTAGTTTCCATAGCATGGTAGCTGACAGATCTTGTATGTTAGGTTCCCGATTCGCCGTAGACGAAGCGTATACGCTCCGTTCAAATTAATATGCTTCTAGGAGAAAAGGTACGGATATTAGACGCTTTGATTGACTGTTTCCAATGCTTTCAATGTCGTTTAATAGTAGATTATCGACGGCAACGCCGTTCGACATGTACAACATGCTATCCGTTTCCTGTTTCGTAAGCAGACGAAAAATATGAGATTTAGGGTATTTTAGTCATTTGTAGGGAATACTATTTTCATCCATAATTTTTTGATGTGATTGACATGGCTTCTTGTCGCATTAGGATACTAGGAATGCGTGCATAATTAGTTTGGCAAAGAGATTCGCCTAAATGTGCACTTTGAGTCGACATACTATATGTAGACTTAAGTGTGTAGTTTAAGTGTTTGTATAAATGTTTGTATTAGTATGTATTGAATTAAATGGTGTTATGAATTAGTTTGAGATTGATTTCTCAATTAATATGCTGATGTAAATGGTTTCCTACATGTTAACTATATGCATGATTTCATTATATGTATGAAATGCATGTGTTAGATGTTTTAATTAAGTTGTATGCTATAACATGTGTTAACATGCTCACATGGTTGTATTTCACTTCCATTACTCTTACATGATTGCTGATGTGTATTCATAAATGTTTGAGACTATACCTAGTCCAGGCAGTCGGCAACCGAGCAAGTTCGTGGTTGGCTTATCTTTGCCACGAGCGACGCGTCGATGAGCGCGAGCCGTGTTTTAGAGTTGGCGGCAGTGGTTAGGCCGCACGAGGTGTTTTATGCACTTCATGTCATTCGACTTAAGATGCGCTCGTGCTAGTCGAGCCCGTCAAGTAACCGGACTGGCCGTTGTATGTTCACCTTGTATGAGTCATTACTGCTTGAACCTAGGGTACTGAACTTACCACTGTAAACCCTGTCAACCATGGTACCTTGATCCATAAAGACTCATGAGCCAGGCATGGTGGTATGGGACACCGTGTCGAGCTGTCGGCCTATGCTGGGGCCACAAACCTCCCCGTAGTGACCAGTGAGCACTTATGACTCGTGAGCAGATTATGGTGGATGGGACACTATATTCTTGCTGTCGGCCTACACTGATCAGGGACGAGTCCTTTGTAGTGACCGCGAGTGTATTCTGAGTCTAAGGGAGGCGACGACCCTTCCGTAGTAGTGAGAGTACAGTAGGCCTCTATTGATAAGGTGATGGGGGAGCGGTGCAACGAGTGCGAACAACAGCCCTGGCAGCCCTTGCAGCGACCTACAAAATATACATCGTATGAGATTATTAGGAGTGACGACCCTAGACAGGATCTGTGTTGGGATTGATATAATGGAAGTACCTTAGTTTCTCAATCCTGGTGTTTGAATGGACTAATAATAACTTGGTAATCATATCACCATCACATTGCATGTGCCTGAAAGATGTGGAACACTATGGGATGATTGCATGCCGCGGGCATAAGATGGTACCGTATGAGGGAGATCGTCGGTGAGGGCATCCATCATGTCATGTCATATTGCATTAACAATAGTATTAGGAATGTTTGATTTACTACTTTACTATTATCGCATGATTGATTTAAGAACATGCTAATCTTTGCTCTATTATTCCACTGAGTTAGCTACTCACTCCCACGTTACGGGATGGTGTTTTCGGACACCCACCAGTCCCTATTTTGGTTGCAGATGATGGCGTTGCATGAGAAGCGGAGCTGGACTTGATGATGAGGAGGAGGATCCCTCCTTTATGCGTGTTCTGATTGACGGGATTACAGGGAGGTTGATTAGATACATTGACACTTGTCATTTTATATTTTTAGAGAACTCATGTATATTCTTTTTGTTTACTTTTGAATTATACATGTATGTATATAACTTGGTAACATGTTCACACTCTGGAGACATACAACAGTTTATATATATTATACATACTATCACAGTCTTTCGCATGTAAATTTAACTGTCTCTGGAGTATGATATGTTGTTCTGGCTATCTCACTCATGTTTAATACATTAATACAGACAACATTCAATCATACACATTTATATTGCATAAGTGATGTTCTGGAACTCGGGAGTGGAGTTCTTACTCGACCCCCGATTTTTGGGATGTTATAGAAAGTCGTGGCCTACATTCATTAATGCAAAGTTGGATCTAAAATCATAAATGAAGATGATTTATCTTCTTTGGGATTATGCAGATTACTTTGCTTGGGACAATCAAGAGATGCACAGTTTGGATCGAGATTCGGTTGAGCACCACCTTTCAATCAAGGAGGGTTTCAAGCCATTCAAGCAGCCGACTAGAAGGATGACTCTTGAAGTTACCCTTAAAATCAAGGAAGAGATCCAAAGTCTTTTAAAGGTTAGGTTTAGCAAGCCGATTAGATTTCAAACGTTGTTCTAGTGATAAAGAAGAATGAAAAATTGAGGAATTATATCCATTTTAGAAACCCAAACCTCACACCCTAAAAAGATGAATACCCAATGTCAATGGTGGATAAGTTAATCAAAAGGGCCACATGACATAAACTTATGTCCTTCATTGATGGCCATTTTAGTTACAATTAAATCTTTATTGCAAAATAGGTTATCTCAAAGATAATGTTTCAATGACTAGGGGTAATGGGGACCTACTGTTGGGTCTTAGTGCCATTCGAGCTCAAAAATGTAGGCACCACCTGTCAAAGGGAGATGAATGTCATCGTTCATGATATGATTGGTAAGTTCATGGAGGTTTACATCGAAGATGTTGTGGTGAAGTCAATCAATCTAGGTGACCACTCTGCTGATATGAGAAAGTCATTTGAGCGCATGAGAAAACACAAATTAAAGATGAATCCCCTAAAGTGTGCCTTTAGGGTCTCTACTAGAAATTTCTTAGAATTTCTAGATTTTGTCTAAAAACCAAAGCATCCGGCTACACTCAACCAGTTGAAGGACTATCTCATGAAACCCCTTGTATTAATTTTCCCAAGAAAAGATAGGTCGTTTCGTCTGTATATCTCAGCCATAGAAGAATTAGTCGGGGTGTTGCTCACATAGGAAAATGATGACAAGAATGAGAAGGGCATTAACTATCTGTCCAGAACTCTACATGACATTGAACATGAAATAGCGGTGAAGACCGCTTTAGTTGAAGTAGAAATATGTCAATATATCCTAGAGAGGGGTGAATAGGACTTTTTAAAGTTTTTTATGGTTTATTAAAAATCCTATTACACGGGTGCTTACAATAAGCACTTATCAGGATTACTCAAAAGTAACTCTACTGGCTTCCAAGCCCTGTAGAGGATCCAATCACAAACTATTCAAGAAGTGAACAATATGCAATTACTTTATGATGGATATGACTGTGTATGTGTGTGAGGTGTGATCTCAGATATTTAGATATGAAAATATTAAAGTAAATCACACAAACAAAAGAATAGAAATCTTAAACACAGTCATTTTTATAGTGGTTCGACTACTTGTCTACTCCACTCCTGCTAACCACACTCAACCCTTGAGTGTACCAGATTTCACTAAGGAGGTTTCACAGTGATTCACCTCAAACCTAAGGTTTTAAATCAGGTTCACCTTCAATCTTTACAACCTATACCTAGGCTGACTGTTTATGCTCACTGAGCAAGGGTCAACACATAGCACCCGGTTTTAGGCATACTGGCCAAGGATCCACATAAGGAACCTCACTATTTATGCTCTCACGAGCAAGGGTCAACACAACTCACCCACTATGTACACTCCTGCCGAAGGCCTCCTTGAGGACTTATAAGGGGTGAGAAACACCTTATACCCAATCCTACACAGGAATGATCAAAGGGTCTTCTGGACTCTAGATACTTACAGATAAGTTGATGAGTCTCATTCAACATGTTGTCGAAGATCTCCTTCTTTGTTGATGAAGAATCTTTTGCTTCCTTGATTCGCAACTCAGAAGATATACCAATACATGGCGATGGGTTGGGTCAAGGTTATGATAGAATCCTACTCTCAAATATTTTTTTATAAAGGAGATAGAGTGATTCTAATCATCTATGCATTCAATGGATCCCAGCTTAATGATTTGCCATTAAGATAGTAGCTGGAGGATCCTTGAATGTGAAAGTTCATTCCCCAATCCACTCTATTAAATATCAGTGATGAGGGTGGATTGGAGGATGAACTCCTTTGAGAGAAAGGGCTTTGGATAAATGATCTAAGGTAAAACACTCAAAAGCACTCTCTTCTTTCTTTACGATAATAATAGACAAGTCCTCTTTATATAACTAAAAGGTTCTAATGGATATAAAACAGTCACATTTATGACAGAGTTCGATATCATCGAGCGTATACTCTCGATTGCATCGACCGTCTGCTCGATGATATAAATTCAAATGTCATACGCTTTTGAAACCTTTTGTCAGCTGGTCGAGGGCATCGAAACACATATCGATGTCATCAAATTTTAAACTCTGATTTCATTGATTTGAGCTTCAATTCCTCGATATTTGAAAATGAGGGAGACTTGCTTAGAAATATTTCAGGTTTACAAGAAAGATTGAGGGACCTTCGATATTATTGGAATTTGAATGTCAATGATATCGATAGCTGTGTTGAGGCATCGATAAATCCAAAGGATTTTCGTTTAAGCTTGCTGGACAGTTTCTGTCCCTATTCAATGTCATCGAAACCATACCGATATCATTGATATTTGAATATCGATTTTATCGAGTGACCCTCGATCGTAGATAAACTATCCTGAAATATTTTACTGGAAATCTTCGCGCTCATGACCGATATCATCGAGAGCCTTCTGATGTCATCGAGATTTGAACTTTGATGGTATCGAGGAGGGCTTCAATATATTGAAGCATATATGATATTTTTAAGTAAAAAAAGAGGCGCCAAAGATCTATCTATCAATATTATCAAGTCACCTTCGATCGACTCGAGATTCAAATATCGATGATATCGATAGGTATATCGATACATCAATAAATCTCTCCAAATATATATGTAGTTACTGGACAGTTTTGTCCTCATTCCGATGGAATCGATTTGTCATCGAGGACACAGGTCGATCATATCGAGATGTGTTTAAATAAAATTGACAAAGAAAGAAAACTTAAATATTTTCTGATTTTTTAAAAAGTTTTCTTAATTAAAAACCCTATGATGTTCTAACTTGTTTTAAAGGTTTTATTTACCTAGTGTTTTGGGACATGGGATGTAAGACTTAGATTTACCTATGGTGAGCTTGTACACATCCGGCTGAGGCAGACACTTTGAATTGATCTTCTTATGAGGCTTTGCAGTATCTGACTCAACACTCACGCTAATTGACAAAACAGGGCACTTTCAGAATAAAGATATTTGGCCACCGAGAAGCTCTATCTAACCTTGTACTTTGCTACTTCCAAGCCCTATCATTACCTGAAGATTGGTATAATCAATGCCATTTCATCGACTGACCTAATTAGGTACATGCTTATGTGATCAATCTTGCGAGGAAGGATCAAAAAGCAGTTTTGGCCTTATTAGAATTCTCCTTTCGATACATCTCCAAGAAAAGAATTAAAGACTAGGTGTTGGTATATTTCTTAGTTGACCATCCTATGTAGGTGGATGAATAAATGACAATGGAGGAATTAAAGATCCATGAGATTCACATGGTTCTATAGCGACTCACATTTGACATATCACAGATAGATCATTCCTCTAGAGAAGGGATAATCATAATTTCTCCCATTGGGAGGAGGAAGGAATATGTGTTCTAGCTCGAATTTGACTGCACAAACAACAAGGTTAAATATGAAGCACTAACAATTAGGCTGAAAAATACACTAGTGTTAGGGGCCATATGCATCAAGGTCATCAGTGACTCTTTACTAGTCCTAAATCTAAATTAACTAGAAGGGAGATATAAGTGCACTAGATGGACATTGTTGCATATTACGACATAGCTGTGTAGATTTTAGATGATTTTGATGATGTCCCTTTAAGGTATGTTCCTTGAAAGTTTAATGAAGACCGGAACGAGATGGCACAGAATGCAACGAGTTTGAAATTCCCAGAAGGAATGCCCGAAAGGTTTCTTATAAGAAGTGCTTATCACTTGCAACGTAAAAAAGATTGTTGTCTGTTGGGGTAGCATCATTGGAGCTCTCGGCTAACAATTGACAGTTCCTAATCATGCGATACTTGATGAGGCCGAGCACAAGAATCAACAAATTAGTGTGACGGATCTCCCTGTATTACTTGATCTTGGATAATGATTTAAATAAAAAAAAAGGGTGCAGATGGCCTTCTTCTAAAATGTTTAGGGCAAGATAAATCCATGGTGGTCATGGGTGAAGTACATGACGGGATCTGTGAAGCTCACCGAGCAGCTGAGAGAGTGCACTAGTTGATTAGAAGGCATTGATACTACTGGCCAACAATTTAGAAAGATTGCATGAAAAATGCAAAGGGATGTCAAGCATGCCAAGACATGATCTATTATAGCACATCCCAGTGCCAAAGCTTCATTTGATTGTTAAGTCATGGCCTTTCTAGGGATGGGCTATCGACATTATAGGTCAGATATGTCCACCTTCCTCAAAGTAGCAAAGTTTTATCATTGTCGCAATCAATTACTTCACCAAATGGGATGAGGTGCGGCCAATGAAAGGGACCAAATAGGTAGAGATTATAGATTTCATCAAAGAACACATCATCCACTAGTTTGGCATTCTTGAGATAATTAAAGTAAATAAGGGAGCAACCTTCTCTAGAGCATAAATCCAACCGTTTGTGGCCGCCTATAAGTTAAAGCTCGCATACTCTACACCTTATTATGCTCAAGCTAATGAAGAGGCTAAGTTGACCAACGAGATTTTAAAGAATATCTTAAACAAATGGTAGAGGATAACCCATGATCTTGGCATACGACACTATCTAAAGTATTGTGGGCCTACAGTGTCACACCCCAAACTTTGTGACTGGACTCACAAGGAACCCGATAGCCAGTTCCGGCCGCAACAGCCTCCATGATGCCCCATTCTCAGTTCCTTGTAACCATTCACCAGGTTTCAATCTTGGGATTCCACAAGGAGGATTTATAACATGAGTCTGAATCCAATAAGAGCATCCCTAAGATCATAACATAATAACCATAGATAGTAACCATAGTAACACATCACAATCCACTAGGAATTAAAACTTGTATAGGTATATGGCTCAAAGGGGAAATACATAAGCAGAATAAGGGAAACTCCAACAGGTCCTTGACACACTCCAAAAGCTCCTCAGCTACTACGACTACCTAGAATCACTTGCACACATTAATCATGCATAAGCTTATAAAAAGCTTAGAGGGCGGTGTAAGTGTGTGTAATACTAGTACTAGAAAGAAATATTAAAGAATGCAGAAGCTTGGCATGAACCATGAAAACTATCAATGCCACTAGCCATACCAAGGCTAAGCTATGACAATCATGAATACAACAAGTCGTACTAAGGCTATGCAAAGAAATATATGAGTATTGGGCGCCATATTGAGGCGATGCACAAAAGGCCTATGAAGCCAATGTCGATGCAATGCAATACATGTCAGTCCTCATATCAAGTCCACAATTCATATACAGTTCCACTATAGGGAAATCACCCGGTTCAAGTACACAACTGGTTGACTGCCGCTCTCCAAGACTAGCATAGTCAAGCGAGCGTAAGAGACCTTACTACCCGCCTGTGGACAACCAATTACCAATAGGCTCGATGGTAGCAGACCCACTCACGAGATGGTCAGACTCAGCCTAGCTATACCCACTCACTCAGGCGGATAAGGCTACATCCCATCTCAACCGACCTCGCGATAGTGGGAGATGCGACCTAAAGGTATAAGGCACTCGGGTGCTCATGTTTTTCACTTAGTCTTGGCATTGAGGTGTCTTCTTGGTACCATGAAAGTTTAGGCACTTTCACCCCAGGACATCCTAATTGTCCAATATGCTGAAGAGATATTTTCGGTGTCCAATACAGCCATCCACGATACTCCTGTGGAGGCTACGACCCTAATGAAGTAAGGATGAATATAAGCCATGTAATGAAATGCTAGATGTATGAATCATGCATACTAGTCATCATCAGCTCTAAGCATCCTATGTGCACAAGAGGGGAAATCCATCCCTCTGGAAAGCCATAATATCTTGCCCAATGGCACAACTATGACCACACACATAATGCCAACCAAGCACACAATGATGTATATGGGTCATGAAGATGAACAAGATGCGCTATGCGGCAATGTACAATGTCGTACTCTCCGCCTATCTAAGAGGGGACTAGGTCTAGATACTTAGATGAATTTCTATAAGGAATCAACCTCTAGTGAAGGCCCGATAGTCTGGGGTAGCCCACAAGGCTAAGGAAGGAGAATGACATGGGCCTAAGTAAATGAAACAGGCCTAGCTAGGGTCTATGGTGGACCTTTAATCACTCATAGAAGCAAGTGGGCCTACCTTGTGGCCACCAATGTGGACATTCAACCACTATTGTCCCAAGATGATAGCCCATCACTAATCGATCACGGATCAAGGCTCAAGGTCCAAACATCACCATGAATAAGAAATAGATAGCCATAACATTCTACATACATTCATATTAGGCCTCAAATAAATGGCCTAAGGCCTATTCAATGCATAGGTCCAAAGGGCAACATATATAGCCCAACCCATATGCAATACTACGGGCCCATAAGGGAGGTTAGGGCCCAGCATAAGGGTCACCAAATCCATATATTGTGGTGGGCCTAATGGGCAGCCCATTACCCCAACCACATGGGCAATAATCATGTTCTAGCCAAGCAAGTTGGCCTACATTCTAGCCCAAGGATATAGTTGATTTGGTGGGCAACCAAGGGCCCAACCACTCATATAATCCAGCCCACTAAACCAACACAATATCATGAGGAATATAGCCCAAGAGTCCACTGGGCCTATTTAGAAAGTTCTAGGCCATTTGGGCCTAAAGAGTCCAAAAATCTTTTTACATACATAGACCCAAATAACTCAACTATGGTGGGCCTCAAGAGTGCATTAATTAAGACCAAAATTTTAGGATTAAAGGCATGAATTTATCCCTCTAAAGTCCTCACAATATGGTGGGCTCCACTCCTTAAAACTTCAGTCCGAAAGCCATTTACATTTATAACATCTTGATGGATTTTTATTCCACCAGCTTTATGGGCCTGCTAGAACCCAAACAATGTTCATCTAATTAGGACATGAGTCCAGGTGGTCTAATAATAATTTCAGAGGGTCCCACCACATAGGAGTGAACCCAACAACACAAAGAAGTAGGTGAGCCACATTGCAGGACCAAAGTCGAGTAGCAACCCACCATGGGTGTCCCACAGTTGGGCCTGGGCGATCTAATGAACTGGATGCCCAGGCCTATACCAATTCACTCGGTGGGCCCCACCTTGGACGTTCCACACCAAGGTGGGTCACGTCCAAGTGGGTCACAAATTGGATGGATATGTGGATAAAATACAACATCATGGTGGGCCACAATCAAGGTGGATGGCCAGTCATGCTGGACGTCACCACCATGGACGTCCAGCCAGGTGGGCAGGTCCAACCCCCTACAAACTGAAATCCAGTGGCCCAATTGGCCCCAAATCTAGTTAGGTAGGTCCTAGGAAGGGTGTGCCACCTTAGGAATTAATTTCACAATTTTACAGATATGATAAATATTTTTAAGAATTAGGACAACAATACATATCCAAAAATCTGGTTAGTGCAGAAATCCTGGTGACCTCATGTGTGACACCACATGGGGTGGGCCTAAGCTCATCCAAACCCCTGGAAATTTTGTGGGAAGGGTAGTCCCACATGTGGGCAACAAGTGGGGTCTACTAGGGTGGGCCACTTACTACAGAAAATAAGGTAAACATACTCATTTCTATCATACAGTATTGTTGAACTGTCCAGAAATTTTTGGACAATTAGCCCTCTTTGGCCCATCCCATGGTCCTCAAGCATGGGGGAAATGGTATGGGCCCCATTACACATCAAAGTTAGGTCCATACACTACAAAATCCCTAAATAAATTTGGAAGAAAAGGACAAGCAAGTAGATCTAAACATCAGCTCAAAACTCATGTTCTAACTAGGCTTGAAATCTGGATAACAACATGTGTTGTCCATATTTCGGCCCATATAATTAAATCAAAGGGTTTATTGCCCTGATCCATTATGTGGCATCCACCTTGATGGGTTAGAAAAATTCTAGACCCATGAGTTCACTAAATCCTCAATGCAAAAACCATTTTGGAGGTCACCCAACCCATGCATGCATGGTGAGCCTGGACGTCCAACAATGGTGGGCTCGGACGTTCCATCTTGCTATGGGTCTGAGATGTTGCTGACATCCTTAGTGGGCCACACATCATCAAAAATAAATAAAATAAAATAAAGAGAAAGGGAGAGAATGAGAGAGATCGGCCATTGGTGGAAGGTCCTGCCACTAATGGACCTTCCACACCACAATCCACACCTTCCACTATGTTGTATGATACATGCATGTTATGATATATCAAGAAAACTTTCTGAATGGTAGGGAAACCTTACCTACATGCATTCAAAGGCCTAGATGGCCTCTAATATGTAAGAAATAAAAGGAAAGCATCATGGTGGGTCCATGGAGAATGGCCCACCATAGAATGGATTGTGTAGGATCTAGGCACTTGGCCTTTATTCTAGGAACCATATAGGACCCCCACCATGGATTGGTGGGTCTTACTTGCTTCCATGCATACTAAGAAAAGAAATGAAGAAGAAGGAGAAGAGATGATCTTCTAGGTTGCACCCACCTCCAAAGATGCCTTCAAAACTTTAAGGATGGTGTTCTAAACTCTAAGGGAAGAAGATTCAAGGGTGAAGATGAGATTCTAAGGACTAGATGGTGGAAAAAATGGGGAAGAAGGAGCTAGAGTAGAGAGGGAAGCTTGGACGTTGGCTATGGAGGAAAAGAGGAATGGAAGAATGAGAAGGAGAGAGAGAGAGAGAGAGAGAGAGAGAGAGAGAGAGAGAGAGAAGAGAGTGTATATCTAGGTAATCATTTCTCTCTAAGTTAGGGAAGAACAACCAAATGATGGTGCATTGGGGGTGAAGCCCAAGGCAGATGATTGCCTCTCTAGGAAAGGTAGCCTAGGCTAGGCTATGATGGGTTAATAACTAGGTAAAGTAGGCTAGGCATAGGCTTTCTAGGAAAATGCTACTAGGTGGGGCCCACCTTGAAAAATGTGCAAGCTAGCAAGTGGGTCCTACCACATGATGCATGGCCAAGAAATACTTGGATTGATAAGTCAAGATGCACACGCCAGATTTATGCATGAGACGCGACGTTGGAACTGCAGCACTAGTGCAGTCGCAATGGCATAGGTTTCGAGTCGATCCGGGTCAAGTCTTCATAAGGCGACTTAAGGATGACCGCAAACGCTATCCATAGGTCGCGGGTCACCAGAATTCGACCAGTAGGACCACGAGACCTAGGGGAACGAAATGGACACTCGGGGTAGGGTTTTACATACAAAACCTAAAAAATGACAAGTACTGGGATGATGCCTTTTGCATTAACATATGGACATGACACATTATTGTTCATGGAGGTTTATATTTCCTCTTTGAGGGTATCATATTAGCACAAGTTTACCCCAAAAGAATTCACTGACTCTATACTCATGGAATTGGAAGAACTGGATAACACATAATTGCAGGCCCTAGACAATCTCAAATTCATAAACTAAAAGTTGTCAAAGCTTAAAAAAGGGTGAAGGGGAAAAGCTTTACTGAAGGATAAATTTTGTGGAACATTAAGCTTCCGATTGGCATAAAGGATGAGATATACAAGAAGTGGTCAACAACATACATTGGACCATTGAAAGACCTACTGAAAGACATGGACTATTAGGACATGGATGGTGAAAGATCGAGAAAGAAGAAATTCTATTAATGACCGATATTTGAAGAAGTCCATTGTTCATGAACCCCAAGTGCAGGGTTGTAATGTAGTAATAACTCGGTGCAATCGAGGTCGAATCCATAGGGAATGGAGAACATGGCCTAGAATTAATCTAAGTCTAATGGGTTGTCTGGATTTTTAATTCAGAGTGATAAAAAGGTTTTCAAACAAGAAGAAAAATGACTAATGATCAAGGAATCCACTTATAGCAATAACAATATCTATTTTACTGATTCAATGATTATAACTTAGTTGGAATTGAAGTCCTAATCTATCCAATCAGAAGATAGAGTAGTTAAACCAATCATAAACAATATTAGAATATGAATTCAATTAAATAATTCTCTCATTAAGCACCCAGACATCAATCGCAGGGAATTCAAAGCGTCTAACACACCCTTGGGCATCACTGGAGCGATCCATTGTGCAGATTGATTCCTTCTCTAAAATAGGGCTAAACAATTGCTAAATCGAAGCATTTATTATACCCAAAGTACACAACAAATCTATAAATAAATAACTTAAAGACTTTAAAGTAAATTCAAATATATTCAATCTAATATCATAATTCCAACTAGTGTTTGTTGAATCAAACAGACTAAATAATGTAATGAACTACAAGCTTCATCCGTAGCCTTAACTAAGAGATTAGCCTAACATGGCTAATAACCTAGAAAAAAAATAAAGGAAAGGCAAACTAGAATTGCGAGTCGAAGAAGAATAACGGCTTCGTAGAGACTCCGCCACCCTTGGTCTCTTTCTCAATCTCTAATTCCTATCTAAAATAACTAAGAAAACTCATTTAAATAGTAAAAGTTCACAGCAACTTCAATTGTCGTACTTTTGTTATGCTTCGATCACTGTTAAGGTTCAAATATTTCATATCATCCCCCATTTATATCTTGGTTTTATGAACATGATAAGGCTTAATATTCTATTTTACTCACGTTTGTGTTGCATGGTGAATTTAAGAGCTTAGATTGAAAAGGGTGCTAAAAGCATCGATTTGATGCTCAAGAATCACCAAGGCAAGGAATGGATCTTAGGACACCAAGATTGAAGAATTCACGTGGTAAAGATCTAAGAAAACCAAGTGAGGAATGAAGAGATTCAAAGATTTGAAGTGAAGAAAAATAATCCTGAAATCATCCTGAAAAAGCATATTCTGAAACTCTGGGTTATTTTGTGAAATTGTGCAAAGTGAAGACTATTTTGAAAAACTGAGTAGAGTGAAGTCTGTTTACAGTGAAGTCTATTTTAAAAAACTGTGTAGAGTGAAGTCTATTTTAGTAAAATGTATAAATTTAAGATGGTTTCTATAGTTTTTCAATTAGGTGCGGAAGTTGGAGTTCAAAAACTATAAATAGGACTCCCTAAGATGTTCTTCGGGCATCTTCTAGGGTTTAAGGAGTGGAGCAAAAGGGTGGAGAAGCTGTCGCCAAAATTTTTTCTTCTTCTTCCTTAGTTATTTTCATGCTTTCTTCTAGAGTTTTAGATCTAATCATGTATATGGTTGGCTAAACCTCTTAGCTAGGGCTAAGAGGTGAAACTTGTAGCATGATGGGATGTTTTTATTGCTTTGATTCATGTTTATGTTGAACTTCATGGATTATAATTTGATATTTAAGGAATACTTTTAGTTTTTAATGGTTTATTGTAACTCAAATTACAGTAGATTTGCAATAGCTTTGAGTATCTTCTTTTCCTAATTTGAGATTGTAAAATTAGTAAGTCTTGTTATTCACCATCGTCCCTTGGGCATGGTAGGGTGATGGAATCCTTCTTAATCTACACAATTCTCCTGCTTTTAGATTATGAGATTAATAAATCTTGTTGTTTATCATTGTCTCCTGAGCATGGTTTGGTGATGGAATCCCTGCCAATTATCATAGTTCTCATTCATTGATAATTAGGTCAATGTAAGTTTAGATTTGGTTTTATTGATATATTTTCCAATTGGATAGGATAGGACTCCAATTCTAATTATGTTACTTGAATGAAGCAAGAGGGCTCCCTGATCAGTATAAGTGGATCCTTGACACCCTAGTTCCTACTTTTAAATTCTTAGTTTTAATTATTTTATTCACAATTACTCTGTCAAATACTTTAGAATTAGTTTCACATCTTCTTCTAGTTCTACTTCTAGTTACTTTAAAAAATGTACAAGTTTTAGTCCTTGTAGATTTGACCTTGATCTTACTAAGATTATTACTACATCGCAACCCTACACTTGGAGTTGTGAACAAGTTTTTGGCACCATTCCCGGGTATTGACAGTTGCATTTTCTGGATTTAATTAGTTTTGGAATTAGGTTAAGATTAGGATTTGTCTACTTTCTATTTTTATGTTAGAGTTTTTTCATAATTATTTTAGAAACTAACTTAGCTTTCTATTTCTAGATTTAAAAACTTTCCTTTTTATTTTTAGAAACTAATTTACTTTCTAATTCTATGATAGAAACTTTCCTAATTTGTTTTTAGAAATTAATTTTTTATTTTTTAAAAACTTTCCTAATCCATTTTCAGAAACTAATTTCCTTTCGATTTTTTTTTTTTAAAAAAAAAAAACTAACTTACTTTCTATTTTTAGAAACTTTCCTTTTTTCTTATTTTTAGAAACTAGGTAGCTTTCTTAGTTTTTTTTTAGAAACTAATTTCCTTTATTTTTTCTATTTTAGAAACTAACTTACTTTCTATTTTTATAAACTTTCCTTTTTCTATTTTTAGAAACTATGTTGCTTTCTTACTTCTTTTTTTAAAAAAAAAACTAATTCATTTTCTTTTTTCTTCTTCAGGATCCCAAAATAGAAACTTCAAATTTGGTAACTTCTTTCCAATTCTCTTTCTTTCTATTTTCAGATTTAGAAACTTTGCTAATTTATTTTTAAAAATTAACTTTTGTTTCTATTTTCAGATTTTAAAACTTTCTTAATTTTTATTTTTAGAAACTAACTTTTCTTTCTATTTCTAGATTTAGAAACTTTCCTAATTTATTTTTAGAAACTAACTTTTCTTTTTTTTTCTAGATTTAAAAACTTTCTTAATTTGTTTTTAGGAACTATTTTTTTTTTCTATTTCTAAATTTGGAAACTTTCATAATTTGTCTTTAGAAACTAATTTTTTGAAAAACTAATTTGTTTTTAAGACTAACTTTTGGTTTTGTTTTTAGGTTAGGGTTTTTTTCTTATTTATTTTTAAAAACTAGCATTGTTTTCTGTTTTGTAGGATCTTAACATAGAACTCTCCAAATTGGTAAACTCCTTCTAACTTCTCCTCTACTTACTTTCCATATTGTTGTAAGAATTTTCTTTTATTCTATTTTAGGATTAGATTCATAATTAAGGTTTCACCATGTATATGTAAGAGTGGGAACGTCAATTTGCTAAGCTAATTTTAGAGAATGCGAAAAATTATGAAGGGTTGTTAGATGATTATGTTAGAAAACAACGTACGTCTCAAAATTTTTCTGAAAACGTCATCGAGAACCAAATGGAATACAATGTTCCACTAGTTAAGAAGTCCTTACGCGATCATATGCAGGAGAACAATTACACCCCATGGATTAAGAAAAAAGTACATGATTATTGGGGTTATCATAGGAGTGAGAATTATTATCACCCATCAAATAGAAGAAAACAATGAGAGATTATATTATGTGTAATAATATATAGCAACAACTACCAGATTCTCCCACCTATGACCCGTATGATTATAATCAGTAGAAACATCAATGTTAGAAAGATGAAACGAAAATACAACATAATGACAATTCTCTTAGGTCCTCTACTTTTGAAACCTAACTAGAAACGATCTAAGAGGAGTCACTTCAGGGTTACACAGATGATTTTAGTGGCCTTAGAAAAATGATAGAAGTGCTTGCATTACGCCTTGATAAGCTAATGGAGGCTAGTTCACCCCAGTGTCAACCCAATCCAATTCTTCATTCCCAACTCCCTACGTATGATCAGTGGTAACATCAAGATTAGGAAGTTGAATCAATAATGCATCATAGTAACAATTCTCTTAGGTCTTATACCTCTAAGATCCAACAAGAAACGATCCAAGGGAATTCACTTCAGAATTCCACACAAACTCTAAAGCTCATCTAGTAAAACACACTCCAAAGAATATAAGAACTTATAAAAGATATACAATAGTTAGGTTAATATGATGCAATTATGGAGAATACTAAAATTGAGAATGGGGAGTTGGATTCTGTTAATGATCATATGGTTCAATTTCCCAGAGAGTCGATCTCGATGACTATCCAAAGTAAAGATCAAGAGACAAAGGTATCTTTCAAATATAATGATATTGACACGCTTTACTCAAATGATATACTTAGCTTCAATGAGGAGGAAGAGGCTAGTTTATTCGAGAGGCTCAACCCAACCTAGAAACAAAATGTGAGGAAACCGATCCCATCCCACTTGTGAACTACACTAAATTAGAAGGTGGTGAGTATTAGGATGACAGTCATGAGTTTACACCCCAAATTCCACCGGAATCGATCTTAAGTATGATTCAGGAAAGTGATCACGAGGTACAAAAAGTTATCAACAATAATGATCTACTCCACTCATCTGACACACCTGATTTAAATGTAGAGGATGAGCCTCTTGCAATCGACCATTCTGTCACGCCCTAGACTCGTTAACCGGAATCCCAAGGAACCCGATGGTCGGTTCTGACCGTAACAGCCTCCATAGTACCTCATTCTCGACTCCTGAGACAGGTTCCGATCCTAGGATCATACAAAGAGGATTTTTATAAAAATGTAATCATTACCAATATAAGCATATCTAAGATCACAGCAAGTACATCTGAGAATAGCAAAGACACATCGTAAAATCCACTATAAATTTAAACTTTTATAACTTTCAGAAGGTCCAAAAGGACATACATAAGATGATAGGAGAAGGAAAGAAAGATCAGCAACACCGGGTCCTCAAACTCAACTTAACTCTACGTCCTGCAGCTAAGACACCTGCCTAGAGTCTCCTACATGCATCAATCATGCATAAGCTTATAGAAGCTTAGAGGTTGGTGAAAGTGTGTGACAATAGTGCACAGAAGAATAGTAGGAGATGTAAGAAGGGAAATATGCTCAATGGGAAAATCACTAACCTTACCAAGGCTTATCATGAATACGATGCGATGAGTACTAGATGTCATACCAAGGCAATGCATTAAGGGGCTTGTACAGCTAATGCTAATGCGATGCAAGTAATGTCAATGCTCATATTCAAACCATAAGTCAAGTATATTTTTAATCATAAGGAAATCACCGGGGTCCATTACACTGCTGAATGACTGCCGCTCTACAAACCCTGCACAGTCAAACAAGCATAAGAGACCACGCTACCAGCCTGTGGACAGCCAATCACCAGCAAGGCCTGACGGTAGCAGACCTATTTACGAGCTGGTCAGAATCAGCCTAGTAATGCCCCCTACACACCGGGTAGGTAAGGCCACAACCCTATCCAACCGACTACACAATAGTGGGAGTCACGGCCTAACGATATAAGGCCCTCGTGCACTCATGTATTCCACCCGATCACGGCATTGGAGCAAATCCTTGGTACCATGGAAGTTTTGAGAATTTCACCCATAGGCATCCTATGCACCCTGTATGCTCAACTAATATTTTTGGTGTCCGCACATACAGTCATCCATGAATATCCCTGTGGCGGCAAGACCCTAATGAAGCAAGGGCAGATATCCACATGCTATGCTATACTAGATACATGACTCACACAATCACCCATGCATCAATCCCAAGCACCCATCGTGCTCCAGAAGTGGAAAAATCCACCCCTCGAGGAGATACCAATATATCCTACTCAATGGCACAACCATGGTCAATCATATATCAACCAAGCATGCATATGATGCGTATGAGAGTGAGCCATGGAGATGATTAGGAGTGCCAACGAGGTGAAGATGAACTCTCTACCTAACTATGGAGGGTTTAGGTACTTAACCAATTCCTCATAAGGGATATAACTTTTAATGGGGGCCCATTTACCTGGGGTAGCCCACGAGACTAAGGATATAAGCTACGAGCTTAAATAATATAGAGATGGGCCTAGCAGAAAATTAAGGTGGGCATTCAACCACACATAGAGGGGTCCATAATGGGGACATTTAATCATAATTTTCCTAAGGCATAACCAACCATAATTCATAAAGCTACAAAGCCCAAGGCTCACATCCAAACCACATACATACGCCCCACAAAAAGGTATGAGAAAAAGGGTCCAATACTACCTTCAACAACATGGGCCCAAGGAGAGGAATCAAGGCCTAAGGCCCAAGCCCCAATGGCTATAGGATTCATACATTTAGTTGAACTTAATGGGCAGCCCATGAGCATAAAAACATGGCTTAAAATAGGTTTAAGTTGGATAAAATGGGCCCCACTACATCAGCCCAACAACTAGCAATCTAAGTGGGTAACCAAGGGCCTAATATCACCTTTATCTCAGCCCATAAGTCCAACAAAATGTGGAAGTCAGCCCAACATATGGCTAGGCCAAGCTGAGACATTCCAGCCCAATCTGGGCCCACTAGGAAGTCCCAAAATCTGGTTTATAATTGGGTCCCACAAATGATCATCAATAGAGACCCAAAAAGGACTTAATTAAGCCTAAGAATATTCTAAAATATAAGGGAACAATAAATACCCAATTTCCTCAATATGGTGGGCCCCACAATCATGGTTCTAATGGGCCTTAGAACATCAGGGATGGGTCCCCAACTAATCACACACAAAGCCCAATGGGATGGGGTCTAAAGTTTTAAAATAACAAGGGACAATAATGTACAGAAAATTTCTGCAATGCATGTTGCTGTCCTAAATTTGGGCACTCCATTGGAGTGGGTCCAGAGCCTCTAAAATTCTAAAAATTGAGGGCCAAGGTCCATCATCATGTATACAAATGGAGGAAAACCAAAAAATGTGGGCCACCATTAGAGGAAATATTTTTGAACTATGGTTTTTATCAAGGCATATTGTTGGACTGCACAGCAGAAAAATCTGGCAGTCCAACCATATTGGCCCATTCTTTTGGATGCCCAAATGGAGTCATTTGAGGCTAAAATTTTACAAAATGATACTTTAATAAGTGGGCCATACCCTCACAAAATTTCATAATTTTTAAATATTCCTAAGTATTTTAATTAATTTAAATAAAACTGCCTGTCTATAAAATTAGACAGACCTGGACGTCCCAACATGGTGGGCCAGTCTGGACCTTGCTACGGGGTATACAGGGGTCCATTGGCTCTAAAATTTGGTAGGTGAATCCTAAAATGAGCAGACCACACTCCTAAAAAAATTTAGAATTTTTGGACATTTATAAATATTTTAATTCATTTAGATAGGTCAAACTGTCCTGAAAATCGGACTGATCTAGACACTAAATTATAGTGGGCCAGTCCAGCCACCACTATGGTACGTACAGGTGTCCATTGGCCCCCAGATTTTGTAGGTGGGTCCTACCATGGGTGGACCACTTCTATATAAAATTTTATAATTTTTTTTATACTCATAAATATTTTAATTAAATTAGGAATTTCAATCATCCAGGAAGGGATGTTGCTGTCCATGCATTGTTTACCCAATAAGGTGGGCCCAAAATTTATCCATGAGGGGAAAAATGGAGGTTTAATATTTTAATCAAAAAATATAGTAAGGTGGGGTCCAAAAAAGTGGCCCATCCCTAAGAGAAAACAGTTAAAGTGTATGTTTTCCCTCCATACATATGGGTTGGACAGCCCAACAAGGTGGATCGCCCACCCCTGTGGGCCTCCTTTTGGGTACCATTTCATGGGCCATCTAAGGTATGACCTACCACACATCAAGGTGGGGTCCACACCTTCTCATTACACCCCATAATCACAAAGAAAATAAGAAAAATCATGATCTAAAAATCCATGCCAAAGATTGAACACGACAGTCCATGCAACAATCTAGATTTTTGGACAACAATACATGGATGGACACATCAGCCTATATCTCAATAATCTCAGCTATAAAAAGGGTATGTGGCCTTCCTCAGTGGGCCCCAAATAATTTTAGATCACAAACTAAGACTAGGACACTTGCATGCATTGAATAAGGTGTCCAAAGATCATGGAGTTAGGTGGTAAGGGTGTCCCACCTTGATGGATTTTTATTTTTATTTATTTTGGGACATCCTAGGCCCACTAATGGGCCACACATATCATCACCCACACATCAGAGGAAATAGAAGAAGAAAAGAGAGTAATCCAGCCATGGGGGTAGGGTCCTGCCACTAATGGGACCTCCCAAGAATCAATCTCAACCATACAACAATGTTACTTCAACATGCAACATTATACCAATGCATGCATGATTTATGATTAGAATGAGTGGTTTAGATGTCATCCCAACATGACTTATAGGATCTAGATACCCTTGAAATAAAGTGGATGATGCAATATATCATGATGGGGTCCATGAAGAATGGCCCCATCATGTTTCATGATATGCATGTAGGATGGGCCAAAAGGCCACATCCATTAGGTCAAATGGGGTCCCTACCATGGATTGGTGGGTCCCATATGATCCATCTAGAAAGAAAAAAATAAGATTAAGGGTAAAAAAGAAAATCAGAAATTAAAATCACCCACCGTAATGGATTCCACCCAAAGTTACATCAATCTACTCTCCGTGCTCCAAGGGACATGTATCAATGGGTGAGATGGATTGTTGGAGGTTAGATGGGAGGGGATTAGAGGGAGAAGGGGCTGGAGAAGAGAGGGGGATGGGAGGGAAGTTACTGAAAATTCTAGCAATTGAGGGAAATGAGAGGGAAAGAGAGAATAAAGAGAGAGAAAAATGTCATAATTATTTTGTAAGAAAAGCCATCATGACATAGGGAGAAGATTACAATGTTTAGGCCTTTAGACTAGGTTTGTGTGGTGTTTGTTGAGATAGGTGGTGTTTCCATAGGATTTGTGTGGTGTGTGTGTAGTGTGTATGGGAACTTGAGCCATGGGTGATGGTGGTTCACATGTATTCTACCTAAGTGGGCCACATGATCAATAGTCATATAATGAAATGTACACAACTTTTGATCTACATATCAGATTTATGCGCGAGATGCAGCGTTGGAACCGCAACGACGAAGCTGAAAAGATGGCATAGGTCTCAGCTAGATCCGAGTCGGGTCTACATGACCAGACTCAAGAATGACTGCAAATAAAATCTGAGGGTCGCGGGTCACGAAATTCGACCCGTAAGACTGCGGGACCACAAGAAATGAAATGCAGACTCACACACACACACATGTACACATGCGAACTTGGGTCAGGTCTCACACATTCCAACTCTTTTAAGGGGTCTGTAGACCACTCCCCTAATTTAGATTATAATATGATTAGGGAGATGGACGAGTAGCTCGATATGACTTTAGAATTTGAAACCACTTAGTTCAGGCCGTCATCTGAGCTGTTAACCCTTGACGATGTAGTGCCTCTACTGAGTAGTACCAATAAACAGAATCGTCACATCAATGCACCTACTGATCCACAACCTGTCTATGCAGGGTAAGGTGTAACACCACTAGTTTTTGGAACCTGAGTATATGACTCGTTCTCCAAAAACCCGAGTGTTAACCTTCAAAGGGAGTCAAATTCAGGTATATATTTTCTTTTCTTTTCTTTTTCAGAGTTAGCAATTTGACAAAAGATGGAAAAATCAAAAATAAAGGAAAATTTGCATTTACCTTCAGAACATATGAGCGACTACCCATAATGACTTATACAAACCAATGTCTCTTATAATAGAGAATACAAAAATTATATAGTTTACATAAGAGAAATAATAAAATGTAAATAAACTTGAGCCGCATGGTCGCACAGCTTCTCCTAGCAGATACAGTCATACATCCCTGAAAATCATACCCTGCTCTTTATCATTCTGAACACGAGTGTCTTTTAAGCCACCTGTGCTACCTGTACGGTTATATATTTGATGGATAAGTAGCCAACTCGGTGTGAATTCTCCTAAAGATTACACACTGCAACCTTAGATAAGTATAGCATGAAAAGTAACAAGGCATACAAAACATAACAAAATGTAGTCTAATTATATGCATGAATGTGTGAATGCATCATCGACCTGGGGATGCTCATCCAGTTAGACTTGGACTCGTCACCCATGCAAAAAGGCTAGTCATCCACGCATCACATCACATACCGCATAATGACCAAGCCATCATACATCATGTACGTAGGACGATAGTCGGTGGTCTGATAACTATCGAAACGATACCCCAGTAAACCTAAGGGCACGTGCTACAATATTCGGAAATAGCCACCCATCATCGCCAATATGCCATGTCAGCATGATTAGCCAAACCATTATTATTCCAATTACAACCAGCCAATTTAAGTAAATCAAATGTCACTATGGGGGGCTTGTCACCCAGCATAGGCCGACAGCCTAGGCATAATTTTTCATTCCCACTATCCCCAGCTCATGAGATTTTCCATCTTAGTATGTTTAATGGATGCCAGTAGACCTGTACCAATCAAATTCAATAAGTTCAGATTATCATCATCAAAATATGGGATAGATGTTAAATCGCAGTGGAAAAAAAGGGTGCTCGGATCATTAAATCGAGAAGGGAAAGGGGTCAGGTAAGGTCAAATTAAAGCAGTTAAAGAGGTAGTTTCTAAGTAACTCAAGCCATATGACCTATGGATGGTAAATACCATATTAATGTTCCATATCCTATATAACCTCCAAATTGAGGGTCCATTTCTTACCACACTCTATCTTGTTACATCCTAAGTATTAGTTCACATACACAAGAGCGATCACCCGCTAGTAAGTATAATGAATAGAGATCCGTAGTGGCTTACAACAATCCATGAGAAAGCATATAGTTATAGCATGTCAAACATAAGTTGATTCATAATAATCGCAATAAGTCATGATAAGAACTATCAATTGAAATGCAAATGAAAAACATCATATAAGCAGTTATTGTATGAAATTATGGTTCACGACTATCAACTATAATTCAAGTATAAGCCATGCCTTAAGAATTTATAAAAGATCGCATGTTATGAGATAACATCTGTGATTCTAATAAGGACTATTACTTAAACTAATTTCGAAATGGAAAGCTTAAGGGGAAGAAATCATCACCTTATGTTTTGAACTACTTATGTCATCATTAAGAGGTGCATGCACCCTTAGGGTCGAACCCTACCACAAATCATGAATCTTGTACAATTACATCCAAGTTCTACATACTACCTAGGGTTTAAGATCTAGCCTAGGGTTGATATTTAAGTTTAGATTTTTGGATTCAATTTCTAATTGATGAAATAAAAATATTAATAATGTTACTAATTAAAAATAGTAATCCAATAATAGTCAATGATGTAAAGTCAATTGTAATGCTAATAATACTTGTTATGGGAAGATCCGAGCCCATGTGAGATCCGAGAGCGAGACGCCAAATGAAACCGATTGAGTGCATGAGCGCCAGAGACCATGTCCGTCCGACTCGACGTAAGCATCTCCGGAAAGGAATGAGTGGTGTGGAATCACCTTCATTACAGGAGGGCAGGTCGGAAGGGCGGATTGAAACAGTTCCTACAATCCGGTTAACAATGAAAGTTGCACACTTAACGTCTCACGCATGTGAGGTCTGCCCATCAACATTCACTACAATAGCCCCGACTCAGCAAGGCCGATCTGATACCCCGCCCTGAGGTCCAAGGCGAAGAAAGTCTTGAAGAACAGACTCCCAATTCAGGACAGACCTGTAAGATTGGCTCGGATTTGGACATCGCTCGGACCTAGATACCATCCTTGTTCGACTGAATAATCACAAAGGTAGACGACTATTGGACGAGCTGAGCCGAGCGGATACATGAGGATGTATATTCCATCTATCGAATGTGGAAACTGTCATAACCAAACGTGGCTGATAACTTCACTCGCAGATACGTATTACACACCTGATATGTTATGTGATCAGCAGATTGCGGGCAGTATCTTCATGATCCGAGAATCCCCTTGATCGTTTCGAAATTTTCGGATCCAGACCATTCTATAATTAAGTATAAATAGATCACAACGCCATGACGACAGGTACGCAATCGCCAGTACTCTTCCCTCTTATATTCACTTAAGACCTAGATCTCCTTGGCCTGACTTAGGCATCAGAGGCTCTCCCAGCTTAGCCAGGGTTACCTTTGCCTGTCTACTTTGCATAGGTTCAAGATGAGGAGTGCCAAAGTGTGGGAGACGTGGGGGGAGTGCTGACTAGATTTGAACCTCAACATTTTTTAGCACCGTCTGTGGGAATGCTCTGACTAGTTAGGCTAGCTAAGGAAAAGATGAGGGGCAAAGCCTGCTAATTAAAGGAGAATAAAAAGGTAGGTCCCTTGGAGATTCATCATCTTAGCTATATACCTTACAAAAAGAAAAAATCAATTGGGTGGGCCACAGTTAACAAAATGACTATACCAATTTTTTATTAGACATGCATTCGTTTTGTGTACGTAGGTTGACTTATGGTCCAATACATATCAATGTGATGGAATGTAACATTCCAAAAATTGGGGGGTCGAGTAAAAACCCAACTCCCGAGTTCCAAAATGTTATTTATGCAACATAGATATGTATAATTGAATGTTGTCTATGTTAATGTATGAAACATGAGTGGGATTATGCCAGAACAGCATATCATACTCCAGAGACAGTTAAATTAACCAGCGGAAGTCTGTCATAGTATGTATAACATATATAAACTGTTGTGTGTCTCTTAAGTGTGAACATGTTACCAGGTTAAACATATACATGTATACCTCAAAATAGAAAGAAAACATATACATGAGTGCTCTGAAGACATAAAATGACAAGTGTCAAGGCATCTAATCAACCTCCCTGTAATCCCGTCGATCAGAACACGCATAAAGGAGGGATCCTCATCATCATCATCATCAAGTCCGACTCCACCTCGCAGGCCGCGCCATCATCTGCAATCACAAAAGGGTCTGGTGGGTGTCCAGGAACACCGCCCCGTAACGTGGGAGTGAGTAGCTAACTCAGTGGAATAATGGAGCAAGGATTTACATGTTCTCAAATCAATCATGCGATAATAGTAAAGCAGTAAATCAGACAATCCTAATACTGTTGTTAATGTAATATGACATGACGTGATGTATGCCCTCACCGACAATCTCCCTCATACGGCACCATCTTACGACCGTGGCATGCCACACTCCCTTAAATGCTCCACATCTTCCAGGCACATGCAATGTAATGGTGATATGATTTTCGAGTTGTTATTAGTCCATTCAAACAGCAGGATTGGGAAACTAAGGTACTTCCCTTATATCAATCCCAACACAGATCCTGTCTAGGGTCGTCACTCCTAGTAATCTCATACGATGTATATTTTGTAAGTCGCTGCAAGGGCTGCTAGGGCTGTTGACGCACTCGTTGCACCGCTCCCCCATCACCTTATCAATACAAGCCTACTGTACTCTACTGCTACGAAAGGGTCGTCGCCTCCTGTAGACTCAGAATACGATCGCAGTCACTACAAAGGGCTTCTAGGGCTATTGCTCGCACTCGTTGCACCGCTTTCCCATCACCTTATCAATGTAGGCCGACAATAAGAATATAGTGTCCCATACCACCATAATCTGCTCACGAGTCATAGGTGCTCACTGGTCACTACGGGGAGGTTTTTGGCCCCAGCGTAGGCCGACAGCTCAACCACGGTGTCCCATACCACCATGCCCGGCTCATGAGTCTTCGTGGATCAAGGTACCATGGTTAACAGGGTTTACAATGGTAAGTTCAGTACCCTAGGTTCAAGCAGTTATGACTCATGTAGGGTGAACATATAACGGCCAGTCGGGTTACTTGACGGGCTCGACTAGCGCGATCGCATCTCAAGTCGAATGACATGAAGTGCGTAAAACACTTCGCGTGGCCTAACCACTGTCGCCAACTCCAAAACATGACTCGCGTTCATCAACGCGTCGTTCGTGGCAAATACCAGCTATCCACGAATTTTCTCTGTTACCGACTGCCTCGACTAAGTATAGTCCCAAACACATATGAATCCACATCAGCAATCATGTGAGCATGTTAACACATGTTATATCATACAACTTAAGTAAATCATCTGACACATGCCTTTCATACATATAGTGAAATTATGCATATTGCCAACATATAGGAAATCATTTCCATCAGCGTATTAATTGAGAATTCAATCTCAAACTAAATCATAATGAAATCATCAAGCACATGTTATAACATACAACTTAAGCGAATCATCAAGTACATGCATTTCATCCATATAATGAAATCATGCATATCGCTAACATGTAGAAAACCATTTACACCAGCATATTAATTGAGAAATCAATCTCAAACTAATTCATAACACCATTTAATTCAATACATACTAATACAAACATTTATACAAACACTTACACTACACACTTAAGTCTACATATAGTATGTCAACCCGAAGTGCGCATTTAGGCGAATCTCTTTGCCAAACTAATTATGCATGCATTCCTAACATTCTAATGCGATAATAAACCATGTCAATCACATTAGCAAAATATGAATGAAAACAGTACTTCCTACAAATGACTAAAATGCCCTAAATCTCATATTCTCCGTCGGTTTACGAAACAGGAAACAGACAGCATGTTGTACATGTCAAACGGCGTTGCCGTCGATAATCTACTATTAAACGACATTGAAAGTATTGGAAACAGTCAATCAAAGCGTCTAAAATCCGCACCTTGTCTCTTATGGATGTGTAAATTCGAACGGAGCGTATACGCTTCGTCTACGGCGATTAGAGAACCTAATACATAAGTTCTATTAGCTACTTCGCTAGAAAATGAAAGGAACCCCAAATCAACAACTTCTAGGTATTTTCTTACCTGAAAACGTGGAGGAATCGCCAGGAAAGTGATCGGAGTGCGTTGCCTAAGCACATACAGCACGTGGCACAAGCAGTAGGGAATTCTCCCCCACCTTCTCTCACAAACTCGCACCTTTTCTCTCTCCCAATCTAGGGATTTTTACAAGTTCGGATGGGAAAGAGGAGTGAGGGTTTCAACCCCTTTTATAAGCCCAAACTTGCCCGAAATAAGCTCGGGAACAAGGTTCACTTGAGGGGTAACCAAATCGGGGTTGTTTCGGTCCAAAAGGACATTTCTGGTGGTCCACTGGCTGAATGCAGCCGGACTTAAGCTCATGCATACTGAATCTAGCACACATCAAGTTTTCAGTCCGGCAGGGTTCGCAGATCGCACTTGACAGTCCAGTTTCAGTTCAGCGGTCACCGCACATAGATCAGGCATACAAATCTCATGATATGAAATAAAAATTTTTCCTGATCCGAGGGTGTAATTTGGCTGAATTCTGACGGTCAGAATGCTTAATACTGACACGTCAAGTCGTGTGCAGATTTGAATTTTAAATTCCAAATCTGTCCCTATTCGCACTCTCTTCAATCCGGGCTCAATGAAATAGCCTGTGATTATCGGTTGGACTTCATTTTTGAAATGATTGTCAAGTCCAGCTAGGCGGTTCTAATGGTCTAAGATAGCAGGTATCGGACTTTCGACGCGCGGTCTAGATCCAATACAAAATTTCAAAGTGGTCCAGAGAACAAACCTGCTTAGAGTTTGATCCGAGGTTTTAGAGTATTATAGCTTCATTGGTTCTACTCAATTTGGGTCTTGTAGAACGTATTTAAAGTGATCAGGGACTGTTTCCCAACTACTCTAGCGTTGCGCTAGCTAACTTATGCTTAGTTTCTAAAGGAATTAATCCTAAGTGATTTCTTTGGCTATGGAATTGGGTTCTGAGCGATTTTCCAGGTATTTTAGTTGACCCACTGCCTAAGGACGTCAAATCCTAGATTGGCCAAAATCCGGGGTGTTACATGGAAGGACGGTGGAGGGGATTAGGTGTCGCCTTTGATGCAGGACCCACCTTATGTATTTATTCTATATGCACGCCATCTTTTAGGTTATTGAAGGGCATGAGCCAAATAATGAAACATTAATACCCGACAATAGGTTCCCCCTCATGAGGGGGAACCTGCTTCTTTTGAGTGACCTTCAACCGGGGTGCATCTCTCAACATCTTCGTCGCTGTCGGAGCCGCCTTCCTCTTTTGAACACCAGACTCCTCAGCCATGTTTGCATGGGAAATAACAATATCAGTGACTGAGCAAGCGAAATCAAGCTCATCAGAGGGATTGAGACGACTTACTAAAGGATGTGGGCAGGGGTTGTGATTTGCAGAGCCCGAACCAATGAAGGTTAGTTGCCATGATTAGGTCTGTCCAGGAGTGAAGCCCCTCCGATTGTGCCCTAGCCTTCGCGATGCGGTTCTTCTGAGCTAAGTCGAGGAGCGGTAGTCCCTTCTGGAAACCTACGAAAAGAAACGAGGAACATCATTTTGATTGAAATAAATGAAAGCAAAGACTAAGGACCCGACCTCGTTTTGTAAATTGGGTCGGAACCCGTGTCGACAAGGTTTCGAGCTCCCTTACTGGCGCCTCCCACTCATCTGCACCCAAAATCATTTATTTTTTCAATCTTTGTTAGAGGATGGAATATTCATCACCAGCCCCGACCCCTTGCTGCCTTAGGTCACGAAATAGTACCATGGCTCGTTGTTGTCATGCTTGACCAGGTACAAACTCATCAGTTCCTCTGGGGTTAGCTCTGGGTTCCCGACTTATCGCCAGATGATAAATGTGGAGATCGACACCCTCCAGGTGTTGGGCGTAAATTACCCCGGGGCTAGCCCGAGGTAAGCGACAATCTTCCGAATTAAGGGATGGAGAGGGAGTCGAAGCCCGCACTGCAATGCGCAGAGGAAGATTATGACTTCCCCCTCAGCAGGGGCACCAGTGGTGTCTAGAGGCCCGAGGGCCCTTATCTGAATGGAGTTCAGAATTTAAAATTTCGAACGGATCTAATCCATCTGAGACTCCGACAAAACGGAGCCTCCTAGGACCACTTCCGAAGCATGCCCACTAGCGGGCATTTCAGTGGCCTCGGCGGTGGTGACTTGGCAGGCTCCGGTGGCCTTCTTTTTACTGGGCCGCTGAGTCTGAGCCCCCGTCCCCTTTTTTCTCCGAGACGGGGATATAATGGTACAGCCTTGAAGGGGCCTTCGGAAGCCCCTATTCCATCTTCAGAACTCCCCGACTCGGAGTCCTCGTTGAACTCCCGCATAGACTCGAGATCAGAAGACATTGTGAGAAGGAAGTTGAGAATTAACGGGAAAAACTCATCGGACAGCTATCAAAAATCGCCTTCTCCCTGAAAGGACTGATCGGTCGAAATCGCCCACCAAGAACTTCAAGTCGATTGGAATCGCCTTCGCTAGAAATTGCCTTCTCCGATATTCACTCAAATTCGCAATACAGGTAGCGAGAATGACTCCGAAGGAAATTTATATAAGCTACGAGGAATCTCTGCATTAATGACAAACCATAATGACCGCAGCCAAATCATTGTGAATATATTCCCAAGTACACATGGATCTCCCTTGTTGAGCAGGCTCCCACTAGATGGTACATTTCTGACATCGAACAGCTCTCCTCGATATACCAAATGACGCCCGAGCAGAGGGAGCCATCACGTACGCTTTTCCTCAGACTAACGTGGCAACCTCTCATAGGCTGAAAATGATCCAGAATTGTAACCGTCGCCACGCGTCTACCCGAAAATAGCCCGCATGCATGAGATCTCGAGACGTGACATTTCAAAATTGAAAACCATTAATACTCGATATGAGTAAGAGGTCTTCTACGTGATTACTCTCCGAGCCCACAAGTAAACTCGAAGAGTAGGGGGCTTCTGTTATGGGAAGATCCGAGCCCATGTGAGATCTGAGAGCGAGACGCCAAACGAAATCGATTGAGTGCATGAGCGCCAGAGACCATGTCCGTCCGACTCGACGTAAGCATCTCCGGAAAGGAACGAGTGGTGTGGAAGCACCTTCATTATGGGAGGGTGGGTCAGAAGGGAAAATCGGAATAGTTCTTACGATCTGACTAACAATGAAAGTTGCACACTTAACGTCTCACGCGTGTGAGGTCCGCCCATCAACATTCACTACAATAACCCCGACTCGACGAGGCCAATATGATACCCCGCCCTGAGATCTGAGGTGAAGAAAGTCTTAAAGAACAAACTCCCAATTCGGGACGGACCTGTAAGATCGAATCCGATCTGGAGATCGCTCAGACCTGGAGACCATTCTTGTTCGACAGTATAATCGCAAAGATAGATGACGATTGGACGAGTCAAGCCGAGCGGATACATGAGGACGTATGTTCCGTCCGTCGAATGTGGAAACAGCCATAACCAAATGTGGCCAATAACTTCGCTCACAGATATGTATTACACTCCTGATACGCTACTTGATCAGCAGATTACGGGCAGTATCTTCATGATCTCGGAATCCTCTTAATCGTGCCAAGATTGTCGAATCCGGACCGTTCTATAATTAAGTATAAATAGATCACAACGCCATGACGATAGGTACACAATCACCAATACTCTTCCCTCTCCTCTTCACTTAAGACCCAGATCCCCTTGGCCTGACTTAGGCATCGGAGGGTCCCCCGGCTTAGCCAGGGTTACCTTTGCCTGTCTGCTTTGCACAGGTTCAAGACGAGGAGTGTCAAGTTTTGAAGACGTGGGGTGAGTGCCGACCAGATTTGAACCTCAACAATACTAATAATTTCAAAATGACCATTAATATTAATAATATACTTAATATTAGTTAATGTGACACTAATAATCATTGTGGTGAGAATAAATAGTGTGCTCTAACATCAATGATAACATTTAAGAGCAATAGATAAAACACTATTATTTAATAATTGCAACTTTATTTATAATGACTAGTTTTAGCATAGATTATCCACTAATGGTTAATCATATCTAATATTAGCAATCCTAATAATAAGAGTGGTAATAGTGATATTATTATAGCAAGTCTAGTTTGGAAAGAAAATGTTGACTCGCCTACGTCGACTCGCTTCGACCCACAATCTCGATTTACTCTTAACTCAAACTAACTCAGCGAGTCATCCAAGTGTGGTTGGATCTCCACGAACAGTTGTTGGACAACTGGACCAAATCGGCCCCAAATCTATGACTCGGTTGGCTTGCCGAGTCAATTCAGCAATCAATTCCTTGTCTTCTTCTTCCTTTTTTCTTTCTTTTCCTATCTTATTTTCTCTCTTTCATTCCTTGCTAGGATTCCAGCAATATGCGGACCAAACCAACATCGAACTCCACTTGACTAAGTTTTAAATGAGTTAGTGACTCGACTGAGTCAGCAGGTCGGGTCATTGGTTCAGCAGCAACCTAGCAGTGCATGCTCAATCTTCAATCTCTTCTCACTCTCTCTCTATTTCTCTCTCATATCTTCTTCTTCCTCATCCCATCTGCTGCAAGTCTAGCCACGCCGTTGGACGACCAGGGGCGGTGACTCAGTGGCTATATTGAGTCATGATAGCGGGTCCAGGTTCAGTAGCAACTTAATTGGGCTAAGTTACCTGGTGTAGTGCAGCACTAGCTTGAGCTGAATCTCCCTCTTTTCTCTCTCCCTGGAGCTCTCTCTTCTTCCTTTTCCCCCTTCTTTCTTTCTCTCACCCTCTTACTGGACCAGGCGGGGCTAGGGATCGACCAGCAGCTCGTGCAGTTGCACCAATGTGTCACAACGGTGACTCAATTTTGGGTTGAGTCGAGGTCGCACACCCGCACTCTTTCCCTTTCTTTCTGGTTTCTTTTTATTTCCTCTCCTTCTTCTTCCTTTACTCACCGACCCAAACCTAGCAGCACGACGAGTCGAGCTTGCCTCGGTGCGGCAACATGCGGGGGAAGAAGATCTGGCTCCAATGGAGAATCCACCTCTGATGCTTGTTTCTTTGTATGGTTGCTCTCGGAGGGTTACGACTAGTTCAAGAGACCTTGTAGGAGCAACAGAGTGAGGCATCATTGCAGTTCTCCCGATGGTAAGGTCAAGCTTGCGGTGGGTTTTCTCCCACAACCGCAAGAATGGTATGGAGATATGATATCATGCAATCCTTTTTCATCTTATGCATGCCCTATCTTATAGTATAGTCGTTGGATGAAAATGAATGACCCAGATGCTCAGTTTTACCCCAAACTTTGAATACCACCAGTATAGAGAAAATCGACCGATGATTTTCTATGAGAAGTCCTAATCCATGTGAAAGTTCATTGAGTGGCTAATATAACACCACGTGGAGGGCTGGGATTAAAGGAAAGACTCCTCACGTGCATCGTAACAGCTAGCCTGCCAAAGTGCTTTCTGTTGTCAGAAAAATGGTTGTATACAACCCACTTGCGCTCGTGAATGTGCATCTGTACGTGCGATACCATGTGTGAAACTATGGGGGTTCAGTCTGAATCTCCCGTTCTTTGAGATGGATGGTCCAGATCATCTGATGAATGACTAATGGTGGGCCATCTCGTGACCAGAACAGACGTTGCCCGCAAGCTGCTCCTGGGTGGGAGAAATTTTGAACGAGAGAGTTTCTCTCTACTTCGAGCGGGCTCTGTCAGCGTCCAGTTTGACTAAGTTCTTGGTCTGGTGCTCGACGGGTGCACACACACATTGTGCAATTGCAACGAATGTGGGGTCCACAATGATGTCCTAACGACATCCACTCCATTCATCAAGTTTCATGGGTCATGTTAGGACATTTGGTTGAAGGCAAGGCAGATCCAAGGTTTAAGTAGGCCAAACATGCAGATTTCATCCCTAAATTGTGGATTTTCATTGATCTGATGGTTAAATGGCCTCCTAGTTCGATATCAACGGCTGTAACGGTACTTAGTCCATGAACCTCCATGACAACATTATAGATTAGACTTCAAGTGTTAGTCAAATGGATGGATTACCTCCACACAAATTGTTAGTGGTCCACCAAGATGTTTATGTGAAATCTAGCATGTCCATCAGCCCAAATAGCTTAAGATGGGCCACTAGTCTGACTATGAGGTAGATCCATAACTTAGGTGGGCCACACCCAATCAATTCGAGTTATTTCATTTATTTAAGTTAATTCGACAGTCGAATTTCTTTTGGTATTTTAATAATTAAGATTTTTAAGCCTAAGGTCCTATTTTAAGGTGGATCATGCAAATAAGTGGGCCACAAATGATTTAATTATAATCCCTAGTAGTTAATTACAAGTCTTTGAAATCTTACTGTCTTATTAGTTTCAAATTCTTGACCCATATAAAACCAATCGTTGGGTTGATCCCGATTTGAATATCAACGGCCAAAAGGAAACTAGGGGTTTGTTTGGATGATTAGGACACTCATTGGTTGACTGTTATGTGGGCCATCCCACACGAATGTCACATTAACAATTCTTGACCTTTTACTCAAATGATCTGATGGTTGGATCGACTAATATTTGACTATTAATGGTCCTATGATCCTCACATGTGTTTAAGTGTGATATGGGGATTGAATATGAACTAGAAAAATCTGATTGCATTTTAGAATGATGAGCCTTACAATGGTAACCCTGGTCGGTTAGTTTTGTGTATTAATGGAATTAAAATCATAAGAATAGGTCTTTCTAATGATGTGATGGTCCACCTTGAAGAATAACAGATGGATAGCCTGATATATGGATGGGAACTGCTTTCAACGGTCAAATTTTGACTGGAATGCACATAAACGTTCACTTAAGCTAAACTCATATTTATATTAAATTAGATTACATGGTAACACTCGAGTAATGAAAAGTACAGGGTGTTACAAACTACCCCCTAAAAGAGAATTTCACCTCCAAAATTCAGCACTTCCCCTGTGAATGTGAACAACAATCTATCTTACGTTATCTGTATGCAGCCGCTAGTTCTCCGCACTAAGTCTATTTGTATATGCAGGTGCTCATGTCTTACTACCAGAACAAGGGTGGTCATTACGATCTACCCTTCTTAAAGAAAAATAAATAAAATTCTATTTCAACATTTAATGATCTGCGTTTCAATTATTAATATTACGTGTGATTCAATTATCCTAAGGATGTACCCTATTTATGCGTGTGAAATCCCAACAAGCTTTATTTAAATTTCTCACAACCCTTCAGTTTCTCATTTAAAAAATCAACTAAGGTGCCTAAATCCCACTAAAGTTTAGAAATCATTCCAACATTAACCAAATCTAGGGAGTTGTTTTAATGCTTATCAACATTGGAATTTTCCTATAGCAATTACTAATGTTATTTATGGCCACTAATAATATCATTATATTTTCCTTTTTAATTTCTTTTCCCTTTTATGATAGTTCCCCGCTGTCTAAAGTATAATACAAAATTTTCTGTTCTCAACGTTCGAGCTAACATGAATCTATGGTTGTAGTAGGTTTGAGCCAAATACATCGATCATTTGCCTATATAAAATAGGGGATTTACTGTATCACTTCCCAATCCTGGTAAATCTCGATCTTCTGCCTGATTAGTGTATTGAGATCATTAGAATTTGCTAGGATATGAAATTTGGATCAAACAGCGCAACTCTTCTTAAGTATGGCTCCATCAACTCATGATCCCAATTATTCTAGACTCCTGGGGAATATCAAGTAATCTTCTACTTTCATAATGGATAAATTTACATGTCCAATTATGCTTTCACTGTGCACTCTGACCATCTATGCACAATGCAAAAGTTTTAGGACCAAAATTTCCTATACGAAATCTGAGTTTAAAAGTTGTCAAGTTCACCTAGGATTTCAAGCCTAGCCTTGATATACTCAGCTTAAGGTTGATAATTTACCTAAAATTATACAACTTTTCCTCCTATTAATTTTACATGTTAGAATTACGGGAAATACTATTCCTAAGTAAAGAGATATATTAGGAAATTCAATTTACGATTCCTAGTACAATTCCTTAAGTTTAGGAAGTGCTTATGTTTAATCTAATGTGGAATATGGTGGCTAAGGGAAATTCCTACAATTCTAAGTTCATTTCATTTACTGAATCTTATAATGATATTATTTCTAACTATGAAATTATGGAAAAGTTCAAATTACAGATTTCTACGGATTGTTCATTAAGAGTCAAGTTCAAGGAATGTCTTGATTGGTCTTATTTAATCATAGCAGGCATTTTCCTTCCCATGGTCCCTTTGTCTTGTTCCTAAGTTCAGATGGTAGTTTTGGTAATTTGCATGGGGATCAAAGTTTTTGTTCCAACTTCAAATGACTAAACCTAAAATGTTTAAAGGGGCCTAAGTTCATTTCTAGGTCCTACAGTCATCCAAACAATTTTCTAATGGGTCAAAGATTTTGGGTCTCTATATTCTTAATACCTCTTACTTTTAAGGAGATTCTACATCAATTCTAATGACTATCTTAGCAATTCTAAGGGAACCTAAGTTTGAGTTTCTACACTCTCAATCATTCTTCTAAGTCCAAAGGAAAATCACCTAAGTTCAAATTTCTAATTTCAAATATCTTATCTTGAGACATTTAAGGTTTGTATAAGTTCATTTTCCTAAAGCATGGTTTGTCCAAACTATACTCTGATACCAACTGTAACGCACCGATTTTTTGAAACCCAAGTATATGACTCGTTCTCAAAAACCCCAAGTGTTAACCTTTAAAGATAGTCAAATTTAGGTATGTATATATATATATATATATATATATATATATATATATATATATTTTTCTTTTCCTTTCCAGAGTTAGTAGTTTGGCGAAAGATGGATAAATAAAACATGAAGGAAAATTTACATTTACCTTCAGAATATATGAGCGGCTGCCCATAATGACTTATACAAACTAATGTCTCTTATAATAGAGAATATAAAAATTACATATCTTATAATAAAATGCACGTAAACTTGAGCCGCAAGGTTGTGCAGCTTCTCTTGACAGATACAACATACATCCTTGAAAATTGTACCCTACTATTTATCACTCTAAACATAAGTATCTTTTAAGCCACATGTGCTACCTGTACTGTTATATATTTGATGGATGAGTGGCCAACTCAGTGTGAATTCTCCCCAAGATTACACATCACCGCCTTAGATAAGTATAACATGAAAAGAAATAAGGCATATAAAACATAACAAGATGCAGTATTATTATATGCATGGATGCGTGAATGCATCATCGACCTGGGGATGCTCATCCAGTTGGACATGGGCTCGTCAGCCATGCAAAAGTGTTAGTCATCTGCGCATCACTTCACGCACGTACATCACGTACCACATAATGACTAAGCCATAGTACATCACGTACGTAGGTCGATAGTCAGTGGTCTAAAAGCTAGCAAAATGATACTCTAATAAACCTAAGGGCACGTGCTACAACATCTAGAAATAGCCACCATCATGCCATGTATGCATGATTAGCCAAACCATTATTATTCTAATTATAACCAGTCAATTTAAGTAATTCAAAGGTGGATCGACCAACAACTCATGCAGTTACACTAATGAGTTGCAACAGTGACTTGATTTTGGGCTGAGTCGAGGCCGCACACCCGCACTCTTTCCCTTTCTTTCTGGTTTCTTTTTCTTTCCTCTCCTTTTTCTTCCTTTACTCACCGAACCAAACCTAGCAGGATGACGAGTCGAGCTTGCCTCAGTGCGGCAACACACCGGGGAAGAAGATCTGGCTCCAATGGTAAATCCACCTCCAACGCTTGTTTCTTATTATGGTTACTCTCGGGACTGGTTCAAGAGACCTTGTAGGAGCAATGGAGCAAATCTCCATTGCCATTCTCTCGATGGGTTCGAAGGTCAAGCTTGTGGTGGTTTTCTCCCATAGCCACAAGAATGGCAAGGAGATTAGATATCATGCGATCCTTTCTTATCTTAAGTACGTCCTATCCTATACAATAGTCATTGGATGAAAATGAATGGCCCGAATGCTCAGTTTTACCACAAACTCTGAATACTGCAAGTATAGAGAAAATTGGCCGATGGTTTTCTATGAGAAACCCTAATCTGTGTGAAAGGTCATTGAGTGGCTAAGATAACACCACGTGGAGGGCCGAGATTGAAGGAAAGACTCCTCACACAGATCGTAACAGCTGGCCTTCAAGAGTGCTTTTCATTTTTGAAAAAATGGTTGTATACAGCCCACTTGCTCTCATGAATGTGCATCTGTACGTGTGATATTGTAAATGCTATTGTGAAAATTTAGCACCCATAGTATTGTCAAATTTTATTGTGCCAAACCATTTAGTATTTGTATCATGCTTTGAGTTAAAGTGATCGGGTTCGTACATTTTAAGTTTTGTGGATCTTCATCGAACTTGCCTACATCTTCAAGTTGAAGTGTAGCGTGTTGAAGTTCATATTTTCAAGATCAAATTCAAGGACTCAAGTTCAAGTTTGAAGTTTAAGTACCGTATGCTAAAGACTCAAGAACTCAAGTGCAACTCAAGCTCAAGTTCAAGAGATCGAACTCAAGCTTCAAGTAGCAAAAGATATCAAGATTCAAAAGAAAATGATGTTTCATTTGTTCCTACTCACAAACAGGTTTGGATGACCCTAGATTGACCCTAGATAGTGTCATATTCATTGCATATTCTTTGTTGGTCATTTCATTTGTTTATAGGTCATTTTCTAAACTAGTCATAGACCTTGTTCGACTAGTCCAAGTACTGGCTCGACCAATCTACGAGTTTTCTCGACCAGGTTGATTTAATTAAAAAAATCATTTAGAATTAGAACCTTTTCATCTATGAGACTGTACATTGAACATCTTCATCTACATCGGATTGGTTCTGCTGGGCTTCTTCAAAGGAGAATTTCCAAATAAGTATATTTACATTTTGTATATCTTTTTTTGAATTTTGAGGTTGTGCCAAAAAAATCTCTTTTTGGTTTGTCTGAGGTGATCCAGAAAATCTCAAAGTGTGGGGTTTTTTGAATTGTGTAAGCCCAATCAAAGACACAATTGTGAAGGTTTTAAGGTAAACCTTAGAAAACCTTTTTCATATTGAACGTTAATATCCTAAGGGAGTGGATATTAGGAGTGGAGTAGTTGTGTAGCTATTTTTAAACAGTTGGTGTACATACAAGTGAACCACTATAATTCTTGGAGTTGTGGTGGATGATTGAATGTGCTTATGTGTGTGAATGTTGTAATTAATTTTAAGCATTTGTGAAATGTTGTAATTTATTTTATGCACTTGTGGGAATGTTGTAATAACTTAGTTTATTTCCTTTGTCACTTTATTGGTTTGAATTTTTGATACTTACAAACATTCTAGTAAGGTTATCCTGCTATAAGCCTTTAAGTTTTGGTATTAGGTTGTCCTTAGAACTAAGTTTACATCAACCTCTCAATACTAGTATATTTGAGATTGTTTTTTACTTGTTCTTCTTTATTATTTAATTTTGTTATCATTTTTTATATTCTACGTTTATTTTTTAATTTGGCATTATCCTATTCACTCCCCCCCCCCCCCCCCCCCCCCCCCCCTCCCTCCTCTAGGACATATAGCTCGGCCTTTTCAAGTGGTATTAGAGCGTAATAGCTTCTTTTTATTTGGATTCATTTCCGAAGCTAATCGATCTGAGCTTATAAGATGTAAAATTTTAATAGCCTCTCAATCACTAGGCCTCTACCTTTTAATGACTCCAATTATGCCTATTGGAAAGCCAGAATGAGGATCCTTTTAAGGTTCATAGATGAGAGTGTGTGATAAGCCACAATGAGTGGATGGACCCCTCCTACCGCTGAAGTTCTAGGCACTGAGGGAACTAAATCTATGAAAGTTACACCTTATTTTTCTTGGACCACACTTCAAAAAAATGAGAGTACTGCTAATGCAAAGGCTTTAAATGTAATTACTTGTGCACTATCACCAGATGAATTTGAAAGAATTATATCCTGTGATATGCAAGGCAAGCCTGGGACATTCTACATATGACACACGAGGGTACAACTATTGTTAAGAAATCTAAATTTTAAATCCTCACCACTTGGTTTGAGGAGATACGTATGGAAGAAAGTGAAATTTTCATGGACTTCTATACTAAATTAAATGACAAAGTTAACTCCATGTGGGGTCTTGGTGATAGTATCCCATAAAGCAAAGTTTGTGCAAAGATACTATGCTCATTGTTTTAAATGTTCAATTCAAAGGTCACTATCATTCAGAAACTTTGTGATACAGATAATATCAGGGTTGAAGAACTGGTTGGTTCTTTACAAACCTACGAGTTAAACTTTAAAGCTCCTAAAGGTAAGTCCATCGCCATTAAGTCTTCTCAAAATATTTCTCAAAATAATGCTGAAAATTCTGATTGTGAAAACTCTGAAGATGATATGACATTATTAGCTAAGAAGTTTTATAAGATTTTCAAAAGTAAAAAAGAGGGTAAATTTTCAAAAACCTTTAAAAACGAAAAGAAATAGATCTAAAAATTGGAAATCTATTAAAGACACTCAATGTTTCAACTGCCATGAATACGGGTATCTGGCAAACAAATGTCCAAAAAGGGACAAATCTAAAATGAAATGCATGTTAGCCACATGGGATGAATCGTCTTGCTATGAATCCTCTTCTGAGTCAGATGATTATGAACCTGAGTCTACTAATGAGGTCAAAGCCTTAATGACTCTAACTAAATTCGCTATCACAGATAGTTATGATTCAACTAGTGAAGAGAATATGAGAAGTGATCTTGAAAATGATGAAGATTCACAAGATGCCTATGATGCCCTATACAAGGAAAGTTGTAAGATAACTGTAAAATTAAAACTTCAAAAAGAAAAGTTTTTAAAATTAAAAGAAAATTTTGATAATCTAGTCTTAAAAAAATCACATTTTTCAGATTGTTTTGAAAAAGCTAAATGTGATTTAGATTTTAAAACTTCCCAAATTGAAAATCTAAAATCTGAAAATGAAAAAAATAAAGCTAGAAGTCTCTTCTCTCTTAAGTATGAAGGATACTTGGAGATATGCCCAGGGTGATCCTAAATTAGAAAGACTACTAACTGAATCAAGGAAATGTGGCGATTGATCTAGTCTGGGCTACGATAAAAATATCCCTCACAAAAGTAAGTCTACTCCTCCTAAATTTGTTAAAGGGGAGTCCTCTAACTCAAAAGGGAAAAGTCTGAATCAAAATATTGTAAAAATTTTAAAACTTTTCAGGTTATGAAACCTAAAAATAACCATATTAATCATAGAAATTAGATGCACACACCGCTTTCAAGGCTTCGTGTCAATCAAAGTGGTACCTAAACAGTGGTTGCTCTAGACATATGACAAGTGATAAAGATTTGTTTACTAATCTTAAAGATACAACTGATGTCTTAGTCACATTTGGTGATGGTAGCAACTGCAGGATTATTGGCTAAGGTATGGTTCAACTCTTTAATCTTCTTCTATTTAAGAATGTGTTATTTATAGAGGGCCTTAAGCATAAGCTCTTAAGCATTACTCAAATTTGTGATAACAAGCATAACGTCAAATTCACCAACTAAGGGTGTGAGATTTCTAATAAGAATGGTTCTGTGATATTAACTGGTCACAAAACATCAAAGAACTGCTATATAGTTAGTGATTTAAGCTTGTCTAAATTATCGTGTTACATGGTCCACATCGATGAGACTGAATTATGGCATAAATGCCTAGGACATGTACACTACCATAATCATTATAAAATAAGCAAAAGTTAAGTAATAAGAGGTCTACCCAAGTTAAAGAAAATGGATAAAATTTGTGATAAATGTCAGATTGGAAAAAAGACAAGGAGTGCTCACAAGAAAGTGAACTCCAGTGCCACATTCAAACCCCTTGAACTCCTCCACATGGATCTCATTGGACCAATTAGAATAAAGAGTCGAGGAGGTAAGAAGTATATTCTGATAATTGTAGATGATTTTACCAAATATATATGGGTAGTTTTCATGACAAAAATTTGAGACTCTCAATGAAGTGAAAAGGGTACTCAAGCGTATCCAATTTGAGAAGGAATCACATGTCACCAAAATCCATAGTGATCATGCTTCTGAGTTCGATAATAGCAGTTTTGAGAAGTTCTGTAGTGATCATGGAATATCGCATAAGTATTCTACACCCAAGACACCTCAATGGAATTGGGTAGCTGAAAGGAAAAATCGAGCACTTCAAGAAATGGCTAATATGATGTTAAATAGTATGAAACTTTCTAAAAATATTTGGGCTGAAGCTATGAATACGGCGTGTTATGTCACTAACCGTGTTTATACAAGAAAGTCTAATAATAAGTCTGTATATGAACTATGGTTCAATAAGAAGCCTACTGTTAAATACTTTTGAGTTTTTAGCACCAAGTGCTACATTCTACGTGATTGGAAAAATCTAAAAAAATTCGATACTAAAAGTGACGAGGGTATTTTCCTAGGATATGTATTAAATAGTCGAGCGTATCGTGTTCTCAACAAGAGAACTGGTGTAATTCAAGAATCCATTAATGTGGTTATAGATGATCACTTGAATACACTTGTCTCAAGTTCAGAAGATGATGAGGTCTCTTTATTTGATAAACCAGACTCTTTGTCTAGTCAAAATGGCACTAAACTACGGTCAGTTAAAGACCATCTAACTGATCAAATCCTTGGAAATTCTCTTACTGGTGTGTGCACTCATAGATAATTAGAAAATATTTATAATTATGTGTGCTTCACATCCCAAATTGAGCCGGTCAATGTAAAAGAAGTTCTTACCGATGAAAATTGGATTGTAGCTATGTAAGATGAATTTAATCAATTCGTAAGGAATGATGTATGGTACTTAGTTCCTAGACTTAATGATAAACACATTATTAGAACTAAATGAATCTTTAAAAATAAGTCTGATGAACTTAGTAATATTATAAGAAACAAGGCTAGACTAGTTGTACAAGGGTATACTCAGATAGAAGGCATTAATTGTGATGAAACCTTTGCTCCAGTAGCTTGTCTTAAATCTATCAGACTATTTATATCCATTTCTTATAACAAAAGGTTTAAAATTTATCAAATGGTTGTTAAGAGTGTGTTCTTGAACATTGATTTACATGAGGAACATATGTTGAACAGCCCAAGGGTTTTAAAGACCCTAAACATACTAATCATGTTTATCGCCTAAAAAAGGCACTCTATGGATTGAAACAAGCTCCCAGGGCATGGTACGAGAAATTGTCTAAGTTTTTACTAAGTCATAACTTTATAATGGGGAGTGTTGATAAGACACTTTTTGTTAAGAAACACAATGATCACATATTGATTGTACGGATATATGTTGATGATATTATCTATGGATCTACCTATTCTAACATGACTGTTGAGTTTGTAGATTTAATGAAGTCCAAATTTGAAATGAGCCTGAACTATATCTTAGATTTGTAAGTAAAATAGCTTCCTAATGGGTTCTTTATCTCTTAAACCAAATACACTCTAAATTTGGCTTTGAGAGCGATAAAAATTTTGATACTCTTATGAGTACGACACTTAAACTCTCTATGGATTTGACAGGTAAGAGTGTTGATCCTAAGTTATATCACATCATGATAGGTAGTTTATTATACTTAACTGTGAGCAGACCTGATATTGCATTTAGTGTAGGAATCTGTGCTAGATATCAATCGGACCCTAAAGTGTCCCACCTAATAACTGCAAAGCGCATTTTGAGATATGTCGCAAGTTCGTCCAAGTTTGGTCTTTAGTATCCTCATGATACGAACGTTCAATTAGTCAGTTATTCGGATGCTGATTAGGCTGGTAATATTGATGATCGCGAGTCTACCAGCAGTGGATGTTTTTATGTCGGGAACTATCTAGTTTCATGGCATAGTAAGAAACAGAGTTCCATATCACTTACCATAGCTGAGGCTAAGTATATAGCAGCCGGTAATGCATGCACCCAGCTTGTGCTTATGAAGAGGATGTTAAGTGATTATGGATTTACGTAATATTCTATGGTATTGTATTGTGACAATTCTAGCGTAATTAACATTTCTAAAAATCTAATTCAACATTCACGAACTAAGCATATTGACATTAGATATCATTATATTCATGAGTTGGTAGAACATAAGATTATTTATGTAGGTTATATTTAGACTGAAAATCAACTTGCAAACATATTTACAAAATCGCTTGACAGAAACGGGTTTGTTAAGTTAAAAATGGATATGGGTATGTGTAATATGAATTAAATTACATGTGTTTATTTGTAATATATTGCATATTTTTATTTTATTTATTTTTATAAATTTTTAAATTTTAAAATATGAAAATATGCTGAATTTTCGAGGTGCACGACCAGTCGAGTACACACTCAACCATTCGTGACTCGACCGGTCGAGTATTTACTCGACCAGTCAACCCTCTCAGGTTTGGGGGTTTTTATTGCCTAAAAAACATTCTTTTTTCATTTACTTCATCTTCCCCAACCAGCCTTAGCACGACCAGTTAAACGCACCTTCGATTCCTCCATGGTTAGTGCATTTTTTCAATTTCCTTGTAGATTTGAGTTCTTTGCTCTTCTATTTCTTTGTTTTTGTTGTTTATTTCAAAGTTTATGATGGTTTGTTGAGTTTTCTAGCTAAAAATATGATTCCTTGAAAACCATCTTACCTTTCTTGCATTGCTTGTATTCCTTATCTTTTTTATGTAATGGATAGTAGAAATAAGAAGAGATCCTCTCGTGGTCCCTCTTCTTCTCGTTTTACTCCTATCACGGTGCACCATCTTCGGTCACCCGAATAAGATCTCAAGTATGTGCGGGATATTCGATTACGTAATATGATTGTTGAACGGACGGTTAATTTTGATTATTTGGCACCTTTTGGTATTATTCCACTTCTTCAATCTGTAAGATGGGATAACATTTTAAATTGGGGCGGTCCGGCATACTGTTCCATTGCGGAGGCCATGTTTTCTTGCATTAGTGACTTCTCTATGAGAATCTAACATTTACTATTATAACCAGAGAAGGTCCAATTGATGTAGATCGTCACTTAATTTCTAGATTGATGGATCTTCTAGTTAATGATGACGATATTCCCATTTCTACTCTCATAGCAAAACCGTCTAAGTCTGTGAAAAGAATTCTCACTAGAGTGTTATGCAACATGAATGCGAAATGGAGTTTCGATAATGTGCTCAGTTCTAAATTTATGTTACCCAGATACAGGATACTCCATCATATTTTCATCTCTAATGTCTATCTTAGGTCTAGCAACAAGACTAAACTCACTACTTTTATGGCTCGCATCCTTCGCTCTATTGTTACTTGTGTATCTGTATACCTTGCTTCTCTTATCTGTTACATCATGATTCTATTAGCCTATCTTTTGACTGTCTTAACCACCCATAGTCTAGTGGCTATGCTTGTTGGAGAAGCTCTCATTAACCATCTTCCATTCAACAACTCGAACATAAATAAGATGAATCTAAGGTTGACTCTTGGCCAAGTTGACGTGGGTGCTGGAAGAGCTATTGAAGCAACTGAAGAGGAGGATGTTTTGCCTCTAGATGATGTTAACATGGATGATTTATTTGATTAGATTGAGTCAGACTCTGCGGCTATCCTGACTTTCAGCCTTCTGACTTTGGTGAGCGTTTGTGATCCCTTGAGGAGAAGGTAGAAGGTCTACATGTATCCTAAGAAAACCAATTTAAATACATACGTAAGTATTTTAGGCACATTAACAAAGGACTTCATCAGATAGATCCTTCTATTCCTGTTCGTTCCTCTGGATCTAATTAGTGTTTATTATGGACATGTGTTAATACTTTTTACCCTTGGATTTGTGTTGGGATCATGTACGTTAAGATATTTCATGGACATACTTTTACTATTTAGTATTTGTCCTGATATTGTGCTTTGAGTTGATATTTTGATTATCATGATGATATTTCCTATCATATTTCATTCACTTCTCTTCTCTATATACATCTTTCCTTTGTCTTATTATGACGAAAGGGGGGTAGAAATTGTATAGATGTGTGCTGATTATAGAAAATATGGAGTGTATATTTTTTTACAGGTTTTGCAAATCACCTCTCCTCGATTGAGGGGGAGTAATGGAATGAGAGGGAGATGTGCGGAGATGTGCCCATTGATCACTGGTGCATAACTCTTTATTGTACTTGACTGGTGCATGATTCTTTATTGTGCATTATTCTTTATTTGGTTTGGTCACAAATTTTACAAAGGGGGAGATTGTAAATGCTATTGTGAAAATCTAGCACCTGTAGTATTGTCAAATTTTCTTATGTCAAACCATTTAGTATTTGCATCATGCTTTGAGTTGAAGTGATTAGGTTCATACATTTTAAAGTTCTTTGGATCTTCATCGAACTTGCCTACATCTTCAAGTTGAAGTTCATGTTTTCAAGATCAAATTCAAGAACTCAAGTTCAAGTTTGAAGTTCAACTACCATATGCTAAAGACTCAAGAACTCAAGCGCAACTCAAGCTCAAGTTCAAGAGACTGAACTCAAGCTTCAAGTATCACAAGAAATCAAGATTTGTAAGCGAATGATGTTTCTTTTGTCCCTACTCACAAACAGGTTTGGATGACCCTAGATAGTGTCATATTCATTGCATATTTTTTATGATTCATTTCATTTATTTATAGGCCATTTTCTCAACTATTATTAGACCTTGTTCGACTAATCGAAGTACTGGCTCGACCAGTCTAAGAGTTTTCTTGAATAGTCCAAGGTTTGTTGTTATTTTTCAAAATTTTCTATTAAGCTCTCGACCAATCCTGGAGACTGTTTGACTAGTCAAGTGAACAATGCTTGACCAGTCGTGTAGGCTCAACTCAAAGTCTAGCAACATTTTTGGGTCTCAATCGACCAATTGAGTACAATATTCGACCAATCGAGTAGGCTACTTGACCAGTTGAGCAAGCCACTCGACCAATTGAGTAACGATCTAATCTTATCATGCTAGAAAATTTAAAATTTTATTAGTCCTTCAACCAGTCGAACCGACCCTTAAGCTAGTCGAGGGAACAGTATTTTCACCTATAAATACAGCACGAATGTTAGAGTTTATCATTAAAAAAAAGTAAAATTAAGACACCACTCTGAGAGATAAGTTTGTGATATTTTTAAGTTATATTGTGCTCATTTAATATTCTCTTTAATTAGCTCTTATTATTTGATTTTGAGATCTTTATTCCAATCTTATATTGGGAAGGGATTTAAGTTTTTCCTTTTCTTTAGATCAAAATCAAATCAAGCTAGCCCAGGTTCATTTAATTAAAAAAATCATTTAGAACTAGAACCTTTTCATTTGTGAGACTGGACATTGAACATCTTCGTCTACATTAGAATGGTTCTACCGAACTTCTTCAAAGGAGAATTTTCAGATAAGTACATTTACATTTTGTATATCCTTTTCTAAATTTTGAGGTTGTGCCTGAAAAATCTCTTTTTATTTTGTCTGAGGTGATTCAGAAAATCTCAGAGTGTGGGGTTTTTTGAATTGTGTAAGCCCAATCAAAGACACAATTGTGAAGGTTTTAAGGTAAACCTTGAAAAACCTTTTTCATAGTGAACGTTAATATCCCGAGGGAGTGAATATTAGGAGTGGAGTAGTTGTGTGGCTGTTTTCAAAGAGTTGGTGTACATTCAAGCGAACCACTATAATTCTTGGAGTTGTGGTGGATGATTGAATGTGCTTATGTGTGTGAATGTTGTAATTAATTTTAAGCATGTGGAGAATATTGTAATTTATTTTATACACTTGTGGGAATGCTGTAATAACTTAGTTTATTTCCTTTTCCTATTTATTATTTTGGGTTTTTAATACTTACAAATGTTCTAGCAAGGTTGTCCTGTCATAAGCCTTTGGTTTTTAGTGTTAGATTGTCCTTAGAACTAAGTTTGTATCAACCTCTCAATACTAGTGTATTTGAAGTTGTTGTTTACTTGTACTTCTTTTTTATTTAATTGTGCTATCATTCTTTATATTCCATATTTATTTTTAAATTTGGCATTGTCCTATTCACCCCCTAAGACATATAGCTCAACCTTTTTAGATACCACGTATGAAATTGTGAGAGTTTGATCTGAATCTTCCATTCTCTAAGATGGACGGTCCAGATCATCTAATGAATGGATAATGGTGGGCCATCTTGTGACGAGAACAGACGCTGCCCGCAAGCTGCTCGCGGGTGGGAGAAATTGATAGAGAGAGAGAGAGAGAGAGAGAGTTTCTCTCTACTTCAAGTGGGCTCTGTCAGTTCCCAATTTGACCAAGTTCTTGGTCTTGTGCTAGGTGTGTGCACGCATGTGTTGTGCACTTGTAACGAATGTGGGGTCCACAATGATGTCCTAACGACATCCACTCCGTTCATCGAGTTTCGTGGGTCCTGTTAGGACATTTGATTGAAGGTGAGGCAGAGCCAAGGTTTAAGTGGGCCATACATGCAGATTTCATCCCTAAATTATGGATTTTCATTGATCTAATGGTCAAATGGCTACCTAGTTTGATATCAATAGTTGTACAAGTACTTAGTCCATGAACCTCCATGACAACATTATAGATTAGACTTCAGGTGTTAGTCGAATGGATGGATTTCCTCCACACAAATTGTTAGTGGTCCACCAAAATGTTTATGTGAAATCTAGCATGTCCATCAACCTAAATAGCTTAAAATGGGCCATTAGTCTAACTATTAGGTAGATCCATAACTTAGGTGGGCCACACCCAATCAATTTGAGTTATTTTGTTTATTCAAGTTAATTCGACGGTCGGATTTCTTTTGGTAGTTTAATAATTAAGATTTTTAAGCCAAAGGTCTTATTTTAAGGTGGATCATGTGAATAAGTGGGCCACAATTTATTTAATTATAATCCCTAGTAGTTAATTAGAAGTCTTTAATATCATACAGTCTTATTGGTTTCAAATTGTTGACCCATATAAATCCAATGGTTAGGTTGATCCCGATTTGAATATCAACAGCCAAAAGGGCACTAGGGGTTTGTTTGGATGATTAGGACACTCATGGATTGACTGTTATGTGGGTCATCCCACACGAATGGACATTAACAATTCTCGATCTTTTACTCAAATGATCTGATGGTTGGATCGACTAATATTTGACTATCAATGGTCGTAGGATCCTAACGGGTGTTTAGGTGTGATATGGGGATTGAATATGGACTAGAATAGTCCGATTGCATTTTAGAATGATGGGCCTTACAATGGTAACCCTGATGGTCGGTTAGATTTGTTTATTAATGGAATTAAAATCATAAGAATAGGTCTTTCTAATGATGTGACAGTCCACCTTGAAGAATAACATATGGACAGCCTAATATATGGATGGGAACCGCTTTCAATAGTTGGATTTTGACTAGAATGCATGTAAACATTCGCATAAGTTATTCTTGTATTTATATTAAATTAGATTACATGGTAACACTCGAGTATTGAAAAGTACAAGGTGTTACACAGGGCGAGATGTATCCGGTGACAATTGACTCTCACTAAGGTTAAGAGCAAGAGATCATGTTTTCCTTTATTCTAAGAGAAGACGAAGGAATCATTAGACATATCATCATAGACCTCAATGTGAAAAATGAGTCTCTCTCAACTGATTATCTCAACTCTCTGTAAGATAGCTTGATCGCTTGGCATATTTTACAAATTCAAATGATCCCATGATAAAAGAAATAATGGATGCCTTACAAAACAATACCTCACTAGTTGTTACTAACCGAGAGAACCCTTATTCTGAAGCCCCTCCTTCCATAGATTTTAAATGTTTACCATTAAGGGATGAGGAGCTGAAAGTTAAATCGAAGTTTGAAACTTCAAAATATGTTAAGACTATATCACCTACTAAGAATTTCCCTTAATTCTATATACTTGTAGTCTCTGATTCACCATGTTGCGCTAACTCTAAAACTTTCTTTATCTCAGGTGAATCATATGTACTTTGGACACCTTAGGATATTAAAAGAAAACTTTATGCTGAGGTCCACAAATTTTCTTGGAAATTCATGCTCCAGGACATCCAAGCCTATTGCAAAAAGGGCTTTTGGATGATCTTGTTAAGAAACCTACTAAGAAATTTATCAAGATATTGGCCGGAGGAGAAACCTTGCAGCATAACTAAGTAGTTTTTTCCTATTTTCCTAGTTAGGTTTACTGCTTTTAAAGAATTTAGGATTAGGATAGTTGCTTTCCACTATTTAGGATAGTTTGCTTATTGTCTGTTGAGTCTTTTGTGCTAACCCATCTTTACACTGAGATCATTGGAAAAGCCTCAAAAATTCTTTCTTTAGGTATTATCTTTCCATCACTTCCCTTTTCTTTTTATTACCTCTTATGCATTACATGTTTATTTCTTTTACATTGAGGACAACGTAGATTTTAGGTTGGGGGTGTGGATTAAACAAACTAATCAGTGTTTTCTTAATCTTTGAGCAAAAATTGCAAAAAAAATGGAAAAATTTTAAAAATTTAGAATTATAAGATGTTTAATGTTGATGTCTTATGTCACTTGGAGTTTAGTCACAGATCTCAAAATTAAGTTAAGTCATTAATCCTCAATTAGAAGTTTTAAACATTGATTGAGTCATGATCTCACATGTCACATCTAGCTTATACAGTAAAGTATCAGTTTGATATTGAATTATTAACTTAATGATTATTATGCATGGAAGGAACTAACCTAGGGAATTTTTTCATCATGTTCAATAGGAATAATCAAAAATAAAGAATAAAAAAATATCTAGCTAAAAAAACAATTGTTGTCGAAAAGGGCTACCTATTAAAGATCTTTAAAAAGGTTGACATAGCGTGAAAGCCATTGATGGAAAAATCAAAAGTTGGAAGAATAAAAGAGGGAACTAAAAGATGAACTGTAAGGTAAGTTTTAGTTTAGGTTTTGGTTGTCCTAAATGCTCTTTTAATTATCAATTTTATCATGAAAGTGATGAATTGAACCTTTGATTGTGATAAGTCTAAACTTTATTATACACCCATGGAACTGAATGTTTGGAATTGTTCTAATTGGAGGATTAATGCTTTGAACTTGATTATGAAACTCACCAAGTGCTAGAGTTTAGGAGAAGGTAATGCACAACATTGATGTATTTTAGAATTCTATTATCTAGATTATTTTTTAAAAGCACCTGAGCTTATAGAAATTATCCCATGGTTCTCAAAATATTTTTTGCATACATTGCTCGAGACTAGGAAAATAATGGTTCGAGATTGTGTTGAGGGTCAAATATTGCATATTATCTCCCCATTTATATCTTGGTTTTATGAACATGATAATGCTTAATGTTCTATTTTACTCATGTTTGTGTTGCAAGGTGAATTCAGGAGTTTAGATTGAAAAAGGGTGCTAAAAGCATGGATTTGATGCTTAAGATTCAACAAGGTAAGGGATGGATCTTAGGAGACCAAGATTGAAGAATTCGGATGTCAAAGAGTCAAGAAAAATAAGTGAGGAATGAAGAGAATCAAAGATTTAAAGTGAAGAAAAAGAATCCTAAAATTGTCTTAAAAAGGGATATTCTAAAACTCTGGTCATTTTATGAAATTGCGCAAAGTGAAGTCTATTTTAGAAAACTATGTAGAGTGAAGTCTATTTTTAGAAAACTATATAAATTTGAAGCAGTTTATAGAGTTTTCCAATTAGGTGCAAAAGTTGGAGTTCCACAACTATAAATAAGACTCCCTAAGATGTTCCTGGGATTCTCTAGGGTTTAAGAAGTGGAGCACAAGGGTGGAGAAGTCATCGCCAAGAGTTTTTTTTCTTCTTCCTTAGTTATTTTCATGCTTTCTTCTAGGGTTTTAGATCCAATCATGTCTATGGTTGGCTAAACCTCTTAAATAAGGTTAAGAGGTGAAGCTTGTAGTATGATGAGATGTTTCTATTGTTTTAATTCATGTTTATGTTGAACTCCATGGATTTTAATTTGATATTTAAGGAATACTTTCAGTTTTTAATGGTTTGTTGTGACTCAAATTATAGTAAATCTATAATAGCTTAGATTATCTTATTTTTCTGATTTGAGATTGTGAAATTAATAAGTCCTATTGTTCACCATCATCCCTTGGGCATGGTAGGGTGATGGAACCCTTCCTAATCTTCATAATTCTCCTGCTTTGAGATTATGGGTTTGGTAAATTCTATTGTTTGCCATTGTCTCCTAGGCATGATTTTGTGATGGAATCCCTGCCAATTATCATAGTTCTCATTCATTTAGAATTAGGTCAATGAAAGTTCAAATTTGATTTTATTAATATATTTTCCAATTAGATAGGATAAGACTCTAATTCTAATTGTGTTACTTGAATCAAGCAAGAAGGCTTCCTGATCACTACAAGTGGATCCTTGGCACCTTAGTTCTCACCTTTAAATTCTTAATTTTAATTACTCTACTCATAATTACTATCTTAAATACTTTAGAATTAGTTTTACATCTTCTTCTAGCTCTACTTCTAGTTAATTTCAAAAACCTACAAGTTTCAGTCCCTGTGGATTCGACCTCAGTCTTACTGAGATTATTACTACATCGCGACCCTACACTTGGGGTTATGAACAGTCACACCGAAGTTGCCTTCAGTTGCACCAAAGTTGCATCTGAAAAATCTGTGTAGAATCTGTCAAACTTAGGTCTCATGGTCTTAGATGGGATCGAAGTTGGCTTCAATCAGACAGAGTCAAGAGCAAGGTCAAGCCAAATTAATTAGAAAATTCACAATTCTTGTTGGACTATTTTTTGCACTTTCGGTCAGACCGAACTGACCTTGGGTGAGACCGAACAATGTTTTTTTCTATTGTTAGACCTGTGATTTTGCCAATCTTTTCTCCATCCTTTGCACTTAGTTTTCTTGGATCTTTGACATGTGAATTCTTCATTAATCACCTCTAAATCTTTAATTCTTTATTTTTTATTTTTTATTTTGAGCTCTAAATCCATCATTTTAGTGCATATTCATCTTTAAGTCCAAAAGCACCTCTCATAATGAAAACATACATTATTATATGAGATTAACACTTAAATACCAAGAAAGCTAATGTGATTGAAGGGATAAATATGCAATATTTAGATCTCGACATCCATGCGTATTGAACCAAGCCGACCCAAGTGAGGAATGGAGTAGGAATACAGAAAGTGTAAGATTGGCCTCGTGGAAATTTAATACGACACATCATAGGCCGACCAATCTATAACCCTTTCAAAGTAAAAAAATAAAAAAAAATAAAAAAAAATAGTGGCCAAGTTGTCAAGCTAAGGCCATTACCCATTAAGAGAGTCATTTTTACCTTTCATATTAAAGATGGTTATCATGTCAGGCAAAATTCGATGCTCGCATTAATTCACACAACGGTTGAACACGAACTCCATGTTGTCACACATCACATGTCAGAACGGTTGTCGAAACCTAAATGATAAATATCCCATTGCATCTCTCAATACGAAGGGAGATGGGGGGCATTGTTTACACCCATTTTCGATGCCCTGATGTGAACCAATGAAAGGTTGACACATGTTAACACTACATGGCTAGTATTAAAAGAAATCATATTCACACCTAAGAGTATCTTTGTTTGATCTTCCTTCAATGTTATACATTATGTTATTGATGCAGAGGCACAAACCCTTACGCATGCCTTTAGGAGAAAAAAATCGATGGACGCCACGTGACCACATTTATCATGTTAATTAATGAGGCAAAACACTCAGCACACTTATAAGAAACTCGCCGAGAAAGCAAATCTTATCACATGTTTGGATATGATATACTTGGCAAATCCATCTCTCACAGTTCTTCCAAAATGTGAGATCTTCTCAGAGACATTTGGAGAGTTTGCAACGTTCGAGAAGGTTCCAAATATCAGGATATCAAACTAATATCCAAGCCAATTCAACTATGGTTCGTATCCAAATTAGGAGAAAATGGACTGCATCTAGATCATGTCCTACGTCATACATTAATTGGGATTAAAATAAAAATAAAAATGTGAGAGCATAAGGACCGATCCCTTAGTCATGTATCGATTGGGATCAAGAGTTTGAGAGATGAGAAATGTGATAGATCATGTCCATTTATCCCTTCTAGTACTCTAAACCATCAAGGAATAAAGCCCCAAGATCAAATTCAGGAGGCAAATTAATTGGGCCCTGCAGATGCATGAACATGATCAACTTCAAGTCCAGGATCGACCCCAATTTCCTTAACAAGTCCCTGATCTTGGCCTAATTGACTTCATTAGGGGAATCTTGACGTTCGTAGGACAAATTCCAAATTCAATTAGTGGGACACAAAGATCTTCATGAACAAACTACCTATGAGAAAAAGTGTCACGCACCAAACTCGAAAAACAGGCTGACAAAATTCCTTATCGCCGAATCTGGTGCCGACAGCCTTCATAGTACCCCATTCTTGGCTCTCAGTGCTTACATGGCTGATTCTGATCCTGGAATCCTACAAGGAGGATTTTCTACATGAATTTGTTCCATAATAAGCATAACCACAAGTTTTCCCAAATTACAAAGGCAATATCATCATCACATATCCACAAATATAAACAGTTGAATACAGTGCTGAAAGGGAAATACATATATCAAAAATCAAAGCTCTAAAAGACAGTTACACGCTTCAAGTTCAACACTGCCACGACCTGTTGAGGGTCAAATATGGCATATTAGACCCCAATATCATCTAATTTTACGTACATGATAATTCTTAACGTCCTATTTTAATCGTGCTTTTGTTGCAAGGTGAATTTAAAGAGTTTGAACTGAAAACGGTACTAAAAGTATAGATTTAGTGCTCATAAATCACCAAGGCAAGAGACGGACCCCAAGGGATAGAGATCGAAGAATTTACACCCTAGAGATCCGTGAAAATCAAGTGATTGAAGTTCAAGTGGCCTAAAAATCATCCTGAATGCAAGATTATAGGGTTCCCACCATCCGTTTGGCTCAAAACTTTATATTTGGCTTGAGGACCCTAAATTAATCATACGCGTCAAATTTCATCAATTGAATCCTTGTGAAAGTGGCCCAATGGATAAATCAACCCCCAAATCCCTTATTTGAGGCCCACCTGATGTCTAGATATGCTTCAATTTTGGTCTCAACCCCTTAAATGAGGTGGAAAAATAGATAGATGAAGCGGATTTATCATATACATCCTAGTGGACCCCACCTGGGATAGTGCGTGTGCACAGTGCGGTGCACTCACACACTGTACCAAACAGTCAGCTCGGTCAAAGTCGGCTGACCCGACTTCTTTCACAGAGACGTCTAGTGGACGGACGTCTTCCACTGGTTGCACATTGTGGCCCACCATTGAGGTGCATATGCTTGATTTGAACCGCCCATTTGTCCCATGGGGTGGCCATAACCCCATCCATGTTGAGATTTTGGTCCCATGCACTTGTATGCACGTGGATCGTGCAAAAATGCAGGATAAATGGTGAGTTGATTTGATACAGAGGACCGCACCAACACTCGACTGAAACCACTCCTTTTTGACTGAAATTTCTCCAGGAATCCAATGAATAGGGTGGATTTCGTCGAAAACATCACTGTGGGGCCCACCGAGCATCTTAGCGCTAGAAATTTCGCACCATACGCACGTCCAGTTTTTTCGGACGTTGCAGGGAGTTGTGGAACACCATTTGTGGTCAAATGATTAATCTAAACCGTTCAGAACCTTCAGAGGGGTTCTTCACCCCATCCATGGGGCTAAAAATGATTTCTTGGCCGTGTACCATCCCAAAATCTCGTCCAAACGCAAGTTATTCTTTGTGTTTCGTTGCGCAAGAGAGAGCTGCCAAAGTGGAGTCAGTTCTTCACTCCAACCAACCTAACCTTGCAACACCTATAAAAGAGAGGGAGAGAACGACGTGAGGGGAGGATTAGATCAGTCGTGGAGGCTTATTGGGGATGTGAAAGTGTGGAGAAAGGGAAAGAGAAGTGCACAACTAGCCATCCATCCTTCTTCCTATTCTCTCTCTTCAGTTCTTTTTCCTTTTCCCTTGTGTTTTTCTGAGACTTTAGCATGACCATGTCAGGATAAACCTCTTAGCTAGGGCTAAAAGGTGAAGCTTGTAACGTGATGGGTAGATTTCTATAGCTTTTATTCATGTTTTATGGATTCTCTTTGATTATAGTTTGATATTAAGGAATGCTTTCAATTTTTAATGGTTTGTTGTGACTTAAATTACAATGGATCTACGATAGCTTTGAGCATGTTCTTAGCATTATAGGGATTATGAACCATTATTTCCTAGGCATAGTTGGATGATGGAATCCTTCCTAACATTCATACATCTCTTAGATTGGATGTGGATTGACTAAATTCTATTGTTTGCTTTGTCTCATGAGCATGGTTTTGTGATGGAATCATTTTTAATTCTCATACCTATCTTCTATTGAAAAATATATTAAAAGAAGTTCAGATTTATATTTTTAATGATATATCTTCCAACTGGATGAAGATGAGACTCTAATTCTAGTTGTGTTTATGAATCAAGCATAGATCTTCCTGATCTCTACAAGTAGATCCTTAGCACCCTAGTTTAAGTGTATAAGGTTACCATTATTCTCTTAATTCTCCCTGATTTAGATTACATCTTTGCCTAGTTTTAGTTCTAGTGACTTTCAAATTATGTATAAGGTTCAATCCATGTGGATTTGACCTTGGTCTTACCAAGATTATTACTACATCACAACCCTATACTCGGGGTGTGAATACAACCTAACACCACCTACACGCATCTATCATGCAGAAGCTTATAGAAAGTTTAGAGGGTGGTGTAAGTGTGTGTGTAAGATAAGTGTCAAGTATACAATATCAGAGCAATGCGAAAACGTGATAGTAAGTCCATAAATACCATCAGCCTTATCCAGGCTATGCGGTGCAACAATATAATAAGCCAATGACATATCTAGGCCATAAAATGTAGAATTATAGTAACCCAAATGTCATATACTGAGGGTGCAATGCAATATGTAATGCAAAGGAATGACAAAGCTGGAGTGTGTAGTCTGGATGATAAAACGTGGTATCACAAGCTATGGGGTTCCTCATAATGGACTTTTATCCAAACCAGTCCCATACCAAAATTTAGATAGCTAGACTAAGGTAGTAAACTCCTGATTTTAAGTTGGTCATGTGCCTCAACCGAAATCCTAACCGTTGCAAGGGTACACATAATGGTTTGGTTACGCACCACTAGCCCGAGTACATAGTGAATGAATGAATGAGTCAAATGCTGAGTATGCAATTCCTGCTTAGTAAGTCCACATATTAGTACTGTACATCTCTGAGATCATCATCGGGGTCTAGTACACTCTACACCAAATCACCATCCACTGGACGTGTGACCATGCAAGTGGAAGAGACCTCACTATCCGCTTGGCCAGTAGTCAGACAATCTCTACCTGGCATGTCAATAGCGGACCCATTTACGAGTTGGTCAAATTCAGCCTACCTCGGGCAAGTAAGGCCACACTCCCTTCCAACCTACCACAATCAGTGAGAGCATCAATTATTAGTATCGGCAGTCGGGCGCTCTTATTTTCTACCCAGTCTCGATGTTGGAGTGTCCTTTGGTACCAAGAAGGTTTAGGGACTTTCACCCAGGGACATCTATAACACCCCATGTAGAAAAAGAATTCTGATGTCTCATCTGGTCATCCATGATATGCTTGTGGAGGTTACGGTCCTGATGTCGATAGGGCGTACAACACACAATGTGAGATGCGTGAGTTACACAATCCAGTCCTACATCAATCCTGCACATACCGTGCTCATGCGGGATAACTCCTCCTATCAGGGAGTCTCATACAACTTGCCCAATGGTATATGCAATTATCAACTACGTCTCATATGAAACATGCAGATGATACGTATGGTCATGTATCATGATGCTATGTTATCACATACTCATAATCGGCATTGATAATCGACCTATATACAAGGTGAGGTCCATAAATGGACTCTAAGATTAAAACAATCTTACTAGCAACTAATGGGGGGGGGGCAACATTATGGGTTATCCCAATATGAATAGATGGGTCATGCAAATATCAATAGGGCCCAATGATTACGGTCAATCCACTAAGAGAAGGATGTGAATGGGCCAAACAAGATCTAAGGGAAGGTCACAATGTGGACATTTAACATCATTGCCCATTAATGTGGACATTTAACCAACATTGCTCCCAAGGAGTGGCCCACATAGAGCATAACATATAGTGGGCCATGACCTCATACAAGGGCCTCAAACACAACATAATAAGACACATACAATCTCAATGGGTCTTACACAAGGGTTTCATACATCAAGTGGGCCGCATCACATGGGCCTCATATTCATCAAGTGGGCTGCATCGCATAGGCCTCATATACATTAATGGACTGCATCACATGGGCCTCATATACAATCTCAATGGGCCTTACACAAAGGTCTCATACATCATAATGGGCCTCATCACATAGGCCTCACATATCACAATGGACCGCATCACATGGGCCTCATATACATCAAGTGGGCCGCATCGCATGGGGCTCATATACATTTGGTGGGCCGCATCGCATGGGCCTCATATACATCATAATGGGCCGCATCACATGGGCCTTACACATTGCAATAGGCGGTATCTCATGGCCTAATACACATCACTATGGGCCGCATCACATGGGCCTTACACATTGCATGGGCCGCATCACATGGGCTTCTCATAAATCACAGTGGACTTTACTCATGGGCCTCAAATAAATCTCATTTAGGCCTTGAACATGGGCCTTAAATACATCACATTTGGGCCTCATAGCTGGGCCTCAAATACATCTCAATGGGCCATGCAAATGGATCGCATAAATGAAACATGTACAACATGATGGGCCCACGTCCAACTAGGATGGGCGGACTGGGTATACAACATATACATAAGGTGGGTCCCATCATCCAGAAAAGGGACGAACGACATGGGCATAACATACCACATGATCAGGCCCAAACAACTTGTTGGCGGTAATGCAGTAGGAATAGCTGCTAGTGGGGTCCACATAAATGGATGGTTTGGATATAACACGTACCCGTGATCAGGCTCATAGAACTTTGTTGATGCTAAAACAACAGCTATGTTGCTGGGTGGTCCCCACTGTCCAGATGGACAATTGGGATATGACACAAATATCATGAGGGGCCCCATAAGGTACACCATCCAGAGATGGACAATGTGACGTTCAGCACGTGTAGGGTGGGTTCAACACTCTTAAAATGAGCTGGCCATGTGGGTAAGACCCATACATCAGGTGGAGTCCTACTAGATGGACGATGTTGATGAAACACCTACATCACGGTGGATCCCACATGGATGGGTTTAAAACAAATACATCAAGGGTCCCACCACACGTGGGACATTATGGATGAAACACGTCCATCATAGGTGGGTCTCATGTCCATCAGTTGGATAGTACACACACACCTCATGATCAGACCCCAGGTCTTGTGGACATCAATAAAGCAACTATATAGTTGTTGTAAGGTACACCAACCAATCCACTTCCACAACATGGGGTCCCACGCGCTAGATGTAGCACGCCATCAAGGTGGGGTCCACGTCAGCGTGGTCCACTTATTTGGGATCAAACTGATATTTATATTTTCCCTTCATCCATGACCGGCCTGAAACGGGTAGCAAGGTGGACCTAAATGTGGACAGCGGGTTGAACCGCTTAAATGGACGGCATGGATCATCATACGATATTAATGGTGGGCCATCAAACACACACAGAGCGAGAGAGAGAGAGAGAGAGAGAGAGAGAGAGATGGGAGGCGCTTTGCCACTATGAGCTCCTCCATGTACATGCATACATCAAGATGAGTCCTAAATAGGATCCATACCATCAATTAGTAAGCCCCACTTAGTCCATCACAAAAATTGAAATCTAATTCTACAAAACACCCACCGATTGCTAATCTTCTAGGCTCCTTGGAATGCTAAACTCCTCAGCTTCAACTTTGATGGAGGATGATGAAGATTGAAGGGATAGGATGAGAGATGAGAGGGGTAGGAAGTGGGCCACACTTGGCTCTCTTTGGGAAGAGCTTGGACGTTTTCTCCCTTAGGTTGATTAGGACATGGATTGAGAAAGAGAGAGAGGTGATGAGATGAAAAGGGATAGGTGATGGGTGGTATGGGTTGTGTAAGAGAGTGATATGAGACGCAATGGGTTGTATTGACTTTTGGGTGAGAGAGAGATGGGTGTAATGGGATGTGTACTTGACTAGTATTGATTGATTGATGTGATGGATTGGGTAGAGATTATCTCGATATTCACAATGTACAGCGTTTCTTTAAAATAAATGCAGGCCCACAACTCCTAACCTGGGTATCGCATCAATGCGCAAGACGCAGCGTTGGAACCGTGACGACTGCGCGGTCGCTAGGGTATAAGTCTCGGGTCGAGTTAACTCATATATAAGGGATGCAACTTATGGTCGTGCACAAACACTGGTTACAGGTCACAAGTCACTAAAATTCGATGGGAAGGATCGCAGGAGTCTACGGAACGGTACGGACTAGGACACAAGCCTTACAAGAAGATCTAAGAAGTAGCAGTTCCATATTTGTCTTGGAGACTTTCTTACCTGGAAAGTATAACGTAAAAGTGGAGAATTTAGAATCAACAAGGAAACCTGTAACACCCTGAATTTTTGCCAACCTGGGATTAGACATCCTTAGGCAATGGGTCAACCAAAACACCTTGGTAACCGCTCAAAACCTAATTCCATAGCCAAAGAAATCACTTAGGATTAATTCCTTTAGAAACTAAGCATAAGTTAGCTAGCGCTACGCTGGAGTAGCTTTGAAATTGTCCCTGATCACTTTAAATACGTTCTACAAGACCTAAAACTTATAGAATCAATGATGCTATAATATCCTAAAACCTTGGATCAAACTCTAAACCCGTTTGCTCTCAGGAACTCTTTGAAACTTTATATTGGATCTAGACCGCACGTCGAAAGTCCGATACCTACAATCTTAGACTGTTATGACTGCTTAGCTGGACTTGACAACCGTTTTGAAAATCAAGGCCAACCGACGTTCAAAGGCTATTTCATTGAGCCTGGAGTGAAGAGAGTGAGAAGAGGGTTAAATTTAGAAATTTTAATCCAAATCTAGTACGTGACTTGGCGAGTTATTATTAAGCATTCTGACCGTCAGAATTCAGCCAAATTACACCCTCGGATTAGGAAAAATTTCTCATTCATATCATGAGACTTGTAGACCTGATCTAGTTGCGATGACCGCTGAACTGAAATTGGACCACCACGTGCGATCTGCGAACTCTTCCGGTCTGAAAACTTGATGTGTGCTAGATCCAATATGCATGAGCTTAAGTCCGACCGCGTTCGGCCAGGGGACCCCCAGAAATACTCTTTTGGACCAGAACAGCCCCGATTTGGTTATAACCCAAGTAAACCTTGTTCTCAAGTCTATTTTGAGAAGGTTTTGGGCTATATAAGGGGCTTAAACCTTCTCATTTCTCTCCCATCTGAATTTGGTTAAAACCCTAGATTGAGAGAGAGAAAAAGTGAGAGTTCGTGAGAGAGGTGGGAGAGATTTTCCTTCCACCTGCTGCTGCTGCTGCACGTGCTTAAGCGACATATTCCAATCACTTTGTTGGTGATTCCGACACTTTTCTAAGTAAGGGAAACCCTGTCCACTTGCTGACTTAGCGTTTCGTCAATTCAAATAGCAAAGTAGTTGATATAACTTGTGAAATAGGTCACTTGTTCGCCGTAGACGAAGCGTATACGCTCCGTTCGAAACAATACACTCCTATGACAAAAGGTGCAGATTTTAGACGCTTTGATTGGCTGATTTCAATGCTTTCAATGTCGTTTAATAGTAGATTATCGACGACAACGCCATTTGACATGTACAACATGCTGTCTGTTTCCTGTTTCGTAAGCAGACGAAAAATATGAGATTTAGGGCATTTTAGTCATTTGTAGAAAATATTGTTTGCATCCATATTTTGCTGATATGATTGACATGGCTTTTTGTCGCCTTAGGATATTAGGAATGCGTGCATAATCAGTTTGGCGAAGAGATTGACCCAAATGCGCACTTTGAGTTGACATACACTACGTAGACTTAAGTGTGTAGACTAAGTGTTTGTATAAATGTTTGTAGTAGTATGTATTGAATTAAATGGTGTTGTGAATTTGTTTGAGATTGAATTCTCAAATAATATGCTGATGTAAATGATTTTCTTCATGGTGGCTATATGTATGATTTCATTATATGTATGAGATGCATGTGTTAGATGATTTACTTAAGTTGTATGTCACAATATGTGTTAACATGCTCACATTGTTGTAATGCATTTCCATTACCTTTATATGATTGCTGATGTGGATTCATAAATGTTTGGGACTATACTTAGTCCAGCCAGTTGGTAACCGAGTAAATTCGTGGTTGGCTTATCTTTGCCACGAAGGACACGTCGATGAACGCGAGTCGTGTTTTGAGTTGGCGGTAGTGGTTAGGCCACACGAAGTATTTCATGCACTTCATGTCATTCAGCTTGAGATGCGATCGTACTAGTCGAGCTCGTTAAGTAACCCGACTAGCCATTGTATGTTCACCATGTATGAGTCATAACTGCTTGAACCTAAGGTACTGAACTTACCATTGAAAACCCTGTCAACCATGGTACCTTGATCCATAAAGACTCATGAGCCGTGCATGGTGGTATAGGACACCGTGGTCGAGCTGTCGGCCTACGCTGGGGCCACAAACCTCCCAGTAGTGACCAGTGAGCACCTTACTCTGAACAGATTATGGTGGTATGGGACACTATTGTGAGACCCGACCCAAGTTCACATATGTGAATGTGTGTGTGAGAGTGTGCATTTCATTTCTTGTGGTCTCGCGGTCCTACCGGTCGAATTCTGGCGACCTGCAACCCTCAAATAGTGTTGCGATCATCCTAGAGTCCGATCATGTAGACCCGACTCGGATCGAGCTGAGATCTATCCATTGTGACTGCATTGTTGTCGCGGTTCCAACACTGCGTCTTGTGCATCCATCCGATATGTGGATCATAAGTTGTATACGTTTCATTCTATGGCCCTTGATTTCGATCATGTGGCCCACCTTAGAGTGGTGCATGTGGCCCACACTCCCTCTTTTGCACAAGTTTCAACACACACTACACACACCACCTAAATCTCCATAACTCACACTACCAAGGCCTCACACACCACCCACACCTAACCTACCCTAGCAACATTGTTTGTATCACCATAGGTTAATGATTACTTTCTTTAAAAAGATTTTCCCTCTCATTTCTCTCTCTCTTCTCTTCTTCTCTAGCAATTTTTCTCCATTTCTCCAGCCCATTTTCCTCCATTTTTCCAGCCACCTTCCTCCTTAATCTCCCACCATCTAACCCTTGAAACCTCATCTCCACCATTGATCCATCTCCCTTGGTGCTAAAGGACCTTAGTGTGAAAGTTTGGTGGTCATCTTTGAGGTGGGTGCTCCTTTAGATGTAAAAATCTATTTTCTATAGCCTAGATGGTTTCTTTTTTTTCATGAGGGAAGTGTAGGACCCGCCAATCAATGGTGGAGATCCTACACAATCCCATGGTTGTGGCCTAATGGCCTATCTTATGCATGCATGATCCATGCATGGGGCCTTTCTCTATGGGCCCCATCATGACCGTTTTCTTTCATATCATATTATTTTTGGGTCATCTAGACCTTATAACCATGGTGGGGATGGCATCCTCACCATGCATTTTAATTATATGCCATGCATGTGCAAGATTCATGTTATAAATGTAAATCTATGTATGATGTATGGGTGTGATTGATCTAGGGAGGGCTCAATAGTGGCGGAGCCCTTTCCCTATGGCCGGATTGTCCTTCTATCTCTCTTTTTTTCTCATTTTATTTCCTGATGTGTGTGGCTCATTTGGTGGGCCTAGGACATCCATAAATTTCAGCAAGGTGGGATGCCCAAACTGCCCATTGATTGATTTTGGGTGTCCTACTTGCTGCCTTAATGATGGACGCAAGGTGTGTTGGCTTTAGATTATGACATGGACATTTTTGGGGCCCACTAAGGAAGGCCACACCATCCTCCATTAATTTTTTTTCCTTTTTATTTAACCTATATAATAAATTTTATCTAAGTACATGTTGCTGTCCAGAATTTTCTAGATAATTTCTGCTTATTTTTGGACCAGATTTTGGGACTGTTTGGGGGACTATTCATACCCATAAAATATACTTTTCTGGAATGTGTGGATCTCATCTTGATGTTTCCCAAATTTCAGCTCCATCTGACCTTTATTGAGTTCCCAAAGGTATGGTCCAAGTGAGGTGGATAGTCTGGATTTTCTACACTATTCTAGCAACGTTCCACCATGGACAGTTAGATTTTTGAAATTTATTAAAATATCTATAGGTGTTTAAAAATTATAAAAATTTATTCAGGGGTGTCCTACTCAAGGTAGGACCGACCTACAAAATTTGGGGGCCAATGGACACCTGTACGTACCATAGCGGTGGCTGGACTGGCCCACTATAATATAATGTCTAGATCAGTCTGATTTTTAGGACAGATTGATTTATCTAAATGAATTAAAATATTTATAGGTGTTTAAAAATTCTGAAATTTTGTAGGAATGTGATCTACTCATGGTAGGACCCACATACCAAATATCAGGGCCAATGGACCCCTGTACACACCGTGGCAAGGGCCGGACTGGACCACCACGTTGGGACGTTCAGGTCTGTCCGATTTCATGGACAGTCTGTTTTGTTTAAACTAATTAGAATACTTATAAATATCTAAAAATTCTGAAATTTTGTGGAAGTGTGGACCACATATGGAAGTATCACTCTGTAAAATTTCAGCCTCAAATGACCCCTTTAGGGCATCCAAAAAAATGGTCCATGATGGCTGGACTCCCAATTTTTCTGTTGTGCAGTCCAGCAATATGCTTGATAAAAACCAAAATTCAAAAATATTTCTCTTGATGGTGGGCCATATTTTTGGGTTTTCTCTCATTTTATGCATGATGAGGGGCCATGGTCCTCAATTTTCAGAGTTTTAGAGGCCTTGGGCCCACTCCAATGGAGTGCCCAAATTTAGGACAACAACATGTTATAATTATGCTTGGACTTGGGCTGAAATTTTGAGGAGTGAGGCCCACCACATTTATGAAGGTATTAGAGGAGATAATTGATACCTTTAGTTTCTTAAATTTTGGGCTTAATAAATGCACTTTTGAGGACCACCAAAGTTGAATTTAATTGGGTCCATGAATGTAGCTAGTTGTTGAACTCTTTAGGCCCAATTGGGTTGGAACCTTCCAGATAGACCCATTAAACTATTGGGCCATTTTACTATAATATTATGTTGGGTTAGTGGGCCAGATTACACAAGTAGATGGGCCCTTGATTTCCCATCAAATCAACTTTATACTTGGGCCGAGTTGTAGGCCCAACTCACTTGACTAAGAGCATGACATTTGCCCATGTGGTTTGAGCAATGGGCCGCCCACTAGGCCACCATAATATATGGGATTAGTGACTTTTATGTTGGGCCCTAATCTTTCCCTTATGGGTCCATAGTGTTATATATGAGTTGGGTTATGTGTGTTCTCCTTGAACCCATATTTTGGGTAGGCCTTGAGCCGCCCTTTCTGAAGCCCAACATGAGTGTTGTGGTATAATTATGGCTGCTCATTTCTTATTTTTGATGTTGCATGGGCCTTGGTCCTTGATTCATGATCAATTAGAGATGGGCTACCTCTTAGGGACAAATTATGGTTGGATGTCCACGTTGGTGGCCTTAAGGTAGGCCCATGGGCTTCTATGGGTGGTTAAAGGCCTACCATAGAACCTTGCTAAGCCATCTCACTATTTAGGCCCATACCATTGTTCTCCTTAGTCTTGTGGGCTACCCCAGGTATATGGGCCCCCACTAGAGGTTGTATTCCTTATGAGGAATTAGTTAAGTACCTAGACCCTTCATGGTTAGGTAGAGAGTTCATCTTCACCATATTGGCACCCTTATTCATCTTCATGGCCCACTCCCATACACATCATATGCATGCTTGGTTGAGAAATGATTGGCCATGGTTGTGGCATTGTGTAGGACATGTTGGTATCTCCCTGAGAGATGAATGCTTGGGATTGATGCATGGGTGATTGTGTGATTCATACATCTGGCATTGCATAGCATGTGGATATCTGCCCTTACTTCATCAGGGCCTTACCTCCACAGGGATATTCGTGGATGGTCGTATGTGTGGACACTGAAAATATTAGTTGAGCATACCGGGTGTATACGATGCCAATGGGTGAAATTCCCAGAACTTCCATGGTACTAAGGATCTGCTCCAACGCCGTGACCGGGTGGAATACATGAGCATACGAGGGCTTTATACCGTTAGGCTGCGACTCCCACTGCCGTGTAGTCGATTAGATAGGGGTGTGGCCTTACCTTCCTGGTGTGTAGTGGGCATTGCTAGGCTGAGTCTGACCAGCTCGTAAATGGGTCTGCTACCGTCAGGCCTTGTTAGTGATTGGCTGTCCATAGGCGGGTAGTGAGGTCTCTTATGCTCGTTTGACTATGCAGGGTCTGTAGAGTGACAGTCATTCAGCAGTGTAATGGACCCCAGTGATTTCCTTATAATTGGAAATGTACTTGACTTATGATTTGGATATGAGCATTGGCATTACTTGCATCGCATTAGCATTGGTTGTACAAGCCCCCTTCATGCATTGCCTTGGTTTAACATCCAGTACTCATTGCATCATATTCATGATAAGCCTTGGTAAGGTTAGTGATTTTTCCATTGAGCACATTTCCCTTCTTGCATCTCCTACTATTCTTCTGTGCACCATTGTCACACACTTTCACCACCCTCTAAGCTTCTATAAACTTATGCACGATTGATGCGTGTAGGAGATTCTAGGCAGGCATCGTAGCAGCAGCACGTGGAGTAGAGCTGAGCTTTTGAGGACTCCAGTGTTGCCGACCTTTGCCTCTTCTCCTTTTATCTCATGTATGTCCTTTTGGACCTTATGGATGATTGTAAAAGTTTAAATTCTTAGTGGATTTTGTGATGTGTTCCTTTGTTATTCTCAGATATATTTACTGTGATCTTGGGTATGCTCATATTGGTAATGATTATACTGTAATAAAAATCCTCCTTATAGGATCCCAGGATCGCAACCTGCCTCAGGAGCCAAAAATGGGGTACTATGGAGGCTGTTACGGCCAGAACCGGCCATCGGGTACCTTGTGATTCCGGTTACCGAGTCTGGGGCATGACAGGATTTGGTATCAGAGCATAGCAAGTAATTCTGGAATGACTTTAGGGAACATTACATGTCTGCCAAGAACATGGGGCAAGTAGTGTCCCGAGATCCTTCCTTTCGCTCCGTATTGAGCCTGTAACTGACCTGTTTCCTTGCATCGTCATTATTTTGTAGACGATGCCGCGTAGTCGTGACACTCGTGGTCGTGGCGCCCGGGGTCGTGGTGCCCATGGGCGAGGCACCCGAGGTACCCATCCTACTCGAGCACGTCCTGCTCCAGTAGTTGAGGATCCGATTCTTGAGGTCCCGATCCGGCCTGTTCCTCCAGTTGAGCCTGTAGCGCCTGTACCTCCAGTTGCTCCGGTTCCCCCACCTATTCCCCCTACTCAGCCTGCTATTCCAGTTACTGAGGCTCCTACCCCGTCGGCTGCACCCGTGCCTCCGCCTGAGGCGAGTGCCGCCCCTACCTTTTCGACAGTACCTATAGGAGCTGAGCATTTTCAGCAGTTGATGCAGCTTGTTGCCACTGCATTGCAGACCTGTCAGCCAGCTACCGCTGAGGTTTCCAGGCGGTCTGACTTATCCCATGCTAGTGTCATAGCCCGAGAGTTCCGACAGTATGATCCCCCGAGGTTTAGTGGTGATCCTGACCCTTCTGCCGCCGAGGCTTGGCGCACTGAGGTTGAGAGGATTTTTGACACTATACAGTATCCTGCAGGCCAGAGTGTATCCCTTGCGACCTATCTCCTTCAGGGTAAGGCCCGTCATTGGTGGTCATCCATATCCAGGATGGTTGGACCTCAGTTCGTTTGGACATGGGAGGAGTTCGTGACCCATTTTGACCAAAAGTTTTTCCCTGAACATGTTCAGATCTAGCGGACGATTGAGTTTGAGACCCTAGTGCAGGGTGATATGACTGTATCTCAGTATGCGGCCCGTTTCTTGGCCTTGTCTAGATTTTCTCCTCATCTGACCAGTGATGAGAAGATGAGAGCTCGTCATTTTGTGACTGGTTTACACCCTGCCCTTCCCAGCCGTGTTGTAGGGCATTGCTTGGAGACGTTCGACCAGGTTGTGCATCGAGCACTAGTTTATGAGGAGGACTGGGCTATGACCCAAAGGTCGAGAGAGCAGAGTTCCAGTGGAGACCGGAAGAGGAGAGTACCAGCCGGCAGTTCCAGGCAGCACCATCAGCAGAGATGGAGAGGCAGATCAGGATTTCGACAGCCCGCGGTTCAGACAGTGACTTTTTCATCATCTTTGGCACCGCCAGCCACCTCATCTTCTGGCCCCTTTTCAGGTGTATGCTTCGGCTGTGGACAGACTGGGCATCGGAGGCGTGAGTGCCCTCTCCCCATTCAGCAGCAGAGGCCACCGCAGTTGCCTCCTCCTCGTCCTCCTCAGCAGCAGCAGAGAGATTAGCTTCCACCCGTCGCTCCTAGGGCTCCACCTCAGTAGCAGAGGCAGCCAGGTAGACCTCCTCAGCAGAGACAGCAGCAGCAGCAACATCAGCAGAGGGGATATCCATATGTTGTTCGATCCTTAGGTCTAGTGTGTATAGCAGCCCAGCAGGCTCAGACTCAGGACCATCAGTCTTCTGGATTGCTTCCCCTACCAGCTCAGGGCCGCTTTTATTCTGCGCAGTAGGCGCCAGGCCAGGACCCGCAGTCATCGACCGGTGGAGTCGTTGAGGGTATTCTTCTTGTTTCTACTTGCATTGCTCATGTTTTGTTTGATTCTGGTGCTTCCCATTCATTTGTGGCCGAGCAGTTTTACCGATCGACCGATATTCCATCGGAGTCCGTGTCCGAGGCCTTGACTGTTTTGACTCCCATGGGGAAGTCTGTGATATTAACCTGTCGCTGTCCTTCTTTCCCGGTGTTAGTGGGTGAGATGTTCCTTCCTACCGATTTGTTCGTGATGTCGATGGTAGGATTTGATGTGATTTTAGGTATGGACTGGTTTGCGGAGTATCGTTCCGTCTTATACTGTGCTGCGAGGACAGTTACATTTCATATTCCAGGCTTGCCAGTGTTTCAGTTCGTCGCCGAGCCTAGAAGAGAGCTGTTATCTAGCTTCTTGGCTTCGGTCATTGAGGATTCTGTGACAGAGAGTATTGAGCAGCTGCTAGTTGTTTGTGAGTACCCGGATGTGTTTCAGGAGATTTCGGGTTTACTGCCACGTCGACAGGTGGAGTTCCAGATAGATTTGGTGCCTGGTACTGCTCCTATCTCAAAGGCCCCCTACCGGATGGCACCGTTAGAGTTGCGAGAACTGCAGGAGCAGTTGGATGAGCTTCGGGAGTTAGGTTTCATTCATCCCAGCAGTTCACCTTGGGGAGCCCCGGTATTGTTTGTAAAGAAGAAGGATGGCTCGTTGCGACTCTGTGTAGATTATCGTGAGCTCAACAGAGTCACCATCAAGAACCGATACCCGCTTCCCCGTATTGATGATATGTTGGTTCAGTTGCAGGGTGCGCAGTATTTTTCCAAGATAGACTTACGTTCCGGTTACCATTAGATTTGGGTCCGTGAGGAGGACATTCCGAAGACGGCATTTCGGACACGTTATGGTCACTTCGAGTTCCTGGTCATGTCATTCGGACTGACCAACGCGCCCGCCATATTCATGCAGCTGATGAACAAGGTCTTTCGGTCGTTCCTCGATCAGTTCGTGGTGGTATTCATTAATGATATTCTTGTATATGCGAGGAACCGTGAGGACCATGCCGAGCACCTGCGAATTGTACTTAAGACCCTTCGTGCCCACCAGCTGTATGCGAAGCTGGAGAAGTGCGAGTTTTGGCAGGAGGAGATGAAGTTCCTTGGTCATGTGGTGACAAGGGAGGGTGTCGCTGTGGACCCCTCGAAGGTTAATGCAGTGTATCAGTGGGGTCAGCCCACGAACGCATCTGAGATTCGCAGCTTCCTTGGTCTAGCGGGATATTATCGACGATTTATCGAGGGTTTCTCCCGTATTGCGGCACTGCTGACCCGGTTGACGCGGAAGGGCGTCGAGTTCGTCTGGAGTGACGCTTGCGAGAAGGCATTTTTGGAGTTGAAGGACCGCCTCACGTCCGCTCCTGTCCTCACTCTTGCTGATGGGAGTGAGAGTTTTGTTGTCTTTACTGATGCCTCTAGAGTTGGCTTGGGTGCTGTACTGATGCAGCACAGGAAGCCAGTAGCGTATGCCTCACGTCAGCTCAAGGTCCATGAGCTGAACTACCCCACTCATGATTTAGAGCTTGCAGCAATTGTATTCGCACTGAAGGTGTGGAGGCATTATCTATATGGGGTCAGGTTCGAGCTCTTCTCGGATCATAAGAGCTTGAAGTATCTATTTTCGCAGTCCGAGTTAAACCTACGGCAGAGGCGATGGATGGAGTTACTAAAGGATTATGATTTTGACTTTCAGTACCACCTGGGCAAGGCGAACGTGGTGACGGATGTGTTCAGCCGTCAGCCACGAGGCCTGGTGGCACATATGATGGTTGGACAGTGGCAGATGCTCGAGGATGTTTCAGAGTTTGACTTTGAGTTCGGTCTGCAGTCTTCCATTGTTCAGCTTTCGAACTTGTCGATTCAACCCTCCTTGGTGGCTAGGGTGATCGAGGCTCAGCAGACGGACGAGTCACTTCATGAGTACCGAGCAGAGGCTACCTCCGTGGAGCAGTCAGATTGGCATATTAGTTCCGATGGTGGGTTACGCTTCAGGGGCCGGTTGTGTGTCCCGGACGTTCTAGAGTTGCGTCGTGATCTGATGACCAAGGCACACCGATCGAGACTTACTATCCACTCGAGCTCTACGAAGATGTATCGTGATATGAGGAGGCAATACTTCTGGCAGGGGATGAAGCGCCAGATTACGAGTTTTGTGGCTGAGTGTGACACATGCCAGCGCGTCAAAGCAGATCATCAAAGACCCCCTGGTCCCTTACAGCCATTGAGTGTTCCAGAGTGGAAGTGGGAGCACATATCGATGGATTTCATCGCAGGTTTGCCGAGGACTCAGCGCGGTCACGATACCATCTGGGTTATCGTCGATCGTTTGACAAAGTCGGCTCATTTCATTCTAGTAGTGCTTCCTGGTCTATGGACCGGTTGGCAAGGATATTTATTGAGGAGATAGTGAGACTGCACGGCGTCCCAGTTTCGATTGTTTCAGACCGAGACTCTAGGTTTACATCTCAGTTTTGGAGGAGTTTTTAGCAAGCACTGGGGGTCACTTTGCATCTTAACACCGCTTATCATCCGCAGACGGATGGGCAGACCGAAAGGGTCAACCAGATCCTAGAGAATATGCTCAGGGCTTGTGTGATCGACTTTGCGGGCAGTTGGGATGAGCATATGTGCCTCGCCGAGTTTGCATACAACAACAGTTATCAGTCGACTATCGGCATGGCTCCTTTCGAGGCACTTTATGGTAGACCATGCAGATCTCCTAGTTGTTGGACCGAGGTTGGAGAGCGCCATCTTTTAGGTCCCGAGCTTGTGCAACAGAGTCAGAGGCTATTGATGTTATTAGGCAGAGGATGCGCACAGCTCAAAGCCGGCAGAAGAGTTATACTGATCGTCGGCGTCGACCCCTCAAGTTCGTAGTCGGGGACATGGTGTATCTCAATGTCTCGCCAATGAAAGGCATGGTTCACTTTGGTGTGAAGGGCAAGCTCGCCTTGAGATTTATTAGACCTTTTGAGATTACCGAGCGCGTAGGCGCTGTGGCCTATAGGCTTGCCTTACCTCCTGAGTTGTCCACGATCCACGACGTGTTTCATGTTTCTATGTTGAGAAAATGTGGGTCGGACACTATTCCTGTGATTGATTGGCAGCCACTTGAGGTCCGTGAGGATGCTTCTTACATTGAGCAGCCGATTCGTATTCTTGATCGAAAGGAGCAGGTCCTCAGGACTAAGGTCATTCCCTTGGTGAAAGTGCAATGGGGTCATCATTCGGAGGATGAAGCGTCTTGGGAACACGAGGTCGAGATTAGAGAGTGTTATCCCCATTTGTTTGATGATTGATAGATATATGATTGTTTGTATTACCTTTCTTGTATGATGATTACTATGTGATGGTGGTGTTCTCTTTTATTCTGTCTTAGATTAGTCAATTTCGACGATAAAATTTCTTTATTGGTGGGGAGGGTTGTGAGACCCGACCCAAGTTCACATATGTGCATGTGTGTGTGAGAGTGTGCATTTCATTTCTTATGGTCTCGCGGTCCTACCGGTCGAATTCTGGCGACCTGCGACCCTCAGATAGTGCTGCGATCATCCTAGAGTCCGATCATGTAGACCCGACTCGGATCGAGCTGAGATCTATGCCATTGCGACCGCATTGTTGCCGCGGTTCCAACGCCGCGTCTTGTGCGTCCATCCGATATGTGGATCATAAGTTGTGTACGTTTCATTCTATGGCCCTTGATTTCGATCATGTGGCCCACCTTGGAGTGGTGCATGTGGCCCACACTCCCTCTTTTGCACAAGTTACAACACACACTACACACACCACCTAAATCTCCATAACTCACACTACCAAGACCTCACACACCACCCACACCAAACCTACCCTAGCAACATTATTTGTATCACCATAGGTTAATGATTACTTTCTTTAAAAAGATTTTTCCTCTCTTTTTCTCTCATTTCTCTCTCTCCTCTCTTCTTCTCTAGCAATTTTCCTCTATTTCTCCAGCCCATTTTCCTCCATTTTTTCAGCCACCTTCCTCCTTAATCTCCCACCATCTAACCCTTGAAACCTCATCTCCACCATTGATCCAACTCCCTTGGTGCTAAAGGACCTTAGTGTGAAAGTTTGGTGGTCAACTTTGAGGTGGGTGCTCCTTTAGATGTAAAAATCTATTTTCTATAGCCTAGATGGTTTCTTTTTTTTCATGAGGGAAGTGTAGGACCTACCAATCAATGGTGGAGATCCTACACAATCCCATGGTTGTGGCCTAATGGCCTATCTTATGCATGCATGATCCATGCATGGGGCCTTTCTCTATGGGCCCCATCATGACCGTTTTCTTTCATATCATATTATGTTTGGGTCATCTAGACCTTATAACCATGGTGGGGATGGCATCCTCACCATGCATTTTAATTATAGGCCATGCATGTGCAAGATTCATGTTATAAATGTAAATCTATGTATGATGTATGGGTGTGATTGATCTAGGGAGGGCTCAATAGTGGCGGAGCCCTTTCCCTATGGCCGGATTGTCCTTCTATCTCTCTTTTTTTCTCATTTTATTTCCTGATGTGTGTGGCTCATTTGGTGGGCCTAGGACATCCATAAATTTCAGCAAGGTGGGATGCCCAAACTGCCCATTGTTTGATTTTGGGTGTCCTACTTGCTGCCTTAATGATGCATGCAAGGTGTGTTGGCTTTAGATTATGACATGGACATTTGTGGGGCCCACTAAGGAAGGCCACACCATCCTCCATTAATGTGTTTTCCTTTTTATTTAACCTATATAATAAATTTTATCTAAGTACATGTTGCTGTCCAGAATTTTCTGGACAATTTCTGATTATTTTTAGACCAGATTTTAGGACTGTTTGGGGGACTATTCATACCCATTAAATATACTTTTCTGAAATGTGGGGATCTCATCTTTATGTTTCCCAAATTTTAGCTCCATCTAACCTTTATTGAGGTCCCAAAGGTATGGTCCAAGTGAGGTGGACAGTCTAGATTTTCTACACTATTCCAGTAACATTCCACCATGGACAGTTGGATTTCTGAAATTTATTAAAATATCTATAGGTGTTTAAAAATTATAAAAATTTATTCAGGGGTGGCCTACTCAAGGTAGGACCCACCTACAAAATTTGGGGGCCAATGGACACCTGTACGTACCATAGTGGTGGCTGGACTGGCCCACTATAATATAGTGTCCAGATCAGTCCGATTTTTAGGACAGATTGATTTATATAAATGAATTAAAATATTTATAGGTGTCTAAAAATTCTGAAATTTTGTAGGGATGTGATCTACTCATGATAAGACCCACCTACCAAATTTCAGGGCCAATGGACCCCTGTACACACCGTGGAAAGGGCCGGACTGGCCCACCACGTTGGGGCGTTCAGGTCTGTCTGATTTCATGGACAGTCTTTTTTGTTTAAACTAATTAAAATACTTATAAATATCTAAAAATTCTGAAATTTTGTGGGGGTGTGGCCTACATATGGAAGTATCACTCTGTAAAATTTCAGCATCAAATGACCCCTTTAGGGCATCCAAAAAAATGGTCTAAGATGGCTGGACTCCCAATTTTTCTGTTGTGCAGTCCAGTAATATGCTTGATAAAAACTAAAATTCAAAAATATTTCTCTTGATGGTGGGCCATATTTTTGGGTTTCCTCTCATTGTATGCATGATGAGAGGCCATGACCCTCAATTTCCAGAGTTTTAGAGGCCTTGGGCCCACTCCAATGGAGTGCCCAAATTTAGGACAACATGTTATAATTATGCTTAGACTTGGGCTGAAATTTTGAGGAGTGAGGCCCACCACATTTCAGAAGGTATTAGAGGAGATAATTGATACCTTTAGTTTCTTAAATTTTGGGCTTAATAAATGCACTTTTAAGACCCACCACAGTTTAATTTAATTGGGTCCATGAATGTAGTTAGTTGTTGAACTCTTTAGGCCCAATTGGGTTGGAACCTTCCAGATAGACCCATTTAACTATTGGGCCATTTTACTATACTATTATGTTGGGTTAGTGGGCCAGATTACACAAGTAGATGGGCCCTTGATTTCCCATCAAATCAACTTTCTACTTGGGCCGAGTTATAGGCCCAACTCACTTGACTAAGAGCATGAATTTGCCCATGTGGTTTGAGCAATGGGCCGCCCACTAGGCCACCATAATATATGGGATTAGTGACTTTTATGTTGGGCCCTAACCTTTCCCTTATGGGCCCATAGTGTTATATATGAGTTGGGTTATGTGTGTTCTCCTTGAACTCATATTTTGGGTAGGCCTTGGGCTGCCCTTTCTGAAGCCCAACATGAGTGTTGTGGTATAATTATGGCTGCTCATTTCTTATTTTTGATGTTGCATGGGCCTTGGTCCTTGATTCATGATCAATTAGAGATGGACTACCTCTTAAGGACTAATTGTGGTTGGATGTCCACGTTGGTGGCCTTAAGGTAGGCCCATGGGCTTCTATGTGTGGTTAAAGGCCCACCATAGAACCTTGATAAGCCATCTCACTATTTAGGCCCATACCATTATTCTCTTTAGTCTTGTGGGCTACCTCAGGTATATGGGCCCCCACTAGAGGTTGTATTCCTTATGAGGAATTAGTTAAGTATCTAGACCCTTCATGGTTAGGTAAAGAGTTCATCTCCACCGTATTTGCACCCTTATTCATCTTCATGGCCCACTCCCATACACATCATATGCATGCTTGGTTGAGGAATGATTGGCCATGGTTGTGGCATTGTGTAGGACATGTTGATATTTCCCTAAGAGATGAATGCTTGGGATTGATGCATGGGTGATTGTGTGATTCATGCATCTGGCATTGCATAGCATGTGGATATCTGCCCTTACTTCATCAGGGCCTTACCTCCACAGGGATATTCGTGGATGGTCGTATGTGTGGACACCAGAAATATTAGTTGAGCATACCAGGTGCATATGATGCCCATGGGTGAAATTCTCAAAACTTCCATGGTACTAAGATCTGCTCCAACGTCATGACTGGGTGGAATACATGAGCGTACTAGGGCCTTATACCGTTAGGCTGCGAATCCCACTGTCGTGTAGTTGGTTGGATAGGGGTGTGGCCTTACCTGCCTTGTGTGTAGTGGGCATTGCTAGGCTGAGTCTGACCAGCTCGTAAATGGGTCCGCTACTGTCAGGCCTTGTTGGTGATTGGCTGTCCACAGGCGGGTAGTGAGGTCTCTTATGCTCGTTTGACTGTGCGGGGTCTGTAGAGCGACAATCATTCAGTAGTGTAATGGACCCCGGTGATTTCCTTATAATTGGAAATGTACTTGACTTATGATTTGGATATGAGCACTGGCATTACTTGCATCGCATTAGCATTGGTTGTACAAGCCCCCTTCATGCATTGCCTTGGTTTAACATCCAATACTCATTGCATCATATTCATGATAAGCCTTGGTAAGGTTAGTGATTTTTCCATTGAGCACATTTCCCTTCTTGCATCTCCTACTATTCTTCTGTGCACCATTGTCACACACTTTCACCACCCTCTAAGCTTCTATAAGCTTATGCACGATTGATGCGTGCAGGAGATTCTAAGTAGGCATCGTAGCAGCAGCGCGTGGAGTAGAGCTGAGCTTTTGACGACTCCAGTGTTGCCGACCTTTCCCTCTTCTCCTTTTATCTCATGTATGTCCTTTTGGACCTTATGGATGATTGTAAAAGTTTAAATTCTTAGTGAATTTTGTGATGTGTTCCTTTATTTTTCTCAGATGTATTTGCTGTGATCTTGGATATGCTCATATTGATAATGATTATACTGTAATGAAAATCCTCCTTATAGGATCCTAGGATCGGAACCTGCCTCAGGAGCCAAGAATGGGGTACGATGGAGGCTGTTACGGCCAGAACCGGCCATCGGGTCCCTTGTGATTCCGGTTATCGAGTCTGGGGCATGACAAATATATTCTTGCTGTCGGCCTACACTGATCAGGTGACGAGCCCTTTGTAGTGACCTTGAGTTTATCCAGACACCGCATGGGGGCGACGAGTCCTGATGTAGTCTTAAGGATATAATAGGCCCGTATTGATAAGGTGATGGGGGAGAGGAGCAACGAGTGCGTGCAACAGCCCTTGCAGCGACCTATAAATATAACATCGTGTGAGATTACTAAGAGTGACGACCCTAGACAAGATCTGTGTTGGGATTGATATAAGGAAGGTACCCTAGTTTTCCAATCCTGCTGTATGAAAAGGACTAATAATAACTCGGTAATCATATCACCATCACATTGCATGTGCCTGGAAGATGTGGAGCACTGTAGGAAGAAAGCATGCCGCGGGCGTAAGATGGTGCCGTATGAGGGAGATCGTCGGTGAGGGCATCCATCACGTCATGTCATATTTCATTAACAACAGTATTTAGAAATGTTTGATTTATTACTTTACTATTATCACATGATTGATTTGATAACATGTTAATCTCTGTTCTATTATTCCACTGAGTTGATCACTCACTCCCACGTTACGGGATGGTGTTTTCGGACACCCACCAGATCCTATTGTGATTGCAGATGATGGCGCGGCCTGCGAGGCGAAGCCGGACTTGATAATGATAAGGAGGATCCCTCCTTTATGCGTGTTCTGATCGACGGGATTACAGGGAGGTTTATTAGATGTCATGACACTTGTTATTTTATATTTTCAGAGCACTCATGTATATTCTTTCTTTTTATTTTGAGGTATACATGTATATGTTTAACCTGGTAACATGTTCACACTTTGGAGCTTACAATCAATTATATATTATATGTATGTATCACAGTCTTTCGCTTGTTAATTTAACTGTCTCTGGAGTATGATATATTGTTCTGGCTTAATCCCACTCATGTTTAATACATTAACACAGACAACATTCAATCATACACATTTATGTTGCATAGGTGATGTTCTGGAACTCAGGAGTGGAGTTTTTACTCGACCCCCGATTTTCGGGATGTTACAAAACCCAATGAGGATTTTGTCGCATTGACAAGTTATAAAAGGAGCACACGAAGAAAATCTCGTGACCTTATGCCGAACACATCAATCTACTTTTCAATTTATCTTTCCAATTTATTTTAGCATATATCGCCCTAAACTCGAAAACCGAGCTCACAAAATTCTTGATCGCCGAATCCGGCGCCGACAGCCTCCGTAGTGCCCTATTCTCGAATCTCGACACTCATGTGCAAGGTTAAGATCCTGTGATCCTACAAGGAAGATTTTTAGTATGATTTTTTTTTTGTAATGGATCATAACCGCGAGCATAACCAAGTCACAAAACAACATCGCACATATCCACTATAGCAAAAACTTTAAGTACAATGGGTAAAGGGAAATACAGGGTGAATCTAAAACTCCAAAATGATCAGTTGTGCGCTATTGCCTCTGCGCTGCTGCTGTCTAACGCTACCTGCACGCAACGGTCATGCATAATCTTACAAAAGCTTAGAGGGTGGTGTAAGTGTGTGCGCAAGGCAAGCACTAAGTGTACAATATCAGAGTGATGCGAAAATATGCGGTAAGTCCATAAATACTATCAGTCATACTAAGGTCATGCAATGCAAGGCCTATGTAACTAAATGTCATATGCGAGATGTAAAGCAAACATGTCAGTCCTCATCAAGTACACATATCAATACAGTTCTCCTCTGGATTTCACCGGGGTCTAATACACTTCGCAGTGACTGCCTCCTCCCTAACCGCACAGTTAAGAAAGCGGAATACACCTCATTATCCGCCTGACCAGTAGTCTGTCAATACCTACTCAACTCGTCGATAGCGGACTCATTTGCGAGCTGGTCAAACTCAGCCTAGCTTATAGCCCCCTCACTCAGGCGGATAAGGCCACACCCCCTTCCAACCGACCACGACACAGTGAGAGACGCGGCCTACTAGTATTCGGCACTGGGACGCTCATGTATCCACTCGGTCCAGACGTTGGAGTAATTCCTAGTACCAAAAAGGTTTTGAGACTTTCACCCAAGGACATCCTGAGTGCCCACAGTGCTTAGAATAAAGTATTTTCGGTATCCAAAACGGCCATCCACGATGTGCTTGTGGAGGCCACGACCCTGATGTCATTAGGGCCTGCAGTGATCAAGTCACACATATGCGAGATGCATGAATCACACAGTCAAATCATGCAACAATCCAGCACGTACTGCGCGATCATGTGGGGCACTTTGTCTCATAACGAGTCCCGTAAATGGTCTTCCCAGTGGCGTATGCTATGATCAGTCACTACTTTTATCAAGCATACATATGATGCGTATGGGCATGAGTCATGGGATTATACTAAGCATGTTATAAAGTAATGGACTACTCTTACGATGCAGATGAGCCTAGACAGCCTATACACAACTAGTATGGGCTTACCAATGGGCCCTAAGGAGAGATACAATGCAAACATTTAACCAACATTGTACTTACAATGTGGGCGTCAAACCATCATTACTCCTAAGGCATGGCCCACCATAAAACATCATTACACAAACCATGGAGGAATCACACATTGCAATGGACCTTAGGTACCTCCCATTGGGCCTTAAATACATCTAATGGGCCATATCACATGGGTCTTCTAGTTATCAAGCAAGTGGGCCTCATTAATGGGTCTGATGTACATTACAATGGGCTATAACCTGCGAGTCTTAGAGTACATCACAATGGGCCTTAACCCACGGCCTTGGAATACATCAAAATGGGCCTAATCCCATGGGCCTTATATATGTCAAATGGGCCTAATCCCATGGGCCTTATATGTACACCAAGGCGGGCCTTAATGAATGGTCACAAATAAATCAACATGGGCCCTATACACATACCAAGGTGGGCCCACTTGAACCATAGATCTGACTCATTTTTAGCTCAAGCCATAAAATGAGCTTATAAAATAAATGGACGGTTTGGATGCAACACATGAATCATCGTGGGGGTCCACATAAAGGCCCACCATCATACATATATACATATATAATATATATAATATATACAATATTATAATATATATATATATATATATATATATATATATATATATATATATATATATATATATATACACACACACACACATTCACACACATATAGTGTGGACAGAGTGGATAGAACACATAAATCATGGTGGGTCCCACTGTCCAAATAGTGGACAGTGTGGACAAACGTGTACATCACAGTGGGCTCCACCATCCGCTGGACGGTGGCATTACAATACATACATCACTATGGACTTCACCGTCTGCCTAGACGGTGGGAGTACAACACAGTGGGCTCCCACGTGGGGCCCACCATAACATATATTTTCCATCGAATCTATTGATAAGGTCGTACAGACCTGGATGAAGAGGAAATACAAATTTCAACTTGATCTAAAACTTTTATGGCCCATGAAAGGGCTTCAATGGTATACGTCCAATCCCATTGTTTCCTACGGTGTGGGCCACCTGAGCTTTAGATGTGGCTCATTTTTGGAGAGGGCCCACCTCAGGGGGTGGGCCACCTCATGGATGGGTTAGATGGCAAATAAACATCAAGGTGGGGCCCACGGCTAGAGTCGTGGGTCCCTGCTGGGATGCCTACCTACAGCGCAAGCGCTGTCTGCGCCTCTGGCCAGCAGCGTCAGCTACTTAATTTATTTTTTTTTGTTTTAATTTAAAAACCTGCTTTTTCAAGGTTTTTTAGGTATGGGGCCCGCATTAGTGAAATCCACCATAGCCATTGAATTCTACAACTCAAGGCCAACCAAATGAGTCCAATGTTCAATGTATTCCGGCGTATAGACAAATTAAATTGAATTTAAACAGTGAAAATGACTATTTCTAAAGGTATGGCCCGCCAGAAACTTGGATCAACTTCATTTTTCAGCTCAACGCCTAAAATGAGTTGGGAAAAGGGATGGATGGCTTGGATTGGATACAAACGTCAAGGTGGGTCCTATACAAGTGGCCACCTCTAATGCCTTGAAAAAGGCTAATATTTGTGTTTTTCACAACCACGTCCAGAGACAGCGTCTCTGGACTGGTTTCCCCTCTTTTCTTTTTTCTTTTCTGGGCATATGAATCAGGTTAAGGTGGGCCCTACTTTGGTGGGCCATCACATCCCATGGCTACCCATACACATACAAAGTGGGCCCCCACCTATAAATGGATTGGATCCAATACATGCATCCTAGTGGGGTCCATCTAAGTGGCCATAAGGCCATAACATCACACACAAAATAGTTAAATAAAAAGAGAGGGAGAGGGAGAGAGAGTAAGTGAGTGGGACACGCGTGATGGAGGGACCTCGACACTATGAGCCCTCCGTTTCGAGCATCCAATTCATACATCAAGTGGGTCCCTTTGCATGTGGACCCATCAAATCAAAGATCTACTGTGGAGATCCTTTCTCCACCCAAAATGAATGGTTTAGATGACCTCTTTCAAACTAGAATTAAACATCATGATGGGGTCCATGGAGAATGGCCCCATCATGGAATGATATCGATAATCAAGGTGGGCCATCGGCCACATCTTAGGGTCCAAAGTGAGATCCATACCATTGATCGGTATGCCTCACTTGGCTCATCTTAAAAACATGAAAAACTACCCTATTAAAGCACTCACTGCTTAATCTTCTCGGTCCGTTAGAAAGCCGGTCTCCTAGAGCTTCAGTTTGATGGTGGAGATGGGAAATGGATGGCTAGGATGAGAGCTTTTGGAATGGAAAGGTGGGCCACCAAAAATCACTTTTCTCTCATATGGGAGGGCTTGGATGTGCACCACTCTCTCTCTCTTAAAAATGTGTAGAGAATGAGAGAGAGAGAGAGAGAGAGAGAGAGAGAGAGAAAATTGTAAGGAAAGAGGGATGAGTGATGGAGTGATGGGTGAGGTGAGTGATGGATGTGGTACTTGACATGTAAGGTGGTGTAAGAGAGAGGGTGAGAAAGAGTTGAATTTGGGGAGAGAAAGCATGGGTTGCTTTGTACTTGACATGAGGTGATTGATTGATTGATGGATGTGACAGGTTGTAGAGATTCTCTTGGAATTTGCAACGCGCGGTGTATTCCTCGAACTGAACGCAGGTCTGTATCTCCTTGCCAGGGTATCGGATCGGTGAGTGAGTCACGGCATCAGAACTACGGCGACGGTGCGATTACAATGGTACAAGTCTCGGATTAAGCCGATTCAAATCTACAGGACACGACTTAGGGTCGTGCGCAAACGTCGATTATCAGTCGCAGGTTGTCGGAATTCGATGGAAAGGATCTCAGGAGTTAACGAAACAGTACGGACTAGGATATGGGTCTTACAGCTCTCTCCACCTAATAAAAATTTCATCCTCGAAATTTACACTGCCATCGCAACTAACCATAACTCAAAAAAGAAATAGGAAACATAACATCATATATAATTAAAGCACAATACACCGTACAATCAATCATCGAAAAGATGAGGATAATGCTCTTGAATCTCCGCTTCAGGCTCCCAAGATGCCTCATCCACACTATGATGGCTCCACTGCACCTTCACCAAGGGAATGACCTTAGTTCTGAGGACCTTCTCTTTCTGATCGAGGATACGAACTGGTTGCTCAATATAAGAAGCGTCCTCATGAACCTCCAACGGCTGCCAATCAATAATAGGAATGACGTCTAACCCACACTTCCTTAACATAGAGACATGGAAAACGTTGTGGACGCCAGACAACTGAGGTGGCAAGGCAAGCCAATAGGCCATGGCGCCAACGTGCCTGGTGATCTCAAAAGGTGCTATAAATCTCGGGGCAAGTTTGCCCTTCGCTCCAAAATGAACTACACCCTTCATGGGTGAGACCTTTAGATACACATAGTCCCCAACGACAAACTCTAAGGGACGACGCCGACAATCAGCAGAACTCTTCTGCCGGCTCTGAGCTGTGCGTATCCTCTGCCTGATGATATCGATGACCTCTGATATCTGCTGCATAAGCTTGGGACCTAGGCGACGCCGCTCTCCAATCTTGGTCCAACAACTTGGAGATCTGCACGGTCTGCCATATAATGCCTCAAAAGGAGTCATGCCAATGGTCGCCTGATAGCTGTTGTTGTACGCGAACTTATCTAATCGCAGGTGCTCATCCCAGTTACCCGAGAAGTCAATCGCGCAAGCCCAAAGCATATCCTCAAGGATCTGGTTGACCCTTTCGGTCTGCCCATCGGTCTGTGGATGATACACGGTACTAAACTGTAAATCAGTGCCCATCGCTCTCCGAAAGCTCCTCTAAAACTGAGACGTGAACCTCGGATCTTGGTCTGAAACAATCGAGACAGGAACATCGTACAACCTCACGATCTCATCAATAAACATCTTGGCGAGCCGATCCGTATGCTAAGTCTCACGAATCGTAAGAAAATGTGCCAACTTCATTAGACGGTCCACAACAACCCAGATAATGTCATGATCGCACTGAGTCTTCGGCAAACCTATGACAAAATCGGTAGATATGTTCTCTCACTTCCACATCGGGACATTCAGCCGCTGCAATAGACAAGGGGGTCTCTGATGATCGGCCTTGACACACTGGTAAGTGTCATTCTCAGCCACAAATTGGCTATCTAGTGCTTCATCCCTGACAAAAAATACTGACACCTCATATCACGATACATCTTCATCGAGTCAGGGTGGATAGAGAACCGCGATCGATGTGCCTCGATTATAAGATCTCGGCGTAACTCAGGATTATCCTGGACACATAATCGGCCTCTAAAGCGAAGTCTACCATCAGAACCAATCTGCCAATCTGTCTGACTCTCAGATGCTGGCTCTGCTCGGCAATCCTGTAACGACTCGTCTGTCTACTGAGCCTCGATCACCCTTGCGATAAGAGAGGGTTGAATCGACAGGCTCGATAGCTGAACAATAGATGACTGCAGACTAAACTCGAAGTCATACTCTGCTATATCCTTGAGCATCCTCCACTCTTGAATCATCATACGTGCCACCAGGTCTCTTGGCTGATGGCTGAGGGCATCTGCCACCACGTTCACCTTGCCCAGGTGGTACTGGAGGTCAAAATCATAGTCCTTCAGGAGTTTCATCTAACGCCTCTGCCTTATGTTCAACTCGGACTGAGAGAACAGATACTTCAAGCTCTTGTGGTCAAAGAAGAGCTTAAACCTCACCCCATAGAGATAGTGCCTCCGTACTTTTAGTGCAAAGACAACCACTACCAGCTCCAAATCGTGCGTGGGGTAGTTCAGCTCATGGACCTTGAGCTGGCAAGATGCATAAGCCACCGGCTTCCCGTGCTGCATCAGGACAGCACCCAAGCCAACTCGCGAGACATTGGTAAATACAACAAATCCATCACTCCCAGAGGGAAGAGTGAGGACAAGAGCGGATGTGAGGCGGTCCTTCAACTTCATAAATGCATACTCACAAGCGTCGCTCCAAATAAACTCAGCACCCTTTCGGGTAAACCTGGTCAACGGGGCTACAATATGAGAGAATCCCTCAATGAAACTTCGGTAGTAACCCGCCAAACTAAGAAAACTGTAGATCTCAGATGCATTTATGGTCTGGCCCCACTGACGCATGGCTTCAATCTTCGAGGGGTGCATTGTGACACCCTACCTCATCACTACATGACCCAGGAACTTCACCTCCTCTTGCCAGAACTCGCACTTCTCCGGCTTCGCGTAAAGCTGGTGTGCACGAAGGGTCTGTAAGGTAATCTCTAGATGCCGCTCATGCTCCTCGCGGGTCCTTAAATATATCAGAATGTCATCGATGAACACCACAACAAAATGATCGAGATACGAACGAAAGACCTCGTTCATCAACTGCATGAATACTATGGGCACATTGGTCAGTCTGAAGGACATGTCCTGGAACTCAAAATGACCGTAGCACATCCTGAAGGCTATCTTCAGGATATCCTCATCTCGAACCCGAACCTGATGATAACCGGACAGTAAGTCTATCTTCGAAAAGAACTGCGCCTCCTGCAGCTGATCAAACAAATCATCAATCCTTGGAAGTGAGTACTTGTTCTTGATCGTGACCTTGTTGAGCTCGCGGTAATCTACGCAAAGCCTCAACGAGCCATCCTTCTTCTTCATGAAGAGTATCGGCGCTCCCCACGATGAACTGCTCAGACAAATAAAGCCTAGCTCGAGCAACTCGTCTAACTGCTTTTACAGTTCCCGTAACTCCAATGGTGTCATACGATACGGGGCCTTCGAAATAGGCGTGATACCAGACACAAGATCAATCTGAAACTTGGTGTGCCTACGAGGTGGTAACCCCGGAATCTCCTGGAACATGTCAGAAAAACTACAAACGACTGGCAGCTGGTCGATACTCAAAGCAGCTAGCTCCTCAACGGCACAGGATAACAGGCAAGAAAGCTGCTCTCCTCTGGGCTCGGCAACAAACTGGAACTCTGGTATGCCGGGTATACAGAACGTGACTATCCTTGCAGAGCAATCCAATATAGTGTAGTACTCGGCAAGCCAATTCATGGCCAAGATAACATCAAAATTGGACATCGGCAATACAAATAGGTCAGCAGGCAAAAAGATTTCCCCAATCAGAACGGGGCAAGATGAGCAAACTCGGTCTAATACTGCAATCTTCCCCAAGGGCATCGATACTGACAAACCCTCACAGGCAGACTCCATTGACAAACCGGTCGATCGGCAGAAATCATCAGCCACAAAGGAATGCGATGCACCAGAGTCAAATAATACACGTGCAATGCATGTATAAAAAGGGAGAGTACCCTCGACGACCCCTCCTGATGACTGAGGGTCCTGCTGAGCAGCGTAAAATCTGCCCTGGGCCTGCTGGGGAGGTGCAGGTCCCCTCTGAGGTCTCTGCTGATGCTGCTGCTGCTGTGGTGGCCTGTTCTCCTACCTCTGCTACTATGGGGGAGGCCCTAGAGTCTGGGACTGCAGTCACTGTTGTTGTTGTGGTGGCTGTCTCGGAGGTGGATGCGGTGCCCTCGGCTGCTGCTGCTACTGATGGGGACACTCGTGCCTACGATGTCCTGTCCTACCGCACCCAAAGCAAGTACCTATCAACGGTCCCAAAGGTGGCGCTAGGGATACTGCTGGTGCTCGTAATGCTAGGAGGGTCGTGCGTCGCTGCTATGAACGATGTTACTGCTGTTGGGCACTACTAGAGGGCACCTTCCTCTTTTGATCTCCTCTCTGGTTATGGGCTCTCTGCAAACTGGCCCAATCTAACTCATAAATCTATGCCCTCTCTACGATCTTCTCAAGCGTCGGAAGCATGTGTCCGATCACACGACTCCTGAGGGCAGGACGTAAACCGTTCTCAAAACGGTGGGCCTTCTACCCCTCATCGTCAACAAGATATGTCGAAATCTCAATAGTGCGACGAACCGAGCCTCATACTGGGACACTGTCATGTCTCCCTAGACTACAGTCTCAAACTCTAGTGTGTGCTGCTGTCGCACATGCTCAGAAAAGAACTTTCGATTAAACCGGTTTATAAAGTCCTCCCAGGTCCACTCGAAATCAACCGCTACTGATCGGGCTACAGATGCCCACCAATGCTGAGCCTCACCCTGGAGAAGGAATACAGCTAATGGAACTCCCTCCTGGGTCGTACATCTCATGGTGTCGAATATCTTCTCCACCTCGGAGCACCATATCTCTGCAACAGTAAGGTCTGGCTCACCTCGAAAACGTAGAGGATCGTATTGTCGGAAGTCCTTAAGAAGGGCGCTCGCAAGCTCTTGCTCAGCCTCGGCTGGTGTAATAGTGGGACACCTACTCTACCCCTGAAGAATAACAGTCATCACCTGTAACATCTGTTGTAGCTGAGTAGCACTCACAGGTACGGTCGGATCCGCACCGATCTCAGGTAAAGGAGTGACATCCTCAGGCTGGAAGGCAAGAATATCAGGTGGTGGAGTAGGAGTCACAGGTGGTGGAGCGGAAGTCGCAGGTGGTGGAGCGGAAGTCGCAGGTGGTGGAGCGAGATTCGTTTGGGTCGCTCTTCTAGCCATTACGTCCTACAGGAAGGAACAAGGGCCTATAATCCTTGAGAATTCTAGACGTTAGAGCAAAAAGGTTCTGGGACTTTCACCCAAGGACATCCTAAGTGCCCACAGTGCTTAGAACAAAGTATTTTCGATATCCGATATAGCCATCCATAATGTGCTTGTGGAGGCCACGACCCTGATGTCACTAGGGCGTGCAGTGATCAAGTCACACATATGCGAGATGCATGAATCACACCGTTAAATCATGCAACAATCCAGCACCTACTACGCGATCATGTGGGGCACTCTATCTCATAACGAGTCCCGTAAATGGTCTGCCCAATGGCGTATGCTATGATCAGTCACTACTCATATCAAGCATACATATGATGCGTATGGGCATGAGTCATGGGATTATACTAAGCATGTTATAAAGTAATGGACTACTCTTATAATGCAGATGAGCCTAGACAGCCTATACACAACTAGTATGAGCTTACCAATGGGCCCTAAGGAGAGATACAATGCGGACATTTAACCAACATTGTACTTACAATGTGGGCGTCAAACCATCATTGCTCTTAAGGCACGACCCGCCATAAAACATCATTATACAAACCATGGAGGAATCACACATTGCAATGGACCTTAAACACCTCCCATTGGGCCTTAAATACATCAAATGGGCCATATCACATGGACCTTCTGGTTATCAAGCAAGTGGGCCTCGTTAATGGGCCTGATGTACATTACAATGGGCTATAACCTGCGGGCCTTAGAGTGGGCCTTAACCCACGGCCTTGGAATACATCAAAATGGGCCTAATCCCATGGGCTTATATATGTCAAATGGGCCTAGCCCCATGGGCCTTATATGTAGACCAAGGTGGGCCTCAATGAATGGCCACAAATAAATCAACATGGGCCCTATACACATACCAAGGTGGGCCCACTTGTACCATAGATCTGACTCATTTTTAGCTCAAGCCATAAAATGAGCTTATAAAATAAATGGACGGTTTGGATGCAACACGTGCATCATGGTGGGGGTTCACATAAAGGCCCACCATCATACATATATACATATATAATATATATAATATATACAATATTATATATAATATAATACACACACACACACACACACACACACACACACACACACACACACACACACACACACACACACACATATATATATATATATATATATACACATTCACACACACATAGTGTGGACAGAGTGGATAAAACACATAAATCATGGTGGGTCCCACTGTCCAAACAGTGGACAGTGTGGACAAACATGTACATCACAGTGGGCTCCACCATCCGCTGGATGGTAGCATTACAACACATACATCACTGTGGACTCCACCGTCTGCTTGGACGGTGGGAGTACAACACATACATCACTGTGGGCTCCCACGTGGGGCCCACCATAACATATATTTTCCATCTAATTTGTTGATAAGGTCGTACAGAGAAAAGGAAATACAAATTTTAGCTTGATCCAAAACTTTTGTGGCCCATGAAGGGCTTTAATGGTATATGTCCAATCCCACTGTTTCCTACAGTGTGGGCCACCTGAGCTTTAGATGTGGCTCATTTTTAGAGAGGGCCCACCTCAGGGGGTGGGCCACCTCATGGACGGGTTAGATGGCAAATAAACATCAAGGTGGGGCCCACGACTGGAGCCATGGGTCCCAGTTGGGACGCCTACCTACAGCGCAGGCGCTGTCTACGCCTCTGGACAGCAGCGTCTGCTGCTTAAAAAAAATCATTTTGATTTAAAAACCTAATTTTCCAAAGTTTTTCGGGTGTGGGGCCCGCATTAGTGAAATCCACCCTAGCCATTGGATTCTACAACTCGAGGCCAACCAAATGAGTCAAATGTTCAATGTATTCCGGGGTACAGACAAATTAAATAAAATTTAAATGGTGAAAATGACTATTTCCAAAGGTATGGTCCGGCAGAAACTTGGATCAGCTTCATTTTTTGGCTCAACGCCTAAAATGAGTTGGGAAAAAGGATGGACGGCTTGGATTGGATACAAACGTCAAGGTGGGTCCTATACAAGTGGCCACCTCTAATGCCTTGAAAAAGGCTAATATTTGTGTTTTTCACAACCACGTCCAGAGACAGCGGGTTTCCCCTCTTCTTCTTTTTTTCTTTTCTTTTCTGGGCATATGAATTAGGTTAAGGTGGGCCCTGCTTAGGTGGGCCATCACATCCCATGGCTACCTATACACATACAAAGTGGGCCCCCACCTGTAAATGGATTGGATCCAATACATGCATCATAGTGGGGTCCATCCAAGTGGCCACAAGGCCAAAACATCACACACAAAATAGTTAAATAAAAAGAGAGGGAGAGGGAGAGAGAGTAAATGAGTGGGACACACGTGATGGAGGGACCCTGTAACATCCCGAAAATCGGGGGGTCGAGCAAAAACCCAACTCTCGAGTTCCAAAATGTTATTTATGCAACATAGATATGTATGATTGAATGTTGTCTGTGATAATGTATTAAACATGAGTGAGATTAAGCTAGAACAGCATATCATACTCCAGAGACAGTTAAATTAACAAGCGGAAGACTGTGATAGTAGGTATAACATATATAAACTGTTGTATGTCTCCAGAGTGTGAATATGTTACCAAGTTATATACATACATGTATACTCCAAAAGTAAACCAAAAAGATATACATGAGTGTTCTAAAAATATAAAATGACATGTGTCAAGGTATCTAATCAACCTCCCTGTAATCCCGTCAATCAGATCACGCATAAAGGAGAGATCCTCCTCATCATCATCAAGTCCAGCTCCGCCTCGCAGGCCGCGCCATCATCTGCAATCATAAAAAGGGACTGGTGGGTGTCCGAAAATACCATCTCGTAACGTGGGAGTGAGTGATCAACTCAGTGGGATAAGAGAGCAGAGATTAGCATGTTCTCAAATCAATCATGCGTTAATAGTAAAGCAGTAAATCAAACAATCCTATTACTGTTGTTAATGCAATATGACATGACGTGATGTATGCCCTCACCGACGATCTCCCTCATACGGCAACATCTTACGACTGCGGCATGCCACACTCCCTTAAGTGCTCCACATCTTCCAGGCACATGCAATGTAATGGTGATATGATTTCCAAGTTGTTATTAGTCCATTCAAACAGCAGATTGGGAAACTAAGGTACCTCCCTTATATCAATCCCAACACAGATCCTGTCTAGGGTCGTCACTCTTAGTAATCTCATACGATATATATTTTGTAGGTCGCTGCAAGGGCTGCCAGGGCTGTTGCACGCACTCGTTGCTCCGCTCCCCCATCACCTTATCAATACAGGCCTACTGTACTCCACTGCTACGGAAGGGTCGTCGCCTCCCGTAGACTCAGAATACGCTCGCGGTCACTACAAAGGACTCGTCGCCTGATCAGTGTAGGCCGACAGCAAGAATATAGTGTCCCATACCACCATAATCTGCTCACGAGACTAGGTGCTCACTGGTCACTACGGGGAGGTTTGTGGCCCCAGCGTAGGCCGACAGCTCGACCACGGTGTCCCATACCACCATGCCCGGCTCATGAGTTTTCGTGGATCAAGGTACCATGGTTAACAGGGTTTATAATGGTAAGTTCAGTACCCTAGGTTCAAGCAGTTATGACTCATGCAGGGTGAACATACAACGGTCAGTCGGGTTACTTGACGGGCTTGACTAGCACGATCGCATCTCAAGTTGAACGACATGAAGTACGTAAAACACTTCGTGTGGCCTAACCACTGCTGCCAACTCTAAACACGACTCATGTTCATCGACGCGTCCTTCGTGGCCAAGATAAGCCAACCACGAATTCGCTCGGTTACCAACTACCTGGACTAGGTATAGTCCCAAACACATGGAATCACATCAGCAAATCATGTGAGAGTATTGGAAATGAAATACAACCATGTGAGCTTGTTAACACATGTTATATCGTACAACTTAAATCATCTGACACATGCCTTTCATACGTATAATGAAATTATGCATATCGCCAACATATAGGAAATCAGTTCCATCAGTATATTAATTGAGAATTTAATCTCAAACTAAATCATAATGAAATCATCAAGCACATGTTATAACATACAACTCAAGTGAATCATCAAGCACATGCATTTCATTCATATAATGAAATCATGCATATGGCTAACATATAGGAAATCATTTACATTAGTCTATTAATTGAGAATCAATCTCAAACTAATTCATAACACCATTTAACTCAATACATACTAATACAAGCATTTATACAAACACTTACACTACACACTTAAGTCTACATATAGCATGTCGACCCGAAGTGCGCATTTAGGTGAATCTCTTCGCCAAACTAATTATGCACGTATTCCTAACATTCTAATGCGACAATAAACCATGTCAATCACATCAGCAAAATATGCATGAAAACAGTACTTCCTACAAATGACTAAAATGCCCTAAATCTCATATTCTTCGCCGGTTTACGAAACAGGAAACGGACAGCATGTTGTACATGTCAAACGGCGATGCCGTCGATAATATACTATTAAACGACATTGAAAGCTTTGGAAACAGTCAATCAAAGCGTCTAAAATCCGCACCTTTCACTTTATAGGTGAAGTGATTCGAACGGAGCGTATACGCTTCGTCTACGGCGAATAGAGAACCTGTTTTACAACATACATCAGCTATCTAGCTACGGAAACGAAGAAACACTAAATCAACAACTTCTAGGGTATTTTCTTACCTGAAAATGTGGAGAAATCACTGGGAAAGTGATTGGAGTGCGTCGCCTAAGCACGTGCAGCAGCAGCAGCAGGTGGCAGGAAAATCCCTCCCACCTTCTCTCAAAAACTCTCACCTTTTCTCTCTCCCAATCTAGGGTTTTTCTCAAATTCAGATGGGAGAGAGGAGTGAGGGTTTCATCCCCTTTTATAAGCCCAAAAATGTCCGAAATAGGCTCGGGAACAAAGTTTACTTAGGGCATATCCAAATCAGGGCTGTTTCGATCCAAAAGATGATTTCTGGTGGTCCCCTGGCTGAATGCAATCGGACTTAAGCTCATGCATACAAGATCTAGCACGCATCAAGTTTTTAGTCCGGCAGGGTTCGCAGATCGCACGTGATGGTCCAGTTTCAGTTCAGCGGTCACCGCACGTAGATCAGGTCTGCAAGTCTCATGATATGAAATAGAAATTTTTCCTGATCCGAGGGTGTAATTTGGCTGAATTCTGATGGTCAGAATGCTTAATACTGACGCGTCAAGTCGTGTGCCAGATTTGAATTTCAAATTCCAAATCCGTCCCTATTCGCACTCTCTTCAGTCCGGGCTCAATGAAATAGCCTGTGATTATCAGTTGGACTTGATTTTCGAAACGATTGTCAAGTCCAATAAGGCGGTTCTAATGGTCTAAGATCGTAGGTATCAGACTTTCGACGCGCGGTCTAGATCCAATACAAAGTTTCAAAGAGGTCCAGAGAACAAACCGGTTTAGAGTTTGATCCGAGGTTTTAGAGTATTATAGCCTCATTAGTTCTACTCGCTTTAGGTCTTGTAGAACGTATTTAAAGTGATCAGGGACTATTTCCCAGCTACTCTAGCGTTGCGCTAGCTGACTTATACTTATTTTCTAAAGGTAATCCTACGCGATTTCTTTGGCTATGGAATTGGGTTCTGAGCGATTTCTCAGGTGTTTTAGTCGACCCATTGCCTAAGGACATCTAATCCCAGATTGGCCAAAATCCGGGATGTTACAGACCCCGACACTATGGGCCCTCCATTTCGAGCATCCAATTCATACATCAAGTGGGTCCCATTGCATGTGGACCCATCAAATCAAAGATTTATAGTGAAGATCCTTTCTCCACCCAAAATGAATGGTCTAGATGACCTCTTTCAAACTAGAATTAAGCATCATGATGGGGTCCATGGAGAATGGCCCCATCATGGAATGATATCGATAATCAAGGTGGGCCATCGGCCACATCTTACGGTTCAAAGTGAGATTCATACCATTGATTGGTAGGCCTCATTTGGCCCATCTTAAAAACATAAAAAACTACCCTATTAAAGCACTCACTGCTTGATCTTCTCGGTCCGTTAGAAAGCCGGTCTCCTAGAGCTTTAGTTTGATGGTGGAGATGGGAAATGGATGGCTAGGATGAGAGCTTTTGGAATGGAAAGGTGGGCCACCAAAAATCACTTTTCTCTCATATGGGAGGGCTTGGACGTGCACCACTCTCTCTCTTGGAAATGTGTTGAGAATGAGAGAGAGAGAGAGAGAGAGAGAGAGAGAGAGAGAGAGAGTTGTAAGGAAAGAGGGATGGGTGAGGTGAGTGATGGATGTGGTACTTGACATATAAGGTGGTGTAAGAGAGAGGGTGTGAAAGAGTTGACTTTGGGGAGAGAAAGCATGGGTTGCTTTATACTTGACATGAGGTGATTGATTGATTGATTGATTGATGGATGTGATTAGTTGTAGAGATTCTCTTGGGATTTGCAACGCGCGGTGTATTCCTCGAACTGAACGCAGGTCTGCATCTCCCTGCCAGGGTATCGGATTGGTAAGCGAGTCGCGGCGACGGTGCTGTTGCAATGGTACAAGTCTCGCATTAAGTCGATTCAAATCTACAGGACATGACTTAGGGTCGCGCGCAAACGTCGATTATCGGTCGCAGGTTGCCGGAATTCGACAGGAAGGATCGCAGGAGTTGACGGAACAGTACGGACTAGGATAAAGGTCTTACAGCATAGCCTAGCTTAGTTCTAGCATAGATCGTTACTGCCTAGTGGCTTTTGTTATAATACTTTAGGAGTAGAATTAAATATTTGCAACCTTAAGTTTACGAGTGTGATCAACTGAGTTTTGATTTAGTTGATTATACACATCCAGTTACATCCTGCTAACCATCTGTCGAGATCGTCTATTCCAATAGACTAATCATTTATTTATCTCTTGTTTATTTTATTTATTTGGTTGCTCGATACTTTGTAAATTATAATGGACCATAAATTTATATATAAATAAAATCTGTATATTGTTTAGCTTTGTTTTATTTATTTGTAAATTCTTATTCCTTTGAGAAATATTAAGCTAAAGTACTCGTAAAAGAACAAATTCTTAAATTTATAAACACAAATTTATTGTCACGGGTAAAAAAGAATCAATTCAGAAGGGCTAACCTTGTCCTTTCACAAATCATCTAAACGGCGAGCACAACCATTTCTATGATCAGCCTGCTTCAACGCAGGGACATCAGCATTTCAATTAAACATTGAGTTAAGTAAACTTTGGCACATTGGCCTATCAGGTAACAGATTTGCTACTCTCCTGCCATCAGCCGAGTGGCTGGTGGTCGGTGCTCTGTGGACCCACCATGATGTATGTGTTTCATCCATTTTTCACGTATCATTTTAGGGCTTAATCCCAAAAACTGAGAGGGATAAAAATCTCAGGTGGACCGCACCATAAGAAAACAATATTGATTGGATATCCACCATTAAAATCCTCCTAAGGCCCACTGTACTGTTTATTTAACATCCAATCGGTTGATTAGGTCATACAGGCCTAGATGAAGGGAAAAAACAAAGATTAGCTTGATCCAAAACTTTTATGGCCCCCGAAAGGTTTTTAATGTCTGACGCTTATTCAACATTGTTTCATGTAATGTTGTCCAGTTGAGATTGTGATATACCTCATTTTTGGTTCATATCATAAAATGATCTGAAAAATAAAATAAAATAAACAGACGGCATGATGAAACAGATATATCATGGTGCGGCCGCAAAGCACCGACCACCGGCCATTGGGTGGTGGTAGGGGGAGTAGCCAATCCATTTCCAGCCAATCATGTGCACAGGTAAAATTTCGAATTCTAGCCTTACTCGTACACCTATTTTGTTTGACTGAATTGACAACAGGTAAGGTATACCAAATTAAATAATATGATAAACTATCGTATGTTTTATGAGTTTATAAGTGAGGCATGGGAGAGAGGGAGATGGATTGGCTACTCCCCCCGACACCAGCCCCGTGATTGTGGTTAGTGGTCTGTAGGCCCCACAATGATGTATGTGTTTCATCCATTCTGTTCATCCATTTTTACAGATCATTTTAGAGATTTATACAAAAAATTATAGGGATATAAATCTTAGGTGGACCACACCACAGGAAAACAATAATGATTGGATATCCACCATTAAAATCCTCCTCAGGCCAACTGTACTGTTTATTCGACATCCAATCTATTGATTGGGTCATAAAGACCCAGATGAAGGGAAAAAAGAAAATCAGCTTGATCCAAAACTTTTATGGCCCCTAAAATGTTTTTAATGGTCAATGTTCATTTAACATTGTTTCATGTAATGTGGTCCACTTGAGATTGAGATATACCTCATTTTTTCTTTCATGCCATAAAATGATCTATAAAAATACGTAGACGGCATGGATGAAATACATACATCATGGTGGGGCCCATAGAGCACCGACCACCAGCCAATGGCGGGTGGTAGGGGGAGTAGCCAATCCATTTTCGGGAAGGAGATGAGTTGGCTACTCCCCCTACACCAACCCGTGGTTGGTGGTCTGTGGGCCCCACAATGATGTATGTGTTTCATCCATTCTATTCATCCATTTTTACATATCATTTTAGAGATTTATACAAAAAAAAATATAGGGATATAAATCTTAGGTGGACCACACCACAAGAAAACAATAATGATTGAATATCTACCATTAAAATCCTCCTAAGGCCAACTGTACTGTTTATTCAACATCCAATCTGTTGATTGGGCCATAAAGACCCGGATGAAGGGAAAAAATAAAATCAACTTGATCCAAAACTTTTATGGCCTTCAAAATAATTTTAATAGTCCATGCTCATTTAACACTTTTTCATGTAAGGTGGTCCACTTCAGATTGAGATATACCTCGTTTTTTCTTTCATATAATAAAATGATTTATAAATATCGGTGGACGAGAGGGATGAAATACATACATCAAGGTGGGCCACGGAGCACTGACCACCAGCCAATGGTTGGTGGCAGGGCGAGTAGCAAATTCATTTGCGGGAGGGAGAGACCCCCGCCATAATTACTTCACTGTACCTCAAAAAAATTCCAGCAAAGAGGCGAGAGGAGATCCTTGAGAGAAACCTCTTTCGTCCCATCAGCAATTGGAGCTTCGGCAAGACTTATACGGGAATCTACACCGTCCATCGACGTGACCCTTACTTTGGATGGTCAGTGGTAGGAAAATTACGGAAGTGGATTGGCTGGTGTACGACACACCAGCTATATAGCGGGGTTGGTACGTGTCGTGCGAATACGAGCGGCTGGTGTACGACACATCAGCTATATACCTAGGTAGGTACGTGTCGCTCAAATAGGAGCTCCGAGCTGTAACAATGGTTCAAAGGAGATAAAAGCTATATGGCCGTACAATGATGCATTTGATTTACCCATACCGTTCATCCATTTTTAAATATCATTTCAGGTAACTATCCAAAAATGAATAATAATAATATACAAAGTTCAACTAGACCACAAGAGTCTATGTACTGACATGGCCTGTACTAACACGCTAACCTAAGGAAAAAAAAACAAAAAAAAATAGACCACACCACTAATGGCAGCGGAGATAATGATTTCCACGGGTAAAAATTATGTATCCTCCACCGTAACTTTTAGTTTCCATTCAATCGGTTGATAAAGCCACGAAGGTGAATGAGGAGGAAAAATAAATTTTATATTAATTTGAAACTTTATGAATCGCAGGAGGTTTTTGATGGCATACAGTCTCCTATAATTTTTATTTATTTATTTATTTTTATTAGTATAGTCCACTTGATCATTATATCTATCTTGGTTTTTGTCTCGAGAGCCATAATATGAACTTGCAAAATGAATGGACAATTTTAGTATAAACATAAATTGGCTGACATCAGTACATCAGCTATATAACTAGTGTATGATACACCAGTCAATCCACCTGGAAACATTACACCAACAAAACAGGAAGCGGGTTGGCTAGTATACTCCACACCAATTATATAACTGCTATATTGACATTAACAAGTTTTGTAAGTGTGATTATGAGGTATGTGTTATATCCAAACTATCCATTCAATTAGTGAGCTTGTCTTAAAACTTGAAATGAAAAATTAGACAGATTTAACGATCAAGTGAACCACATTGCAAAAAGCAATGGGGGATTGAATGTCTACACTTGAAATCCCTTTTAGGGTCACAAAAGTTTTGGATCAATATGAAATTTGATTTTCATCTTCGTTCAGGTCTTTGTGACCTTATGAACAGATTGGATGGAAAGTAAACATTATGGTGGGCCCCATAAATTTTTTAACGGTGAAAATCATTATCTCCGCTGCTATTTATTGTGTGGTCTGGATGATCTTTGGATATGATTCTTTTTTAGTTAGTGTTCTAAAATGATCTCTAAAAATAGATGAACGGTGTAGATATACTAAATACATCACTGTGAGGCCATGTAACTTTGATCTTGTTTAAATCGTTCATACAACTCAGAGCTTGAGTGTCAGTGCTCGTCTACGCACGACACGTACCTACACCAGCTATATAGTTGATGTGTAGTTAGGGGTGTACATCAAGTCGAACTGAGTCAAGCTGGCCTCAGCTCGAACTCAGCTCGGCTCGATCCTGGAGCCTAACTGGCTAGCTCGGCTCAGTTCAATCAGCAGTCGAGCCAACTTGGGTTGAGTTTGAGCCAAGTTCAAACTGAATTTGACATTGAGGCATTTCCACGAATGCCTAGATTGTACCTTCAAAATCCCTCTGTATGTGAAACAGAAACAATGATTTTATAAGTATTTTATCAAACACCTTTTAAGCAATATAAAAATAAAGAAAAACCAAGGAAAAAAAGGACATTTGTTTCATTGTACATACCTTCCTTGTCACTGGACACACTTCGTTGAGTCATTTATCAAACACCTAGTGAGCAACATCAATGGTAAAGTAACTGAGTTACCAAGCTGATTTGATTCGAGCTCAATTTGAGTTTGATTCGAGTTGGATTTGATCCGAGTCAAGTCGAGCAAAGGCCAGCTCGAACTCAGCTTTGAACCGAGCTTTTTTGAGCCGAGCCAAGCCGAGCCGAGCCAGCAAACCGAGCTAGCACAGCTCGTGTACACCCCAATGTGTGGTACACCAGCCAATCCGCTTCCCTACTCCGACCCTGTCCAATCAATCAGAGCTCTCTAGTAGTCGATAGAGGAGCATCCATAGAGCACTGAGATTTGCAGTTTGTACACGTGGTGTTCATGGTTCAGTCATCCAGACCGTTGTCTAATTAAAAATCCTTGTATTTAAGGATCGTAGCCAATTTTCAGTTCTATTTGGACCGATTTTGTGCTTCTCATCTTAACCGTTTATATTGCAGCCGATGAGTTGAAAGGTTAAGATTGTTTTGTTAGAGAGATTTTTAGGGCATGGTCGGGACCAATAGGTTAATGGTCTAGACCAATGAACCTGGCTTGCAAAGGTACTGTGTGCTCAAGATATGCGAGGGGCCCACCTACACATGTGGCATACGTTCACTCAAATTTGACTGACTAGATTATGGAATGACCGTAGCTTCGTCACAATCCCAAAATTAGACTGGTTGGGTCCTAACATCTAATTTCATGATCTTTGGATGGTTTTCATCTCATAGTTCTGTGGTCCTGAACTGTCCACTTAATTCCACCAATCTGATAGTTAGAAAATGTTCATGATACACGAAAACTGGGACCCAAATTTTCGACAGTAACTGGGTAAAGGTAGGTAATGTTTGAATGCCTGCATATTGTCCATCACATTCTGCCAGAGTATCAAAGCTTTTCTCTAATTTGGGATGCCAAAAGTTGGAAGAAGAGTATCAAAGCTTTTCTCTAATTTGGGATGCCAAAAGTTGGAAGAAGAGGCTATGAAACGGATTGGTTTTCATTGGCTATTAACATAGTGGTCGTAGACTCGTTTGCCTAGCAAATAAAAATAGAGAAATGTTCACATGCAATGTTGCGTGGGAAGTCCATTAACATACCACTTGGGTGAAACATCTGAGTCGTGAAATGGTGGGTCATACCATTAAGATTAATGCAAGCGAAAATTGGATCAATCTACTTATTTGGTGAGCATAAATGCATATCGAGTCAGACCATTGGTTGTCCATTGATTTCAACATTGTAGCCTATCTGATGAATGAGCAATCCTAATTTTCGTGCAGATGGTCTTTTATGATGTGCTCCATCATTTACATGGCTCAGATGCCATGAACACGTGAGACGTTAGCAGAAAAGAAACTGTTGTATGTTATAGTTCACATACAAACATTCGAACATGTCTGCTAAAAATCTCTTGTTAGTTCCTACTGTTGTTTTCCTCTCTCTCTCTCTCTCTCTCTCTCAAATGGGGAGTGAACTGAGGCTCGATATATCTTGTCTTGATCCATCGCCACTTCATCCGTCTCATCTTGAGCTTCAAAAGCTCGATGCAGGAGCTCTCTTTGTTCTCAAGTCCAAAGGTACTTGATTATTCTTTTTTCATGTCTTAGAGAAGATGACTATGTTTTTTGCGAAAGAAAATATAAGCGACCCGCTCCTTGAATTAGGAAAAAAATAAAAAAATTTTAAAAGGAAAGAAAGAAAGAAGAAGAAGAAGAAGAAGGAAAATGTGAAGAAAAGGCATATTAATTACTTTATGGTGTGTTTAGTTGAACCAAATTAGACTGATTAATCAGGAAATATCATGATATTTGGTGCAAACAAACACACCCTTAACAGTTTTATTCCAATATTTTCTATCTTGGTAATATTCTCATGACACCATATTATGCCAATATTTGAAGAACATCCAAGGCATGCCAATTGCCAAAGTTGGGAATCATCATGAATATCACCTAGTGCGAAAATCAAGGTGATCCACTTTGCATTTGGACCATTCGCTAAGATCATTGTCCATCCATTTGTTCATCTCTCTTTATTTCTCTTTATGTTTTATATGTTTTCTTTTCTTTTGAGTTAATTCTTTTGTATACTTGGTTAGATAGACTCAGTTCCATCGAACGCCTTTATTAAAACTGAAAATAAAATATCTCAATTGGTTTTTCCTATATCAAACTTATTCTCATGAGTAAAATATGAGGGCTTGGAAGTCACAAAATCACTGGGTAATGACTAGACTATAATATAAAAACTTGAAAACTTGACTCAGCCTAGAGCGTCTGTTGATTCAAGCTGAATTGAATGACTTTCATGAGTTTCTTATTTTTATCCCCCCCCCCCCCCATTTTTTTTGTATAATTGGTTGTTAATATTTTAGTATTTAAAATATGATAAGGCCTAAGTATTGTGGAGGCTTGGCAAACCGACTTCAATTTTGTCAAGTTTCATTATTATTATTATTATTATTTTCACATTTTGTCAAGCTGGGGTCGAGTTTTTACGACTCTTGACTGAGCTGGATCAGAGTTCTTCTCGAGTTGGATCTACCGAGTCAAATTAAGTTTCTTTTTTTATCAGTTTTCAAACTACATTGTTGAGTTCCATTCAATGTAGATAACCTCTGATGAGGTCTCACAGATAGCTTTGATTATGATAGAAATCACAAGTGGGCGCAAGGATGTCCTTGTGCCACTGGTGCCATATTGGCCCAGGTGCGCATAGCTACAAATGTCCTTGTTTATCGCTTGAAGCTGATCCACTCCCCTTTTCTTACGATGCCACCGCACTTTTTCCATACATGTGACATCCATAGGAAGATTTGGGCCTCTCATCTTGTGGGCTCTACCAATGATGGGCCACAACCCGAAATGTCGCTGACAAGACAATCCTAACCAACTTATCAATGACAGTTTTCTCATCGAATATAAGACAGCCTTTTACTTATGTTCTATCCTAACAACCATAACTGTACATTTGTCGGGAAATTTGGGTTACGCTTTATGAATCCTAGGTGCTTGGAAAAGGACCAACTGAATCAGCCACTTACCTAACGCCAACCCTCTTTCTTGGGCTTAGGACCAGCTGGAACATCACTGCTACGAAGATCAAATAACTTAAGGGCCTGTTTGGATATGAAGAATCCACGGAAAACTAATTGGTTTTCCCTTAGCTTGATATTGATGGTTATTTGGATGGTAAAGAAAATTATGGATTCCATGCAGTAATCATTAGAGTTATCAACTATTCGTTGGCACAAGATACAAGGTGATTGTCGTCTTGTGACAAATGGAATTTCCACTTGCTATCCAAACATACCACCCTTTTCGGAATCCACCAATGAAGAGTGTCGAACAGATAATAATTACAGTTATCCATGTCCACACCATGGATTCCTTGTAATGGAAATAATAATAATAATAATAATAATAATAACAACAACAACAGCAACAACAACAATAATAATAATAATAAATAGAGCTTTCTCGTATGAACTTGGTCCTGGGTTTTAGAATTTTAGTAAGATTCTAGCCAGAGATTAATTCGCAAACAGTACTTGTTTCCAGGCTCTTGGATACACTGTGGCTACCATTTGACAACTGCCATTGTGGGCCCAGCCCTTCTTAGCCTTCCCTTTGCGTTTGCATCGCTTGGGTGGGTGGCCGGAGTTACATTCTTGATCATTGGAGCCATTGTCACCTTCTATTCCTACAACCTTCTGTCTGTAGTCCTCGAACATCATGCACAACATGGGCGACGCCAGCTCCGGTTCAGAGACATGGCCACAGATATTTTAGGTAACTAAGAAAACTCATTTTCCTAGACCCTGTTTGGTAGACACCTAAAATTGAGTTCATCTCATTTTAGTTGATCATAATTATTTATTGCAAGTCATATTTCTTTTTGGTAGGAATAAAATGAGATGCCAATGCCATTTTTTGGCATCTACCAAACAGGCCATTAATTCTCCAACTACGGTCTTTTTTTCTTTTATTTATTTATTTATTTATTATTATATATATTTTTTTTAAGGATTCATCCAGTTGCTGAAGTCATCATAATGGATTTTCAGGACCTAAATGGGGCCGTTATTATGTTGGTCCTTTGCAGTTTGGAATATGCTACGGTGCGATGGTTGGTTGCATTGTATTGGGTGGACAGAGTTTGAAGGTTGGCGGGTTCTTCGAAGAAGAAAATTGGAAACACCTTCATGTTGAAACCAACTTTTCTTTTCTTTCCTTTTTGTCGAGTTTTCTATTTAATTGCCCAAAGAATTATAGGATCTGAGACCTAATACTTTGCAATATGGTACATTGTACACATCACACGATATTCTTCCATGATGAGAAAAACTTTGATTTTCTGTTTGGAGTGTGATGGTTCATACACAGGCAATGAGAAATAGAATTTGTGAAAACATGCCATACATGTAACTCATGTAATACAAATCAGGGATCTCATTTTAGATGGGTCATTAAGCAATATTGACAAAAAATTGCAACGGGGATTGTTAGACATCAATGGACAGTTACAGTGAAAACCATTTAATGGACTCAACACGTTCCTATTGTTGAGCCCATTAAATGGTGGAAAGTTGTATCTATTCCATTGAAAATGACATGAATATAGAATTCTTATAGCTTTAAAAGATAGACGGTTAAAGCAAAATGGCCAACATTCAAGGGGTTGAGATCAGCAAGAAATAGGAAAAGCTCCTTCACTGGGATTACAAAATTAGTTACACAGCGTTGATAGAAATGACAATGGAATGATACCGCCATTTCTCTTTTGGTATTTTGTCAAAAGACAACTGATGATGATTAATTTTTGTCTTGCAGTTCATTTATGTGCTTTCCAACCCAAATGGTTCGATAAAGCTTTATGAATTTGTAGCGATCTTTGGAGCTGTAATGTTGCTTTTGGCTCAAATCCCATCTTTTCACTCCCTTAGACACATTAAACTAATTAGTTTGGTTCTCTCACTAGCCTTCAGCATCTGTGCTACCGCTGGATCCATCTACATTGGTATCATTTTTCCTTTTCTTTTATTTATTTATTTATTTATTTGACATCTTAGGCTAGGTTTGGTGTAGATAATGGGAAAAACAATTTTCCATTTTGGGATTTCTTTTCTCACAAGGGTTCCCAGAAATGATATTTGTCTGGTTGCAAATGATCCCTTCCTTACCAGACAACATAAAAGAGCCCTATTTTTGCAATTTGGAAATGCTGCTACGAGTAGAAATTCAAAATTCAAAAATGATTTTTCTATACTCTTGAAACGGCCATGAACCTAACAAAGCTTTAAGAAATTCCAAGTGTTGATTATGTTATTTAAAACAAATTCGACAGTAATTTTGTCACAGGGAATTCCGGCAAGGCATCATCAAAGGTATACTCTTTGGCTAGTGATGGAGAAAATCATGTTTTCAGTGTCTTCAATGCTTTATCCATCATTGCAGCAACATACGGAAATGGCATCCTTCCTGAAATACAGGTTCATTTGTGTCATACTTATTGATCTAGTTTGAAATACCCATTATGAATAGTTGTGATTTACGACATTAATTTGGAAGCTATTCAATCTGGATGATTTATATGAATGGAACTTAGAAGCCACAGATAACACAATCTCAATTATCAAATACACCACCAAAATCATGGGGCCCATTTTAACTAGTCCATGAATACATCAAACTACTTTCATAACTTGTGGACTACAGACATCTAATGGATGGATAAAATGATAAACAGTCAACAATCCAAAGTTAATAAACAAAAGAAATGTCCATTAGTCAGATGCTAGGAATTAGGATCAAGCAATTGATATGATTTTGGGGATCTGACCTATCTTCAATGGGTCCCTGGGTTTGGATGGTTCAGTTTGAGTTGAACATAATACCAATGAGTGCATCCATTGCATGTAATGGCTGTAATAGAAATCATTAGTTGATTGAGTTTCCTAATAAATGCAATAGTTCCATTAAAAAAGGAAAGGAAACTTATATTGAGAATGAAAATTCTCTTAATAGGGTGATTGCTATTTCCGGAGTGTCTTTTAACAATATCAGTAACCTTCGTTTTGTGTAGGCGACTCTAGCACCTCCTGTCAAGGGGAAGATGTTCAGGGGACTCTGCATGTGTTATGTAGTAATAGCCTCAACTTTCTTTAGTGTGGCTATCTCCGGCTATTGGGCATTTGGCAATTCGTTGGCCGCAAGTGTCCTCAGTAACTTCATCGTTGATGGAAAACCATTGGTCCCTGATTGGTTTGTTCTGATGACCAACATCTTAGTCCTCCTACAAGTTTCAGCTGTGGGTGTGGTGAGTACACTGTTTACTAGAAGAATTCTGCTGTACATAATCCAAACTGTATAAATTATGGGCAAAAATACTGATGAGGAAAGATATTTGATCAAAGGAGCATTTTTTTTGGTAACTTAAACATTTCTAGTATTCAATACAAACATTTCTAGGATAACCTTAATATACAGGGGGGGACCAAACACTAATTTGTATGTTAAGCTTATTTTAAAAACATTTGTATTGGATCTGGCCTCTTAGTAATTCGAGCTTTAACAGTAAAACACATTCTTTTAACCTTCCATGTAATAACCACCCACTGAACATTTAGGATCATTTAACTTGTTTGATTTAAGGTTGATGTCTCATGTTAGGATCATCTAACTTGTTTGATTTTCAGTTAGTGTAGCATGTTAGGATCATCTAACTTGTTTGATTTTTGGTTAATGTCACATGTTAGGATCATCTAACTTGTTTGATTTTTGGTTAATGTCGCATGTTAGGATCATCTAACTTGTTTGATTTTCTCTTAATGTCCCATCAACAGTAGGGCCCATGATTCAACAGTTTAGATTAAGCACATATATTCCATGTCCATGGAGGATGTGTTCACGAGTCCAACCTGCCATACTCTGCTCATACCAAACATCTACAACAGCATAGCCATTGTTGAAATTTCAAACCCAAAGAAAGGCAGTGTAGGAAATGAGTCAAGACATTCAACAACCAATGTAGTTGAACTTTCTTCAACTCCATTCATCTATGCAGGTGTACTTGCAACCAACAAATGATGTGCTCGAGAGGAAGTTCGCAAATGCTGAATGCAAACAGTTCTCCCTTCGGAATGTCATCCCTCGGTTGGTTTCCCGATCATTCACAGTCATCATAGCAACGATTATCTCTGCAATGCTTTCGTTCTTTGGTGATATCAATGCATTCCTTGGAGCTTTAGGGGTCTTCCCTTTGGACTTCATCCTGCCAATGATCTTCTACAATCTGACGTTCAGGCCATCGAAATGGAGTTTTCTTTTCTGGGGCAATGCCACTATTGCAGTGGTCTTTTCAATTGCAGGGATGATAGGAATGATTTCTGCCATTCGACAAATAGTTTTAGATGCAAAGAACTATCACCTATTTGCTAATCTATGAAGAGAGTAATAAGTGGAGGCATTACATCGTTGTTTCTATATATGGATTCAGTCAAATCTTTGACTCTTCTTTGACTGAATGTTGACGTCTGTGTTATTTTCTTTCTTAAACATCTATTTGCTAGACACCAGTTAAAGGGCTAGGATTTTTCCACATAAGCATTTTTATTTTTATTTTGTGCTGGAGCAATCTACATTGGGTTCCATTGTAACAACAGTTTGGATTGCTGAGCTACTGTAGTTTTCACGAGCTCTAGTGATTTTTTGTCATCGTTAGGTTCAAAATGTTGGAAAAGGAACCTACAGAAAGGTAGTCAAAGGGAAATGTTACCTGCAAGTGCTAGCTTGAGTGAGAAGTCTCTATACATACTCTTCTAATCAAAGAAGAGTTTGTGGGGATGAACTCGATTCCTCTGATTCGCTTCCCACTTGTTCATGTGGGCAATGAATGCAATAACCAATCAATCCAATATTTATTAATACTTGATTGAATGAAAACTACTTGAAAATGGTACTTCTGTTAAGAAACAAAATGTTCCAAATGTTCTTGGAAATTCCGACTCCAAATGGATCATTTATATCCATATGCATCAGAATCCTAATTCATTCATCTCTCAGTTTGAGAAATAAGAGGATTGAACCATTGCTTCTCTGTCTACACGCTGAGATAGATAGATAGATAGATAGAGAGAGAGAGAGAGAGAGAGAGAGAGAGAGAGAGAGAGAGAGAGAGAGAGAGAGAGAGGTTCTTCAGTTTATCAATAGGTTAAACCATAGTCCTAAAGCACGGTCATTCAAATTGAACCTTAAGTGAGTCAAACTCAAAATGGAATATGATTTTGTCCCAAGTCAATTAGACTCATCTAATCATCTCATTGACTCATTGGTATGAAGTGATTCATTATGACTCAGGCCAATTCACTCCCCAATTCTACTGTTTTCGTCCACAAAAACTTGAAAAGTTGTAATGTGTGTTGGGGGCCTTGCACAAAACCTTAGGATCTAGCCCTCCAAAAACAAACCAGAACTATGTGATAATAAAAGAAATGAAATAAATCAAAGCATCAATCACACAACACCAAAGATTTTAACGCGGAAAATCCTCAAAGAGGTAAAAACCACGAGACCTCGTCCAAATCAACAATCCACTATAAAGCAGAATGTTACAACCGATCACAAGCACACACCGCTTGGATCAAACCTTCTTCACCCACGCAGGAGCGAATAAACAATAAGAGAATAAGAAAAAAATGGAGAGATCTCACCGATCACGAGAACGTAAAAGTGCTGAAATATGGTAGATCACCTCTACGAGCATAGCCTCCCTTCCACAAGCTTCCTCTCTCTCTTTCTCTCTTTCTCTCACACCTTTGATAACCCTAATCCCTTTAGCAAACCTTTGCAAAGCTTTAGGCAACCTTAGAATACCCTAGAATACACCCCAATTCCGGATACACCCCTTTTATATAAGAATAGAAAGAGGTTGAACCCAAATAGGAAATAAAATCCACAAAATCTGCATTTCCACAATCGCATCTGTGGAACTCTTTGATAATATCGAAGCTTTCTCAATAACAGCATCGATATCATTTAAAGGTCTCTCGATGATATCGATAGAACCAAAAAACTATCCAACAACTAGGGGTGAAAATTTCAACAATTATTGATGTCATTGAAGGTCTATTGATAACAACGTCTATATCATCTAGATTCCTATCGATGATATCGACAGGACAAAAAACTGTCCAGTAACCAGCAGAAAAAATCCTGCCAATTATCAATGATATTGAAACTGGTTTGATTTCATCGATTCCACCAATGAGGAGAAAATTCCCATCAAATCTCTCCCTTTTCGACTTAGGAGGAATCCACCTTCTTTAAGCCAGTTTGGTTTCTACAATCCTCAAACTTGTCCTTGAGCAAAGCCTTGGTCATCATGTCTGACCCATTATCATCCGTGTGAATTTTCTCAAGCTGTAACACCTTCTGTTCCAAAGTATCCTTGATCTAGTAATACCGAATCTCTATGTGCTTCGACTTGGAATGCTGACTTGGATTCTTGCTCAAGTGTATAGCACTTTGTCTATCGCAATAGACCACGTGCCGCTCCTGCTTTAGGCTAAGTTCCTGTAAGAACCTCTTCATCCAAAGCATCTCTTTACATGCCTCTGTGACTACAATGTACTCGGCCTCTGTCGTCAACAATGTTACGACATTCTGTATCTTACTCTGTCAAGAAACCGTCCCCCCTACAAACGTGAACATGAACCCCGATGTAGAATTTCTGGAGTCTATGTCACCTGCCATATTTGCATCTGTGTAGCCTTCTAGCATAGATTTACCGTCACTATAGCATAGGCTCGACCTGGATGAGCCTCTTAAATACCGCAGTATCCACTTCACCACTGCCCAATGTTCTTCTGGCAACATACCTAATAACTACACCAACCGCATATGTTATGTCTGGGTGTGTACACACCATACCATACATCAAACTTCCTACAGCTGACGCATAGGGTATCTTCTGCATCTCATCCACCTCTACCTTCGTCTTAGGACACTGTTTGTCGCTCAATCTGAAGTGGCCATCTAGTGAAGTACTGACCTGCTTCGTTGCATTCATATTAAACCGCTCTAGGACTTTCTCAATATATCGCTCTTGTGATAGCCAAAGCTTTCTGCTTCTTCTGTCACAGGTTATCTTCATTCCTAGGATCTGTTTAGTTGGGCCGAAGTCTTTCATCGCAAAAGACTTGCCCAAATCCTATTTCAGCCTGTCAATCTTCTTGATATCTTTTCCCATGATGAGTATGTCATCAACGTATAACAGCAGAACTAAGAAATCATCATATGAGAACTTGCGGGTGAACACACAGTGGTCTAACTCTGTTCTATCATACCCATGCTGTAACATGAACGAATCGAACTTCTTGTACCATTGTCGTGGAGTTTGTTTCAACCCATACAAGCTCTTCCTTAGCCTACACTCCATATGCTCCTTGCCCTTGACTTCGAACCCCTCTGGTTGGTGCATGTAGATCTTTTCTTCCAGGTTACCATGGAGAAAGGCAGTTTTAACATCTAACCACTCTATCTCTAGATCCATGCTAGCCGCCAACCCAAGCAACACCCGTATGGATGTCATCTTCACTACTGGTGAGAATATCTCCTCGAAGTTTATGCCTTTCCTCTAACTAAACCCTTTCACTACAAGTTTGGCCTTGAACCTCGTCTGTGAATTCTTCTGCTCAACCTTCTTTCTGAACACCCACTGTTCAAAGCTTTCTTACTCTTAGGCAATTTTACCATATCATAGGTATGGTTCTTATGCAAGGATTTCATCTCCTCTTGCATAGCTTTCAACTACTCATGCTCGTCAGCTAGGGCCTCAGAATAGTCTTCTGGCTCTCCCCAATCAGTCAGCGTAATGTACTTATGCGGCGAGTACCTCTTGGCTGACTGTCTATCCCTAGATGACCTCCTCACCTGTGGCTCAACAGGTGGATCAAGTAGGGGCTGCTCCCCCAGTCCATATGCTGTAAGAAATTTCTCATCCTTTGCACCTTGCTGTACTCCCCCGTCATCAGGTGCCATGAGAGTAATAACCAGATCCATGTCCTCTATCTCACTTGAACTAGACTGGTTCTTCTCTGGCTTACCAATGTCTTTTATATACTGATCTTCAAAGAATACCATATCTCTGCTCTTGACGAGCTTCTTTTCGGTTGGATCCCACAATCTATAATCGAACTTTTCATCACCGTACCCCAAGAACACATATTGCTTGATCTTCATATTGAGCTTGGACCTCTTGTCCTTTAGTACGTGAACTGATGCCCTGCATTCAAAAACCCTGAGATGACTGTACGATGGATCCTGTCCAGTCCACACCTTCTCGGGCACTTCTCCATTCAACGAGGCTGATGGAGACTTGTTTATCAAATACACCGCCGTGTGCATTGCTTCTCCCCAGAACATCTTGGGCAATTTCGCATGGGATAACATACATCTGATTCTCTCAACAATAGTGTGATTCATTCGCTCATCTACACCATTATGCTGGGGGGTCTTGGGAACCGTCTGTTCATGTCGCATACCCAGGGACTTACAGTACTCATGAAAGTCGCCAATGTATTCACCACCATTGTCAGTGCAGATGCACTTCAATGATTTACTTTTCTCTCTCTTGTCACACCTCAGACTCGGTAACTGGACTCACAAGGAACCCAATGGCCGGTTCTGGCCGCAACAGCCTCCGTAGTACCCCATTCTCGGCTCCTAAGCTAAGTTTCGATCCTGGGATCCTACATGGAGGATTTCCATAACAATATAATCATTTCCAATACGAGCATACCCAAGATTACAACAAGTAAATCTGAGAATAACAAAGGCACACATCACAAAATTCACTATGAATTTGAACTTTTACAAGTTTCCATAAGGTCTAAAAGGACGTACATAAGATAACAGAAGAAAGAAGGAAGAGGATCTGCAACACTGGGTCCTCGGCTTGCACACCAATTCAAGTTTCGCTGCTAAGATGCCAACTTAGGATCTCCTGCACGCATCAATCGTGCATAAGCGTATAGAAAGCTTAGAGGGTGGTGAAAGTGTGTGATAATGGTGCTCAGAAGAAGATAGAGAATGCAGAAGAGAATCACAATCAATACTAATACCACTAGCCTTACCAAGGCTATCATGAACACAAGAAGCTATACCAAGGTAGTATAATAATGTAGGAAGCCATACCAAGGCTATATAGTGCAATGAGTAATGTAATGCAATGAGTACTGGGTGTCATGCCAAGGCGATACATTATGAGGCTTACACAGCTGATGAAAATGCAATGCAAAATAATGCCAGTACTCATATCCAATCCACATATCAATTACATTTTCATCATGAGGAAATCACTGGGGTCCATTACACTGCTAGATGACTGCTGCTCTATAGACCCCACATAGTCAAACGAGCGTAAGAGACCTCACTACCCGCCTATGGACAGTCAATCACAAGCAAGGCCGAAAGGTAACGGACCCATTCACGAGTTGGTCAGACTCAGCCTAGTAATACCCTCTAACATCAGGCGAGTAAGGCCACACCCCTATCTAACCGACTACACGACAGTGAGAGTCGCGGCCTAACGATATAAGGCCCTCGTGCGCTCATATATTCCACCCAGTCACGGCGCTGGAGCAGATCCTTAGTATTATGGAAGTTTTGAGAATTTCACCCATGAGCATCCTATGCACCCGGTATGATCAAGTAACATTTCTGGTGTCTAAACATGGCCATCCATAATGTATCTGTGGAGGCTACAACCCTGATGAAGAAATGGTGATAATGCTCATATGCTATGCAATGTCAGATGTATGAATCACACAATCAACCATGCATCAATCCCAAGCAACTAACGTGCTCAAGAGGGGATACTACGTCTCTCGAAAAAAGTATCATGCAATGCCCAATAACACAATATGACCACAGACACATAATGTCAACCAAGCATACAATGATGTACATGGGCCATGAAGATGGGTCTAGACGCATTATGTGGTGATATACAAAGTAGTACACTCCTCCTATCCAAGAAGGGACCAAGACTAGGTATTTAGACAATATCCATAAGGAATCTCACCTTTAGTGGGGGCCCATTTACTTGGGGTAACCCACGAAACTAAGTATACAAACTATGGGTCTAAGCGATTTAGAAATGAGCCTAATAAGAATCTAAGATGATCATCCAATCACTCTTAAATACAACCGGGCCTAGAGGGTTCCATAATGGGAACATTTAACCACCATTCCCCAAAAAAGTATATCAACCATGAATGATGTGGATAAAAGGCCTAAAGCATATATTTAAGATAAAAATAAAGGTAACCATAGACATATATATTCCTCATAATAGGCCATAAAAAGATAAAATATCATTTTTAACAACATGGGCCCCAAGGGGAGAATTAAGGCCCAAGGCTCAATTCCCAATGGCCATAGAATCCATGCATTGAGTCGAACTTGATGGGCAGCCCAGGTACACAATATATGATTAAATAAGTTTAAGTTTGGATGAAATGGGCCCAACTACATCAGCCCAATAACTTAGCAATTTAAGTGGGCAATCAAGGGCCCACTACTATCATTGTCTTAGCTCACATGTCCATCGAAATGCTGTAAGTTGGCCCAATATATGGTTAGGCCAAGCTCGGACAACCCTGCCCACTCTGGGCCCATGGGATGCCCCAAAAAAGTTTGATCTAAGATGGGGTCCTCATCTGATCATAAAAGGTGACCCAAAAGAATGCACTGATTAAGCCCAAAGATTATAAGAAAACATAAACATGTAACACGTACACAAGTTCTCAATATGGTGGGTCCCACAGCCAAATAAATTTTTAACCATAAAATTTTACATTTAATGCCCTTTGATAAACTTTTGGCCAGCTTAACTTCCTAGACTTGCTAAGGTCCAGAAAATTAGTTAACTATGTGGAAATAATCTCATGAAAGCCAACTATATTCGCTAGGGGACCCCACCAGATGGAGAGTGCGTATATACCATGAAAAGATCAAGTGGGCCTGTTACTGGATTGTGAGTCCAGTAGTAACCCAAGGCAAAGAGTACATCCATAATCGGACGATCCAAGGCTTGGATGGCCTTGACCAAACATGCGTTAAGGTAGGTTCCACATACATACATATTGAGCCTTAAACAAATGGTATAGGGTCTATGATGGTCCTTTAACCATCCATAGAGAAATCCATGGGCCTACCTTAGGATCACCCAGGAGGACATTCAACCTCAACTGGCTTCCAAGAGGTAGCCCGCCACTACTCATATAATATAAGGTCTAAAGCTCATGCAATGCATGGCTTAATGGGCCATACACTAAGCCCAACTTATGGGACAGATAGTGGATCCTCAAGTAAGGTTTGGGCCCAACCACAAAGATCATAATTCCACATATTGTGGTGGGCTTCATGGGCAGCCCAGTAATTCATTTACATGGGCAAGTTTTACATTTAACACAAGTGAGTTGGGCCTCACTTTTGACCCAAGTACGGGGTCAATTTAGTAGGCAGCCAAGAGCCCAACTTCTTGCATATTATTGCCCTTAAGCCCATCACAATAGATGAGAGAGTATAACCCCAAGATCAATGGGCCTATCCAAAAGAACTGAGTCCAAAAAGACTAATCACTACCAGAAAAGGGGCGGCCATGCATATACTATATTACATAATGGGTCTTAAGGAAATGGTCCAAAACAAAAGTCATCCAATTCATATATTATGGTGGACTTGAGGTCAACCCATAAGCCCAAGAATACGCATGGGTAAGGCCTATACTGACAGTGTGGGCCTTGCACATCAGCCCAAAGACTTAGCAAAGCCCTCCACAATATACATTTATGTGGGCCTTGCAAGTCAGCTCACAATTAAGCATTTTATGAGGGCATCAAGGCTAATAAATACACATGATCAGCTTGTAGATGGCCCATTAGGCTCGTAAAATAATAAGGTCAGCCACTGCACAGTCTTGGGCTCAAGGAATAGGTTTTCAGTCCAAATGTCCCATAAAACTACTAAAAATCTGGTTAAGGCTAGCCCATATTATCACCTTAAATATGGGCCTTGAGAGGCACTAATTACACCTAGAAAAAATATCTAAGGAAGGAAAGTAAGGAGTGTGTGCAACACTCTCTCAAATTTGGTGTGCCACAATACTTCCTAAACAATCAACCATGTAGTAAATTTTGGGCCCCTTACTGGAATTCCAGCCCACCATTTCCTAGGCCTACTGGAGTCCAGAAATTTATTTAATTTAGATGGGTTACTGACCCATGGTAATCCACATATATCATAGTGGGCCCCACCAGATAAAAAGGGAGATATACAACACTTACTTCAAGTGGGCCATGCCATTAGAATGCAGGCCCAACAACCCAAGGTAGGGGCGTGCCTGGGTATTTGACCCAAAACTGATCCAAATTGCAGGCCACACCACGGTCAGTACAGAGGCCCAATGGCCCTGAAAATTTACAGGGTGGTCTCTCCATAGGTGGGCCACACCCATACAAAATTTCAAAATGTTTGGACATCTATAAATATTTTAATTAATTTGAATAAAACAATCTGTCCAGAAAATCAGACCGACCTAAACGTTCCAACGTAGTGGGCTAGTCCGGCCCTTGCCACGGTGTGCACAAGGGTCCATTAGCCCCAAACATTTGTATGTGAGTCCTACCATTGGTGGACCACACCCTCATAAATTTTTAGAATTTTTGGACATGGATAAATATTTTAATTTATTTAAAGAAATCAATCTGTCCTGAAAATCGGACAGATCTGGACACCACATTATAGTGGGCCTGTCCAGCCACCACCATAGTGCGTACAGGTGTTCATTGGCCCCAACATTTGGTAGGTAGGTCCTACCATGGGTGGGCCACCTCCCTGTAAATGTTTAGAATTTTTAGACACCCAAAAGTATTTTAGTAAATTTCGAAATTCCAACCTGTACAGGGTGGGATGTTGTTGGAACAGTACAGAAAATCCAGACTGTCCACCTCACTTGGACCACACCTTTGGGACCCCAATGAATGTCAGATGCAGCTGAAATTTGGTCTAGTTGTAGGTGAGTCATGAGGCTACAAGATTCATATATTATTTTATTTCAGTATTCCCACCAAAGTTCCAAAAATCAGGCCCCAAGGTGGCCCAAAAATCTGTCCAGGCAGATTTGGACAGCAACATGTTGCTATCCAAAACACCCTAAAAGATAATTAAAAGGGAACTAAATTACCATTTCCTTAGGGTGAGGTCCACCTAGATGGGTCACACAACTCTCAAAACTAAGCCCCTTCCAAAATCATCCATAAAATCAAGCCCAAAGGCTGTCCAAAACATGCCAATAATATGGGACAACAAAGTGGGCCTGAATGTCTAAACACTTGGGCCTAGTTGCATGGCACATCAAGTGGGCCACACGTATATCAGATTTACTATAAAGATAGGAAAGAAAAGATGGAAGAAACACAATCCGGCCATGGGGTAGGGCCCCGCCACTAATGGGCCCTCCCAAGAATGAATCATACCCATGTAATTACATTGATTGTACATGCAACATATAATCACTACATGCATGATCTATAATTGTTATGGATGGTTGGGATGCCATCCCAACATGATCCTTAAGGTCTAGATGACCTTGATATGAAGTGGATCATTAAATACATTATGATGGGGTCCATGGAGAATGACCCCATCATGGATCATGACATGCATGTAGGATGGACCAAAGGGCCATATCCATGGGATCAAATGGGATCCCCACTATAGATTGATGGGTCCTATATGATCCATCTATGAAGAAATAATGAGATTAAAGAAAGAAAGGAATTCAACAAAAGAATAGTCACCCACATCAAAGATGACCACCAAACTTTCATACTAAGGTCCTTTAGCACCAAGGGAGATGGATCAATGATGGAGATGGGGTTTCAAGGGTTAGATGGTGGGGGATTAAGGAGGAAGGTGGCTGGAAAAAATGAAGAAAAATGGGTTGAAGAAATGGAGAGAAATTGCTAGAGAAGAAGAGAAGAGAGAGAAATGAGAGGGAAAGAGAGGGAAAAGCTTTTTAAGGGAAGTAATCATTAACCTATGGTGATACAAACAATGTTTGCTAGGGTAGGTTAGGTGTGGGTGGTGTGTGAGTTATGATGATTTAGGTGGTGTGTGTAGTGTGTGTTGAAACTTGTGCAAAAGAGGGAGTGTGGGCCACATGCACTACTCCAAGGTATGCCATTTGATCAAAATTAGGGGCCATAGAATGAAACTTACACAACTTATTATCCATATATCAGATGGATGCACAAGATGCGGTGTTGGAATCATGGCGACAATGCGGTCTCGATGGCACAGGTTTCGACTCGATCCAAATTGAGTCTACATGACCGGACTTAAGAATGACGCAAACACTATCTGAGGGTCGCGGGTCGCCTGAATTAGAGCGGTAAGACCGCAGGACCAAAATGAATTAAATACATACTCTCACACACACATACACACATGTGAACTTAGGTCGGATCTCATATCTCTCGACCATAGTATGAAACAATTTAAACACACCAAAGACCTCATCCTTGGATTTCAAAGTATACACCCAAACCCTCCTAGATGCATCATCTATAAAAGTGACAAAATACAATGCCCCACCCAAGATTTTTATCCTCATAGGACTACAAACATTAGAATAAACCAAATCTAATGCATGCACTTTATTAACATGAGAAGCAGTTTTAAGGAATGAAACTCTATGCTATTTTCGTAATAAACAATCAAGACAAGTTTGAGAGGTGTACCTGTCACGTCTGGAAGGAGTCGCTTCCTCACTAGTAGCTGAAGCCTTTTTTCACTCATGTGGCCTAGACGCCTGTGCCACATGTCAATAGCTGAATCTTTCACTGCGTTTAACTCACCCTTGTACACATTGACACTTGCCTTATAAAGGGTATAATACTTCTTTTCTCTAACTGCGATCAACGAACCCTTGATGAGCTTCCAGCGCCCACCAGCAAATCGGCTTTCATAGCTATCATCATTCAGCCTTCCCATCGACATCAAGTTGAGGCGAAGGTCTGGGATATGCCTCACATCTCTAAAAACCAATGTGCAGCCCACATCGGTCTTCACACAAATATTATTGACCCCTATGATCTTCGATACACTAGAATTTTCCATCTTTATAGTCCCATAGTTACCCGACTTGTAGCTTGTGAAGAAGTCCGAGCGTGGAGTCACATGAAAAGAGGCTCCCGAGTCAATCACCCAGTCAGTGTCCTGACTCGTAGCCGTGAGACAAACATCATGATCTGGTGAAAGAATAATAACAATGTTGTCATCTGTAGCGACCGTAGTGGAATCTGATTCGTCTTCCTTCTCCTTTCCCTTTCCTTTCTTGTCATTCTTACCCTTACGACATTCATGCTTGTAGTGGCCCTTCTTGCTATAGTTCCAATATTCAACATCTTTTATGTTACTCGACTTGCCTCTTAATTCATCTTGAGCCTTCCCACCCTTCTTGTTCTTTCTTCTATCCCGTTCTTGTGTCACAAGGGCCTCTTACTGAGTAAACCCCTGAGACTTCCTCGTTATCTCCTCATTGAAGAAACAACTAGTAACCTGTTTTATGGATATCTTTTCATCTAGCGTGGAGTTACTTAGAGACACCACCAATGTCTCCCAACTGTCAAGCAATGAACTAAGCAATAGTAAAGCCTGCAATTCATCATCCAGGACCATCTTCACATTGGAGAGCTAGTTCACTATATTGCTGACCTCATTCATGTGCTTGGCCATAAAACTACCATCCTTAAACTTGAGATTCACAAGTCGCCTTATCAGAAAAATTTTATTATCAACTGTCTTCCTCTCATACAGGCCTTCTAGTTTCAGTCATAGGCTAGCGGCTGAAGTTTTCGTAGACACATGGTGGAACATAGAATCATCCAGCCATTGTCTAATAAACCCCACTGCCTTCCGGTTCAACTTCTTTCAATCATCATCAGACATATCCTTAGATTTTGCTGATATGCCTAAAATTGGAGAATATAGGTCTTTGTAATAAAGAAAGTCCTCCATCTTAGCCTTCCATATGGTCCAATTAGAACCATTGAGGTTGATCATCCTTGATGAGCCACCTTCCATAATTCAAAACCGATCCTACCTGTTCAATAAACTTACCTCTGATACCACTTCGTTGGGGGCCTTGCACAAAACCTTAGGATCTAGCTCTCTAGAAACAAACCAAAATTATATGATAATAATAGTAATGAAATAAATCAAAGCATCAATCATACAACACCAGAGATTTTTACGTGAAAAATCCTCAAAGATGTAAAAACCATGGGACCTCATCTAGATCAACAATCCACTATAAAGCAGAACGTTACAACCGATTACAAGCACACACCGCTTGGATCAAACCTTCTTCACTCACATAAGAGTGGATAAATAATAAGAGAACAAGAGAAAAATAGAGAGATCTCACCGATCACGAGGACGTAGAAGCGCTGAGATATGGTAGATCACCTTTATGAGCATAACCTCCCTTCCACAAGCTTCCTCTCTCTCTTTCTCTCTTTCTCTCACACCTTTGATAACCTTAAGCCCTTTAGTAAACCCTTGCAAAGCTTTAGGAAACCCTAGAATACCATGGAATACACCCCAATCCCGGATATACCCCTTTATATAAGAATAGAAAGAGATAGAACCCAAATAGGAAATAAAATTCACAAAATCTGCGTTTCTGTAATCGCATCTGTGGAACTCTTCGATGATATTAAAGCTCTCTCGATAATAGCATCGATATCATCTGAAGGTCTCTTGATGATATCGACAGAAGCAAAAAACTATTCAGCAACTAGGGGTCACTGGTTTGATTTCATCGATTCCACCAATGAGGAGAAAATCCTAATCAATGTGTTTCAAGCTGAAAATCTTTACCGACGATGAAAATGTCTGTAACTAGCTGATCATGGACTGTACTTTGTTTATTTTATAAAAAGATAACTATTTTATCATGTGGCCTGAACCTGCCCTTTTGATAATTGTTCCAAAAGCTTCAAGCATCTTTAGGTTTTGAGGAGGGCTTGAAGACGTTGAGCCTATATTTATACCACAAAATAAATTACTTTTAACTTATGTAAAGTGATTAAGTTACTTTTTTCACTTAAGTTAGTTTGGTAAGTATCACTATAAAAGTAACTTACCTGCTGAAAACTGATTATCTCTGTAAGGCTATTTTTTTTTTAAAAATAACTTTTTAACTTATTAATTTTCTATTTTCCCACTCTATCACCGCATTAGAGGAGGCTCTCTCTCACGGTACATATCAAAGAAGGCTCCACATGGTGGACTGTCCATGTCGAAGGTGGGTATCACACAATGGACAGTCCACATCAAAGGTGGGCCCCACATGATGGATGACCCATATTAATGTGGGCCCACATAATGGACGGTCCACATCCAAAGGTCAACCCATAATGATAAATAACTTGTAGTCCAAGTGACCGGTACAATGGACAACTCACTTCAAAGGTGGGGCCTACACGATGGATGATCCACATTAAAGGTGGGCTACACATAATAGGCAATGGACATTGAAGCTGAGCTCCACATGATGGATAGCCCATATTGAGGTACCTCCACACGATGGACTATCCACATTAAAGGTCAACCTCTAACGATGAATGGCCACATACAAGGTGAGTCCCGTATGATGGCCAACCCACATTGAAGGTGGGGCCCACATGATGGACAATACACATCCAAGGTGGGCTCCAGATAATGGGTAATTAATATTGGTTGACACAACATGATGGATGGTCCACATCAATGGTTGATCGTAATCATGAGTGGCCCATATCTAGGGTAGGCCTACAAGATAGTCGGTCCACATCAGAGGTGGAGCCCACAAGATGGATGGTCCACATCAAAGTTTCACGCCACATGATGGGTAGTGGATATTGAAGGCGGGTCCCACTTGATGAAAAATAACATTGACGATGGGCCCTACATAATGAACAATGCACATTAAAGGTTAACTCCTAATGATGAATGACCTACATCCAAGGTGGGCCCAACATGATGGATGGCCCACATAAAAGGTGGGGCCCACACAATGAACTATTTTTTGAAAATCGGATGCCTTAAATCTATTCTGAAATAGGGGCCTTCGACCTGTCAAAAGTCTGGTCGATCGAAGGATATCAAATTAAATCGACTTTTTGACAAAATTCTCTAGACATTTTTTTGGTGTTTTTATGACGGGTCAAAAATGTTGGTTGATAGGTTGAAGGTTTTGACTGATTGACTTGATAGGTCGAAGGATTTCGACTAGTCGACTCAACAGGTAGACGTGTTACGCAGTTTGCATGTTTTTATGCCAATTATTTCTATTTCCACTTTTTTTTTTCGTTATTTAAGAGAGTGTAAATGGGATTAAGGTTAATGCAAGTGTGTTAGAATGTTTAAGAGAATTTTAGAGAGAGGAAAATCTTAGGGCTTTGTCTGGGGACATTGATTGGTAAGATTCCATCTCTTGCAACTTGGGTTTTCATAGTGCATTCTCGTTGTGCCATGGTTTTTTCCTGCAAAGGTTTTTTCACGTAAATTTGGATTGTTCTTTGTTGAATTTGTTTGTACGATTTGGGATTACTTTATTTGATTCTACTCTGTGCACTTCTGAGGGTTCCAACAAGTGGTATCGGAGTTAACATTGGGAAGCGGATAAAATTTGAAAGCAAGTGATCTATAACATCTAACATGAAGTTTAATGTAGAGAAGTATTCTGAGAAAAATAACTTTGAACTATAGAAGATAGAGATGAATGGCATCGTAATTCAACAAAGATTGAAATATGCATTCATTAGAAAGCAACCGAAAACTACGAAAGAAGAATTTTGGATCAAGTTATTTCAAAAGGCTAATATTTCAATCAAGTTGTGTCTGACAAGTGAGGTCCTGTAATACCTCAAACTTTTCAATACTCGAGTATTGAAAATTCTCGACTGTTACCAAGAAATTTAATTTAGTATATACATGTGTATGTCATCAATTTAGTCTATCATAACCTTACGTCTATTATCTAACTTGAATATGATCAATTGTAATATCTCAGATGTTATCATTTTAGCCTAGATTAATCATATTGTTTGATATATGTATTTCTCCTTAATTAATAAGAATTTTAAATTATTTGGTGAATAACTCTTTATTTGTAGTGATTTTTTTTTTAAAATTTTTTTTACACATGCACACATACCCCCACACACTCACACGATAGTGGAATTTCACCATCTATGGGTACTCGAACCCTTGACCAGGTGTTGAAACTCATAAGAGTCTACCATTGGAGCAAGAGTAAGGACTAGGTGTTGAACTCTTTATTTGTAATGATTTTAGATATGCATACTTTTGTAAGAATTTCTTAGAAACATACCAATAACCATATAAAATCATTATATTTTCCAAAACCCTTGGATATGTTAGTGCAATTATTTTCGCACCTTGGTTTGTCAATCACATGAGTCATTATGTCCGTAGTCAGTTGAGCCTTTGAAAAGTGAAGGCTGAAGATACAAGTGAATCTGGAGCATCAAGGAGCTACAACAGGTAAAAGAGATGCCTCAGTGACCCCAACTCTTGACCCAAAACAACCCTATAACCTCTAGATGATCTTGACACAATAGGTATATTAAATTGATCATCCATTAGCCTTAAGAGACTAAGAAGAACATGATAAAGAAGGCTAGAATATGTGCAAATCTGTTATGTAGAGTATAGCCCAAAACAGCAGATTCCAAGCCATGTTCGATGGCATCGAGTTGCCATTGAACGATCTTCAATGGCATTAAAGACCTTGTTGATGGAATTGATCGAGAGTCGGGAATGACCAACAACCAAACTGGATTTTTGGTTGGAATTCTTAATAGCATCGAGGTCCCTTCGATGGCATCAAAGTCCCATCAATGGCATTGATTTGAGATCCGAAATTGTCCAGCAAGGCTTTTGGGCTTTTCCCTAATTCTCTTAATGGCATCGAAGGTCGGGTCGATATAAGCAAAGTGGGTCTAGATTTGTCCAACAAGCAAACAAAATTTTTTAAAAAAAATTTCGAAGGTCGGGTCGATATAAGCAAAGTGGGTCTAGATTTGTCCAACAAGCAAACAAAAGTTTTTATTTACTGTTGGAGCTCAAACTGTTTATAAAGGGCATTTAGTTCTTAAGCTTAACAATGAGTTTTTAGAGCAATCAGAGGTAAGGTGATCCCATATGTAAATCCTTCATTCCATACCTCTAATCCTATGAGTTTTAAGCAATCTTCCTTGAGATTTCAACTCTAATGAGGATTTCAACCTCACCATTGGAGATGTACTTGAACTCCTCCATTTCCCAAATATTGTATTTAAGCACTCTTGGTATACCATTGTCCAAGTCTTCTACGAACTCATCTAGTTGAATCCCCCAGGATAAACAACTACCCATTAATTGTATGAGATTCAATCCACTCCTATCACCTTGGGCATCTCAGTGGAGCATCTATTGCAAGGTGGTGATCGTGGAGCTGAAGCCATGGAGAAGTAGTAACAACATGATCAGGGGAGCATCGGGGAGTTGATTGAAGCACGAGAGAGCGAAAATCAAGAAACCCAAGACGAGCTACAAAAGGGACTCAATCCGACAATTAAGTGTCATGTGTAGGAGTACATGTTTGTGCTCCTTCCTTGTGTAGGTTGGAGTACAAGAGTTTGTGTTCAAACTCACCTAGGTTCTTTCATATAACCTAGGCTTTTTTGTAGGGCCTAAATTCTATAGTTCTTGTATAGGACCTTGGCTCTTATGTAGGTCTTAAACCATCAGGTTCTTGTATAGGACATTGGATCTTATGTAGGTCTTAAATTGTTGGGTTCGGGAATTGGACCCTTGCTCATATGTAGGGTATAAACCCTAGGTTCTTGTGTGGCGCATAAAGCATTTGGGTGCTTGTGTAGGACCCTTGCTCTTGTGTAGGGCATAAACTTAGAGTCCTTGTATAGGGCTGTAAAGGTTAAAGATTAACTTGATTTAAAACCTTCGATAGTGAAATCTGGTACACTTATAGGTTGAGTGCGTCTGTCGGGAGTGGAGTAGATAATAGCCAAACCACTATACATTCTTGTGTTTGGGAGTGTCATTTGAGTAATTATTTAATTATGCTTGTGAGTTTCAATGTTTACATTTTAACATGCATGATTATATGAATGGTTAGTGTTGATAGGTAGTACATCCCACCAACACATGTTCACTGTCATTTTATAAACTAGTTGCTTATTTGCATATCATATGTAGTTTATGTGATTGGACCCTCTATTGGCTTGGAAGCCTTAAAGTTATATTGTCTCACGTAGTTTAATTATTGATTAGTTAGGCAATTGTTGGTTTTAATATGCATAATTTTTTAATTGGTCCTAATCACCCAGCTCCTTTAAGACTTAGCCTACATTCTTTAGCTCCACCATGCTTCCGTACTTAAACACATTGTAGTACATTTTACCATAATTTCAAGATCAATAATAATTACAAAAATGTCATTAACTTAAACCCTTGAATTCTAGATCGCATGGTTCTCATGATCCATTTGATGTGAAATTTTATGCCATGAATATGTATAATAAATTAACCATATATGTCAAATTTCAGCCCTTATCATTAAAAAAGTAGCTTAATTGACAAATCAACCTCTTAACCATTGATTTTAGTGTCCATCGAGTGAGAAAATATTGTGGTAGTCGTAGTAAGATATTTTCCTTCATATGAATGATTTGGATTGCCTTACATATGGACTAAGTATGAGATTTGAGAACCCCACCTTGGCAGGCTTTTCCTTACTCGCTAAGTTAGCCATTTTAGGCTTACCAAAATTTTCTAAATATGGACCTTTTGAATTACCCACTTTCCACTGTCAATTACAAATAAAATTTTGATCACACTTTGGCCTCATATGACTACAAGATTATGTAAAATTTTGACCCCGATTTATGATCTTACACCATTGAATGTGGATAGGATAAAAGCCAATTCATTCATTTTGGCGTGATAGGTGAAATTTTAGATTTATGCCTTTCCTACCATCGAGCAACCACTAATTTTTTTTTCAATTGTTTACCTATTTATCCCAAAATTGGACCCTAATCATTAAGTGTGGACCATTAATGAAGATCAAGTCTGTTTTGGCACTCGCTAGAAGAATTTTTAAGATAAGTCAATCTAAATTTTGGATCACCAGGAAAATCATGTACCATGACCCTATTTGACGACCCTGACACCGTGAGTGAATTAGATTTAAAGAAAGATCGCTAGAAAAGATAAATTTGAGAAACCGAATTCAAGGGGGATGTGACAAACCCCCTCTCACACCTAATCCATTATAAAAAGAGGGTGTGCGCCCCTTCTCCAAAAACCGATGCACCCTACCTTCCCACATATAAGGAAGAGAGAGAGAGAGACATCCAAGCCTAGACGCTCATTCCTTCTCTTCCTTCTCCACACGTGTGGTGTTTCCCTCTTGCTCGAGCGACATCATGGTTCATGTAGAAGCCCTCCTATATTGATAACTACCTAATGTTTACATTTAAGGCTAAGGTGATAGATTCCTTTAAGATTACACTAATTTAAGTTGAATTAATATGTAATTCTCTAATTTTCGCGTTAAAGTTGTGTATAGTTTGATTTTTAATGTGATTTATATGTTAATAAGTTGCTGGATAATTATAAATTGTTTATCCATGTTGGAATTATGTTTAAGATATGATTTTAATCATGTTGGACATATTTGGTTGGTTGGATCACAAAACTATGCCTAAAATCGTGAAACTACACGCGGTCGGGTCCCAAACTGTGCATTTTTGTGCATTTAATGGACTGGATAGTTATGTAAGAAAATCTTATGATTTTAGAGACATTAATCTAACTTAAAATCTATATTTTAAATATTAGGGTAGCGGGACTCGCTTTTGGAGTAATTTGGACTTATTGGGTGACTCGTATGACCTGAAATCAAACTGTTGTACTTATGGATTCACTTTAATGTGTATGAACTATTTTCTACCCTATTGGGATTTATTTTATTGTAATTTTAGATTAATTAGTCCATGAAAAAACTACTAGACTTTTTATGAATTCATGAGCAGTAATGGATACAAACCTTGCCCTTCGTTGATTTGGAGATCGATGCGTGCTTTCACTCTATATTGAGTTGAATTTTACTCATCTCTCTTATTTTGTTAAGTTAGCATATTTGCTACTCTTCTCTTTTATTGAGTTATCTTATTGTTACTTTTCTCTTTTATTAGATTAGTCTTGAGTTACCTCCCTCATTTTATGGCTTAGGCATATGTCTTAGAATTCTGATACTCTCATGGTTTGAATTATTTCTATATTGATGAAAGTGATGTGTTGAAGGTATCACAACTAGTGACTTGTATGTATTTATCATGGACATAATGTACTTTGGTTAGTGACCCCCTTAGTCAATGCGTAAATTCTTGGATTTAGGTAGTGGTGCACACATATATGTAAGTAATCAGCAATGCGTGTTACATCACCTTTTTAGGATTAGATGTCATAATTAGTCACTTCATGAACAAATCGTATTACGTAATTCATTCAATGCATGTGTTGTACCATTTTGAGGTATTACGTAAATCTACGGTAGTGTTGGACATGCCGACGAATCTCCATAATTATGGGATGTAGAGCGAGCCACACATTTGGTGGTAACTATGTATGATGAGTCACACACACTATGCCGGGTATGAACTCATGTAGATTTGGTTTCGCATATTGATATCACTCGTAATAGTAGAATATGAGATGTATCGGAACCCTTACATTGTTATTACAATGAATCACTTGAATTATTGTTAATTTTAAAGGACAACCATCACTATGAGTAGGGCATTGAACCTCTCCACCCATACAGATGATGTCGGTGATGCAGGGGTTGAAGATATGGGTGATGTATAATCTTCCAATGAAAGACTATGAGTAACGTGGGATTATGTTATCGATGCTTTGATTTTAATTTAACTTTATTTATATTTCATTATACGAATTTGAATATCTATAATAAGCTACTACCTGAGTGTGCATTAAATAATTAGTTGAACTTTTTTATTTAAATGAATAAGATTTTTAATATGGTTGGTTTTATTCCCATGAATGGGTATCTTCATTAATGTGATTTGAAAAATAAAAAAACTAAGGTGCAATTATTAAGTATTCATTTATTCATTTTACTAATTCATGGAATTCTCAAGCATGAGTATGTACTCGGGCCGCGAATACTCGAGGCGTTATAGGTCCTCTATAATGTTATGAGAGAGAAGACTGCAGAGGATACATGAGTGAAATTAGAGAACATTTATGTAAAGAAATCTCTTGAGATTTGTTTGTATTTGAAACTACAACTGTTTAATTTGAAGATGATTGAAGGGGCTGGTGTTGAGGCCCACATCAGTAACTTCAATAGGCTCGTTTGTAAATTGCTATATTAGATAAGATTATGAAAGATGAAGATCAAGCATGTAACTATATGAGTCATTCAAAGACTCTTTGTGCACCGGTAGGACAACCATTAGCGTTGAGACCGTTATCTCAGTACTTTAGTTTAAGGTGATAAGAAAGAAAAGTGGTGATGTAGGTGCTTCTATAAATGCACTGGTTGTGAGAGAGAAATTCTGAACAAGATAGTGGATCTTCGTGATCGAGATCCAAATCCAAGGGCAAGGGCAAATGCAAGCTGAAGTGTTAGAATTGTGGCATGTCAAAGCACATAAAGAAGGATTGTCAGAATCTGTCCAGGAAGGAGAAATTAGAGAATTCTTCCAAATAGGCTAACAATATGGAATTCAGAGAGGAAGCGAGTAGTAGTGACTTTATCTCTGCATCAAAAATCTAGGTACTTTGGTGGAGAATGGATTTTAGATACAAGGGCTTTGTATCGCATGACCCCCCATAAATGTTGGTTCACTAGTTACATTGAGTGCGATGGTGGCCAAGTGTTTATGGGTAATGATAATGTCTATAATGAGGTTAGTGCTTGATCAGTATGCATCAAGATGTTTAACGACATAGAGTGTATCTGGAGTGATGTGATACACGTTCCTGAATTAAGGAAGAGTCTGATATCTCTAGGTGTAATCGATGCACTAGAGTGCAAATTTGCTGGGTTCGATCATGTCCTCAAGGTTTCAAAAGGGGCACTTCTAGTTATGAAAGCACAAATGAATGATAACCTTTACAATTTGATCAAGAGTACTTCATCGAGTGGAGGTGTAGCATCTTTAGCAAATTCCATGTCTGCACGTATGTAGAACATGCACGCCTGAGCCATATAATCGAGCAAGGCATGAAGATACTTTCTAATCACTTTTTTATTCCACTTTTTAAAATCATTGATTTTAGTATATGTGAGTATTGTATATGGTAAATAGCCAAGGTTATCTTTTAAGTATGGGAAACATATTTGTAAGGGGGTTATGGATTATGTGTATTCTAATATATGAGTGACATCACCTGTAGTTTCTGGTGGAGGGTTGTTATGGTTCATTACGTTCATTGGCGACTATTTCAAAAAGGTGTGGGTTTATTTTTTGAAAAGTAAATCTGGGGTTTTCACCATCTTCAAACAGTGGAAGACGATGGTATAAAAACATACCCAATAAAAGTTGAAAGTGTTAAAGACATAACAATGGAGAATTCACTTCTGCAGAATTCAATCGGTTTTATAAAGATGAAGGGATCATGAGGCACAATACAGTGCGCCACACACCAGAGTAGAGTGGTGTTTCTAAGAGAGTGAATCAAACTCTCTTAGAGAGGGCCTGATACATGATGAGTAATGATGCATTGGGCAAGGGAATGTGGAATAGGGTAACACGACTTCTTACTTAGTGAATCGGTCTCCTTATATGGCTATTGATTATAAAATTCTGGAGGAAGTGCAGAGTGGTCAATAGGTAAACTACTCAGGGCTGTGAGTATTTGGTTGTGATGCTTACTCTCAGGTAACGTCAATTAAGAGAGATAAGTTAGACCGAAGGGCTAAAAAGTATATCTTTATTCATTATGGTGGTGGTGTGAAGGGACACAAGCTATATGACCAAGAAAATCATCCTTAGTCATGACATCAAATTTAATGAGGATCCTTATTTCGTAAGGATGAGCATAAGGAAGATAAAAAGTTGATTGTAAACGTTCAGATAAACAGATATGAGACAGGGCTGATAATAAGACGTAGACAAAGGTACAAGAGCAGGTGAGCAGCCACCTATGAGAAGGAATCTACCAAGGGATCGTAGGCTATTGACGAGATATAAGATGACTCAAATGTTACATTTTTTCTCATTATAGATGAGGGGTATCCATCTACTTTTTAGGAGGATCTTGACGATTTAAATGGTGAAAAGTAGAAAGCAATGATGTATAACAAGATGGACTCCTTGTACAAAAAATGAGGTGTGGGAGTTGGTGGAGCTTCTCATCGGCTATAAAGTGATCGAGTGTAAGTGGATCTTTAAGAATAAATATAATTGGTACAAGGCTAGGTTGGTAGTGAATGACTATGCTTAGAGAGAAGGTTGACTTCACTAAGATATTTGCACCTATGATAAAACAAGTATCTATTAGATTCATATTGGTGTTGGTTGCCCAATACAATCTCGAGTTAGAACAGATGGATGTGAAGACTGCTTTCCCGCATTGGGAATTTAGAAAAATAAATATACATGAAACAACCAAAAGGGTTCAAAATACAAGGGACATAGAAGAAGGTTTGTAGGGTGAAGGGGTTGTTGTACGATCTAAAATAGTCACCTAGGAAATGGTACAATAAATTTAAATATTTCATGATAAATTAGAGGTTTACTTGGAGTGAGTATGATCATTGTATCCATTACAAGAGACTAAGTATTAAAAATTTCATTATCTTGGTATTGTATGTTGATGGCGTGCTTATTACCAATCATAACATGTCTGAGATTGAGATACTAAAGACTTGGCTATCAGGGACATTTAAGATAAAAGATCTAGGGATTGCAAAGAGGGTTCTTAGCATTGACATAACAGAGCAAGAAGAGGAACGAGTTATGATTATCTTAAACATAATACCTTGAGAAAGTATTGAAGTATGGGATGGACAAGGTAGAGCCGGTTAGCGTTCCCCGTGTGGCTCATTTTAGACTTTCTTTTGAGTAATATCTGAAATAGATGAAGAAAAACAAGTTATGTCATATGTGCCTTATTCAAGTGCGATTGACATCTTGATGTATGACATGGTCTATACGAGACTAGATATTTCATATGCAATGGGTGTTATTAGCTGATACATATCTAACACGGCAAGGAAACACTATGAGGTAGTTAAATGGAAACTTCGATATATTATAGGTACGTATGACTATGTCTTAACATTAAAAAAATCAAGGGATAATTTAGTAGGATATATTGATTCAATTTATGAGGGCAGTATGGATAATAGAAGGTTAACTTCCGATTACTAGTTTATGTTGGCAGGTGGGGCGATCAGTTGGATGTCGAAGCTTCAGTCTATATTAGATCCTTCCATGACTGAAGTTGAGTATATGGCAGTTACAAAATCATTTAGCGAAGCATTTTTGTTGAGGGGAATGATAAATCAGTTGGGGCTTCAGCAGGAGGTCGTGTTGCTTAATTGTGATAGTAAAAGCATGATTAATTTGGTGAAGAACTCGGTTTACTATTCTAGAACTAAACATATTGATGTATATCATTTTTTTATCCAGCAGGTGCTAGAGGAAGGCGGCGTGACCCTTGATAAAATACACACAAGCGATAAGCCTGATTTTGATGGATATACTTACAAAGGTGGTTCTTAGAGAGAAGTTTAAGTTTAGTGCGACTTCTCAGGGTCTGACAAATATTGAGTTAAAATGGAGTGTTTATGAGAAGTAATAATTATGAGCTATGATGGAGACGAAATAGAGATGGAGGTTTGAGCATGACATGTTGCAGTATGGAGATTTAAGTCATGATGGAGACTGTTGAAAATCAGATGCCTCAAATATGTGCTGAAACAGGGACCTTCAACTAGTCGACCAATTGAAGGATATCGAATTAAATCGATTTTTGAAAAATAAATAAAATCTTTGAATAGTTTTTAGCATTTTCGACAAGTCAAGAATGTTGGACGATAGGTCGAAGGATTTCGACCTATCTACTCGACAGGTCGATGTGTTATGCAATTTGAGTGTTTTTGCTTGAATTCTTTCTATTTACATTTTTCTCTTATTTAAGAAGGTGTAAACGGGATTGGGGTTAATGCAAGTTTGTTAAATGTTTAAGAGGGTTTTGGAGAGAGAAAATGTAACGCCTCGAATTTTCATGGCCTGAGTACATACTCATGCCCGAGTATTCCAAGTGTTAATAATGTAATAATTGGATTCTTCAAAATCACACCTTGGTTTTTTCTTTTTTATTAACATTGCATTAATGAAGGTAACCATTCATAAGAGTAAAATCAAATGTATTTATTATTCCATTATAATAAAAAGTGTTCATCTAATTTTCTAATTCCCTCTCAATGAAAGCTTATTACATTATCTCAAAGTAAGCAGTGGAAAAAAAAATAAAAAGTAAATCATGCGTTATTTTTCTTCTCTATTCAAACATATCTTCCATAAAATGGTCATCGTCCATATCATCAACCTATAATTCACCTGCAACATCTCACTACAGGAAATTTCTCTATTATTGACGACATAATTCATTGATGTTTTATCTTTTTTCGTCGATAATGGTTATTACCGAGGAAATATGTCGTCGCTAAGATCGTCGCAATAAGACTGTGGCTAAAGGCTTTTCCCAACTAAATCTTCCTTGATCGGCAATGATAAAAAAAATACCGACGACTAAAATTGTCAGTCAAACATGTTACTTTTGGTAGGAAAAATAATATATTTCGTCGGTAAACACAGCATATACCGACGAATATCTTCGTCGGTAAAACAATAATACAGATGAAATAATTTGTCGGTATAAGCCCACTATTACGGACGAGTATGTTTGTTGGCATAAGCCCACTAATACCGACATTACTGACGAGTATGTTCGTCGGCATAAGCCCGCTAATACCGACATTACTGACGAGTATGTTCGTCGGCATAAGCACGCTATTACCGATGAATTATTTCGTCGGCATATCTCATATATAGATCGTTGGTATAAACACTACCAAAAACTCGAACAAAGGCTACGAATTTTGAAAGCTTTTAGCTACGGATATAAACCATGGCAAACATACTACAGATTTAATTCGTAGCTAAAACTGACTTAATCTGTAGCTAAAACCAACATTTGACCATAATCTTATTAGAGATTGATGGTGCTTAAGGGGCTCCATGGGGACCATTAGAATATATGTGTTTTATCTAAGCAGCCCATCAATTCTGATATATAATTTCAGTGGATGAGCCCAAAAAGTAGGTAGATTGAAGGTCTAAGTGGACCGCACCATAAGAAATAATAAAAAATAAATTTCTATTGTTAATATTTTATGCAGTCTGCTTTCAGCTTCGATCTGACTCATTTTTTGGATCAACTCTTAAAATGATTTGTTAAAATAAATGGACGGAGTGGATAAATAACATACATCATGGTGGGCCCCACAAGACCTAAAAACAAGCATTGAAAAGTGTCGTCCGTCACCCTCAGAATACAATCTCGTGCTATTCCTCTCGTGCGCGCGTTCATCTCCTAAAATTCAAAGGAATGAAATCCCTCAATATCTCTCGCGCACCCGCCCCTCCCAAAACCCAAACCCTCTCTCTCTTACGCACCCACCCCTCTCCCAAAACCCAAACCCCTCTCTCTCTCTCTACCTCGGTCGCCCCTCTGTTTCCCAACCTCTCTCTCTTTCTCTCTCTTGCTAAGGTTTTAAAAATCCCCTTTCACCGCAAACCCTCCTTAGATTTGTGAGAGAGACTTGGCGAGCACTCGAAAGAAGGAGAAGAAGAAGGAGAAGAAGAAGGAGAGGAAGTCCAGACACACTACAAGAAATATGGTTTTTACCGATGAAATTAATTTTTGTAGGTAAAGATGAATTTTACTGACGAAATTAATTTTTGTAGGTAAAAGTCATCTTTACCTATGAAAATTTTTGTAGGCAAAGGGTTTTTTGAATTTTTAAAATAAATTAAAAATTGAAAAGTTTACTTTTACCGACGAAATTTAATTTCATAGGTAAAAGCTATCTTCACCTACAAAACGTTTTGTAGGTAAAGGGTGTTTTCAATTCAAAATAAACGAAAAGTTTATTTTTACCTACGAAATATAATTTTGTAGGTAAAAGCCATCTTTGCCTATGAAAATGTTCGTAGATAAAGGGTGTTTTGAATTTAAAACTCGAAAAGTTTACTTTTACTGATGACATTTAATTTCGTAGGTAAAGGTGTTTTGAATTTTTGAAAAAACAAAAAATCGAAAAGTTTACTTTTACCTACCAAAGATTTCGTAGGAAAAAAACGTGTATGAGGCTTTTATCTACCACTATTTTCGTAGCTAAAAACATATATGAGAGACTTTTACCTATGAACGATTTTGTAGCTACAAAATGTGTATGAGACTTTTACCTACACAATGGTTCGTAGGTAAAAATATAATCTCTAACTTAAATTTTAAACGTAGTAGAGACCTTTACCTATGAAAATGTTCGTAGGTAAAATACGTGTATCAGATTTTTACCTACACAATGGTTCATAGGTAAAAATATAATCTCTAACTTAAATTTCAAATGTAGTAGAGACCTTACCTACGAAAATGTTCGTTGGTAAAACACGTGTATCGGATTTTTACCTACACAATGGTTCGTAGGTAAAAATATAATCTCTAACTTAAATTTCAAACATAGTTGAGACCTTTACCTATGAAAATGTTCGTAGGTAAAAAATGTCTATCACACCTTTACCTACGAAATGTTTCGTAGGTAAAAATATAATCTCTAACTTTAATTTCAAACGTAGTTGAGACCTTTACCTATGAAAATGTTCGTAGGTAAAGAACGTGTATCAGACTTTTGCCTACGAAAATTTTCGTAGATAAAAAAACGTCCCTGAGAATTTTACCTATGAAATATTTCATAGGTAAAGGGTTTACCTACGAAAAATTTCATAGGTAAAAGTCTTTTAAAAAAAAATAAAATAAATTTTCAGCTCAAAATTCCTGATATACACCTGTTACAATATAATTCATCATATTCTTCCTGTTATACACATGTTATATAATATATTTCATCATATTCACATTCACATCCATCTAAACCCAAACTATGTAAATCCATTCAAACATAAACTACATTCATCCAACATAAAATACATCCATCCAAACATAAACAATCTTATCCACATGACATTCATCTACGCATAAATACATATAAGTTTGACATCATAAATAAAAAATAAAAAATTATTCATAGCGTTAGAGAATTGAGAATAGGTTAAGGTTTAGGTTTAGGAAATCAGGTTCGGGTTCGGGATCGGGTTTAGGATTGGGTTTTCAAGTTTAGGTTTAGGTTTAGGTTAGGGAGTTGAGATTAGGATTAGGTGTAGGTTTAGGTTTAGCAATTTGAGAATACATTTGGGTTTTAGGTTTAGGTTTAGGTTTTAGGTTATAGGTTAAGGTTTAGGTTTTAGGTTTAGGTTAAGGTTAAGGTTAAGGTTAGGTTATAAGATATAAGTTTAGGATAAGGTTTAGCTCATAGGTTTTAGTTTAGGTTAATGTTATAGGTTTAGGTTTAGGTTTAGGTTTAGGTTTTGTTTATAAGTTATAGCTTTAGGGAATTAAGAATACGTTAAGGTTTAGGTATAGGAAATCGGGTTTGGGTTCGGGTTTAGGTTTCGATTTTCAAGTGTTGGTTTAGGTTTAGGTTAGCGAGTTGAGATCAGGATTAAGTGTAGGTTTAGGTTTAGGGATTTGAGAATACATTTAGGTTTTAGGTTTAGGTTTTTGTTTTAGGTTATAGGTTAAGGTTTAGGGTTTAGGTTTAGGTTAAGGTTAAGGTTAGGTTATAGGATATAAGTTTAGGTTATAGGTTATAGGTCAAGGTTTAGGTCATTGGTTTTGGTTCAGGTTATGGTTATAGGTTTAGGTTATAAGTTATAACTTTAGGGAATTAAGAATAGATTAAGGTTTTCGTTTAGGAAATCGGGTTCAGGTTCAGGATCGAATTTAGGGTTTTCAAGTGTTGGTTTAGGTTTAGGTTAGGGAGTTGAGATCAGGATTAGGTGTAGGTTTAGGTTTAGGGATTTGAGAACACATTAAGGTTTTAGGTTTAGGTTTAGGTTTAGGTTTTAGGTTAGGGTTTTAGGTTTAGGTTTAGGTTAAGGTTAAGGTTAGGTTATAGGATATAAGTTTAGGTTATAGGTTATAGGTCAAGGTTTAGGTCATTGGTTTTGGTTCAAGTTAAGGTTATAGGTTTAGGTTTAGGTTTAAGTTATAAGTTATAACTTTAGGGAATTAAGAGTAGGTTAAGGTTTAAGTTTAGGAAATCGGGTTAGGGTTCAGGATCGGGTTTAGGGTTTTCAAGTGTTGGTTTAGGTTTAGGTTAGGGAGTTGAGATCAGGATTAGGTGTAGGTTTTGGTTTAGGGATTTGAGAATACATTAAGGTTTTAGGTTTAGGTTTAGATTTTAGGTTTAGGTTTAGATTTTAGGTTTAGGTTTTAGGTTTAGGTTTAGATTTTAGGTTATAGATTATAGGTCAAGGTTTAGGTCATAGGTTTTGGTTCAGGTTAAGGATATAGGTTTAGGTTTACATTTAAGTTAAGGTTAAGGTTTAGGTTATAAGTTAAAACTTTAGGGAATTAAGAATTGGTTAAGGTTTCGGCTAAGGAAATCGGGTTCAGGTTTGGGATCAAGTTTAGGTTTGGGTTATAGGTATAGGTTTTGGGATTTGAGAAGAGGTTTAGGTTAAGGTTGTTAGTATAGGTTATAGGTTATGGTTAAGGTTTAGGTTTCGGCTATAAGTATAGGTTTTGGGACTTGAGAATAGGTTTAGGTTAAGGTTATAAGTCTAGGTTTAGGTTATAGGTTAAGGTTTAGGTTATAGGTTAAGGTTTAGGTTTAGGTTATAGGTATAGGTTTAGGTTATAGGTTAAGGTTTAGGTTTAGGATATCGGTTTGGGTTCGGGATCGGGTTCAGGTTTGGGTTATAAGTACAGGTTTTGGGATTTGAGAATAGTTTAGGTTGAGGTTATGACTCTAGTATAGGTTTAGGTTTAGGTTATAGGTTAAGGTTTAGGTATAGGAAATCGGGTTCGGGTTCACGATCGGGTTTAGGTTTGGGTTTTAGGTATAGGTTTTGGGAATTGAAAATAGATTTAGGTTAAGGTTGTAAGTATAGGTTATAGGTTAAGGTTGAGGTTTAGTTTTCAGCTTTAAGTATAGGTTTTGGGATTTGAGAATAGGTTTAGGTTAATGTTATGAGTCAAGGTTTAGGTTATAGGTTAATATTTAGGTTTAGGTTGTAGGTATCGGTTTAGGTTAGAGGTTAAGGTTTAGGTTTAGGAAATCGAGTTCGGGTTCGGGATCGGGTTTAGGTTTGGGTTATCGGTATAGGTTTTGGGATTTGAGAATAGGTTTAGGTTAAGGTTATGAGTCTAGGTTTAGGTTATAGGTTAAGGTTTAGGTTTAGGCTATAAGTATAGGTTTTGGTTATAGGTTATGGTTTAGGTTTATGAAATCCAGTTCGGGTTCAGGATTGGGTTTAGGTTTGGGGTATAGGTACAGGTTTTGGGATTTGAGAATAGGTTTAGGTTAAGGTAGTAAGTATAGGTTATAGGTTATGGTTAAGGTTTAGGTTTCGGCTATAAGTAATGGTTTTGGGATTTGATAATAGGGTTAGTTTAAGGTTATAAATTTAGGTTTAGGTTAGAGGCTAAGGTTTAGGTTTAGGTAATAGGTATAGGTTTAGGTTATAGGTTAAGGTTTGGGTTTAGGAAATAGAGTTCGGGTTTGGGATCAGGTTTAAGTTTGGGTTATAGGTATAGGTTTTGGGATTTAAGAATAAGTTTAGGTTAATGTTGTAAGTATAGGTTATAGATTAAGGTTAAGGTTTAGGTTTCGGCTCTAAGTATAGGTTTTGAGATTTGAGAATAGGTTTAGGTTAAGGTTATAAGTCCAGGTTTAGGTTATAGGTTAAGGTTTAGGTTTAGGTTATAGGTATAAGTTTAAATTAGAGGTTAAGGTTTAGGTTTAAGAAACTGAGTTCGGGTTCGGGATCGGGTTTAGGTTTAGGTTATAGGTATAGGTTTTGGTATTTGAGAATAGGTTTAGGTTAAGGTTATGAGTCTAGGTTTAGGTTATAGGTTAAGGTTTAGGTTTAGGCTATAAGTATAGGTTTTGGTTATAGGTTATGGTTTAGGTTTATAAAATCCGGTTCGGGTTCGGGATCGGGTTTAGGTTTGGATTATAGGTATAGGTTTTGGGATTTGAGAAAAAGTTTAGGTTAAGGTAGTAAGTATAGGTTATAGGTTATGGTTACGGTTTAGGTTTCGGCTGTAAGTAAAGGTTTTGAGATTTGAGAATAGGTTGAGTTTAAGGTTATAAGTCTAGTTTTAGGTTAGAGGCTAAGGTTTAGGTTTAGGATATAGGTATTGGTTTAGGTTATAGGTTAAGATTTAGGTTTAGGAAATCGGGTTCGGGTTCGGGATCGGGTTTAGGTTTGGGTTATAGGTATAGGTTTTGGGATTTGAGAATAGGTTTAGGTTAAGGTTGTAAGTATAGATTATAGGTTAAGGTTAAGGTTTAGGTTTTGGCTCTAAGTATAGGTTTTGGGATTTGACAACTGGTTTAGGTTAAGGTTATAAGTCCAAGTTTAGGTTATAGGTTAAGGTTTATGTTTAGTTTATAGGTATAGGTTTAAGTTATAGGTTAAGGTTACGGTTTAGGAAATCAGGTTCGGGTTCGATATTGGGTTTAGATTTGGGTTATAGGTATAGGTTTTGGGATTTGAGAATAGGTATAGGTTAAGGATATGAGTCTAGGTTTTGGTTATAGGTTAAGGTTTAGGTTTAGCCTATAGGTATAGGTTTAGGTTATAGGTTAAGGTTTAGGTTTAGGAAATCGGGTTCGGGTTCAGGATCGGGTTTAGGCTTGGGTTATAGTTATAGGTTTTGGGATTTGTGAATAGGTTTAGGTTAAGGTTATAAGTATAGGTTGTAGTTTAAGGTTATGGTTGTAAGTATAGGTTGTAGGTTAAGGTTAAGGTTTAGGTTTCGGCTATAAGTATAGGTTTAGGGATTTGAGAATAGGTTTAGGTTAAGGTTATATGTCTAGGTTTAGGTTAGAGGTTAAGGTTTAGGTTTAGGTTATTGGTTAAGGTTTAGGTTTAGAAAATCGGGTTAGGTTTCGAGATCGGATTTCGGTTTGGGTTATAGGTATAGGTTTTTGGATTTGAGAATAGGTTTAGATTGAGTTATGGTTTAGGTTTAGGTTATAGGTTAAGGTTTAGGTTTAGGCTATAGGTATAGGTATAGGTTATAGGTTAAGGTTTAGGTTTAGGAAATCGGGTTCGGTTCGGGATCGGGTTTAGGATTGGTTTATAGGTATAGGTTTTAAGATTCGAGATTAGGTTTAGGTTAAGGTTGTATGTATAGGTTATAGGTTAAGGTTAAGGATTAGATTTCGGCTATAAGTATAGGTTTTGAAATTTGAGAATAGGTTTAGGTTATGGTTATAAGTCTAGGTTTAGGTTAGAGGTTAAGGTTTAGGTTTAGGTTATAGGTTACGGTTTAGGTTTAGAAAATCGGGTTCGGGTTCGAGATCAGGTTTAGGTTTGGGTTATAGGTATGATTTTTGGGATTTAAGAATAGGTTTTAGTTAAGGTTGTAAGTATAGGTTGTAGGTTAAGGATAAGGTTTAGGTTTCGGCTATAAGTATAGGTTTTGCGATTTGAGAATAGTTTTAGGTTAAGGTTATAACTCTAGGTTTAGGTTATAGGTTAAGGTTTAGGTTTAGGTTATAGGTATATGTTTTGGTTATAAATTAAGGTTTCGGTTTAGGAAATCGGGTTCGAGTTCGGGATCGCGTTTAGGTTTGGGTTATAGGTATAGGTTTTGGGATTTGAGAATAGGTTTAGGTTAAGGTTGTACGTATAGGTTATAGGTTAAGGTTAAGGTTTAGGTTTCAGATATAAATATTAGTTTTGGGATTTGAGAAAAGGTTTATTTTAAGGTTATAAGTCTAGGTTTAGGTTAAAGGTTAAGGTTTTGGTTTAGGTTATAGGTATAGGTTTAAGTTATAGGTTAAGTTTTAGGTTTAGGAAATCAGGTTCGGTTTTGGGATCGGGTTTAGGTTTTTGTTATAGGTATAGGTTTTGGGATTTGAGAATAGGTTGAGGTTAAGGTTATGAGTCTAGGTTTAGGTTATAAGTTAAGGTTTAGGTTTAGGCTATATAGGTATAGGTTTAGGTTATAGGTTAAGGTTTAGGTTTAGGAAATCGAGTTTGGGTTCGGGATCGGGTTTAGGCTTGGGTTATAGGTATACATTTTGTGATTTGTGAATAGGTTTAGGTTAAGGTTGTGAGTATAGATTATAGGTTAAGGTTAAGGTTTAGGTTTCGGCTATAAGTATAGGTTTTGGGATTTGAGAATAAGTTTAGGTTAAGGTTATAAGTATAGGTTTAGGTTAGAGGATAAGGTTTAGGTTTCGGTTATAGGTTAAGGTTTAGGTTTAGGAAATTGGGTTCGGTTTCGGGATCGAGTTTCGGTTTGGGTTATAGGTATAGGTTTTTGGATTTGAGAATAGGTTTAGGTTAAGGTTATGAGTTTAGGTTTAGGTTAGAGGTTAAGGTTTAGGTTTAGGCTATAAGTATAGGTTTAGGTTATAGTTTAAGGCTTAGGTTTAAGAAATCGGGTTCGGGTTCGGGATCGGGTTTAGGATTGGTTTATAGGTATTGGTTTTGGGATTTGAGAATTGGTTTAGGTTAAGGTTGTATGTATAGGTTATAGGTTAAGGTGAAGGTTTAGGTTTCGGCTATAAGTGTAGGTTTTGGGATTTGAGAATAGCTTTAGGTTAAGGTTATAAGTCTAAGTTTAGGTTAGAGGTTAAGGTTATAGGTATAAGTTTTGAGATTTGAGAATAGGTTTAGGTTAAGGTTATAAGTCTAGGTTTAGGTTATAGGCTAAGGTTTTGGTTAGATGTTTAGGTTATAGGTTAAGGCTTAGGTTTAGGTTAAGGTTGTAAGTATAGGTTATAGGTTAAGGTTAAGGTTTAGGTTTTGGTTATAAGTATAGGTTTTCGGGTTTGAAAATAGGTTTAGGTTAAAGTTATGAGTCTATGCTTAGGTTATGGGTTAAGGTTATAGGTTTAGGTCTATATTATAAGAATATCTCTAGGTTTAGGTTTATGTTATTAGTATAGGTTGTAAGTTTAGGTTAAGGTTGTAAGTAAAGGTAATATAGGTTTAAGGTTAAGGTTTAGGGTTAGGGTTAGGTTATAGGTTATAGCTTTAGGGAATTGAGAATGGGTTTATGTTATAGGTTTGGGGTTATAGGTTTAGGTTAAGGGTGTGGTACTTGCAAATACATACATAAACACGGCCTGTCCAAATGGCCAGGCCCCTCCAATGTTGTCCTTAGGAAATTGATAGCTTCATCATGGTGATAACAGCGGTTCCCACCTTCCAGGGACCCCCACTCATCTGGATAGCTCAGAAGCACATCTGGCTCTGCTCCATTAATTTTGAACCTATACATAAACACGGCCTGTCCAAATGGCCAGGCCCCTCCAATGCTGTCCATAGGAAATGAACAACTTCTTCATGGTTATAACAGTGGTTCCCACCTTCTATGGACCCCCGCTCATCCAGATAGCTCCAACGCACATCCGGGTCTGCTCCATTAATTTCGAACAAATACATAAACAGTATCCACAGTATGAGCAGTTGAGAATATAAACAACACGAGAAATTTACTAAAAGATTCCAGACAGTAATGATAAGCTCAACTTACAAATGCCGAGAAACATTATGATCCACTTCTACTGTATCTTTTACCTAAAGCAGAGGAAAAAAATCAGTTTCAAGTCAGTAAGTCTATAGCCAACTGCAGTAGCCACTCAGGTTGGAAAGATGATTTGCCTCCAGAAAAATACAATGAATTCAATATTATTAACTGGGACTCAATTTAATAATCATGGACATGAATTTTACCATGAAAGAATCAGGCACGGTTTTGTAAACACCTAAGAAATTGGGTTCATCTCATTTTAGTTAACAATAATTATATGTTAAAGATCTTGATCTCTAACACAAAATTTTAACTTAAATGAGATAAACTCCTTTTTTTAATTAACCTACCAAACAGGCTTATTGAAGCAAGAAAGATGAAGGCCTAAAATATAGAGAAAATAATGTAAATTTCATAGCTGCTGAAATGATATTCAAGAAATATACAAGACCTAGAACATCAAGAAACAAAACATTAGACCATATTATGGGAAACTCATTTCAGCTTAAAAATGCCCACATTTTTCACATCTGCTTCACTCTTTTAGCTAAATATTGTAATTATTGTAGAATGAGACGTTTCATGCATGGGTTTCTTACATTGCTCCCCACGTCCATGTCTTGATCTAGAAACTATGCTCTAGAGTCCAGACAATAGAGTTGTTAGTACTCACTATTTCACAATCAATCATTTCATGAGCTTTATCCATCCACATGACATAGTGCCATTCACAACTGTTGAAACTCAAAACCCAAAACATCCAACACCAAACTATTCTAGGCAACAATGGTGCTTGCAACTCTGCAAGATACAAGTTCTACCTACTGGACAGTTCATAACACCTTATAGTTAAAATTGTGTGAATATTTGATTGACTAAAAATCCAATCATCATTCCAAATTACCAGCCCGTAAAGTTTCACTAATGCATTGGTGGAAATTAAACAGGAATGGTGCTCACAATTTCAGAGCCCGACAAACCTACTGAACATGCTTGGCTGCCCCAAGCCAGTTATCCAACTAAACACATGTTAATTAATGGTGGATAGTGCATAACATGCACTAAGCCTAAACCCTAGCCTTTTTGGGAAATGATAGGTTAATATTGTCCTATCAAAGAGATTCTTAGGTGTCAATGATCTCTGTTTGGGTCTTTTTTTCATTGAGATAGTCTATTGCCTGTGAAATGAACTGCCTTCATAATCCACACAAATTTCTAGTCCTTGAATAAGGTTTAGAAATATTACTTTTGGTATTCGGCTCTTGGTAGTTAATCTACACAACTAGAAGCATGAATCATATATCTATGAGAGAAATGAGAAATGAGAATACGTATTTACTAGTCCCTGTTTGGAGTAAGAGAAATGAGAATATGAATTTTCTATATCCATGAACTTGTCAAATTCATGAGTTCGCATTGGGTTTGAATTTGACAAACTCCAAAGTCCACTGTTTGGGAATCAAGCTACAATCTATGAATTTGGGAGCATTTATTGCAATGAATTAGCTTCTATCACCTTTTAAGGTCTCTCATTTTGTAGATTTGCAAAGTCTTTACTTGAAACATGAATAGAGATGAAGTTACTAAACAAGAAAGGCATCTACTAAATAGCCAATGAGTACAACAGTTGGAGAGAATGAATTCTACAATTAGATGAGAATGCAATTGTTTAAAAAGGTGACATCTACCAAGTAATCAATTACCTATAATTCCATTAGGATATTTTGTCTGTTGATGCAAATTTTTTTTAGTTATCATCTTCAATTGAGATCAGATTTTTATTCTCAATTACCCAAACAGAGATCAAATTGAAAGATGTTAGATTATATAATCTTTGGCGAATGTTTCCAATTAGAAATCAGATTTTTATTCATCAATAGAAATCAAGTTGAAACTAGTTAACATAAAAGCTAGTTTGCAAAATCCACTTGATTCCACGGGATTCAAAATCCACATTGCCAAATGAGCCGCTAGTCGCATCCAATGCAAAATCCTCAGATCTCAAGAAATACAAGCACGTTAACAAATATCATGATACTATGATGTGAAAAAAATTTGCCAAACGTCATCAAGTTCTACCACGAATATAAAGCTTAGATACACGTAGAACACATAATTACAAAATGAAAATGTAGCAATGAATTTAGTGCAACAAAAAACAAGGATTTGGGGAATTCTTAGTGCATGGGTAAACTACTATGAGGCCCATTATTAAATGGCTGAGCCCCACTAGTTCAAACTGAAAACCCAAACAGTACTAAACAAACTGTTAGGCCAAGCATTGTATAATATCAATGCATCCAATCTAATCACTGTATAGGCTGGCTTGTTGAGATCCCTATCTGTGCCAAGTTCTCTCTCAACACTGATGTGCACACTATGTTACTTGGACCTCTAAAGTTCATTTTTCATTCTTTAATTGCTCATCGGTTACTTGGCATCAGTAATATTTCAAGATCATTTTCACATGAAACTTCATCATTAGCTCACAAGTATCACTCAATCACATCGTTACAAAAATTATAAGAAAAAAGTAAAAATATTCCCAAGCTACAATTCACCAGTGCGCTGAAATGCATCCACCATATATGCTCAAACTAAAACAGGGCAATGACTGTTGGATGGTTCTGATCAGCCCACAATCTCAATCTTTGATATTTGAGAGTAGATAAATGCAAAAGCTTCCAAAGTAAATGATTAGATTTGCAGACTTTGATCCACACAAGTTGAATAGTATTGTACTATCTAATAATGAGTTTATATAATATCAATGCATCCAATCCAATCATCCATCCATGCATATGTACATGTCTAACCATCTAACCATCCATCCATGCATATGTACATGTATAACCATCCAACCATCCATCCCTATAAATCAAAAATCCCTAATTCTGGTTGGATCCTCAGATCCCTAAATCCTAAAATCCCTAAATCCCTAATTTGTAAAATAAAAAAAACCCCAATTCGGGGTCCACATTCAAATCTCTAAGCCCTAAAATCCCCAAATCTCAAAATGAGGGTCCACATCAAATAAAAAATCCATAAATTACTAAATCCCCAAATTCCTAAATCAGCACTGTGAGAGAGAGAGAGAGAGAGAGAGACCTCACGTTCGAAAAATCCCTATCAACTGAGCTTCAAAGAGAGAGAGTGAGGGTGTGCGTGGGCAGGGCGCTCGTGGATCAAAGAAACACAATAAAGGTTAGGGAGAGAGAGAGAGAGAGAGAGAGAGAGGAGGGTGAGAGAGAGGAGAGGGGGACGCGGATTAGCTACCGATAGGTTGAGAGAGAGAGAGAGAGGATTAGGAGAGAGAGAGAGAGAGAGAGAGAGAGAGAGAGAGAGAGAGAGAGAGAGAGCAGAGGTTACTCTGCTGGATGCTGGACGCCTGACGCAGATTAGATACAGGTTGAGTAGCGAGTTGGCTACTGAAGTGACGTCACCAAATTCTGTGGGGCCCACTATGATGTATGTGTTGTATCCACACCGTCCATCCATTTTGAGATATTATTTTAGGTCATGACCCAAAGAATGAGGTAGATAAAAACATGTAGTGGACCTCACCACAGAAAACACTGAAGAGAGTGATTCCCACCATTGAAACTATCCTAAGGCCCACCATAATTTTTATTTGAAATCCAACCTGTTCAAAAGTTAAAAAAGACATGAAATAAGGTAAAATAAAAATACCAGCTTGATCTAAAACTTTTGTGGCCTTTAGAAGTTTTTAATGGTGGGTGTCACTGTCCCCACTATTTTTTGTGTTGGGTTCCACTGGAGCTCTAGATTTAACTATGGATATTGCCCTAAAATGATCTCTCCAAATGTATGGAAGGTGTGGATATAAATCATATATCATGATGGGGCCCCAAAATGAGAGGTATATAAATATCAGGTGGACCACATCACGTGAAAACAATAGTGATTGGATATCCATTATTAAAATCCTCATAAGGCCCACTGTATGGTTTATTTGGCATCCAATTTGTTTATTAGGTCATACAGGCCTAGATGAAGGGGAAAAATAAAAATCATCTTGATCCAAAACTTTTATTGCCCCCATAATGTTTTAAATGGTTGACGCTCATTCAACACTATTTCTTGTAATGTGATCCATTTCAAATTGGTACATGCCTCATTTTTTTTTCTCATGTCATAAGATGACCTTTAAAAATAGATGGACAACATGGATTAAACACAAACATCAGCTTAATTTGGGACTCGGATTCGAGGAGTCTACTTGCATCAATGACTTACTAGTTGTGTTTGGATGGGAGTACATGAAATGAAATGTGTTGCACCAATACATGGGACTCGCTAATGCCTAAGTTAGTATCGAGGTCTTATAGAGTAGGGTAGGATCTCTAAAAAAGAGATGTCAGTCAAGTATTTAGGGTAGTGGGAGGTGTCTCTATATTTTTAGGAGAACCAGAATACAATTTCCTGGAGGACTCTCGTCTGATATCTTGGCTGTAATCTAGGTGGATGTTCCATCAACATTGTTTCTTGGGGCACATAGCGGTGGATGTTCCATCAACACTGTTTCTTGAGGCGGGAACAAAGCGGTTTTGGATCAAGCTGATGGTTGCGTTGTCCCAAAACCATGTTTGTGTGACCATAATTCAATGTGGCCCACTAATGAGCTGACTTGGCCTGGGCAAGTTCATGATGTGGTATCCTTGATTAATCCAGCCCCTCCATTATTTGTTGAGATGTGGTTCATAAATCCAGCCCCTCGATTATTTGTTGAGATGTGGTTCATAAATCCAACGAGATGTTGGGTCCACTTAAGATTTTAATCTAACCCATTTTTAAGCTCATGCCTTAACTTGATATAGAAAAATGGATGGACGGTGTGGATAAAACACATACATCATTGTAGCCACATTTCATTGAGTCATTTTTTCAAACACTTGGTGAGCAACAACAATATCAAAGTAACCTAGTCACCAAACTGGTTCGCTTTGAGTTGGGTTCGATCCGAGTCAAGTCAAGCTTGGGCAAGCTTGAACTCGGTCTGGTTAACACCCTAATCTATAGCTCAAGTGGTAGACTATGTGAAAGATACCTCATTTCAACATAGAGGTCTTGGTATCGATTCCCTAGTGGGGCTGGCTAACAGTGAAGTGTGAAACAAATGCAAAAATGTGGGGATTGAATGCTTATTTAAAAAAATTTTCAGAGGGCTACAGAAGTCTTGGATCAAGCTGATATTTGATTTTTCTCAAATCATCCATGTCCCTCTTTTTAAAAAAAAAAATTATACTTATTAACAGGTTAGATCTCAAATAAACATCATAGTGGCCCTAGGAAAGTCCCAACGGGCTTGTAATTTTTTCCTTTGGACTTGGATTTTGGCAACAAGAAGAGTTTCCAATACCTCAGCAGCATCCAACCACATCATTTTGGGTCTCATTCACATTGTTTCCAATCTCAACAGCTCAGGTAAATTCTTTTACACACTTTTCTCTACATTGGTTTCTTCATTAAGTCGAAATCTGAGGTCCTGGGCCTTCTTTTGGTCCTCCTCCGATAAAACCATTTGACCCCTGAAATCAAAGTCAACATGCACAGATCAATATATACATTCAAATACACATACATGAATAGTTAGGCACAAAGCATCCACTGCTAGAACCCATTCTTAGTAAAAGTTCCTCCAAATATTAGTATGACTTCTTGTTAAAATGCTAGAATTGACAATTCACAGGATATGATTCAATTCAGACACAATTGAAATGGTTCATGATTAAGCATGAATTCTATGATTAACTACAGAATTCTCACCAATGCATGATCCATCTGGACCATTTTGTACCCATTTATCTCGAAGAATGTAATAACTTGAATATAGTTAGCTCCGACATATTACTATGACTAATTGAAAAGTAATATTTTTCTCCATTCTTTGAGAATTTTATACGCTTCTACTAATTTTTCATAGTAATAAATTAGCCGATGTAACATTGTAGCTTGAACACGAACACGTGTAGTGGTGTTGGACATGAATACATGGTGTACAACAAGGTGACTTTTGAAAGACTGTTTTGCCAACAAGTCCTAGATTATTTCAAATGATAAAATAGTTATATTGCACTAATTTATATTTTTTAATTTTCCATTTCTTCAAAACTTTATTTTTTTTTAACAATCGGGATATGGTAGAGCCATCTCTTCATGGTATACATGGTAGGTCGATGTATCAATCTAGACAATCTGGGCAGTTCCCTATGCTGGGATGATAAATGGTTCAAAATACATATCCATCAGATGATTCTAGCCATCCAATTAGCTGCCTTCAAAAGGATTGCAATAAACAGAAATGGCTAGTAGTCAACATTCAATGGGGATGAATTGAATAGAGCATGGATTGAATTGTCTGATATTTATTGAGTTTTTAAACTTTGGCTATTCATGATAGGCATCACTAGATGGACAGCTCAGATTAATCCATCTCCCTGCCATCTCTTGAATAGATGACTCTGCTATATTAAGGGTCTTTGCCTAAGTTGTTGATAATACTGTAGAGATGGAAGAAGCTGAAGGTGGTAGAGCCATCTCTCTACATGTATAGGGTTATCTGCCAATATGAGTTGTCCAACTAGTGGGCCTCAATATGAATGGAGAATGATTTGAAAATCATAATTATTGGAAGACCATGGCTTACCATCACTTAATGTTGAGACCATTAAACTGTATTTCCTTCCTACCATCCATTTGAAGGCCACTTTGTAAATTGCTAGGATCATTTGACAAATCCTGGCTTATGTATTTTAACAATATGGCTCTACCATATTCTGCTTCTTTTAGCTCTATGGTATGGTCTCCCTTCTCAATCAAGGGGCCTGGTTAATCATGGTGTGTTTTTGTCATGTGTTCAAGTAGTAGTGATTCATCCACCATGCCTGTGGCATACATGTAGCTCAATCCAGACTGTCCAAATTATTCGTCCTACCATGGATGGAGCATAGCTTGGAAACCTCACTAATCATATGACCTTGATGTTCTGATATCGCAAGTTGGAGTTTGGACAGCTGACCATTTTCATTTTTAGAAATACATTTGATGGTTGCTGAGTCAATGGCTAGGACTGTTTGATTGGTTGGTTGGGTAACCATTCTCTGCTGGTATTGGTATGTAGCAGGACAGAGTACATACCTCCCCCAAGCAATACCTTCCAACCATAGATAAGCAACTGCTCAAATGGGAGGATGGATAGTCTAGTCAAAAATGGGCTTCTTGCACTTCATCCAAACAAATCATCATTGTCATATCCCAAACCAGTGTCTAAACAAATCATTGAAGTTGGACGACACAAATTTCCTCGAATGGTCTCAATTTGCCAAGATGTATATCGTTGAGGGAGGAAACCTAGGGCATGTGATCAAAGTTAATGATCATAGTTTTAAGCTAGGTACCATCCATGACATATTTATATAGACCTGGATTTGACATAAAAACCCATTGGTGAAAAGCTATCCACCTCTTAACATGCTTATCTACAGCCAGGGATTGAAAACCTTTAGGAAATCCTAAAAAAACATACTTTGCTTTATACATGAGGACTTTCTCATCTTCTAGAGCTTTTCTTTCACATAATTCTCTTTCAGAAATGTTTGTTTACTTAGCATTGTATTTCTGTTCTCAGTATGAAGATAAAATGTGTATTTTTGTTGTTGCAAACCTTAATGAGCTTGTATATTACATTTTTTTATCTTGACTTATTATTGTGATTAGTTAGTTTATAGTAGTGACTTGTAATAGTTAGATTTGTAAGTTAGATAATTAGTTACTCGTTTGAGGATTTCTATGGGGCCATACATAGATATGGTGTATTTTTGGTGGCATAAAAATCGCTCAAATTGTCCCATTTTAGACAGTTCAAGGTTAAATGGATAGTATGCTTTCATATAATTTATTTAAATGTTCATGCCTGATCCACAGTCCATCTCCTTGTTTCTCTGTGGATCTGTTTCTTCCATTTCGTATCCAATGCCAAATATCATTACATTGCTTAAGACTTTTTGCATCGGAATGTAATGTAAGATCAACTTATCTAAAGAGGCATAGAGAGATGCTGCCAGATTTTTGGCATGGACGTTTAAGTGGGAATATGAAAGTATTACAATCTATCCAATCTTGGATGAGTAACTAATTTAGAATTTAATTGTATTAGCTCGAAATTGATGAAGCAGACTTGGATGTACATTAGAGCTATCCAAGTGAGCATGGGTCCCTGAAAGGTGGGAACCGCTAGATGTGACCATGATGAAGCTGTCCATTTCCTATGGATAACATTGGAGGGGCTTGGCCATTTGGACAGGCCATGTTTATGTATTTGATAGAAATTAATGGAGTAGACCCGGATGTGCGTCGGAGCTATCCAGATGAGAGGGGGTCCTTGAAAGGTGAAAACTGCTGGATATGATTATGATGAAGCTGTCCATTTCCTATGGACAACATTGGAGGGGCCTAGACATTTGGACAGGCCGTGTTTATATATTTGCTCGAAATTAAGAGAGCAGACCCGGATGTGCGTCAGAGCTATCCGAATGAGTGAGGGACCTTGGAAGGTGGGAACCATTGAATACGACCATGATGAAGCTGTCCATTTCCTATGGACAACATTGGAGGAGTCTGGCCATTTGGACAGGCCGTATTTATGTATTTGCTCGAAATTAATGGAGCAGACACAGATGTGCGTTAGAGGTATCTGGATGAGCGGGAGTCCCTGGAAGGTGGGAACCACTGTTATGACCATGATGAAGCTGTCCATTTCCTATGGACAGCATTGGAGGGGTCTGACCATTTGAACAGGCCGTTTTATGTTTGTATTTGCAGGTACCACACCCTTAACCTAAACCTATAACCCTAAACCTATAACTTAAACCCATTCTCAATTCCTCTAAAGCTATAACCTATAACCTAATCCCAAATTATAACCTTAACCTATACCAACAACCTAAACCTAAACCAATACCTATAATCCAACCTAAACCTATACTTATAACCTAAACCCAAACCTATACCTATACTTATAACATAAACCTAAACTTAAACCTATACTTATAACCTAAACCTATTCTCAAATACCAAAACCGATACCTATGCCTATAACCTTAACCTAAACCTATTCTCAAATCCAAAAACCTACACCTATAACCCAAACCTAAACTCGATCCTGAACTCGAACCCGATTTCCTAAACCTAAACCTTAACCCATAACCTAAACCTATACCTATATCCGAAACCTAAACCTTAATTTATAACCTAAACCTATACATATAACCTTAACCAAAACCCATTCTCAAATCCCAAAACCTATAACCTAAACTTAGAACTTAACCTATAACATAAACCTAGACTTATAACCTTAACCTAAACTTATTCTCAAATCCCAAAACATATACTTATAGCCAAAACCTAAACCTTAACCTTAACTTATAACTTATACTTACAACCTTAACCTAAACCTAAGCCTTAACCTATAACCTAAACATATACCTATAACCTTAACCAATACCCTAAACCTAGACTTATAACCTTAACCTAAACCTATTCTCAAATCTCAAAACCTATACCTATAACCTAGACCTAAACCTTAACCTATAAACTAAACCTAGACTTATAAACTTGACCTAAACCTATTCTCAAATCCCAAAACCTATACCTATAACCCAAACATAAACCCGATCCCAAAACCGAACCCGATTTCCTAAGCCTAAACCTTAACCTATAACCTAAACCTATACCTATATCTTAAACCTAAACCTTAACCTATAACCAAAACCTAGACTTATAACCTTAACCTAAACCTATTCTCAAATCTCAAAACCTATACTTATAACCCAAACCTAAACCCAATCCTAAACCTGAACCAGATTTTCAAAACCTAAACCTCAACCTATAACCTAAACCTATACCTATATCCCAAACCTAAACCTTAACCTATAACCTAAACCTATACTTATAACCTTAACCGAAACCTATTCTCAAATCCTAAAATCTCGACCTATAACCTAAACTTAAACCTTAACCTATAACTTAAACCTAGACTTATAACCTTAACCTAAACCTATTCTCATATCCCAAAACCTATACTTGTAGCCGAAACCTAAACCTTAACCTTAACTTATAACCTATACTTACAACCTTAACCTAAACCTAAGCCTTAACCTATAACCTAAACATATACCTATAACCTTAACCAAGACTTATAATCTTGACCTAAACCTATTCTCAAATCCCAAAACCTATACCTATAACCAAAACCTAAACATAATCCCAAATCCGATCCCAATTTCCTAAACCTAAACTTTAACCTATAACTTAAACCTATACCTATAGCCTAAACCTAAACCTTAACCTATATCCTAAACCTATACTCATAACCTTAACATAAACCTATTCTCAAATCCCAAAACCTATACTTATAGTCGAAACATAAACCTTTACCCTAACCTATAACCTATACTTACAACCTTAACCTAAACCTAAGCCTTAACCTATAACCTAAACATACAACTATAACCTTAACCTATAACCTAAACCTAGACTTAAAAACTTAACCTATACCTATTCTCAAATCCTAAAATAGAAACCTAAACCTATTCTCAAATTCCAAAACATATACTTATAATATAACCTAAACCTATACCTATATCCTAAACCTAAACCTTAACCAATAATCTAAACCTATACTCATAACCTTAACCTAAACCTACTCTCAAATCCCAAAACCTATACTTATAGCCAAAATCTAAACCTTAACCTTAACCTAAAACCTATACTTACAACCTTAACCTAAACCAAAGCCTTAACCTATAACCTAAACGTATACCTATAACCTAAACCTAGACTTATAACCTTAACCTAAACCTATTCTCAAATCCCAAAACCTCTACCTATAATCCAAACCTAAACCCGATCCCGAACCCGAATCCGATTTTCTAAACCTAAACCTTAACCTATAACCTAAACCTATACCTATAGCCTAAACCTAAACCTTAACCTATAACATAAACTAAGACTCATAACCTTAACCTAAACCTATTCTCAAATCCCAAAACCTATACTTATAGCCGAAACCTAAACCTTAACCTTAAGCTCTAACCTATACTTACAACCTTAACCTAAACCTAAGCCTTAACCTATAACTTAAACATATACCTATAACCTAAACCTAGACTTATAACCTTAACCTAAACTTATTCTCAAATCCCAAAACCTATACTTATAACCTAACCCAAACCTAAACCCAATCCCAAACACGAACCCGATTTCCTAAACCTAAGCCTTAACCTATAACCTAAAACTATACCTATATCCTAAACCTAAACCTTAACCTATAAAATAAACCTAGACTTATAACGTTATCCTAATCATATTCTCAATTCCAAAAACCAATACCTATAACCGAAACCTAAACCCGACACCGAACCCGTACCCGATTTCCTAAATCTAAACCTTAACCTTTAACCTAAACCTAAACCTATATCCTAAACCTAAACCTTAACCTATAACCTAAACCTATACTTATAACCTTAACCTAAACCTATTCTTAAATCCCAAAACCTATACCCGTAACCTAAACTTAACCTTAAAAATAACCTAAACCTAGACTTATAACCTTGACCAAAACCTATTCTCAAATCCCAAAACCTATACTTATAGCCCAAACCTAAACCTGATCCCGAACCCCAACCTGATTTCCTAAACCTAAACCTTAACCTCTAACCTAAACCTATACCTATATCCTAAACCTAAACCTTAACATATAACCAAAACCTAGACTTATAACCTTAACCTAAACCTATTCTCAAATCCCAAAACCTATACTTATAACCCAAACATAAACCCAATCCCGAACCCGAACCCGATTTCTTAAACCTAAACCTTAACCTATAACCTAAACCTATACCTATATCCTAAACCTAAACCTTAACCTTAACCTATAGCCTATACTTGGAACCTTAATCTAAACCTAAGCCTTATCCTATAACCTAAACATATACTGATAACCTAAACCTGAACTTATAACCTTAACCTAAACCAATTCTCAAATCTCAAAACCTATACCTATAACCTAAACCTAAACCTTAACGTATAACCGAAACCTAGACTCATAACCTTAACCTAAACCTATTCTCAAATCCCAAAACCTATACTTATAGCCGAAACCTAACCCTTAACCTTAACCTATAACCTATACTTACAACCTTTACCTAAATCTAAGCCTTAACCCTTAACCTAAACATAAAACCTAGACTTATAACCTTAACCTAAACCTATTCTCAAATCTCAAAGCCTATACCTATAATCTAAACCTAAACCTTAGCCTATAACCTGAACCTAGACTTATAGCCTTAACCTAAACCTATTCCCAAATCCCAATACCTATACTTATAGCGAAAACCTAAACCTAAACCTTAACGTTAACCTATAACCTATACTTACAACCTTAACCTAAACCTAAGCCTTAACCTATAACCTAAACATACATCTATAACCTTAACCTATAACCTAAACCTAAACTTATAACCTTAACCTAAACCTATTCTCAAATCCCAAAACCTGTACCTATAATCCAAACCTATACCCAATCCTGAACCCAAACTAGATTTCTTAAACCAAAACCTTAACCTATAACCTAAACCTATACCTATAGCGTAAACCTTAACCTTAACCTATAACCTAAACCTAGACTCCTAACCTTAATCTAAACCTATTCTCAACTATCAAAACCTATACCTATAACCTAAACCTTAATCTTAGCCTGTAACTAAAACCTAGACTTATATCCTTAATCTAAACCTATTCTCAAATCCCAAAATCTATGCTTATAACCGAAACCTAAACCTTAATCTTAACCTATAACCTATACTTGCAACCTTAACTTAAACCTAATCCCTAACCTATAACCTAAACATAGACTTATAACCTTAACCTAAACCTATTCTCAAATCTCAAAACCTATACCTATAACCCAAACCCGTACCCAATTTCCTAAACCTAAACCTTAACATATAACCTAAACCTATACCTATATCCTAAACCTAAACCTTAACCTATAACCTAAACCTATACTTATAACCTTAACCTAAACCTATTCTCAAATCCCAAAACCTATTCCTATAACTTAGACTTTAACCTTAACCTATAACCTAAACCTAGACTTATAACCTTAACCTAAACCTATTCTCAAATCCCAAACCTATTCTTATAGCCAAAACCAAAACCTAAACCTTAACCTTAACCTATAACCTATACTTACAACCTTAACCTAAACCTAAACCCTAACCTATAACCTTAACCTATAAACTAAACCTAGATTTATAACCTTAACCTAAACCTATTCTCAAATCTCAAAACCTATACCTACAACCTAAACCTAAACCTTAGCATATAACCTAAACCTTGACTCATAGCCTTAACTTAAACCTATTCTCAAATCCCAAAACCTATATTTATAGCCGAAACCTAAACCTTAACCTTAACCTATAACCTATACTTACAACCTTAACCTAAACCTAGGCCTTAACTTATAACCTAAACATATACCTATAACCTTAACCTATAACCTAAACCAAGACTTATAACCTTAACCTAAACCTATTCTCAAATACGAAAACTTATACTTATAACCTAAACCGAGACCTTAACCTTAACCTATAACCTGTACTTATAACCTTAACCTAAACCTAAACATTAACCTAAACTCAAATCCCTAAACCTTAATCTATAACCAACCTAAACCTATACTTATAACATAAACCTATTCTCAAATCCCAAAACCTATAACCTAAACCTAACCTTTCCATAAACCTATAACCTACACTTATAACCTAAACCTATATCTATAACCTTAACCTAAACCTTAACCTTAACCTATAACTTAAACTTATAACCTTAACCTAAACTTATAACCTTAACCTAAACTTATAATGTAAACCTTAAGCTATAACCTAAACTTATAACCTAAACCTATAACCTAGCCTAAACTTAAAGATATTTCCATAAACTGACTTTAGTCTTTTCATTGTTGACATGGATAAGAGTTGAATGCGAGCTAAGAACAGGTTTGTCTCAGAGTATAAACAAGGGGTTTAAGAGTTCATGGAATTTGTGCGAAATCGGGCGGATTCAAGGAATAGGATTAGGTGTCCATGTTGAAAATGCAAGAACATGATATTTAAGACTTTAGAAAAAGTAGAGGATGATTTGTTCATAGTTAGGATTGATCAGGGTTACACTTGGTGGATCTATCATGCTGAAGTATGACCCATAGAGTTGAGCCCATTGAAGTCCTTGCTGATCTAATTATGTCGGATGACGAGGATGAAGACGTTGACGAAATGCAAGATATCATAGGGGATGTGTTCATGGGAATAACTGTAAATACTGATTTTGTAGCGACAAGAAGTAGCTAAGATATTCCTCCAATGAGTGATGTCGAATCAGAGAAGTTTAGTATGTTGTTGAGGGATGTAAAATGTACATTTTATCTAGGGTGTGATAACTTCTCCAAGTTGAATTTTCTTACAGAGTTACTTCATTTGAAGATAATAAATCATTGAAGTAACAAATCGTTCGACATGTTGCTTGAGTTGTTGAAAGAAGCATTACCGGACGGTGAGACATTTCCTAAGTCTCATTACGAGGCCAAATCCTTGATGCGAGACTTGGGCCTTGGTTTTGAACTCATACATGCATGTATAAATGATTGTTTATTATATTAGAAAGAGCATGATAAGGCTTAAAAGAGTGTCAAGAATGTGGAGAGTCTAAGTGAAAGTATGGCAAAGCCAGGGGTAAGAAAATCCCACAAAAGGTGTTAAGGTACTTCCCATTGAAACCCAGACTACAAAGATTGTTTGTCTTGTAAGATGGCTGAAATATGAGGTGGCATAAGGAGAAACGCGTTCATGATGATAGTACACTGAGGCACCCTACGGACTCTGAAGCCTGGCAAAATTTTGACAAGTAACATGACTGGTTTACAGAGGATTCTCGCAATGTTCAACTGGGTTTTGCAAGTGATGGTTTTAATTCATTTAGATGAGTAGCTCGTACAGTATGTGGCCAGTGGTACTTATGCCCTACAATTTACCTCCTTGGTTTTGTATGGAGTCATTTTTTATGATGTCATTGCTTATTCTTGGACCCAAGTCACCTGAGAATGACATTGATGTATATTTGCGACCATTAGTAAATGAGTTAAATGACTTGTGGAGTCAAGGTATACAAATGTATGACACATTTGCAGGACAGACATTTTGATTACATGCAGCGGTCTTGTGGACAATAAATGACTTTTTCGCGTATGATAATTTGTCTGGGTTTAGCACGAAGGACAAGTTGGCTTGTCCTACATGTGGTATTGAGACTTGTTCATTGTCATTAAAGCATGGTAGAAAAATGTGTTATATGGGCCATCGTCGCTTCCTTCCGAGAAATCATAGTTGGTGCAAGAAGATAATGATCTTTGATGGAAAACAAGATCATAAGCCACCCCCTGAAAGAGCTATCTGGAGAAGATGTGATACAACAACTGAGTAACATTGGAGAAGTTAGATTTGGTAAGGCATCACACTTGAAGAAGAGGAAACGTACAATATTGGACTATAACTGGAGGAAGAAGAGTATCTTTTTTGAGTTGCCTTATTGGAGTGATATGAAATTACGACACAACTTAGATGTCATGAATATTGAGAAAAATATATGTGACAATATTTTCGAAACATTGATGAATATAGAGAAGAAAAAAAAAGACAGTTTCAAGGCTTGATTGGATCTACAAGAAATGGGTTTAAGGAAAGAGTTGCACTTGCAGCCACATAGAAATTCGTATACTATACCAGTAGCCTGTTAAACATTGACAAAACTAGAGAGGAAGCATTTATGTGAATGGTTGAGATCGGTGAAGTTTCCCGATGGGTATGCGTCAAACATATCTTAGCACATAAACATTACAGACTGTAAGGTAACAAGAATGAAAAGTCATGATTGTCATGTCCTTCTGCAACACCTATTGTCGGTTGCGATTCGTGGATTCCTGAGCAAGGATATCAGTGTGACGCTGATTGAGTTGGGGATATTCTTTAAGGATTTTTATTTGAAATTATTGAATTTAGTTATTATTTAATGACTGGAGAGGGACATTACCATAATCCTTTGCAAACTTGAAAGAATATTTCCACCTACATTTTTTTGATGTCATGGTACACCTAGCGATTCACTTACCGCACGAGGCGAAACTTGCAGGCCCAGTACAATATCATTGGATGTATCCGATCGAAAGGTGGTATAACCTATTAAAATTTTTATTCATTTCATACACTATATATATCCATATTTTCATACGTATAACATAGTGGTTTTGTGTACAGATACCTTCACACACTCAAACGATTTGTGAGGAATAAGGCACGATCGGAGGGTCGATAACTGAAGCGTACATTGATAATGAGTGCCTTACATTTTGCTCCATGTATCTTCGTGGCATAGAGACTATATTCAACCGAGAAGATTGGAATGCCGATGAAGGGCAGGAGCATGAACAAGGACTCATATCTGTATTTGCATATAATATTCGTCCTTTAGGATCCCCAACGTTTCAAGATATGGGCCATGGGGATCTAGCAAAGGCGCGGTGGTATGTGTTACATAATTGTGAAGAAATAGAGTCGTACTTGGAGTAAGTCTTCCCTCGATTATTATTTTCTCTACATACAATGATCTTAATGTTTCTTGCTGACGACGTGCCATTTATGTGTAGCGAACACATAGACGAGATGAAGTCTAAATTTTCCAAAAATTATGATCGAATGCATCAGGATTAGTTTACAGAATGGTTCACCGAACGTGTAAGATTTCACATTCACTACAAGAAAAGACACTTTTACCTACGAAAATTGTCATAGGCAAAAGTCTTTTTTTCGTAGGTAAAGACTTTTGTCGATGAAAATTTTCGTAGGCAATTTCGTTGCTAAAAGACTGAGGGGAAAAACTTTTACCAACGAAAAAAAAATTTCGTTGGCAAAGATAAGACTTTTACCGACGAATTTGTTTCGTAGGTAAAAGCTTTTACCAACATTGTTTTTCATAGGCAAAAATATTGACAAATCTTTTTTACCTATGATTATTTTCGTACCTAAAAATATTTACAAAACTTTTACCTACGAATTTGTTCGCAGGTAAAAATTATTACAAAACTTTTACCTACGAATATCTTCATAGCTAGAAATATTTACAAAACTTTTCCCTACTAACATTTTCGTAGGTAAAACTATTTACAAAATATATACCCACGAATATTCTTGTAGCTAAAAATATTTACAAAACTTTTACCTACGAATTTTGTCATGGGTAAAGATATTTACAAAACTTTTACCTACGAATTTTGTCGTAGATATAAATAAGTAAAAAACTTATACCTACAAATATTTTCGTAGCTAAAAATATTTTCTTATACATTTACCTACAAATATTGTCATAGGTAAAAACATGGAGGAGACTTTTTACCTACGAAATATTTCGTAAGTAAAACTCTCTCTTTTTTTTTTCCCATCCTGTCACCACAAAATTCCTGATATACACCTGTCACAATATATTTAATCATATTTTTCCTGATATACACCTGTTATATAATATATTTCATTATATTCACATTCACATCCATCTAAACCCAAACTATGTAGATCCATCCAAACATAAACTAAAAGAAAAAGAAAAGCAGAGTGAAATTAAAAAAGTGACGATGCATTGGTAGGTCAAGAGATCGTAAGAAGAATACGTACAAGGAGATTCATAGCATGAACAACTTGATGGAATAGAAGAGAATGTCGTCCGTTAATCATTTTGTTAAAAACAAGAAAGATTACATTGAAGCTATAAAAAATATCCTTGTTTTTTTTTTTTTTTTTTTGAAGGATAACTAAATCCTCAGGTGGAAGTTTACATAATTATTGTTAATTAAAATGAGATCAAATCATTTTTAAGTGTCTACCAAATAAGGCCTAAGAATGTCCAGGATTTTGTGATTCTTGGGTAGAAGTTTACCTCGTTGTGGTCTCTTCTTGCCCCATTTACAGTAGTATAAGCTTCAACCCAAGATGACCACCCTTATAAATGTTGTCACGCTCACAAGGATCGCAGTTTTCATTACTTTCCTATAGTCCGCTGTTTTAATAGTGAATTCTTTGCATTTCAATAGCAATTCTACAACCAGCCAGCTCTGCATATCAACATACACTTCCAAGTTTTCATAGGAAACCCTTTATCAGACATAAAATCTAACCATTCCCTATGAAATACTATGCCGACTCTAACATCACCCGAAAAACATAAAATCTAATCATTCACTTCTTTAAATTTTTTTATATAAATAGGTACCTGCACCATAGAATTCCTTTCAATTCTTTCCCAGTATCCAAACAAATTTTCTGGATTCAACATAATCACATTTCCCATGCCTAAATGTGACAAAATAGAATCTTTCTCCAAGGATTTGGCTTCCTACAAAATCAAGTCTTTAGGCCTGTTGAAGAAAAAAGGTTTGCATTCATACAAAAATGCCATTGAATAGTATATACAATATCAAATTTCAAGATTTATATTTTCAGTAAGCAAGTGATATTGAGATGAAATCTTTACCTGAGAATGCATATACCTCATTCCTTGAGTAAAAGAACCCTGATGAGCAATCTAGCAAATTCATTTACCATAGAAACAATCAGAAGACATTATGATAAGCTCATGCAAATAACACTCAAATCTATTATAACCATGTGATGTGAACATGATAATAAATAAATAATAATAAATCATAAGGGTTTATTCAATTCCACCTAGTTGCTAGGGCCAAGCTGCACTGCGACCACATCCTTTTTGCCAGATCCATCGCTAGCCTTAGCAGGTCCTATCACCCTCTCAAAAGTTCCACTTAAAGAATTATATATATATATACATATATATATATATATATATATATATATATATATATATATATATATATATATATATATATATATATATATATATATACCTAACCTAAAACATATACCCAAATCGGTGGATAACCAAAAACGAAGAAGATGTAAATTTTGGTTACCTTCAGCTGCAATGGCAAATCCATTCCCAAAAATCAATACAAAAGAAAATAAAAGAGTGTCAGTTTAAACTCTTAAAACCTCAAAATGCATGTAACTTTTACCAATTCAAAAAATGAAGACCAATATTACTGCTCTTCTCCATTAAAAAATAATGGCGGACTTCTTCCCGTTGCACGCAGGACCATTGGCTATATATTACTTGCAATCGATCATTAATAGGACAATCAACAAAAAGAAAAAAAAAGTAGAGACTAAATGTAAAAGAGTCATTGATTAAAGGGTTGTGATATTGCTATATAAAGGAAAAACTTTAGTCATGGATGAAAGGTTCACATTCTTATATTAATGACATGGATAACATTAAAAATGTCACAAGGAATTACGAAAGTTTTACTACAAATCAATATAAAGAGCATTGCATCTATGACCTAGATTAGATTCCCACATATAAATGGAGCTTACCTGCTTATCTCGTTTCCCAAATACAAAGAGCACTGCATCTATGACGTTGCTTTTATCACTTCCATTCGGACCCACTACCGCTAAAAAACTCTACAGATAACAGAAAATTCAAATGAGACAATAAACACCTGAGTCAAGATGGAGTGCACCAAGCAAAATTGTGTGAAATTCTCACTCAAGTAACCAGAAAGGGACCAGATCCAGTGCCACTGGAGGCATGGGAGGTACCATGCCCCATGTCATTGCTGCACATGTGACATGCGTGCACTAGATCCATAAGTTAATGATAATTTGATTGGCTTATGCATCTGAACAGTGAACTATTTGGCACAGGGACAAAAAAAAAAGAGTAATTAAAGGAAAGAGAGATATAAGACTTATAGGCACATGCACGGACTATAGATTCAACATAATTTGACTTCCTCGAAAAAAACCTTCCAAGAGTCTCAACATAACACATATTTGGCTTGCTATGAATGGAATGAATATTAGTTTGCAACAAATTCCAGATGTGTTTTAACACAAATAAGCCTCTGATCTTGAAACAAATTATCGACTGATGAAGAAATCATTCTAGCATTGACCTCAGTGAAAGGACGGTGAGGATTTGGATTATAGCATGCAAGAATAGCCACAACTGCTTCCCTGTATGCCAACCTCAGCTTTAACTCCTCCGGAATTTCAGTACTATCTTCTTGACCGGTTTCAAACGTACCCTTTTGCTGCAAGGGGGTAGATTGAGAACATGTGTACACAATCGAATTAGTGAAACACTATAATTATCCATGTAAGTGGGAAAAAAAACAAAGGACTCCAAAATTACCAACGATTGCTTTATATCGAGAGGCAAAGAGCACTAAGTACAATGTAGCTAACAAAAGGAGTTTTTTCCTAGAAACATTGTGATTTTAATGCAAATCCATGTCTATGCACAATTCTCATGCATTGGCATGGATTTGTGGCGAGGAAAAAAATAATATTTAAGTGAAAATGGGGGAAATTAGAGAAATCCTTTTTTTTTTTCATTTTTATATTGGAAAATACGTGTTCTTCACTATTAATTAATGTCGAAATTTTATATATTGATGAGTGTTGGCCAATCTATTGATTGGATACAAATTTTATATATTTATTTTATAATAATTTTTTCAACAACACATGGTTAGGTCCCTATGAAATGGAAACTTGTGTGTAGTTGGTTTTTTTTTTTTTGGCAATATTTTGCTTCCAGCATATGTAAACATGTGGCTTGGTTATGTAATTTCATAATCTGCACTTTCTATAAATAAATCATTTTTTTTAAAGAATAAAACAAAAAAAAAAAAGACTCTGGGAACTACTAGTAAAGATATCATGCATAGGGGCCTTTCAAAAAAAAAATATCATGCATAGGGGCCTTTTAAAAAATATATATCATGCATAAGGACTGATATAGCTATATATAAAACCATAATGTTGTGTATACAAGTGATACAATTTTCAAAGCATAAACCATATTTATGTAAATCTGTCAGGTGGCACCCACTTTGGGTCTTGTCTTGTACACACATGTGGCTTGGAATGTGATTGCATCACTTATGGGCTAACCAATTGGTATGAGGCTCCACATGCAATGAAGAACCTGATTTCCAAATAAAGTTTTGTTTTCTTGAGCATTCTCACTATAAGATGGTTTATCATGATTTTTTCAACATGCTGACACAAATTCATGAAGAGATTGCAGTTTGAAGTTTGAGGCAATAACTTAAAATTACCAGATCATGGAGTTAACCATGAAGGTGAGGTTATGGTTAATGGTGTTGCTCAATCATACATGTGTACATTTTCTAAGTATTATATACATCATGAATCTCAATAGAAACCAATTTTCAATCATGTTACTAGAAAGAGCATAACACACGTGTTCCGATTCCTACACATGAGATCGTGTACCAATATCTTCCACTGTCAATTGGCTGTGGACTGCAATCATATGCACGTCCAAATTTCAAATCCCATCAACTTTTCAAAAATAAGGTGGAATTTTCATAGGACTTCTCATCCACAATCAACATGAGCTGGGAAGATGTCAGCTAAAAAATCATCTTTAGCAATGGAAACATGCAATCTCTTCTATATATAAAATGATGGTTGAAATTTTGCAATACAAAGGACTGCTTGTCATGCCCCAGACTCGGTAAACTGACCTCACAAGGAACCCGATGACCGGTTCTGGCCGCAACAGCCTCCGTAGTACCCCATTCTTGGCTCCGGAGGCAGGTTCCGATCCTGGGATCCTACAAGGAGGATTTCCACAACAATATAATCATTTCCAATATGAGTATACCCAAGATCATAGCAAGTAAATCTGAGAATAACAAAGGCATACATCACAAAATTCACTATGAATTTGAACTTTTACAAGCTTACATCAGGTTCAAAAGGACATACATAAGATAACAGAAGAAAGAAGGAAGAGAATCTGCAACACTGGGTCCTCGGCTTGCACACCTATCCAAGCTCTGTTGCTAAGACACCAACTTACGATCTCCTGCACGCTGCATAAGCTTATAGAAAGCTTAGAGGTGGTGACAGTGTGTGATAATGGTGCTCAGAAGAAGATAGAGAATGCAGAAGGGAGTCACGATCAATGCTAATACCACGAGCCTTACCAAAGCGATCATGAATATAAGAAGATATACCAAGGTAGTATGATAATGTAGGAAACCATACCAAGGCTATATAGCGCAATGAGTAATGTAATGCAATGAGTACTGGGCGCCATGCCAAGGCGGTGCATTCTGAGGCTTACACAGCCAATGCAAATGTAATGCGAAGTAATGCCAATGCTCATATCCAATCCACATATCAAGTACATTTCCATCATAAGGAAATCACCGGGGTCCATTACACTGCTGGATGACTGCCGCTCTACAGATCCCGCACAGTCAAACGAGCGTAAGAGACCTCACTACCCGCCTGTGGACAACCAATCACCAACAAGGCCTGAAGGTAGCGGACCCATTCACGAGCTGGTCAGACTCAGCCTAGCAATGCCCTCTTACATCAGGCGAGTAAGGCCACACCCCTATCCAACCGACTACACGACAGTGAGAGTCGCGGCCTAACGGTATAAGGCCCTCGTGCGCTCATATATACCACTCGGTCACGGCGCTGGAGCAGATCCTTGGTACCATGGAAGTTTTGAAAATTTCATCCATGGGCATCCTATTCACCCGGTATGCTCAAGTAACATTTTTGGTGTCCAAACATGGCCATCCACGATGTATCTGTGGAGGCTACAGCCCTGATGAAGCAAGGGCGATAATGCTCATATGTTATGCAATGCCAGATGCATGGATCACACAATCAACCATGCATCAATCCCAGGCATCCAACGTGCTCAATAGGGGATACTACGTCTCTCGGAAAAAGTATCATGCAATGCCCAATGACACAATATGACCACACATACATAGTGCCAACCAAGCATACAATGATGTACATGGGCCATGAAGATGAGTTTAGACGCATTATGCGGTGATATATAAAGTAGCATACTCCTATCCAAGAAGGGACCAAGACTAGGTATTTAAACAATATCCATAAGGAATCTCACCTCTAATGGGGGCCCATTTACCTGAGGTAACCCACGAGACTAAGTATACAACTATGGGTCTAAGTAATACAGAAATGATTCAGCAAGAATTTAAGATGAGTATCTATTCACATTTAGATACAACCGGGCCTAAAGGGATCCATAATGGAGACATTTAACTATCATTCCTCAAAAATGTATATCAACCATGAACTATATGGATAGAAGGCCCAAGACCTACATTTAAGATAACAATAAAGATAACTACATACATATATTCCTCGTAATAGGCCATAAAAAGATAAAATATCACTTTTAACAATATGGGCCCCAAGAGGGGAATTAAGGCCCAAGGCTCAATTCTCAATGGCCATAAAATCCATGCATTGAGTTAGACTTGGTGGGCAGCCCGCATACACAATATACGACTAAATAAGTTTAAGTTTGGATGAAATGGGCCCAACTACATTAGCCCAATATCTTATCAATTTAAGTGGACAATCAAAGGCCCAATACTATCATTGTCTTAGCCCACAAGTCCATCAAAATGGTGGAAGTCGGCCCAATATACGGTTGGGCTAATCAAGGACGACCCTGCCCACTCTAGGCCCATGGGATGCCCCAAAAATTTGATCTAAGATGGAGTCCTCATTTAATCACTAAAGGTGACCCAAAAAAATACACTGATTAAGCCCAAAGATTATAAGAAAACATAAGCATGCAACAAGTACACAAGTTCTCAAATGGTGGGCCCTGCAGCCAAATAAAGTTTTAACCATAAAATTTTACATTAAGGCCCTTGGATAAACTTTTGGCCAGTTTAACTTCCAAAACCTGCTAAGGTCCAGAAATCAGTTGACTATGTGGAAATAATCTCATGAAAGCCAACTATATTCGCTGGGGGACCCCACCAGATGGAGAGTGCGTATATATTATGAAAAGATCAAGTGGGCCTGTTACTGGATTGTGAGTCCAGCAATAACCCAAGACAGACAGTGCATCAATAATCGGGCGATCCAAGGCTTGGATGGCCTGGACTAAACATGCGTTAAGGTAGGTTCCACATACATACACATTAAGCTCTAAACAATGGCCTAGGGTCCATGGTGGGCCTTTAACCATCCATAGAGAAATCCATGGCCCTACCTTAGGATCACACAGGAGGACGTTCAACCTCAACTGGCTTCCAAGAGGTAGCCCGCCACTACTCATATAATATAAGGTCTAAAGCCCACGCAAAGCATGGCCTAATGGGGCATACATCAAGCCCAACTTATAGGCCAGATAGTGGATCCTCAAGTAAGGTTTGGGCCCAACCACAAAGGTTATAATTTCATATATTGTGGTGAGCTTCATAGGCAGCCCAGTAATTCATTTACATGGCCAAGTTTTTACATTTAACACAAGTGAGTTGGGCCTCACTTTTGACCTAAGTATAGGGTCAATTTAGTGGGCAGCCAAGAGCCCAACTTCTTGCATATTATTTCTTTTAAGCCCATCACAATAAATGGGAGAGTATAGCCCCAAGATCAATGAGCCTATCCAAAAGAACTATGTCCACAATGCCTAATCACTATCACAAAAAGGGCGGCTATGCATATACGATATTACATAATGGGCCCAAAACAAAAGTCATCCAATTCCTTCATTATGATGGATAAAAGGATAACCCATAAGTCTAAGAATACACAAGGGAGAGACCTATAACAATACGGTGGGCCTTGCCTCATCAGACAAAGACTTAACAAGGCCCTCCACAATATGCATTTATGTGGGCTTTGCAAGTCAGCCCATAATTAAACACTTCATGAGGGCAGCAAGGCCCATTAATACACATGATCATCTTATAGACAACCCATTAGGCTCGTAATTTAATAAGGTCAACCCTTGCACAATCTTAGGCTCAAGAAAGAAACTCCCAGCCCATTGAGCCTATAAAACTACTAAAAATTCTGGTTAAGGCTAGCCCACAAAATCACCACAAAGGTGGGCCTCAAGGGGGTACTCATTAAGCATAAAATGTCTAAGGAAGGAAATCAAGGAGTGTGTGAATCACTCTCTCAAATCTAGTGTGCCACAATAGTTCCTAAACAATCAACGATGTAGCAATTTTTGGGCCCCTTGCTGGAATTCCAGCCCACCCATTTCCTGGGCCTGCTGGAGTCCAGAAATTTATTTAATTTAGATGGGTTACTAACCCATAGCGATCCATAGTGGGCCCCACCAGATAAAAGAGAGATATACAATACTTACTTCAAGTAGGCCATGCCATTAGAATGCAGGCCCAGCAACCCAAAGTAAGGGTGTGCCTGGGTATTTGACCCAAAATTGGTCCCAATTGCAGGCCACACCACGGTCGGTACAGAGGCTCGATGGCCCTAAACATTTATAGGGTGGTCCTTTTATATGTGGGTCACACCCCCATAAAATTTTATAATTTTTGGACATCTAAAAATATTTTAATTAATTCAAATAAAACAATTTGTCCTGAAACTCGGACTGATCTGGACACCATATAATAGTGGGCCGGTCCAGCCACCACCATAGTGTGTACAGGCGTCTAATGGCTCCAAAATTTTGTAGATATATCCTAAAATGATTTTAACACATCCCTATAAATTTTTATAATTTTTAGACACTAAAAAGTATTTAAATAAATTTTAAGGATATAATCTGTCCATGGTGAACTATTACTGCAATGTAACTGTCCTGAATTTGGGCCATCCAATGGGTGGGTTTTGGGCCTCCAAAATCTCTGAAATTTGGACCCAAGGTCCCTCATCAAGCCTACAACAATTTTGAATCCAGAAATATGGCCCAACTTCTTAGAAGGTACTTTTATGATTTAATTTTTTAGGGACTATGTTGCTGGACTGAACAGCAGAAATTTCTGGCAGTCTAATATGTTGGCCCACCCTTTTGGATGCCAAAATGGGATCCCTTGGCCCTGAAATTGTGTAGGTAGGCTCTACCATGGGTTGGACACCTCCCTACAAAATTTTAAAATTTTTGGAAAAATAAAAATATTTTATTTAACCCCTGCAATCTGTGTACAGATAAGTATTCCTGAAGAAATCTACTGCTAAAAAAAATATTGCTGGAAATGTGACTATCCCTATGTTTGGGACCACATGGGGTGGGCCTGGACCCAAACCCTTGGAAAATTTTGGAAAAAGGTGTTCCTACATCTGGATAACAAGTGGGGTCCACTGAGGTGGTCCACTTATTACAGAAACTCAGGTAAAAATGCTCATTTCCAACTTATAGTGTTGCTGAACTGTCCAGAAATTTCTGGACAGTTAGCCCTTCTGGACAGTTAGCCCACTTTGGCCCATCCCATGGGTCTCAATCATGAGGAAAATTGTGTGGACCCCATTCCACATCAAAGTGGGGTCAATGTACTGCAAAATACTCAAGAAAATTTGAGAGAAAAGGGCATGTAAACAGATCCAAACATTAGCTCAAAAGTCATGTTCCAACTGGGCATGGAATCTGGACAGCAACATATGTTGTCCATATTTCAGCCCATATAAATTAATCAAAGGGTTTATGACCCTGATTCAACATGTGGGGTTCACCTTGATGGGTTAACAAAATTTCAGACCCATGAGCTCACTCAGACATCCATGAAAATGCCATTTTGGAGGTCACCCAAACCATGCATGCATGGTGGGCTTGGACATCTAGTCAAAGTGGGCTTGGACTTCCCATCTAGCTAAGGGTCTGAGATGTTGCTGACCTCTCCTTGGTGGGCCACACATCATCAGAATACATAGGAGAAAAAAAAAAGAGAGAAAGGGAGAAGGAAGAAGCAATTGGCCATTGGTGTAAGGTCCCGCCACTAATGGACCTTTCACTCCACAATCTACACCATCCACCATGTATATACTTACATACAAGCTATTATGTATCAAGATAATTTTTTGGAGGGTAGGGACACCCTCTCTACATGCATGCAAAGGCCTAGATGGCCTATGAGATGCAAGAATAAAGGAGAAGGCATCATGGTGGGTCCATGGAGAATGGCCCACCATGGAAGGGAATGAGTAGGATCTAGGCCCATGACCTTCATCCTAAGAGCCATGTAGGACCTCCACCATGGATTGGTGGGTCATACATGCTTCCATGCATGTAGCAAAAGGGAAGGGAGAAAGGAAAGAAGAAGAAGCACCCACCTAGATCAACCTTGAAACTTACATCACCATCATCTAGAGGCTCCAAGCAACATGGATCAATGGCTAAGATCAAGTAAGAAGGGGTAGATGAGGAGGTATTTTAGGGAAAAAGGGCTGGAATGGAGGGAAGATGGGCTGGAGAAATGGAGGGGAGTTGCTAGGGAAGAAGAGGAGAGAGAAATGAGAGGGAGAGAGAGAGAGAGACTTTTAAGACTTGTAATGATGAGCTCTCTCTCTCTTAGGAAATGATGGTGGCCTATGGTGATATTAACAAGGCTTAGGGTGATAGTCTTTCTAGAAATCTCAGCCTAGGGTGAAATGATGGCATGAGAAAATGTGCAACCCATGGTGGGGTCCACCAATCATGCAACCAACGGCCCAAATAATGCGCGGCCTATAACTTTTGATGGACATGTCGAATTTATGCACGAGACGCGGCGTTGAAATCGCTACAACGAGGCGAACGCAATGACATTGGTCTCAGGTCAATCTGAGTTGGGTCTACATGACTGAACTCAAGGATGACCGTAAACACTAACCGAAAGTCGCCAATCACCGAAATTTGACCGGTAGGATCGCGGGACCAAGATGGACGGAATACATACTCACACACACTTGCACACATGCGAACTTGGTCGGGTCTCACGCTGCTGTAAAATGAAATTATCAATTTTCAGACTGGTATGTAGGCAACATGGAGACATGAGAGAGCCAACACCAACATGGATCCCAATAAGTCCATTGTTTTAGAAATAAACAAGAAAAACATTGATTCTCAGGCAGATTCTGATCATCGATAGGCATGCAAACATCCATTCTACACACAGCATATATTTCTTCGAACCATCAAATTTGTAGGCCCTATCGTGGATGGGGTACAGCCACAGAATCAGATTGGCCAGACAAAGGAACTCTGATCAAGGGACATTTTTTCTGTAGAATTTCGCCTGTTGTCTTCTTTCTACAATACCCTTCCCATTTGATGGATTTAGCGAGTTTGGACTGACTGCTGTAGAATTTTACCTGTTATCTTCTTTCTACAATACCCTTCCCATTTGATGGATATAAAGAGTTTGGACTGACACCTAATATTGCTAATTACAAATGATGATGTTTTGCGATATAATAATGTTATTAGAAGTGACATGAACTTAAAAAGACAAATTCCACTACATTAAAATAAGCCAACATGCCTAAATAGATTGATGGTCTTCGTCTTCTGCAGTATAGGATTTTTATATTGGTTCACATTCTGAGTATAGAAAACCAAGTTAATAGAAATATTTTTAACCAAAGATATATTCTTACTGACTGAAGCAGAGGCTGTTGGTTCAAGATGGTTGATTGCGAGAGTCGCTCAAAGTTGTATTTCTTGTCTACAGCATGCTGCATCAAATTCCAGATCTTAGTATGTGTTCATTTCACTATCTTAAGAATCCCACAACATCTAATTAGAAATTGATTGGTGCTAGGTAGGCAGGCCTTTATCCAAACACACCATTTATAAAGAACTGTCATAAGCATGAAAAACAAGCTTATGAAACATGAGAAGTGTGTGCATATGGATTTCCACTGATATGAAGAAAAAGGCAAAGTTACTTGATCTACAATAAATAAGCCTTGATCAATCTTCCCGACGATAAAACCAAGATTGAACTAGGGACTGGCTCCTCCTTGTTCTAAGATCATTGATACTAAATTGCAAAACAGAACATATCTCTGAACCAGAACTAGGGACTGGACTATCCAAAATCGCATTGGAAGATTGTGCCAATGGAGCTGTGTCGATCAAGCGGCCTCTTGCCTACATGCCCTGGGTCAAATAAACAGGCTGGTCTACCATCAGGTGGGCCACAAAGAACAGATCAAATGCATGGCTAAGAACAGTTTGGCCCAGTGTTCATTAAATGTACATTTTCCCCAACTGATGGGTGGGTGAACAAAACTCCCTGATTCCTGTGCCAGTGAATCTACATGTTGGGGCTTGCGGCCCACCTAATGAGCAACTTGGATCTTGCACATGAGAGCCATATTGGCACATGTCGAGGCATGTGTAGGTGCTGCTCCCTACAGACGCATGGTATCAACAAACCTCCAAACCAGATGCCTACATGGAAATGTACATCACAAGGCACAAGAAATGGCTTGGAAATGCACATTAAGGAAGCTCCGTGAAGGGCATCTCTGGGAAAGTTCATTGACCAATGGCGAGAGTTGTTTGCATCCGTCATCCAATTTCATAAAGAACTGTAGAAGCGCGAGACCTGTGTAGCCAAATAGAGCAGGAAAATGCAGAACAAGGTTGGCTCAGTTTGAAGCATTGAAATGTGCAAGCCCACATCAACACATGCTCAAATATGCATAAAAATGGTGCCACCAAATGGATTGTATGAAGAGGCTCTAATCGCATTGTGATTCGTCGGCAGTCCCCATCAACTGATAAGCATCCAAAATGCATGGATTATCAGAGGCCCCCACAGCCTTGAATATCTCAGCTCGAGCTGCTAATAAACCATAGTTCAAGTAACTACATGGGAGAGGAAAGAGAGATGTTAGTTGATACATATTGGAAGTGACATACACAATAAGCAGACAATGGTAATTAGACAATTCTTTTTGTATGCATGACAAAGCAAATTTTCTCTTTTTCTTTTTCTTTTCTTTCTTTTTTCTTTTTTCATTTTCTTTTCTTTCTTTCTTTTTCCTTTCCTTTTGGGTAAACATGGCAAAGAAAATTTTTCTTCCTGTATTACTTGCTCTACAAATCTTGACCTTCTTGTAAGAGAAAGTTGCCAGTTCCCTTCTTTTAAATGAACATGGTCCTAGAAGTTAAAACATTAAAACATAAGGAGAAGAAAACAAAGTGGAATAAAATAATAACATGTTTCAGAAGCCTATAAATGTGTAGAAGGTTGAGTAATACCCTTCCTTGGGAACTATAATCTGCCTCAAAAGAATCAGCCACTGGAATCACATGCTCATTATGGAGAAGAAAACAAAGTTATAACACACGCACTTTCAACATTAGATAAACATTGTTATCTCTATTTCAATTTCAGTAAAAACGTACACATTTGCTGAACCATGGACCCCATTTATACAGAAATCCATCACTGTATAAATTTTAGCTCATGCATTGTACAAACAGTTTGGACCGCTGAACCCTTGACCCCATTTGTATAGAAAACCCATCACTGTACAAATTTTAGCCCGTGCATTGTATAATGTCTCGTGCGAAATTACTTTCTACCTATGTTAGACATACTCAATTCAATGAAGTCTATCAAGCAGATGAAGAGCTCCACATGTACCTAACTAACAAGCAAAAAGTAAACAACACCATCAAAATAGGAATGTTTTTTTACAATATGGAATTTTTAGCCAAACTATCCGAATGAAAATTAGCAGAAGTTTCGAAACTGAAATTGACAAATCAGATATAGATCTTATACATGGAGAATCATTAACAACCAAATAGCTAGTGGGAAGATGATTGGCAACTCACAGTAATTTCAACAAACACAATCAATGCAGGACAACAAAAAATTCCAGCAATGCAAACCCACAAGACAAATAGGATGATTGATTATTCTTAAATGCAAATGAAAGGCCCAAGATCCATAAATTAAATCCTTAAACCAAGCAACATGCCACCACATTGACAATAACAAAAAATTCCAGTGATGCTTCAAAGCAATGAAGTATTAAAACTGAATAAGAAAAATCATGAATCAAGTCAAAATGAAATCGAATGCAAAAATAAAGCAATCATATGTGATGAACTAAAATTGCAAATGGCTTAGCATTTATGGCCAAATTGCACATCCATGACTATAAGCATTTGTTGAATCAAGAAAATCAAAAGCATTTTTAATAGGTTCACTTTTCCACCGAGCAATAGGAGTTATTCAGTACACTTGCTGAATATAATGATCGAAACAAGTGCACTCCAATCGATCAAAATCCTCTTAGGAATTTCATCGAACACCCCACGTGTACACCCAAACACTTGGCATTTTGTATAAAAATTTATGATCTGTGAATTTCCTCTTGTAGCTCTCGGCATACTTGACCATGACTCAAGCTAAAATCAGTGGTTGGGCTGCGTTTGGATGCACAATAGAATTGAATCCCAAACTTTCAAATTTATAAAGACAAAATGACAAGTATCGACGATGTTTTCCATTACTCATACTGCACAACAGAGGATATTAATCACTGGAACTGCAATTACATTCATTTCAATTCCAACTTGAATGTGAACAAAAATGAAAATTTACAATTTGGTTTTAAGAATCGCAATTTGATTCAATAGTGCATCTAAACGGACCCTTAATGCTTTCATCTTTTCAGTATCCACTTACTGCAACATTAGTTTCTATACAACACTAACCGTTCATCTGATCGATTCTCCCAATTAGTTTCTGCCCTCAACCATGTTGCAGTCTGACAAGAATCAGAATGGTGGGCCACAAATTCATAAAGGAAATTCAGCAAAATCCCTAAACAAGATGAATGGCTAAGATTTAAATACAATGTAGGACTCACCCAATACTCTTCATCGAGTAACACTTCTCGTATGATGAAAGATCCAAAAGCCCTTTTATGCATGCAATCAAAATCGTGATCTGAAGGCAATGTGCTGTTGAAGCAGAGATTAGAGGGTTTTACAATCGAAATCTCCTGAGATGTGCCTTCCATATTTTTCCCTGTTTGGGAGGAGCGCGAGAAAGGGAGAGGGAGACTGCGAGGGACCTCGAGAGAGGGAGAGGGAGAGGGAGACGGCGAGGGCGCTGACGGTGGGAACGGAGAGAGAAAGAGGAGGAAGACGAGAGAATGAATGGCGTGAGAGAGAGAGAGAGAGAGAGAGAGAGAGAGATGGGGGGAAGATTTGGGTGCGACACGGTTTTGAGCGCACGCGCAATTTGGGCGTAGGGGCATAAAGGTCCTCTCAGGCGCTCTGCGGGGCCCACCGTGATGTATATGCTTAATCCATTCTGCCAATTAATTTTATTAAAATATTTTAATTCCTAATCCCAAAAATAAAGTATATTGAACTCCCAAGTGGACCACACCATAGGAAGCACTCCCACTTTTAATCTCCATGTTTCTTACCGTGTGGTCCACTTTAGCCTTCTATCTAGCTGATTTTTAGTTTCAGGCACTATAATAATATTTCAAAATAGATGGACGGCTTAGATAGAACACATATATTTTTTAAGGCTATGTTTCAAAATAGTTTCATGCTCACCATTTTTTGGGAGGGGTCACTCAAAATTTTTTATCAGACTGATCGTATTGTACCCCCTATGTGACCAAATCAACCGCTTGGATGATAAATAAAATAAACTCTATGGTGGGCCAATGTCACGTGAGATAGTGGGCTTCCCAGTGTATACAGCTATTGGCCCCACCTTGGCCCATTCCATTGACAGTTGTGGGTCCATGGACACTATTAAAAACTTACTAAGGTCCAATCACACGGATTAGATACTGACAGGTTGAGTAGCGAGTCGGAGTGACGTCAACAAGTTCTATGGACCCACCATGATGTACATGTGTTGTATCCACATCGTCCATACATTTTAAGATATCATTTTAGGCATGAAGACAAAAATCTATAGTGGACCCCACCACAGAAAACAGTGGGAGAGTGATTCCAACTGTTGAAACTATCCTAAGGCCCACCATAATGTTTATTTAAAATTCAACCTGTTCAAAAGTTAAAAAATACATTAAATAAGGGAAAACACAAATATCATCTTGATATAAAACTTTTGTTGCCTTTAAAAGTTTTTAATGGTGGGCATCACTGTCCCACTATTTTTTGTGTCGAGGTCCATTAGAGCTTTGGATTTAACTCGTTCTTTGGATATTGCCCTAAAACGATCTCTCCAAATGGATGGAAGGTGTGGATATAAAACATACATTATGGTGGGGCCCAAAAATGAGAGTATATAAATATCAGGTGGACCACACCACATGAAAACAATAGTGATTGGATATTCATCATTAAAATCCTCCTAAGGCCCACTTTACTGTTTATTTGACATCTAATCTGTTCATTAGGTCATACAGGCCTAGATGAAAGGGAAAAGCAAAATTCATCTCAATCTAAAACTTTTATGGCCCCCAAAATGTTTTTAATGGTTGACGCTCATTCAACACTGTTTCCTGTAACGTGGTCCATTTCAAATTTTATTTTATTTTTATCAAAAAATTCAAAAACGCCAATTTTTTTCGACAATTTTTGTATTTCGTCGCTAAAAGACACTTTACCGATAAATAATTTAAATAACTTACAATCTAAATACTTCATTTTTAAAAAAGAAATTTTATTTATTTTTTGTATAATAAATTAATTTAAATTTATAACCAATTAAGAATTATTATTCTAAGAATTTTGCTAACCTGAAGTTAGCATGGGCACCAAACCTTTTAAACAGCATACTACATGACTTATTGCCAATCTAGATGAAAATTGCTCATTCAATTATACAACTAGGAGCAAGCTATGGTATAAGAATTATACTAATCGATTAATCCTGACTCTTTAAATGTGGCTAATTTGTTTTAACCATATGTCATTTAAGAGTTGTAAATCACAAGGTTAAAATCATCAAATCTGAGTGTTACTTTAGATTCTTGAGAAATAACAAGTGTATCAACTAGATATTTTGATATGGTGATTGGACTTATTTTATTTCATCGGCCAATCTTATAACTTAAAGGAATGAATGGAGTGGATAAAATAAATAAATAACAGTGGACCTAACAAAGTTTACTTGGTAAGGGTAATGAGTAACTCACCTAAATGTAATGGAGAAGGGTTTCCTTAAAACATTCATAATCAAATATTGGGCCTGCCTAAATGTGATTCACATATCTAACCCACTCATTATGTGTGTCCCACTTAGATGAGGGCTCAGACCAAGTTTCAACCGCATCCAAAACTCATGTGGGCCCCACCAACTGCTTTTATATTTTTAGGATGTCTTCACATAGTTTTAGATGGTTGGCCCACTTGAGTTTCATATACAGATGATTTTTGAAATATCTCATTACCTAAAAGGGACACATCAAATCCACAGTGTTGATGTTCGACACACATCATGATGGCGCCCACAAAACTTACTAATATCAATTCTTAGGTTCTCACAAGGTCAGTAAGTTGGGTCATAATTTTGACCAAAATATTTGGCTCATTTTATATATCTTCTCCATCACTCTATTTTACTGATCAATACTCTCAATTTGACTAGTTACTCGCCTCAATCAGGCTACATATGAGAAAGATATTAAGCATATAAGATTGATCAACAATTTCAGTGAAATTTGATTTAAACATTTGAAGTTATTTACTCTTCAATCTGAACTGATTAGATTGCCCAAAAATGATTAAAGGTTCAATTAGTGGATGTACCTAATAATTTAGTAATTTTTTTTTCACAGATAAAATTCAATTTCCTTTTAAAAATAACATTTTTTTTCAAAATGTGTATTTTTTTCTCTTTTAACAAAATATCATTTTTATTAAAAAATATTTCAAAAAATATTTAAAATATAAATTCTGAATTCTAAATTTTTATTTTCAAAAAATATCTAAAATATAACATTCGGATTAACTTTTGGGTTTTTTATTTTCTCAAAAATCCAAAACACGCTTTCCCTACGAAAGTTTTTTGTTTTAAACTTTTTAGTTTTTTATTTTTTAAAAATTCAAAACAACCACCCTTTCCCTACGAAAGTTTTTGTAGGTAAAGATGGTAAAAAGTGCACTTCAAATTTAAAACACCCTTTAGCCACGAAAGTTTTCGTAGGTAAAGATGGCTTTTACTTCTAATTTTGTATCTAAAAGTAAACTTTTTGATTTTTTGGCCTTTAGCTACAAATATTTTCGTAGGTAAAGATGGCTTTTACCTACAAAAGTAGATGTCATAGGTAAAAGTACAGTTTTTGTTTTTTTGTAATTTGAAAAAATTTAAAATGCCCATCAGCTACGAATATTTTCATAGGTAAGGATGGATTTTCATTTCGAAGGTCAAAGTAAACTATTCAATTTTTTGAAAATTCAAAACACCCTTTAAGATGGTTAGGTAAAAGTAAGCTTTTCATTTTATTTTATTTTTTCATTTAAAAAAAAATAATTCAAAACACCCTTTCCCTACGAATGTTTTTATAGGTAAAGATGACTTTTACCTACGAAATATAATTGCGTAGATAAAAGTAAACTTTTCAATTTTTTGGCCTTTAGCTACGATTATTTTCGTAGGTAAAGATGGCTTTTACCTACGAAAGTAGATGTTGTAGGTAAAAGTACAGATTCAAAATGCCCTTTAGCTACGAATAGTTTCGTAGGTAAAGATGGCTTTTACCTATGAAAGTAGATTTCGTAGGTAGAAGTAAAGTTTTCGTTTTTATGTAATTTGAAAAAATTCAAAACACCCTCTACTTACGAAAATTGTCGTAGGTAAAGATGGCTTTTACCTACGAAATTAAGTTTCGTAGGTAAAAGTAGGCTTTTCATTTTTATTTTTATTTTTTCAAAAATTCAAAACGCCCTTTCCCTACGAAAGTTTTGGTAGGTAAAGATGAATTTTACCTGCGAAATTTAATTTCATAGGTAAAAGTAAACTTTTCGATTTTTTGGTTTTTGAAAAATTCAAAACACCCTTTAGCTACGAATGTTTTCATAGGTAAAGATGGCTTTTACCTCCGAAAGTAAATTTTGTAGCATAATGTTTTCATTTTTGTGTAATTTGAAAAAATTCAAAACACTCTTTAGCTATGAATAGTTTCGTAGGTAAAGATGGCTTTTACCTGCGAAATTAAGTTTCGTAGGTAAAAGTAAGCTTTTCGTTTTTTTTTTGTTTTTTCAAAAATTCAAAACGCCCTTTCCCTATGAAAGTTTTGGTAGGTAAAGATGACTTTTACCTACAAAATGTAATTTCGTAGGTAAAAGTAAACTTTTCGATTTTTTGATTTTTGAAAAATTCAAAACATCCTTTAGCTACGAATATTTTCATAGGTAATGATGGCTTTTACCTACGAAAGTAAATTTTGTAGGTAAAAGTAAAGTTTTCGTTTTTGTGTAATTTGAAAAAATTCAAAACACCCTTTAGCTACGAATAGTTTCGTAGGTAAAAATGGCTTTTACATACGAAATTAAGTTTCGTAAGTAAAAGTAAACTTTTCATTTTATTTTTTTTTTTCAAAAATTCAAAACTCCCTTTCCCTACGAAAGTTTTGGTAGGTAAAGATGACTTTTACCTACAAAATACAATTTCTTAGGTATAAGTAAACTTTTCAGTTTTTTTAATTCGAAACACCCTTTAGCTACGAATAGTTTCGTAGGTAAAGATGGCTTTTACCTACAAAAGTAGATTTCGTAGGTAAAAGTAAAGTTCTCATTTTTTTAGAATTAGAAAAATTCAAAACACCATTTACCTACGAAAATAATTTCCGTCGGTAAAAGTTTCATCAGTAAAAACCATATTTCTTGTAGTGATTGTATCTCACCACACTTAGCATTTTCGTTGTATTGCACATTATTTCAACCTATGAAAATCCCTAAACAATTATATTCTGTACATGATAATAGATGAAGACGTTACGCACGAGCAACTCTGCGGGTGTGTTTGATGCATTATACTCACTGGCGTGTGGCCCTGACAGACGTGTATCTAGATATATAGGTTATATTGTATACAAGATTTGGTTCCACACAGAAGAACGTGAGAAGTCCAGGACCACAAAAAATAGTGGGATAGTTGTGAAGGAAACAAATGAGGAGGATGAAATTAAATTTTATGGCATTTTGACAGATACTATTGAGTTGAGTTATTGTATGAGAAAGAGGGTGTACTTATTTAGATGTGATTGGTAGGATATTGAAAATAAGAAGTTGGAAATACAGACTGACAACTACTTTATGAGTATAAATTTATCTCGGAAGTGGTTTAAGGACGACCCATTTGTCCTCGCCAGCCAAGGCGAATAAGTATTTTACATTGCTGACACCAAGTTAGGCGGCTCTTGGCACGTCGTGCAGAAAATAAAGCCCAGGAACATATTTGACGTTCCCGTACCAAAAGTTGAAGATAGTGAGAACGGGAGAAATGACACGTCTAGGGTTGAACAAGCATATCAAGAAGATATGCCATCTAGGGATACAAGGACTGATTCAAGTGTTGATATTGATGTGGTGTAATTAGACAGAGATGATGTGCCACCTGATCATGTTGATGCCTCAATAATATGTGACATTGTTGAGTCAATTTCTAATCATGTTCTCCTTAAACCGGAGCGTAGTAGAAGCACGCAACATACTTCATCAGCTGTTGCAGATGAATGTTTCGGTCCTATCTTCTTCTGGTAGGGCCATAGAGATACTCGGTTTGGTCGATGAGTGTAGACTGGAATATATAGACGACGACTCAGAGGAAAGATTATGTCATCTTAAAGAAATTCTAGGGCTGATGGAGAAATATAACCGCGGGAAATGAGATATGGAAGATGCAACTCTGTCACTTGCACACCTGAATGGAGTCTCGAGAGACCAGATTTCTCCTATTGTGACTGGCATGTTCGCTGTAAATATGTCGAGTGCTTCACACGAAATGAAATATACTTTTGAAGCATACGATAACTTACTAGGGAGTACTTCAGATAGTTTACCTCAAAGTTGTTTTGTATTACAACGAAATATGTGTATTTAATATAGAATGACAATGTGTAATGAAATTTTCAATGGTTATAGATTAAAGTTTACAGTTTTATTATATTTTTCATGCATTATAGTGTAATGGTCTAATTATATTTTAATCATCTCTCTAAGCATAAGCACAAATGCATTGTACCGTCAACACTAACTGTATAATATTTTAATATATTTCACTTATATTGACATTGTTTAAATTTATAAGTTCGTAGCTCACACATATTCAGTGATGACACCAGATGGGAGAGTACATCGTTCGCTCACTGGATCTACCCCTTCTACCCGTGATGCGACAGAGCAAGCATCGTGGTCACATGTTGCATCGCAGGCATCTGATCCCTCAATCGCACATACACCAGGCACTGCTTGTAAGTCTAGATATATAATTATTTTAATGATTTCTGTTTATGTTTAAACTTATATATTTCTTTTGCAACAGCGTCGTCGACTAGCCGATGAGGACGTGGACCCACGCGTGGGTTTCTTTTAGAGTGACTTACACGCAAGGGTAGAGTGACGGTAGAGTTCCTACAAGACTGCATTAGACCTGTTGGGAATAATGCCAGACTATTTACGTCAGAGGTCGATGTCTTATGCCGATCTCTGATTCCCCCACCACCCCTGTGAGACTCAACCCAAGTTCGCATGTGTGCATGTATTTATGTGAGTATGTATTCCGTCCATTTTGGTCCCGCGGTCCTACCAATCAAATTCTAGCAACCCGCGACCCTCAGATAGTGTTTGCGGTTATCCTTAAATTTGGTCATGTAGACCCGACTTGGATCGAGTCGAAACCTGTGCCATTACGACCGCATTGTCGCCGTGATTCCAATGTCATATCTTGTGCATCCATTTGATGTGTGGATCATAAGTTGTGTACGTTTCATTCTATGACCCTTGATTTTGATCATGTGGCCCACCTTAAAGTGGTGCATGTAGCCCACACTCCCTCTTTTGCACAAGTTCCAACACACACTACACATACCACCTAAATCTCCATAACCCACACTACCAAGATCTCACACACCACCCACACCTAACCTATCCTAGCAAACATTGTTTGTATCACCATGGGTTAATGATTACTTCCGTTAAAAAGCTTTTCCCTCTCTTTCCCTCTCATTTCTCTCTTTCTTCTCTTCTTCTCTGGCAATTTCCCTCCACTTCTTCAGCCTATTTTCTTTCATTTTTCTAGCCACCTTCCTCCTTAATCCCCCACCATCTAACCCTTGAAATCCCATCTCCACCATTGATCCATCTCCCTTAGTGCTAAAGGACCTTAATGTGAAAGTTTGGTGGACATTTTTGAGGTGGACGACTATTCTTTTGCTGAATTCTTTTCTTTCTTTAATCTTATTATTTCTTCATGGATGGATCACATGCGAGCCACCAATCCATGGTGGGGATCTCATTTGATCCCATGGATGTGGCCCTTTGGCCCATCTTACATGCATGTCATGATCCATGATGGGGCCATTCTCTATGGACCCCATCATGATGTATTGAATGATCCACTCCATATCAAGGTCATCTAGACCTTAAGGATCATGTTGGGATGACATCCTAACCATCCATAGCAATTATAGATTATGCATGTAGTGATTATATGTTGCATGTACAATTAATGTACTTGCATGGGTATGATTCATTCTTGGGATGGTCCATTAGTGGCGGGGCCCTACCCCATGGCCGGATTGTGTTTCTTCTCCATCTTTTCTTTCTTATCTTTATAGTAAATCTGATGTATGTGTGGTCCAATTGATGTGCCATGCAACTAGGCCCAAGTGGTTAGACATCCAGGCCCACCTTGTTGCCACATATTATTGATATGTTTTGGATAGGCTTTGGGTTTGATTTTATAGATGATATTGGAAGGGGCTTGGGTATGAGAGTTGTGTGACCCATCCAGGTGGACCTCACCTTGAGAAAATGGTGATTTATTTCCCTTTTAATTATCTTTTGGGGTAGTTTGAATAACAACATGCTGTTGTCCAAATCTACCTAGACAGATTTTTGGGCCACCTTAGGGACTAATTTCTGGATCTTTGGTGGGAATACTAAAACAAAATAATATATGAATATTGTAACCTCATGAGCCACCTAAAAATATAAAAAATTTCAACCCCATCTGACATTCATTGGGGTCCCAAAGGTGTGGTCCAAGTGAGGTGGACAATCAAGATTTTCTGCACTGTTCTAGCAACATTCAACCCTGGACAGGTTGAAAATTCAAAATTTAATAAAATACTTTTGGGTGTCTAAAAATTCTAAAAATTTACAGGTATGTGTAACACCCATGCTAAGACCTACCTACCTAATTTTGGAGCCAATGGACACTTATACGCACCATGGTTGTGGCTAGACTGACCCACTATAATGTGGTGTCCAGATCAGTTCGATTTTTAGGATAGATTGATTTCTTTAAATGAATTAAAATATTTATCTATGTAAAAAAATTTTAAAATTTTATGGGTATATTTTTCACCCATGATAGGACCCACCTAAAAAGTTTTGGAGCTAATGGACCCCTGTGCACACCGTGGCAAGGGCTGGACTGGCCCACCATGTTGGGACAGTCAGGTCAGTCGATTTTCTGGACATATTATTTTATTCAAATTAATTAAAATATTTATAAATGTCCAAAAATTTTGAAATTTTGTAAGGGTGTGGCCCACCCATGTAGGGACCACCCTGAAAATTTTTAAGGCCATTGGGCCTCTGTACCAACCGTGGTGTGGCCTGCAATTTGGATCAGTTTTAGGCCAAATACCCAGGCACGCCCCTACCTTGGGTTGCTGGGCCTGCATTCTAATGGCATGGCCCAGTTGAAGTAAGTTTTGTATATCTCTCTTTTTATCTGGATGTGGTGGGGCCCACTATGATATATGTGGATTACCATGGGTTATTAACCCATCTAAATTAAATAAATTTCTGGACTCCAGCAGGCCCAGGAAATTGGTGGGCTGGAATTCCAGCAAGGGACCTAAAATTTGATACATGGTTGATTGTTTAGGAACTATTGTGGCACACCAGATTTGAGATAGTGTTGCACACACTGCTTGCTTTCCTTCCTTAGACATTTTTTTGGTGTAATTAGTGCCTCTCAAGGCTCATCTTTAAGGTGATAATATGGGCTAGCCTTAACCATATTTTTGGTAGTTTCATGGGACATTTGGGCTGGAAACTTATTCCTTGAGCCCAAGATTTTGCAGGGGCTGACCTTATTGTTTTATAGGCCCAATGGGCCATCCACAAGCTGATCATGTGTATTTATTAGCCTTGATACCCTCATAAAATGCTTAATTGTGGGCTGACTTGCAAGGCCCACATAAATGTATATTGTGGAGGGCCTAGCTAAGTCTTTGGGCTGATGTGGCAAGGCCCACACTGTCAGTATAGTCCTTACCCATGTGTATTCTTAGGCTTATGGGATGATCTCAAGTCCACCATAATGTATAAATTAGATGACTTTTATTTTGGGTCATTTCCTTAGGGCCCATTATGTAATATAGTATATATATGGCCGCCCCTTTTCTGGTAGTGATTAGGCCTTTTGAACTCAGTTCTTTTGGATAGGCCCATTGATCTTGGGGCTATACTCTCTCATCTATTGTGATGGGCTTAAGGGCAATAATATGCAAGAAGTTGGACTCTTGGCTGCCCACTAAATTAACCTTATACTTGGGCCAAAAGTGAGGCTCAACTTACTTGTGTTAAATGTAAAACTTGTCCATATAAATGAATTACTGGGCTCCCCATGAAGCCCACCACAATATGTGGAATTATGATCTTTGTGGTTGGGCTAAAACCTTACTTGAGGGTCCACTATCTGGCCTATAAGTTGGGCTTGGTGTATGGCCCATTAGGCCATGCATTACATCTCCCGATTATGGATGCACTCTCTGTCTTGGGTTACTGTTGGACTCACAATCTAGTAATAGCCCCACTTGATCTTTTTATGATATATATACACTCTCCATCTGGTGGGGTCCCCCAGTGAGTATAGTAGGCCATCATGAGATTATTTCCACATAGTTAACTAATTTCTGGACCTTAGCAGGTCTAGGAAGTCAAACTGGCCAAAAGTTTATCAAAGGGCCTTAAATGTAAAATTTTATGGTTAAAACTTTATTAGGCTGTGGGACCCACCGTATTGAGAACTTGTGTACGTGTTACATGCTTATATTTTCTTATAATCTTTGGGCTTAATCTATGCATTCTTTTGCGTCACCTTTAGTGATCAGATGAGGACCCCATCTTAGATAAGATTTTTTTGGGGTGTCTCATGGGCCCAGAGTGGGTTGGGATGTCCGAGCTTAGCCCAACCATATATTGGGCCGACTTCCACCATTTTGATGGACTTGTAAGCTAAGATAATGATAGTATTGGGCCCTTGGTTGTCCACTTAAATTGCTAAGTTATTGGGCTGATGTAGTTGAGCTCATTTCATCTAAACTTAAACTTATTTAGTCATATAATGTGTACGCGGGCTGCCCACCAAGTCCAACTCAATGCATGAATTTTATGGCCATTGGGAATTGAGCCTTGGGCCTTAATTCCCTTCTTGGAGCCCATGTTGTTAAAAGTGGTATTTTATCTTTTTATGGTCTATTATGAGGAATATATATGTATATGGTTACATTTATTTTTATCTTCAATGTAGGCCTTGGGCCTTCTATCCACATCATTCATGGTTGTTATGCTTTTTTGGGGAATGCTAGTTAAATGTCCCCATTATTTACCCCTCTAGGTCCGGTTGTATTTAAGAGTGATTGGATGATCATCTTAGACTCTTGTTAGGCTCATTTTTATATCGCTTAGACCCATAGTTTACATACTTAGTCTCATGGGTTACCCCAGGTAAATGGGCCTCCACTAGAGGTGAGATTCCTTATGGATATTGTCTAAATACCTAGCCTTGGTCCCTTCTTGGATAGGAGGAGTGTACTACTTTGTATATCACCGCATAATGCGTATAGACCCATCTTCATGGCCCATTGTCACGCCCCAAACTCGGAAACCGGGCTCACAAAATTCCCGATCGCCGAATCCGGCGCCGACAGCCTCTGTAGAACCCCATTCTCGGCTCCTAACTCCCATTTGCCAGGTTCCGATCTTGGGATGCTACGAGGAGGATTTTCAATGTCAGTTTGATTTGTAATAAGCATAACCAAAGGCATAACCCACAAACAACAACCAAGAACTCCATTACATTTCCACTATGATCAAAAACTTTACAAGTAAAATGAGCATAAAGGGAAATACAATGGTAAAGAACAAAAACTCCAAAACGCTTTGCAACGTGCTCCTGCCTCAGTGCTGCTACGAACCAACGTCACCTACACGCAATGGTCGTGCATAAGCTTACAGAAAGCTTAGAGGGTGGTGAAAGTGTGTGCGCAAGGTAGTAATATGAACATGCAATGTCAGAGAAATGCGGAATATGCAGATGGATCCATAATATGATGAGCCGTACCAAGGCTTATGCGATGCAAGACATGAATGGTATCGGCCACCCCAAGGCCATGCGATGTGTAATGCAACTCAAGCATACAGATCCTCATCTATGTCTATACATCAATACAGCTCAAATATGGGATATCACCAGGGTCTAGTACACTCTAAACCAGACTGCCGCCACATTACGCGCAATAAGGTAAGTGGAAGAGACCTCACTATCTATCTGTCAATATCGGGCGCGACTCGTCGATAGCGGACCCATTCCTCGAGCTGGTCAAACTCAGCCTAGCATTGCCCCCTACTCTCAGGCGGGTAAGGCTACACCCCCTTCCAACCAACCACGACACAGTGGAGAGCGTAACCGTTTGGTAATCGGCACTCAACGCTCATATACCCACTCGGTCTAGACGTTGGAGCAACCTCTTGGTACCATAAGGGTTTAGGGACTTTCACCCAGGGATATCTATAGTACCCCATGTAGAAAAAGATTTTCGGTATCCAATCCTGCCAACCACAATACATCTGTAGAAGTTACGACCCCGATGTCGCTAGGGCATACAATATCCATGTCATACAAATACGATATGCATGATTCACGCTATCCAGTCATGCATCAAATCCTGCGCATATCATGCACTCATGTAGGGCAACACCACCTAACTGGGAGCCCATAAACAACCTGCCCGAAGGCAAATGCTATGATCAGTCAATCCTCATATCAAGCACACATATGATGCGTATGATCATGGGTCATGAAACTGTACTAAACATGCTATAATAAAATGAACTATCTTACAATGCAGATGGACCTTGACGGCCGAAACACAGCAAGTACGGCCCAGTAATGGGCCCTAAGGAGAGTCGTAATGTGGACATCCAACCAACATTACACTCGCAATATGGACGTCAAACCAACATTGCTCCCAAGGCACGATCTTCTTAAACATCGCTACGTAATTGGTATGGGATTACACATTGCATTGGACCTTAGGTTCATCCCATTGGGCTTTTCATATATGTATCAAATGGCCATATCCTATGGGCCTTTTATTCATCAGATGGGCCACGTAAATGGGCCACACCAATGGGTCTTATGTGCATTGCAACGGGTCAAATCCGTGGGCCTTGGATTGCATCAAATGAGCTTAGTCTCATGAGTTTAATATGTGACAAATTGGCCACACTAATTGGGCCCCCATATGTACATCAAATGGGCCGCAACCTATAGACCTTATATGAGTCAAATGGGCCTAAATCCCTAGGCCTTAAATAATTCAAATGGGCCTAACCCATGAGCTTGCATGCATATCAAAGTGGGCATAAACCCCTAGGCCTTATATATATATCAAATGGGCCTAACTCATAGACCTTATATAATCAAATGGGTCTGGACCCAAGGGCCTTGGAATATATCAAATGGTCCAATCCCATGGCCTTACATAAATCAAAGTGGGCCTACTTCCATGGACCTTAAAATTTCATCAAATGGGTCCAATTTCATGGTTAGCCTCCACACACGTGGCTAAACACATATATCATGGTTAGGCCCCACACACGTGGCCCAAATAGATATATATGTAGGTACATATTGTTATAATATATGTTTATATATTATTTTATTATTTTATTACCTTTGCAAAAACATCATCCAGCATCCATCCAAGTCTAGACACTGGATGCAGACATACATCATGGCAAGGTCCACCATCCTCAAATGGTGGGGTCTACCTCGTGGCCCACCCACTGGATGGCATCGTCCACATGGACGGCTTGGATATAAAATATTCCCTGAGTTCAGATGAACGTGCTGGCGTTAACACAACAGCTATATGGCTGCCATACGGCACCCAGCCCACATTAAAAGAAAGATGAATGAACGGTATGTATACAATACATAAATCATGGCGGGTCCCTCCACCCTTGTTGCGTCAGGTCAGCAGCTGCATAGGTGGGTTCCACCGTCCTCAAATGGATGGTGGATGAGACACATATCAGGGTGGGCCCCTCCAACCAAATGGATGGACGTTGAATGCAGCATATGCATTATGGTGGGTCCCACCGTCCAGTGAGTGGACGGTGAAGATAAGCAATATAATCACGTGAGTCCCACGCTGCACGAACGCAGCACACCTGCACCGTGGCGGGCGCACACAAATAAAACACATGCTGCGTGGTGGGTGCCCCCATGAGCAAAACACATACTTCATTGGGTGGGTCCCACGTGGGGCCCACCATAACATTTATTTGTCATCCAACCCATTGGTAAGGTCACACTGGCTTGGGTGAAAAGAAAAAAATAAATTTCATATTGGCCCAAAACTTCTGGATGCTCCAAAGGCAGCAGTTCAATCCACATTGTTTCCTATGATGTGGGCCACCTGATCTTTGGAAGCAGCTGAAACTTGGAGGGGACCCACCTCAGTGGGTGGTCCACCTCATGGATGGCGTGGATACAAAATATACATTATGATGGGGCCCACATACAGGACCCCAGGCACGTCCGCCACCTCCCTGGACGCTGGCAGCGTCCTGCTGCACAACAGCAGCAGGCGTTGCACCCTCAAAAAAAAATATTTGGATTTTTTAAAAAAACTGGTTTTTCAGCAGTTTTTCATCAGTGGGGCCCGCTTCAAGAGAATCTACGCCGTCCAATGAAATCTTCAGTCCATGCCCCATCCATCAAGACCAATATTAGGCATCTTTAGGCTCATACAAAAATTTAAAATGAACTTGAATGGTAAAAATCGTCTTTGCTAAGGTATGGCCCACCAACTAATCGGATCAGTCTCATTCTTTGGCTCAACGCCTAAAATGATCTATGGAATGGAATGGACGGCTTGGATTAACAACATATGTCAACGTAGGGCCCATATGAGTAGTCCACACCAAGGTTCAAACTAAGCTTATATTTATGCTTTCCAAATGACGTCCAGCGTCCAGGGACGCTGGACGATTTGGCTCTCAGGTGCCAAAGATGTGGACTTGCTCAGGTGGGCCACCAGATGATGGATGGTGTCGATGCAACGCCTATAAAGTGAGCCCCACTTCTAGGTGGCTTAGGTAAAATACATACTTCATGGTGGGGTCCATCCAAGTGGGCCACACAACCCTATCCCATAAAATAGAATAAAACAAAATAAAAAGAAATAAAAGAGAGAGAGAGACATGGAGAGTGGGACACGCCTTGTGATGGAGGGCTCCGCCACTATGAGCCCTCCCTTGAATGAAATCATACAATACGGATCCCTTTGAACATGGGACCATAAAAAATGTAAATCAACGGTGGAGATCTATTCCTCACCGATATGTACGGTCTAGATGACCTTTCTAAATGAAATAAACATCATGATGGGGTCCATGGAGAATGGCCCTATCATGGAACGATCATGATGATCTAAATGGGCCATCGGCCACATTTTAGGGTCCTAAGTGAGATCCGCACCATTGATCAGTGGGTCTCACTTGGTCCATCATAAAAACAAGAAAGAACTACCCTATAGAGGCACCCACCGTCCGATCTTCTTGCTCCTAGGGGTTCCTTGGCACCTTGGCTTCAACTTCAATGGATGAGATGAAGAATGAAGGGTTGAGATGGGAGATGATGGGGTGAAGAGGTGGGCCACACTTGAAGCTTGGGAATTTTGAAAAATTCCATACGTATGGACTCTTGTTGCTTGAAATTTTTAAAATGAGAAAAAGAGAAAGAGAGAGAGTGATGTAGAGAGGGATGGATGGATGGATGAATGATGGTTGTGTAAGAAAAGATTGACTTTTGAGGCTTTTGTGTATGAGAGGTATGGGTGGTGAAGACTTTTGTGGCTTTTTGTGTAAGAGAGGTATGGGTTTGGGAGACTTTTGTGGTTGCTTGGGAAAAGGGAATAAAGTGATGTGTACTTGACATGTGATGGATTGATGGGTTGATTGATTAATGGGATTGATGTGATTGATGTGACACATCGTAGAGATTCCCTTAGGTTTCGCAATGCGCGGCATTTTCTCGCACCGAACGTTGGCCCATATCTCTTGACCAGGGTATCGCCTCGGCGCGCGAGTCGCGGTATCGGAACCGCAACGACGGCGCGGTCGCTATGGTATTGGTCTCGGGTTGAGTTGACTTGGGTTGTCGGCACATGAATCAGGGTCGTGCGTCGATATCGTTTAAGGGTCGAAGGTTGCCGGAATTCGACCGGTAAGACCGCGGAAGTCTACGGAACGGTACTAACCAAGATACGGGTCTTACACCCATGTACATCATTGTATGCTTGGTTAACACTATGTGTGTGTGGTCATATTGTGTCATTGAGAATTGCATGATACTTTTCCCGATGGACATAGTATCCCTTCTTGAGTAGATTGGTTGCTTGGGATTGATGCATGGTTGATTGTGTGATTCGTGCATCTGGCATTGCATAGCATATGAGCATTATCGTACTTGCTTCATCAGGGTTGTAGCCTCCTCAGATACATCATGGATGGCCATATTTGGACACCAAAAATGTTAATTGAGCATACCGGGTGCATAGGATGCCCATGGGTAAAATTTCTAAAACTTTCATGGTACCAAGGATCTACTCCAGCGCCGTGACCGAGTGGTATATATGAGCGCACGAGGGCCTTATACCGTTAGGCCGCGACTCCCACTGTCGTGTAGGCGATTGGATAGGGGTGTGGCCTTACTTACCTGATGTAAGAGGGCATTGCTAGGCTGAGTCTGACCAACTCTTGAATGGGTCCGCTACCTTTAGGCCTTGCTGGTGATTGTTGTCCACCGGCGGGTAGTGAGGTCTCTTGCACTCATTTGACTGTGCGAGGTCTGTAGAGCGGCAGTCATCCAGCAGTGTAATGGACCCTAGTGATTTTCTTATGATGGAAATGTACTTGATATGTGGATTGGATATGAGCACTGATATTACTTCGCATTGCATTTGCATCAGCTGTGTAAGCCTCATAATGCATCGCCTTGGCATGACGCCTAGTACTGATTGCACTATATTACCTTGGTCTGGCTTCTTACATTATCATACTGCCTTGGTATAGCTTCTTGTGTTCATGATAGCCTTGGAAAGGCTAGTGGTATTAGTATTGATTGAGACTCTCTTCTGCATTCTTTATCTTCTTCTGAGCACCATTGTCATACATTTTCACCACCCTCTAAGCTTTCTATAAGCTTATGCATGATTGATGCATGCAGGAGATCCTAAGTTGGCGTCTTAGTAGTGGAGCTTGGATAGGTGTGCGACTAGAGGACCCAGTGTTGCAGATCATCTTCCTTCTTTCTTTTGTTATCTTATGTATGTCCTTTTGGACCTTATGAAAATTTATAAAAGTTCAAATTCATAGTGGATTTTGTGATGTATGCCTTTGTTATTCTCAAATTTACTTGTTGTGAGCTTGGGTATGCTCGTATTGAAAATGATTATATCATTATGAAAATTCTCCTTGTAGGATCCCAGGATCGGAACCTGCCTCAGGAGCCGAGAATGGAGTACTATGGAGGCTGTTGTGGCCAGAACTGGCCATCGGGTTCCTTGTGAGTTTGGTTACCGAGTCTAGGGCATGACAACCCCCCGTTGGGGAGACGTGACAGATGATGTGTGGCAGCTCATCTGTTAGCGCCTTCAGATAAATTTTAGTTTTTAAAAATTTATTTTATAAAAATTCATTTTATAGTTAAGTTATTTTCTTAATAAGTTATTGCCTTAATCTATTATTTACGAAACTACGGAATAAATTTGACTTAGATTTGAGCGTTCCACACATTTCCTATGTCATCGACGACATGATCAAGGAGTGATTCAAGGAGTACCACTCCGTGTTACACAAGCGGTACAAGCAGTGCATGAGCCACAAGAAGGGTTCACTGTCCACACCGTTGCACGTGACCAATGACGACTGACGGATACTCTGCGATAGATTTTCGTCTAATTCTTTTCATGTAATATTTACATATTTATGATATCTTAAGGTAATAATTAAATTCACTATTAATAACAATGTATTATGAATAATTGTTCAGAAGAGGAGAAAAATAAATTCTGACAACAGGGAAAAGTTAAAAGTGAACCATGTAGCTGGTTCAAAGTCATTTGCAGAAATTCATCACAACATGTTAAGAAATTACTGAAAATTATTAAGTTGATATATTCTTTTCATTCATTTATATTAACTCTATTGTCCTTTCAATTGCGCAGCGAGATTCCGTCACTGGCCAAGAGTCCGGACCAGTAGACCTTTACGAAGGGACTCACTGTCGACAGGTGACGGGATCTTGAGTATATCTTAGAGCCAGTGAGATTTGGGTAAAAATCCTTACATTGTAAAATTTAATTGCATTAAATTATAATAATGTCATTTTTTAGAGAAAATTCATATGTTTTCATTACAGGCAGGATGGACACCTTACGCAGTTAGCCCACTCCCGATGGTACTCAGCGGAGTGAGCCAGAGATCCTGAGTGAGGTGCTTGGCACCCGTTCTAGATATGTGCGTGGGCTTGGCCATGGTGCTAAGCTCATGGCACTTGATAGAGCTGCCTCCACCCGATCCATCGTCGTTGGCGAGAGCGCCACCCGCCAAGCTGATATTACAGAGAAAGAGGTTCAGCAGTTATGAGTCATCATCCATAACATCAGAGAGTAGCTGGAGAAGAAGAGTGAGCAGCTGGAGAGGCAGATGTAGGAGCAGGAGAGGAGGATGAAGGATCTAACGAGGCAAAGGGAGGAGCAGGAGAGAAGGATGAAGGCTCTGAGGAGACAGAGAGAGGAGTAGGAGAGGTGGAGGATGGAGGAGCAGGCGAGAGAGAGAGAGAGAGGACCAGGAGAGGAGGATGGAGGAGATGCGGGTGGAGCATGAGCGAAGGATGTCGGAAATGTTTTAGGCTCTCGCTGCACGCTTACCCACTGATGCTCCACTTCTTTCACCTTCATCTTTGTGATTTTTTGTATTTTATTTTTGACTTATATGTATTTATGTGTGAATGAATGTTATGTTAATGGATGTAGTTTATATTTGGATGGATCTACGTACTTTGGGTTTAAATGGATGTGAATGTGAATATGATGAAATATTTATATATAACAGGTGTATATTAGGAATATTATAATAGGTGTACATCAGGAATATTGTAACAGGTGTATATCAGGAATATTTTGCTGGAATATTGAAAAAAAAGGACACTTTTACCAACGAAAATTTTCGTAAGTAAAAGTATCATCCAGGTTTTTTACCTACAAAACATTTCGTAGGTAAAAGTCTCATTCACGTTTTTACCTACGGAAATTTTCGTAGGGAAAAGTTCAGTAAATTTTTTTAGCAACGAAAATATTCGTAGGTAAAAGTTTTGAAAATATTAAATATTCGTAGGTATAGGTTTTCAAAATAGTTTTACCCACCAAACAATTCGTAGGTAAAAGTTTCCTAAAAGTTTTTAGCTACGAGAAGATTTGTAGGCAAAAGTTCTGTAAATATTTTTAGCTACGAAAGTATTTGTAGGTAAAAGTTTTGTAAATATTTGTAATGATTTGTAAATATTTGTAGGTAAAACTTTTGTAACAATTTGAAGTTTTGTAAATATTTTTAGCTACAAAAGTATTAGTAGGTAAAACTTTTGTAATGATTTTTACCTATGAACAAATTCGTAGGTAAAACTTTTGTAACATTTTTTACCTAAAAACGAATTCGTAGGTAAAAGTTTTGTCATAATTTTCACCTACGAAAAAAATTCGTCGGAAAAACTTTTGTAATCTTTTTAGCTATGAAATTATTTGTAGGTGAAAGTTTTGTCATGATTGTTACCTACGAAAAACATTCGTAGGTAAAACTTTTGTAAATATTTTTAGCTACGAAATTATTTGTGGGTAAAATTTTTGTCATAATTTTTACCTACGAAAAAATTAGTAGGTAAACGTTTTGTAAATCTTTTTAGCTACGAAAATAATCATAGGTAAAAGTTTTGTAAATCTTTTTACCTACGAAAATAAGGCAAAAAATATTTGTCAATATTTTTTCCTGTGAAAAAAAAACGTTGGTAAAAGATTTTACCTACGAACGCAAATCATAGGCAAAAGTCTTATTTTTGCCATCGAAATTTTTTTTCGTTGGTAAAAGTTTTCTCTATCAGTCTTTTAGCAACGAAATTGCTGATGAAACTTTTCGTCAGCAAAAGGTTTTGCCTACGAAAAATAGGCTTTTACTTATGAAAATTTTCGTAGGTAAAAGTGTATTTTCTTGTAGTGACATCTCAGACATCTATCCTATGAACCATATACGATCTCTAGCTCCTCAAAACAATGGTCAGTCTCTCTCTCTCTCTCTCTCTCTCTCTCTCTCTCTCTCTCTCTCTCTCACTCACTCACTCTCTCTCTCTCTCCGTTTCTGAAATATGTGGAGTGGGTTTTGAATATTGAAAGGAGATGTTCTTTCTTGTGGTATGGCCAACTCAAGTTTTGGAATACTCTAATTTTTAGGACGCAGAAGAACGGATTGGCTACTCCCCCTGCCACCAGCTCGGTGGCTGATGGTCGGTGCTCTGTGAGCCTCGCCGTGATGTATGTGTTTCATCCATTTTTACAAATATGTGCCTGTACATATTATAAGATATTTTCATCTACTATTTTCTTGTTTTTTAATGACGATGCATAGATACTTCCCCTCCTTTAATTCAATCTCCACCATGTAGAATCCAAGCATGATGTGTTCAATATTTGGATTTTTTTTTTTACAAAAAAAATCCACCAAATTGCTAATAGGGCCAGTATTCTTGAAGTGGAAGTTATTGTGTAATTTGATAAAACTCAACTAGAGGCATTTTTGATTGTTCTATATTGTGGTACCATTCATTATAATCTACAACCGATACACTCATGAATCAACCCAAAGCAATCTTTACTCGGTTTTCTTCTTCACTTCTATAACCAAGTAAATGGGATTAAGTCGGTTTGCCGCAATCTTTAAAAAGCTTACATATAACGCATTTGTATGCATGGAAATTAGATGAAAGAGTAAAGAGAAGTTACATTCTCTAATGTTGCTACCTAAGGAACTTCAACCATGACATCCCAATTGCGGTCCCGAAAGTAAGGCTATGAGAGGTTGCAGTCAATCAATGGCTAAAACCTGGACACAAAAGGCTGGAATTTTCCCAAAAACATTTTTTCATGAGTCGATGAACTAAAGTCAACTGAGTTGACTTTACTATCCAACCACATAGAGACGAGAAATCTCAAATTATAAATGAGTAATCCCTTCCATCACAGTTAAGCTGTGAAATCCAAACCATATGGAGTAGATGAAGAGGTTTGTGGCAATAGCTTCCCATTCAGGATATGTTAATGCATTTGTGGAGCAGGCATGCCGGGCTAATAAGACATTTGGATGACGTGTGTTGGAATTATGCATGGATAAAGCATTTGCCCTTTTAATTGAAGAAGGAATTGTTAAAGGCATCTGTAGAATAATGGTTGCTATAACCAAATGCACTTTTAAGGCGTTGAAAATAGTCTGGTCTCTTGAGTGGGAAATAAATGATGCGTATAATGCAGAAAGAATATTGTTGGCTTAGGTACCTACCAACTATTTCTTCTATGTTTCTAAAAAATAATTGTCATGCCCCAGACTCGGTAACCGGACCTCATAAGGAACCCGATGACCGGTTCTGGCCGCAACAGCCTCCGTAGTACCCCATTCTCGGCTCCTGAGGCAGGTTCCGATCCTGGGATCCTACAAGGAGGATTTTCACAACAATATAATAATTTCCAATACGAGCATACCCAAGATCACAACAAGTAAATATGAGAATAACAAAGGCACACATCACAAAATCCACTATGAATTTAAACTTTTACAAGCTTACATCAGGTCCAAAAGGACATACATAAGATAACAGAAGAAAGAAGAAAGAGAATCTGCAACACTGGGTCCTCAGCTCGCACACCTATCCAAGCTCTGCTGCTAAGACACCAACTTACGATCTCCTGCACGTATCATAGAAAGCTTAGAGGGTGGTGAAAGTGTGTGACAATGGTGATCAGAAGAAGATAGAGAATGTAGAAGGGAGTCACGATCAATACTAATACTACTAGCCTTACTAAGGCGATCATGAACACAAGAAGCTATGCCAAGGTAGTATGATAATGTAGGAAGTCATACCAAGGCTATATAGTGCAATACGTAATGTAATGCAATGAGTACTGGGCGCCATGCCAAGGCGATGCAATATGAGGCTTACACAGCCGATGCAAATGCAATAATGCGAAGTAATGCTAATGCTCATATCCAATCCACATATCAAGCACATTTCTATCATAAGGAAATCATCGGGGTCCATTACACTACTGGATGACTGCCACTCTACAGACCCCGCACAGTCAAACGAGCATAAGAGACCTCACTACCCGCCTGTGGACAGCCAATCACCAACAAGGCCTGAAGGTAGCGGACCCATTCACGAGTTGGTCAGACTCAGCCTAACAATGCTCTCTTACATCAGGCGAGTAAGGCCACACCCCTATCCAACCGACTACACGACAGTGGGAGTCACGGCCTAACGATATAAGGCCCTCATGCGCTCATATATACCACTCGGTGACGGCGCTGGAGCAGATCCTTGGTACCATGGAAGTTTTAGAAATTTCACCCATGGGCATCCTATGCACCCGGTATGCTCAAGTAACATTTTCGGTGTCCAAACATGGCCATCCATGATGTATATGTGGAGGCTACAGCCCTGATGAAGCAAGGGCGATAATGCTCATATGCTATGCAATGCCAGATGCATGAATCACACAATCAACTATGCATCAATCCCAAGCATCTAACATGCTCAATAGGGGATACTACGTCCCTCGAGGAAAGTATCATACAATGCCCAATGACACAATATGACCACACATACATAGTGTCAACCAAGCATACAATGATGTACATGGGCCATGAAGATGAGTCTAGACGCATTATGCGGTGATATACAAAGTAGTACACTCCTATCCAGGAAGGGACCAAGACTAGGTATTTAGACAATATCCATAAGGAATCTCACCTCTAGTGGGGGCCCATTTACCTGGGGTAACCCACGAGACTAAGTATACAACTATAGGTCTACGTAATACAGAAATAAGTCAGCAAGAGTTTAAGATGAGCATTTAATTACATTTAGATACAAACGGGCCTAAAGGGGTCCATAATGGGGACAATTAACCACCATTCTCCAAAAATATATATCAACCATGAACTATATGGATAGAAGGCCCAAGGCCTACATTTAAGATAACAATAAAGGTAACTACATGCATATATTCCTCGTAATAGGCCATAAAAAGATAAAATATCACTTTTAGCAATATGGGCCCCAAGAGGGGAATTAAGGCCCAAGGCTCAATTTCTAATGGCCATAGAATCCATACATTGAGCTAGACTTGGTGGGCAGCCCGCATACATAATATACGACTAAATAAGTTTAAGTTTAGATGAAATGGGCCCAACTACATCAGCCCAATAACTTAGCAATTTAAGTGGGCAACCAAGGGCCCAATACTTTCATTGTCTTAGCCCACAAGTCCATCAAAATGGTGGAAGTCGGCCCAATATACGGTTGGACCAATCTGGGACGACCCTGCCCACTCTGGGCCCATGGGATGCCCCAAAAATCTGATCTAAGATGGAGTCCTCATCTAATCAGTAAAGGTGACCCAAAAGAATACACTGATTAAGCCCAAAGATTATAAGAAAAGATAAGCATGCAGCATGTACACAAGTTCTCAAATGGTGGGCCCCGCAGCCAAATAAGGTTTTAACCATAAAAGTTTACATTAAGTCTCTTTGATAAACTTTTGGCCAGTTTAACTTCCAAGACCTGCTAAGGTCTAGAAATCAGTTGACTATGTGGAAATAATCTCATGAAAGCCAACTATATTCGCTGGGGGACCCCACCAGATGGAGAGTGCGTATATATTATGAAAAGATCAAGTGGGCCTGCTACTCGATTGTGAGTCCAGCAGTAACCCAAGACAGACAATGCATCCATAATCGGGTGATCCAAGGCTTGGATGGCCTGGACCAAACATGCATTAAGGTAGGTTTCACATACATACACATTAAGATCTAAACAATGGCCTAGGGTCCATGGTAGGCCTTTAACCATCCATAGAGAAACCCATGGGCCTACCTTAGGATCACCCAGGAGGACGTTCAACCTCAACTGGCTTCAAAGAGGTAGCCCACCACTACTCATATAATATAAAGTTTAAAGCCCACGCAATGCATGGCCTAATGGGCCATACACCAAGACCAACTTATAGGCCAGATAGTGGACCCTCAAGTAAGGTTTGGGCCCAACCACAAAGGTCATAATTCCACATATTGTGGTGGGCTTCATGGGCAGCCCAGTAATTCATTTACATGAGCAAGTTTTACATTTAACACAAGTGAGTTGGGCCTCACTTTTGGCCCAAGTACAAGGTCAATTTAGTAGGCAGCCAAGAGCCCAACTCCTTGCATATTATTGCCCTTAATCCCATCACAATAGATGGGAGAGTATAGGCCTAAGATCAATGGGCCTATCCAAAAGAACTATGTCCACAAGGCCTAATCACTACCACAAAAAGGGCGGCTATGCATATACGATATTACATAATGGGCCCAAAACAAAAGTCATCCAATTCTTTCATTATGATGGATTTAAGGACAACCCATAAGTCCAAGAATACATAAGGGAGAGACCTATACTGATAGGGAGGGCCTTGCCTCATCAGACAAAGACTTAACAAGACCCTCCACAATATGCATTTATGTGGGCTTTGTAAGTCAGCCCATAATTAAACACTTCATGAGGGTATTAAGGCCCATTAATACACATGGTCAGCTTATAGATAACCCATTGGGTTCGTAAATCAATAAGGTCAGCCCTTGCACAATCTTGGGATTAAGAAAGAATCTCCCAGCCCATTGAGCCTATAAAACTACTAAAAATTCTGGTTAAGGCTAGCCCATAAAATCACCACAAAGGTGGGCCTCAAGGGGGTACTCATTAAGCCTAAAATGTCTAAGGGAGGAAAGCAAGGAGTGTGTGTAACACTCTCTCAAATCTGGTGTGCCACAATAGTTCCTAAACAATCAACCATGTAACAAATTTTGGGCCCCTTGCTGAAATTCTAGCCCACCCATTTCCTGGGCCTACTGGAGTCTAGAAATTTATTTTATTTAGATGGGTTAATGACCCAAGGTGATCCATAGTGGGCCCCACCAGATAAAAGAGAGATATACTATACCTACTTCAAGTGGGCCATGCCATTAGAATGCAGGCCCAGCAACCCAAGGTAAGGGTGTGCCTGGGTATTTGGCCAAAAAATGATACAAATTGCAGGCCACACCACGGTCGGTACAGAAGCCCGATGGCCCTGAAATTTTATACAGTAGTCCTTCCATGTGTGGGTCACACCTCCATAAAATTTTATAATTTTTGAATATCTAAAAATATTTTAATTAATTCAAATAAAACAATCTATCCTAAAACTCGGACTGATCTGGACACCATATAATAGTGGGTCGGTCCAGCCACCACTATAGTGTGTACAGGCATCCAATGGCTCCAAAATTTTGTAAATAGGTCCTAACTTGAGTTTAACACATACTTATAAATTTTTACAATTTTTAAACACTCAAAATTATTTTAATAAATTTTAAGAATGTAATCTGTACAGGATGAACTATTGCTGGAATGTAACTGTTCTAAATTTGGGCCACCCAAATGGGTATATTCTGGGCCTCCAAAATTCCTAAAATTTGGACCCAAGGTCCCTCATTAAGCTTAAATTAACATTGAGCTCAGAAATATGGCCCACCTTCTGAGAAAATATTTTTAAAATTTTCTTTGTATGAAACTATACTGCTGGATTGCACTGCAGAATGTTTCTGGCAGTCCACTATGTTGGACCACCCATTTAGATGCCCAAATGGGGTCCATTTGCCCTAAAATTTTGCAGGTATTTCTTAACAAGGGTGGACCACATCCCTGTAAATTTTTAAAATTTTTAGACACCCAAAAATATTTTAATAAATTTCAAATTACCAACCTGTCTAGGGTAGAATGTTGCTGGAACAGTGCAGAAAATCCAGACTGTCCACCCCACTTGGACCACACTTTTGGGACCTCTATCAAGATTGGATGGGGTTGAAATTTGGGGCACATGAAGATGAGATCCCCAAATTTCAAAAAAATATATTTGATGGGTACAAAAGGTTTCCTAATCAGTCCCAATTTCAAGCCCAAGTCCAACAAAAAAATCTATCCAGAAATTTCTGGACAGCAATGCATGCATGGAATAAAATATATTTATGGGCCTATTAAGGAAGGGATTGGCCTGTAAATTGGGTGTCATGGCCCACCCTACTGGGCCCCATAATTTTTCAGAACAAACCCTCAAATTTTCACCCTTACAAGAACATTTAAGGTGGCAAAAAGAGGCATCTAAACCATGGTGTAGGTTGAGTATAGATGTCCCTTTCTTCCTAGGCTTTTTCTTTTGGGCAATCCAGGCCCACTAAGTGGACCACACATAATATCATCAGATTTCTAACTAAGGAAAGAGAAGGAAGAGCATCCGGCCATCAGGGGAGGGCTCCGCTACTATTAAGCAGTCCCCACACAATCACAACCACAAACAATAATATAAACACATTGTACAACTAGATCTTATGATGCATGGCTTAGATCTTTGAAATGAGTGGTTGGGATACCATCCCAGCCACATGCAAGGGCCTAGATGACCCATCATACTTAGAAAAATAAGAGAAATCCACATGCAAGGAGTCCATCAAGGGAAGAATCTCATGCATGGACATGCATGTACAATGTGGGCCTCATGGCCACATCTAAATGGTTATGTAAGATCTCTACCATTAATTGGTGGGTCCTACACATCCAAATGAGAGAGAGGAAAGAGATTACATAAGGAGAGAAAATATTTACTTGATGAAAAAAGCACCCACCTAGATAAACCTTGAAATTTACATCACCATCATCTAGAGGCTCCAAGCAACATGGATCAATGGTTGGGATGAGTTTTCAAGGAGGGATTGAGAAGAAAAAGGAGGAGAAGGGGCTGGAATGGAGGGAAGAGGTGTTAGATTTTTTTGCAAGGGAGAAAGAAGGAGAGAAAATGAGGGAGAGAGAAGGGAAAGAGAGACTTGTAGGGAGGCAATCATGGCCTCTCTCCTTGGTTAAAGAAACCATAATGGCCTATGGTGATAATAACAAAGTGCTATGCTTAGTAGGTCTCTTGGTGGTGTTTTTGGTTAGTGGTGTTAGTTATGGATATTTGTGTAGTGTGTGGGTAGTATACCTTAGAACTTATTCCAAGGGAGGTGGTGGTCCACACATGCACTCCACCTAAGTGGGCCACATGATCAATGGTCATATAATGAAATGTACACAACTTTTGATCTACATATCGGATGGACGCATAAAACGCGGTGTTGGAACCGCGACGACGATGCGGTCACAATGACATATGTTTCAACTCGATTTGAGTCGGGTCTTCATGACTGGACTTATAGATGACTGCAAACACTATCCAAGGTCACGGGTCACCGGGATTCGACCGGTAGGACCGCGAAACCAAGATGGACAGAATGCATACTTACACACACATGCACACATGCGAACTCGGGTCAGGTCTCACAATAATAATCTAGGAAATCATTTCCATCACTAGAAGACTTATCGTTGCCTCACTACTTTGATTCTACTAGGGTACATACTGTTTATATGATGTATTGAGTTGAAATTGGTATTTTTCAACTTACAGGTATCTTTCTTACAGGCAACGACTCCGTTTTCTTACTTCAGAAAGATCTAGCAAAGTGTACTTGCTTCTCACTTGCCATTTTCATCACACTACATCAAAATTGTAAGTGGATTGCGGGCTGCCTGCCGACACCCTTATCTTTATTGTATACCTCTGTTCAAGCTAACCTATGCACTTTTTGAATATTATCATTCTAATGAAATCTTATAATTTAATATTTTCCCCCTATTGATGGACAGTTCTTTAGGCTGGCTCCAATGAAACTTCTTTCGGATTTGTCCACTCAGGATGATGCATTCACTTTTCTTTAATCTTTATTGGTTTATCATGGTTGTGAGTTGAGAATGGTTATTTTTAGATCTGAATTTTCACTTATATTTCTCTAATATTGTCCTTGCAACAACTGACATGTTTGTTTGTTTTTTGGTCATTATAGATTCTTTTCAAGTATACTCTCCATTCGGATGAAGGATTTAACTGAATTCTGTTTCCTAGGAGGATTAAGGTCTAATCTAACTGATTTGTAGCTACATCTTTCAAGCTATGTTGTCAAAAGGGATTGAACTAGTGCCTTAAACAAAGTAATGTGAATGTCTTGATGGCGCTCCCTTAATTGTAACAAATTCACCATTTACATTGTTTTGTGGAGACTTGTACGATAGCCTTGTTGAATCTCTTCAATTATAAGATGGATGTACCAGTTCAACTTGCTATGAATATAATTGCTATATTACTTTGAACATGGATTCTTTTGGTGGAATCATAGGTATGATGAAATGGCCACAAAATACAATGTAGAGTACATTGCAAGAGGTATATAGACTAACATTTCAGTTTTATCCTATGTTGATATATCCAGGAGCTACTCATAATTCAATCAAGGTTGCCCAGGTATGACTGATTGTTTTTTTGATTTTTTTTTTTTGCTGCTTTTTATTCTGGGTAATTCATTATTCAAATAGGTTGAGTTTTTAATGTGTTTCATAGTGGATGCTACAAATTCCTGGTGTGATTAGACATATGGGTTGCATTGGGAAGGACAAGTTTAAGGAGGAAATGAAGAAAAAGTCAACTTGTAGGTGTTAATGTAAGTTCATTTTTGTTTTCTTTTTTTTTGCTCCAACTTAAATCTATGGAGAGTTTTTATTTGGGTATCTTTAGCTCTCCAACTTCTGTAAATTCACTGATTAGGTGGTTAGGTTAATTCTATCCTTCCTCGTCTCGCCGCTGATTATCAATCTCAATATCCTCATTTCAACCGTACTTATCCTTAGAACATGTTGTTCCTTAACTGACTAGCATTTTTCTTTTTTTTTGGAAGCTGAAGGTTCAAAGCTCTTTTCCTCTAAATGAATGTCAAAATTGTTGGGAGAAAACTCCTTACAAAACATAGCTTTACTTTCTATAGACACAGCTCTGTAAATCTCCATATCACCCAACCATTCACTAGAGATTTCAATATCTAAGGACCATGGTATCGAATAACAACATTTTCAACAAGATCTTGAACATGATCCTACCATGCGAACCGGCTTCCTACTCTGTCAAGAAAGAAATTAGTATGCCACCCTCTTACTTTCAGTTTAGATAGAAATGAAGGGAACACATTGTCCATTTTCTCATAAGCCTCAGATAACACACCATCACTTAGCACATGTCCTAACTTCTGTATATCTGCAGCATATGCAGCTACCAACTACCTCCTCAGTGCATCTTCACCTGTTGCACTGTGCTCCAAGACAATGTTTGTCTGCTTACTTTCATGATTTATAAGAAATTTCTCATTGAGGAATATTTCTCTTAACTTGCTGAGTTTTGATGCGTTCTTGACAACCTTGTGTAAAGCCCTGCCCACCTTCACATTTCTAGCATCTTCTATGAGCCACTCTGGGAAGAGGAGATCTTCCAGGTATCTTAAATCTGTCGGGTTCGATATTTTTCTGGTCTTGATCAAATCTGCAACAATATATCATGGTTGTTCGCTGCGGGTTCAATGTGTTAACTAGAACTACTTGCATTTCTTCAACCACACTGTATATATGAATAATAGTTAGCAACAGGCCAACTATCAACTTTCCTTGCATTAAGGAACATACTGTGGATGCTAATTGAATGTCTGCTCCCATTCCCACAATATTGAAAAGAGTCAATATTGCCTCTCCTTTGGTAAATAAGTCACTGAGGTTTCCTTCTTTGGAAAACGAAGAATATATTGGCAGCCTTATTGTTCTCGCTGCAATGACTGCCATTCCCTTTACAAAATTGCCTAGGCCAGCCATATCAAAATATAGATGTGGACACAATGGAGACAAAACTTCCAGACTAGTACCAATGTCATAGAGCACATCCGCTAGTATCCTCCAACTTTTTGGTTCCGAATCCATTCTTAGACCCATACTACATATGAGCTTTCTCATGTGCTGCATACCATCCTTCAGTATCCAACTCACAGCAATTACCTGTGCAGGAGTCGGTTGTAAGCCTGCAGCAAATAGCAGTGTCGAAGTTGATAGGACAGATAGTGTTGCACTGGTAAAATGTTGCAGTGCATGAAATTGAGGCATGGCTAGTCCATGAATGCTAAAATGAAGAAAATGAAGGTTGTAATTTAACAAAAATGTAATTAACAGGTATTCTCGTATCCTTAACTTGACGGCATAGTGAAATTAATCCAAACTAACATGTTATGTGTATGTTTTGATGCAGGACAATTTTTACAAAGTTGGGCCAAGAATTCAAACTTAAACCTGACTACAACCCATTAATGATAGTGTTTGCCTAGCTCCATATTTCAAGTTTATTTTTTTATTATTTTTATTATTTTTTTATTTTTTTATTTTTTTTACATACGCACACACACCCCACACACTCACACTGGTGGAATTTCACCACCTATGGGTACTCGAACCTTTGACCAAGAGTTGAATAACATAAATTTCCTGCTAAATATTTTCTATTTGCTCTGTTTTGTAAGGATTTCTAGAATAATTTACTTTTAAATATTTCGGGTACTCTTGATCCTCATGCAAACGTTACCATCATGTAACCTTTTATTTACATATGCAAATTTAAACCTGACTACAATCCATGAATGATAGCGTTTGCCTAGCTCCATATTTCAAGTTGAATAACATAAATTTGCTGCTAAATTTTTCTATTTGCTTCGTTTTGTAGGGATTTCCAAAATAATTTACTTTTAAATATTTCGGGTACTCTTGATCCTCATGCAAACATCACCATCATGTAAGATTTTATTCACATATGACCTCTGACGGTTATTATAACACAGATAGGCAAGATGAACCAAAAACCACCCGTCCAAACTATATGCACTCCAATGAATTGGTTGATATCTACAGTAGGCAGCCTATTAGCTGATTAAAGATATGCCTATTACCTCTGTGTTTCTGAGAGCATATTAATTAATGTGCTGGACTACTACGTGCGTTTTCCACCATTTCTTAAATGATGGTGCCTCACCTGCCACACTAGTAGCATATATTCTAGTCAATTCAGACTATCCAATTTGTGGGCCTCAGTGTGGCTGAAATGCATATATGCATTGAGATGGCCCATGCATGTGCATATCTAGTTCTCCAAACCCAACCAATTGGACTGTGGGCCCCACACATCCAAAGTTTGGGAATCACAAGTTTACATTGCTTGTTTGTGGAGAGGGAAACCCATGTTGAACCATGGAAAATAAAATGAATTCCCCTTCTGTGATAGATTCTTTGTTTAAGAAAAACATAATAACAACAACAACAAAAAGAAAGAAAGAAAAATGAGAGGAGATATCAATTTCCTTTTCATAGCTTTTCCTTAAAAAATAGAAAAATGAGTAAAACCATTTTCTCCCTCAAAAAACCTGTTAAAAGATCTAGTTGCCATGCGTACAAGGGACATCTCCTGTTAATTGACCTTTGACCTTTAGCATTTCCGTTGAAATTTTCAAAACAAACAGCCATAAGGAAATCCTTTTCCTCTGCTGATGTCATTTTCCACATTTAAGGGTTACATGGAGGGTTACTAGAGTAAAATATGAATTCCAATAAAGTGAGGGCGTCGATGCATTTTTCATTACCTTTGCAAAGGATTGATTTTTCTTCTTATGCTTGAGCTTGTAAATAACATTTTCTTTCATCATCATCATCATTTGCATCAATTCACTTGGGCAGTCTGATCGATTGATCTGAACTGTCCATTAAGGTTAGAACACATTCCAAATCTCATTGGTAGAGATCTTATTTTTTCATCTTTCCTTCATCTATATATATATATATATATATATATATATATATATATATATATAAAATTGGAAGACATTAGCACCTTGTATTTTCCATTCTAATTTCTAACTTCGTGAATCTGGTACTGCTCGTTTCGAGGAAGAAACCATAACAGCTAGTTAATATCCACTGATTTGATCTGAAAGGCTGAGAGAGCTATGAATTTGAGTCACCTTGTGGACATATTACTACCAAAATGCATTTGTTTCAAGTTGTCCCTAGTTTATTGGCTAATGTTTCCATCTGATCATCCTGCTCTATGTTAGAATGTGACTATTTGAATGATTTGGTTTCTGGATTTTCTTTTATCAGGGGCACTGTTTGAGCCTTTCTTTGATATCTTATATGAACTTCAAACTTACAGTCCAAAAAGGCTATTGATGCAGGTCTCAGAGTCTAGTTATGTAAAAGTGGAGAAGCTTATGAATGTCGAACGATACTCCCATGTGATGCACATCAGCTCCATGATGAGGTAGTTTTTTCTTTCAGTCATAAATGTATGGAAAATAGAACTTAGACAAAGTTCCAAAGTCTTACATATTACTTCTACGTGTTGTATCAGTCACTTGAAATTCTTGATACATATTGGCTAATTTGATATGAATTTGTCAATAATTTGTTGACCTCTACCAAAATAAAAGCATTTGGATCTTCTAATCTGATGGAAATTTGTAAGACATCCTCCATCTACTATTCCAGCTCCAATCTTTTTATTTTAGATTCCATCTTCTCTATGATTCTAGAAAGTTGCATTCCCATAGCTTTTATCATGACTATGAACCTTGAGTGAGCAAACAAGCTCCAATTCAAATACCTTATGATATGCCATTGAAGTTTTTAACCTTGGATGTGTACTGTTTGGTAGCTATTGGCTCAAAACCAGGTAGAAAATTCAAGTCTTTTTTCTTTGCCAGTTATAGGGGAGTTGTTGGATCATCTAACTAGCTGGGATGTCGGAACATAATCTATTGTTGCAGTTTGATGTAGACCGGTGTATCTGGAAAAGTTGCACCAGTCCTTTGTCTAGACTTGTGTATTTGGATGTAAGCTATTGCAGATTGTCATTTGTTATTGGTTTATGTTTTAATTGACATGAGCATAAAGTTTGAAGTTTAGTGTTTTTGTTTGGTTTTTCTATGAATGAAGCATACATATTGACCTATTGAAAGGATGGTTTTTTTTTTCTCTAAACAAAAAAAAAAGACTTTTTAATTCAAAAAACTCAATCAAGTACTTGACTAAGGGATTGATGATGGTTATTAAGTACTTGGAGCCCTCATCAAGCCCTTATATAGTTTTGATTTTTTAACCATGTTATTAATTGCATTGATGCTGGTTTTTGTTTATGATATGTGAAGATGCGCTTGAATAAAGTTTTAGAGTTGATACACAATTCTACTAATCACCGTAACTCGGACAGTGCAGGTGTTTCTGTTCACTTTCAGGAGATATTTGATATGATGAGACCTTTCTTTTTGTTTCAATTTCATTCCTCTTTGAGTTTTTATTAATTCATTAATAAAAATAATAGTCATACATGATGCACTTCTTTCACTTTGTCTTTTTTTTTCTCCCAACGGTCATTCCAATTTATGAATGTCATGACTATTTTGTAGGATGATGGAACATATGGAGTTGTTGCAGGAAGTGTCTTTATCATTATTAGAGTTGCATTTCGAGACAACTCTTCAAAGTACTACATAAATGGCCGTGGAAGTAATTTTACAGATGTCACTAAGAAATTGAAAGGAAAAGGGTGAAAGGAAAAGGAGTGCACTTGGACTTGGAAGTAATTTTATAGAGGTCACTAAAATTTGTGTTTTCACCATTATTGTAATTGTAATTGTAATTTATTGAATGACGAATTGTAATTGATTCATTATTGAATGAATGATTGTAATTGAATGAGTGAATGATTATACAGGTGGTAATTAAATGAATAAATAATTATATATTTTTTAAATGTAGGCAATAGCTACAGATATTGATCGTAGCTAGTAATCTGACAATCATACTTATTATTAAATTTGGCATATTGTTACGGATCCAGCACTACATTTAGTTACATACTATCCGTAGCTGTAGGTACTTTTCGCTATATTCTAATCTATTCTTACAGATTAAATCCGTAGACATAAGTTTTAGACCTATTGTTACGGCATCTACGACTACGGTCGTGCTACAGACTAAAACCGTAGCCATAGGTCTTTAGCTACAGTGTTTATCCGTAGTCTTTGCCGAGTTTTCTGGTAGTGAAATTTTTATATTAATTTCTAACTACGAAATATTTCATCAGTATAAGTTTTCGACTTACTAATACCAATGCAACATTTTGTTAGTAATAGTCTCCTTTTTTTTTCAAAATTTAGAAAAAAATTCTTGATATACACCTGTTACAATACATTTTCATCATATTCACATCCACATCCATCCAAACACAAACCACATTCATCCAAACACAAACAATCTTATCCACATCACATTCATCCGCGCACAAATAAATATAAGTTTAACATTCGTATATAAAATAAATCATAAATAAAATAAAATAAATCACGAAGATGAAGGAGGAGGTGGTGGGGCATTGGTGACAAAGCGTGTAGACAGAGCTTGAAACATCTCCTACATCCATTGCTCATGCTTCACCCGCATCTCCTCGATCCTCCTCTCCTACTCCTCTCGTCACCTTTCCTCCTCTCTCCACCTCTTCTCTTCCTCCCATCACCTCTCCTCCTCTCTCTGCCTATACTCCTCCTCCCATCGCCTCTCCTCCTCTCCCCACCTCTACTCCTCCTCCTCCTTATTTCTCCTCTCCTCCTCCTCCCTACGCCTCTGCTTCTCCTCTCTTTACCTCTCCCGCTTCTCTTTGATGTCATTGACAATGAGCCGTGGCTACTGAACCTCTCACTCTACCATATCAGTTCGGCGTAGGGTGCTCTCCCTAGCGAAGGATCAGCTAGAGGCAGCTCTAACGGGTGTCATGAGTTTGGCACCATGGCCAAGCCCATGCACATATCCAGAACAGGTGCCAAGCAACTCGCTCAGGATGTCTGGCTCACTTCGTTGACTACCATCGGGAGTAAGCTGACTGCATATGGTGTTCATCGCCGCGTGTAATGAAAATATATTAATTTTCATAACGAATGACATTATTATAAATCAATGCAATTAAATTTTATAATGTAAGAATTTTTACTCAATTCTTACTGGCTTTAGGATGAACCTAAGATCTCGTCGCCTGCCGACAGTAAGTCCCTCTGTAGAGGTCTACTGGTCTGGGCTCCTGGCCGGTGATGAAATCTCGCTACGCAATCGAAAGGACAATAGATTTAATATAAATGCATGAAAAGAATATATTAACTTAATAATCATCAGTAATTTCTTACTATGTCATAACGATGTCGTACAAATGACTTTTATCTAGCTACGTGGTTCACTTCTAACTTTTTCCTGTTCTTAGAATTTATTCTACTCCTCTTCTGAACACATTATTCATAATACATTGTTATTAATTACGAATTTAATTGTTACCATAAGATATCGTAAATATTACTTAAAAAGAAATGGAAGAAAATCTCTCACAGAGCATCCGCCAGTTGACGATAGTCACGTGTGGCGGTGAAGATAGTATGACCTCCTTGTGGGTCCTGCACTGCTTGTACCGCTGGTGTAACTCTTCGTAGTACTCCTTGAACCATTCCCTGACCATGTCGTCGATGGCATGGGAAATGTACGAAACACTCAAATCTAAGACAAATTTATCCTGTAGTTTTGTAAATAGTAGATTAAAGTAATAAACTTATTAAGAAAATAACTTAGCCGTAAATGAACTTTCACAAAAATAAATAAATAATAATTTACTAAATTTACCGTAAGGCGCTGACAGATGATGTGACAGATGAACTGCAGTACATCATTTGTCACATCTGCCTAATGGGGGGTGGTGACGGGGATCAAAGATCGACATAGGACACCAACCTCTGACATAAACAACCTAACATTGTCCCCAGCAGGTAGTCCTGTGGGAACTCTACCATCATCGTACCCTCACATGTAAGTCACTTTAAAACTAACCCATATATGAGTCCATATCCTCATCGACTGATTGATGATGCTGTCGCAAAAGAAATATGTAAGTCTAAACATAAACAGAAGTCACTAAATAAAATATATGTCTAGACTTACATACAGTGCCGGGTGTATGCGCAACCGAGGGATCAGACGCCTGTGATGCAGCATGTGACATCGATGCTGTCTCTGTTGCATCAGGGTTAAAGGGGTAGATCCAGTGTGTGAATGACCTGATCTCCCACCTGGTGCCATGATTGAATATGTACAAACTATGAACTTATAAATTTAAACAATGTCAGTGCAAGTGTATAAACATCAATATAATAAACACATTAAACTTTACAGTTCAAGTGAGAATATACTAAAACATTATACAAGTAGTGTTGATGGTAGGATAAATTTGTGCTTATGCTTAAAGAGATGATTAAAATAAGATTAGACCATTACACTATACTGTAAGCAGAATATAATCAAACCATAAATATTCTAGTAAAATTTTAAAATTTTATTACAAATTTTTATTTTATATTAAATACATGTATTTCATTGTAATACGAAACAACTTTGGATCAACTATCCGAAGTACTCCCTACGTAAGTTATCGTACGCTGTAGAAGTATATGTTAAGCTATGTGAAGCACTCAACATTGTTACAACCAACATGTCAGTCATAATAGGAGAAATCTGGTCTCTCAGGACTCTATTCGGATGTACAAGTGAAAAAATTGCATCTTCCATACGAAGTTTTCTACCGTTATATTCCTCCATCATGTCCAAAATTTCTTTAAGATTGTATAATCTTTTATCGAAGTCATCATTGATATATTCCTCCCTATACTCATCGACTAGACCAGGTCTCTCTTTGGCCCTACCAGAAGAAGATAGGGCCAAAAAGTTCATCCACAACAGCTAATGAAGTATGTTGCGTGCTTCCACTACACTCCGGTTTGAGGAGGACTTGATCAGAAATTGACTCAACTGCAAATGTGGATTATAAACAAGTCAATTAAAGGAATAAATCATGACTTACAAAACATGTATACATGTAATAATCAAATTATTCAAATTGAAAAATGACATGTAAATCATGTGTACATTTAATAATCATCGTCTGTATCATATCGCTTAGGACTATTTCTTCTTCACCATCACTATTGTTGATCAATATTTCCTCTTCATCATCTGCAACGTTGTAATCAATGAAGCCGCTATCATCTGTAATAATGTCATATATTATTGATGCATAAACATGATCAGGTGGCACATCATCTCTGTCCAATTGCACTACATCAATATCAATATCAACATTTGGATTAATCCCTCTATCCCCAGATGGCATATCTTCTTGATATGCTTGTTCAACTCTAGATGTTTCATTTTCCCTGTCCTTGTTATCTTCAATGTCTAGTTCGAGAACGTCAAACACATTCTTGAGCTTTATTTTTTGCACCACGTGCCAAGTGCCACCTAACTTGGTATCAGCGAGGTAAAATACTTGTTCGGCTTAATTGGTGATGAAAAATGGGTCGTCCTTAAACCACTTCCGAGATAAATTTATGCTCGTAAAGTTGTCGTCATTCTGTATCCTTAACTTCTTATTTTCAATGTCCCACCAATCACATTTAAATAAGTACACCCACTTTCTCATACAATAACTCAGCCCAATAATATTCATCAAAACACCATAAAAGTCAATTTTTATCTCATCATGCGTTTCCTTCATAACCACCCCACTATTTTGTGTGGTCTTATACTTCTCACGCTCTTCAGTGTGGAACCGAATCCCATTTACAATATAGCCTGTATATCTAGATACACATCTATCAGGGCCACACGCTAGTGAGTAGAGTTTATCAGACGCATCTGCAGAGTTGCTAGCGCGCAATGTCTTCATTTATTATCACGTATAAAAGGTAATTGTTTAGAGATTTTCTTGGGTTTAAATATTATGCAATATAATAAAATTCTAAGTGTGGTGAAATACAAGGTAAAATCTTATACATTTTGTGAACCATTCTAAAAATTGATCCTCATGCATTCGATCATAATTTATTAGGTATTGGGACTTCATCTCCTCAGTGTGTTCGCTACACATAATTAACACGTCATTAGTAAGAAACATTAAAATCATCGTATATAGAAATACAATTATCGAGGGAAGACTTACTTTAAGTATAACTCTATTTCTTCACAATTATACAACACATACCACCGCGCCTTTACTTGATCCCTAAGGTCCATATCCTGAAACGTCGAGGATACTAAAGGATAAACGTTATGTGCGAATACAGATACGAGTCCTTATTCATGCTCCTGCCCTTCTTCGACATTCTGATCTTCTCAGTTGAATCTATTCTCAATACCACAAAGATACATGAAGTAAAATGTTAGGTAGTTATTATCAATGCACGCCTCAGGAATGGATCCCTCTAGACATGCCTTATTCCCCACAAATTGTTTTAGTGTGTGAAGGTATCTGTACACAAAACCACTACGTTATACGTCTGAAAATATGGATATATATAGTTAATAGAATTAATAAAAATTTTAATAGCTTCTACCACCTTTCGATCAGATACATCCAACGATATTGTACTAGGCCTGTAAGCTTCGCCTCGTGCGATAAGTAAATCGCTAAGTATACCAACGATATATTATTCATGCTCCTTCCCTTCATCGGTATTTCGATCTTCTTGGTTGAATCTAGTCTCTATGCTACGAAGATACATGAAGTAAAATGTTAAGCACTCATTATTAATATACGCCTCATTAATGGATCCCTTTAGACGTACCTTAATCCTCACAAATTATTTTAATGTGTGAAAGTCTGTACACAAAATCACCATGTTATACGTATGAAAACATGGATATATGTAGTTAATGGAATTAATAAAAATTTTAATAGGTTCTACCACCTTTCGATCAGATATATCCAATGATATTGTACTAGGCCTGTAAGCTTCACCTCGTGCGGTAAGTAAATCACTAAGTGTCACACCCCAGACTCGGTAACCAGAATCACAAGGGACCCGATAGCCGGTTCTGACCGTAACAGCCTCTATAGTACCCCATTCTTGGCTCCTGAGGCAGGTTCCGATCCTGGGATCATATAAGGAGGATTTTCATTACAGTATAATCATTACCAATATGAGCATACCCAAGATCACAGTAAATACATTTGAGAATAACAAAGGAACACATCATAAAATTCACTAAGAATTTGAACTTTTACAATCATCCATAAGGTCCAAAAGGATATACGTGAGATAAAAGGAGAAGAGGGAAAGGTCGGCAACACTGGAGTCCTCAAAAGCTCCGCTCTACTCCACGCGCTGCTGCTACGATGCCTGCCTAGAATCTCCTGCATGCATCAATTGTGCATAAACTTATAGAAGCTTAGAGGGTGGTGAAAGTGTGTGACAATGGTGCACAGAAGAATAGTAGGAGATGCAAGAAGGGAAATGTGCTCAATGGAAAAATCACTAACCTTACCAAGGCTTATCATGAATATGATGCAATGAGTACTGGATGTTAAACCAAGGCAATGCATGAAGGGGGCTTGTACAACCAATGGTAATGCGATGCAAGTAATGCCAGTGCTAATATCCAAATCATAAGTCAAGTACATTTCTAATCATAAGGAAATCACCGAGGTCAATTACACTGCTGAATGACTGTCGATCTACAAACCGGTCGAATTTACGAGCTGGTCAGACTCAGCCTAGCAATGCCCACTACACACCAGGCAGGTAAGGCCACACCCCTATCCAACCGACTACACGATAGTGGGAGTTGCAGCCTAACGGTATAAGGCCCTCGTACGCTCATGTATTCTACCCAGTCACGACGTTGGAGCAGATCCTTGGTACCATAGAAGTTTTGGAAATTTCACCCATGGGCATCGTATGCACCCGGTATGCTCAACTAATATTTTCGGTGTCCACACATACGACCATCCACGAATATCCCTGTGGAGGTAAGACCCTGATGAAGTAAGGGCAGATATCCACATGCTATGCAATGCCAGATGCATGAATCACACAATCACCCATGCATCAATCTCAAGCATTCATCTCTCAGGGAGATACCAACATGTCCTACACAATGCCACAACCATGGCCAATCATTCCTCAATCAAGCATGCATATGATGTGTATGGGAGTGGGCCATGAAGATGAATAGGGGTGCCAATACGGTGAAGATGAACTCTCTACCTAACCATGAAGGGTCTAGGTGCTTAACTAATTCCTTATAAGGAATACAACCTCTAGTGGGGGCCCATATACCTGGGGTAGCCCACAAGACTAAGGAGAACAATGGTATGGGCCTAAATAGTGAGATGGCTTAGCAAGGTTCTATGGTGGGCCTTTAACCACCCATAGAAGCCCATGGGCCTACCTTAAGGCCACCAACGTGGACATCCAACCACAATTGGTCCCTAAGAGGTAGCCCATCTCTAATTGATCATGAATCAAGGACCAAGGCCCATGCAACATCAAAAATAAGAAATGAGCTGCCATAATTATACCACAACACTCATGTTGGGCTTTAGAAAGGGCGGCCCAAGGCCTACCCAAAATATGGGTTCAAGGAGAACACACATAACTCAACTCATATGTAACACTATGGGCCCATAAGGGAAAGGTTAGGGACCAACATAAAAGTCACTAATCCCATATATTATGATGGCTTAGTGGGTGGCCCATTGCTCAAACCACATGGGCAAATGTCATGCTCTTAGTCAAGTGAGTTGGGCCTACAACTCGGCCCAAGTATAAAGTTGATTTGATGGGCAATTAAGGGCCCATCTACTTGTGTAATTTGGCCCACTAACCCAACATAATAGTATAGTAAAATGGCCCAATAGTTCAATGGGTCTATTTGGAAGGTTCCAACCCAATTGGGCCTAAAGAGTTCAACAACTAGCTACATTTATGGACCCAATTAAATTTAACTGTGGTGGGCCCAAAAGTGCATTTATTAAGCCCAAAATTTAAGAAACTAAAGGTATAAGTTATCTCCTCTAATACCTTTCAAAATGTGGTGGGCCTCACTCCTCAAAATTTCAGCCCAAGTCCAAGCATAATTATAACATGTTGTTGTCCTAAATTTGGGCACTCCATTGGAGTGGGCCCAAGGCCTCTAAAACTCTAGAAATTGAGGGCCATGTCCCCTTATCATGCATATAATGAGAGGAAACCTAAAAATATAGCCCACCATCAAGAGAAATAATTTTAAATTTTAGTTTTTATCAAGCATATTGCTGGACTGTACAACAGAAAAATTAGGAGTCCAGCCATCTTGGACCATTTTTTTAGATGCCCTAAAGGGGTCATTTGAGGCTGAAATTTTATAGAGTGATACTTCCATATGTGGGCCACACCCCCAAAAAATTTTAGAATTTTTATGTATTTATAAGTATTTTAATTAGTTTAAACAAAATAGACTGTCCATGAAATCGGACAGACCTGAACGTCCCAACGTGGTGGGCCAGTACGGCCCTTGCCACGGTGTGTACAGGGGTCCATTGGCCATGAAATTTGGTAGGTGGGTCCTACCATGAGTAGATCATATCCCTAAAAAATTTTAGAATTTTTAGACACCTATAAATATTTTAATTCATTTAGATAAATCAATCTGTCCTAAAAATCAGACTGATCTGGACACTATATTATAGTGGGCCAGTCCAGCCACCACTATAGTACGTACAGGTGTCCATTGGTCCCAAAATTTTGTAGGTGGGTCCTTCCTTGAGTAGTCCACCCCTGAATAAATTTTTATAATTTTTAAACACCTATAGATATTTTAATAAATTTCAGAAATCCAACTGTCCATGGTGGAATGTTGCTGGAATAGTGTAGAAAATCCGGACTGTCCACCTCACTTGGACCACACCTTTGGGACCTCAATCAAGGTCAGATGGAGCTGAAATTTGGGGAACATCAAGATGAGATCCCTACCTTTCAGAAAAGTATATTTGATGGGTATGAATAGTCCCCCAAACAGTCCCAAAATCTGGTCCAAAAACAACCAGAAATTGTCCAGAAAATTCTGGACAGCAACATGTACTTAGATAAAATTTATTATATAGGTTAAATAAAAAGGAAAACACATTAATGGAGGATGGTATGGCCTTCCTTAGTGGGCTCTACAAATGTCTATGTCATAATCTAAAGCCAACACACCTTGCATGCATCATTAAGGCAGCAAGTAGGACACCCAAAATCAAACAATGGGCAGTTTGGGCATCCCACCTTGCTGAAATTTATGGATGTCCTAGGCCCACCAAATGAGCCACACACATCAGGAAATAATGAGAGAAAAGAGAGATAGAAGGACAATCCGGCCATAGGGAAAGGGCTCCTCCACTATTGAGCCCTCCCTAGATCAATCACACCCATACATTATACATAGATTTACATTTATAACATGAATCTTGCACATGCATGGCCTATAATTAAAATGCATGGTGAGGATGCCATCCCCACCATGGTTATAAGGTCTAGATGACCCAAACATAATATGATATGAAAGAAAATGGTCATGATGGGGCCCATAGAGAAAGGCCCCATGCATGGATCATGCATGCATAAGATAGGCCATTAGGCCACAACCATGGGATTGTGTGGGATCTCCACCATTGATTGGTGGGTCCTACACTTCCATCATGAAGAAAAAAGAAAATATCAAGGCTATAGAAAATAGATTTTTACATCTAAAGGGGCACCCACCTCAAAGATGACCACCAAACTTTCACACTAAGGTCCTTTAGCACCAAGGGAGATAGATTAATGGTGGAGATGAGGTTTCAAGGGTTAGATGGTGGGGGATTAAGGAGGAAGGTGGCTGGAAAAATGGAGGAAAATGGGCTGGAGAAATGGAGAAAAATTGCTAGAGAAGAAGAGAAGAGAGAGAGAAATGAGAGGGAAAGAGAGGAAAAATCTTTTTAAGGAAAGTAATCATTAACCTATGGTGATACAAACAATGTTGCTAGGGTAGGTTAGGTGTGGGTGGTGTGTGAGGTCTTGGTAGTGTGAGTTATGGAGATTTAGGTGGTGTGTGTAGTGTGTTTTGGAACTTGTGCAAAAGAGGCAGTGTGGGCCACATGCACCACTCCAAGGTGGGCCACATGATCGAAATCAAGGGCCATAGAATAAAACGTACACAACTTATGATTCATATATCGGATGGATGCACAAGACGCGGCGTTGAAACTGGGGCAACAATGCGGTCGCAATGGCATAGGTCTCAGCTCGATCTAAGTCGGGTCTACTTGATCGGACTCTAGGATGACCGCAGCACTATCTGAGGGTCGCAGGTCGCCAGAATTCGATCGGTAGGACCGCGAGACCACAAGAAATGAAATGCACACTCACACACACACATGCACATATGTGAACTTAGGTCGGGTCTCACACTAAGTGTACCAACGATATATTGTTCATGCTCCTGCCCTTCATCAGCATTCCGATCTTCTCGGTTAAATCTAGTCTCTTTGCTATGAAGATATATGAAGCAAAATGTTAAGCACTCATTATCAATGTATGCCTCATTAATGGATCCCGCTAGACGTGCCTTATTCCTCACAAATTATTTTAATGTGTGAAAGTATCTGTTCACAAAATCACCATTTTATACGTATGAAAATATGGATATATGTAGTTAATGGAATGAATAAAAATAATAGGTTTTACCACCTTTTGATCGGATACATCCAACAATATTGTATTAGGCCTGCAAGCTTTGCCTTGTGTGGTAAGTGAATCGCTAGGTGTACCATGACACCAAAAAATATGGGCGGCAATATTCTTTTAAGTTTCCAAAGGATAACGATAATGTCCCTCTTTAGCCGTTAAATAACCTCTACATTCAATGATTTCGAACACAAATCCTTAAAGAATATCCCTAAGTCAACCAGCCTCGCACTGATATCCTTGTTTAGGAATCGACGAATCACAATTAGTAGTAGACGTTGCAGAAGGACATGACAATCATGACTTTTCATTCCTGTTACCTTATAATCCGCAATGTTTATGAGTTGAGAGATATTTGACGTATACCCATCGGAAAACTTCACCGATCTCAACCATTCACATAAATAATTTTTCTCTAGTTTGTCAATGTGTAGCAGACTACTAGCATAGTATATGAATTTTCATGTGGTTACAAGTGCAACTCTTTCCTTAAACTCATTTCTCGTAGATCCAATTGAGCCTTAAAACTGTCTTTTATTTTTTTCTCTATGTTCATAAATATTCTAAAGACATTATCACATATATTCTTCTCAATATGCATGACATCTAAGTTGTGTCGTAATTTCAAATCACTTCAATAGGGTAACTCAAAAAAATGCTCCTCTTTCTTCAGTTATACTCCAATAATATATGTTTCTTCTCCTTCGAGTGTGGTGCCTTATCAAATCTAACTTCTCTAATATTACTCAGTTGTTATATCACATTTTCTCTAGATAGCTCTTTTGGTGATTGCCTATGATCTTATTTACCATCAAAGATTATCATCTTCCTGCGCCAACTATGATCATTCGGAAGGAAGCGACGATGGCCCATATAACACATTTTTTTATCATGCTTCAATGACAATGAATAAATCTCAATACTGCATGTAGGACAAGCCAATTTTTCCTTCGTGTTCCACCCAGGTAAATTCTCATACATGGGGAAGTTATTTATTGTCTACAAGACTACTGCATGCAATCGAAATGTCAGTCCTGCAAATGTGTCATACGTCTGTATACCTTGACTCCACAACTCGTTTAACTCATCTACTAACAGTCGCAAATATATATTAATGTCATTCCCGAATGACTTGGGTCCAGGAATAAGCAATGACATCATGAAAAATGACTCATTCATACACAACCAAGGAGGTAAATTGTAAATTATAAGTACCACTGGCCACATACTTTCAAGCTACTCATATTACCAAATGAATTAAAACCATCACTTAAAAGACCGAGTCGAACATTGTGAGAATCCTCTGCAAACCAATCATATTGATTGTCAAAATTTTGCAATGCTTCAGAGTCCACAGGGTGTCTTAGTGTACTATCATCATGAACGTGTTTCTCCTTATGCCACCTCATATATTCAGTCGTCTTGCAAGACATAAACAATCTTTACAATCTAGGTTTCAATGAAAAGTACCTTAACACCATTTGCAGGATTTTCTTACGCTTGGCTTCGTCATACTTCCACCTATACTCTTCACATTCTAGACACTCATCAACATTTTCATGCTCTCTTTCCAATACAATACACAATCATTTATACATACATGTATGTGTATGTAACAAAGGCCCAAGTCTCACATTAAGGATTTTACCTCGTATTGAGACTTAGGCAATGTCTCATCGTCCAGTAATTCTTATTTCAACAAGTCAAAAAATATGTCAAATGATTTGTTACTCCAACAATTTATTGTCTTCAAATAAAGTAACCTCATAAGAAAATTCAACTTAGAGAAGTTCTCACACCCCGGATAAAGTGAACGTTGCGCATCCCTCAACAACCTACTAAACTTTTCTGATTCAACATCACCCATAAGAGGAATATCTTGGCTACTAATTGTTGCTACAAAATCAGTATCCAGAGTTGTTCCTCTGAACACATCCCCTATGATATTTTGCATTTCGTCAACATCTTCATCCTCGTCATCTGACACAATTGGGTCAGCAAGGACTTTAGTGGCCTCAACTCTTTAGTGAAACTCTTCACCATGATGGATACACCAAGTGTAACCCTGGTCAATTCCAACTATGAAAAATTATCTTCTACTTTGTCTAAAGTCTTATGAACCATGTTCTTACATTTTCGACATGGACACCTAATCCTATTGCCTGAATTTACCCAATTTTGCGCAAGCTTCATAAACTCTTAAATCCCTTGTTTATACTCTAGTCCAAACCAGTTCTCTACAATGAAAAGATTAGAGTCAATTTATGAAAATAGGTTTAACATTAGGTTAGGGTTATAGGTTTAGGATTAGGTGTAGGTCCAAGTTTAGGTTAAGTGAATTAAATTTAGGTTTAGGTTAAGTGAATTAAGTTTAGGTTTAGGTTTAGGTTTATTTTAAGGTTATAGGTTTAGGTTTAGGTGTAGGTTTAGGTTTGAGGATTTGAGAATAGGTTTAGGTTTAGGTTTAGGAATTCGGGTTTGGGAATGGGTTTATGTTTAGGTTTTCGAGTTTAGGTTTAGGTTTAAGTGTAGGTGTAGGTTTAGGTTTAGGGATTTGAGAATAGTTTTAGGTTTAGGTTTAGGTGTAGGGTTTAGGGATTCGGATTTGGGTTCGGGTTCACTGTAGGACCCGTATCTTAGTCCATACAGTTTCATAGACTTCCGCGGTCTTACCGGTCGAATTTCGACAACCTTCGACCCTTAATTGATATTTGTGCACAACCCTGATTCGTACGCTGTCAACCAGAGTCGACTCAACCCAAGATCTTTACCATAGCGACCGCGCCGTCGCTGCCGTTCCGATGCCGTAACTCGCGCACCGAGGTGATACCCTAGTCAGGAGATGTGGGCGAACGTTCGGTGCAAGGAAAACACCGCGCGTTGCAAAACTTAAGAGAATTTCTACGAGGTGTCACATCATTCCCATCAATCAATCAACCCCATCACATCACATGTCAAGTACATGTCAAGTACACATCACTTTTCACCCTTTTCCAAGCAAGCCACAAAAGTCCAAAAGTTCTTACAAGCTCTTACCTTTCTTACACAAAATGCCTCCAAAGTCAAAAAGTTCTTACACCACCCATGCCTTTCTTACCCAAATGGCCACAAAAGTCAAGAATTTCTTACACACCCATCACTCACTACATCCATCACCCATCTCTCTCTCTCTCTCTCTCTCTATCTCGCTCTCTCCCTTTACAACTCTCTCTCATTTCTCAAACTTCATTCCAAGCAACCAAAAATCCCACACATATGAGCCTCTCCCTCTCTTCTAAAACTCCAAGTGTGGTCCACCTTTTCATCCAAAGATCCCCTATCCTAGCCATCCATTCCTCATCTCCTCCATTGGAATCAAAGCTAAGGTGCTAAGGAACCCATAAGAGCAAGAAGATCGAACGGTGGGTGCTAGATAAGAGTAGTTTTTCATATTTTTAAGATGGGCCAAGTGAGGCTAACCGATCAATGGTTTGGATCTCATTTGGGACCCTAAGATGTGGCCGATGGCCCACTAGGATTATCATGATCATTCCATGATGGGGCTATTCTCCATGGACCCCATCATGATGTTTTCCTTACATTAAAAAGGTCATCTAGACCGTCCATATTGGTGGGGAGAGGATCTCCACCGTTGACTTTCGATTTTGATGAATCCATGTGTAGAGGGATCCATTGATGTATGATTTCACATAAGAGAGGGCTCATAGTGGCGAAGCCCTCCATCACAAGCGTGTTCCACACTCTATCTCTCTCTCTCTCTCTTCTTTTCTTTTTTTATATATTTTGTGTGATGATTTGGCCGTGTGGCCCACTTAGATGGACCCCACCATACAATATGTATTTTATCCAAGTGATCCTTAAGTAGGGGCCCACTTTATATGTGTTGTATCTATGCCATTTATCATTCAGTGGCTCACCCGAGCAAGGCCCACCTTATTTTTTTTACACAGACATAAATATGAGCTTACTTAAGCTCTTGGGAAGGGCCACTCACATAGGCCCCACCTTGATGCGTGTATTTAATCCATGTCGTCCATTCCTTTCACCAACTCATTTTAGGCGTTGAGCTAAAAAATGAGATTGATCGGAGCATCTGGTGGGCCATAACTTAGTAAATAGTGATCTGCACCATCTAAAGTTCCCTAGAATTTTTCCATACACTGAAAAATATCCAATATTGGACTCATTGGGCTTGTTTTGAGCCACTGAATCCCATGGATGGAGTGAATTCGCTTGGTGCAGGCCCCACACTCGAAAAATCTCAAAATCAGAGGTTTTCCAAAAATATATATATATATAAAGCAGCAGTTGCTGCCGCTGGCAGCGTCTGCTGCACGGAAGAACGGGCGGGGGGACGAGCAGCATCGCACGACTGCTGTCATGGGCCCCACCATGATGTATATTTCGTATCCACACCGACCACGAGGTGGGCCACCTCCAGTAGTGGGTCCCCTCCAAATTTTGGCCGCATCCACTGATCAGGTGGCCCACACCATAGGAAGCAGTGGAATTAAACCTCTACATTTAAATCCTTTTGTGGACCCCAGAAGTTTGGGATCAAGATGAAATTTGTATTTTCCTTTCACTTAGGTCCACGTGACCTCATGAACGGGTTGGATGGCAAGTAAGCATTGTGGTGGGCCTCACTTAGGACCCACAAGTGATGTATGGGTTTTATTCCCACCGTCCAGGCGGACGGTGGAACCCACTTGATATTTGTGTTTAATTCCCACCATCCAGCGGATGGTGGGCCCTGGTGCATGTGTTCTATGTACACTGTCCAATGACAGTGGGGCACTCCATGATGCATGTGCTGCATCCAATCCATCCATTCACCTTATAAGCTCATTTTATGGCTTGGGCTAAAGAATGACTCGGATCCTTAGCTCATGCGGACCCCACCATGATGCGTGTGTTAAGCCCAATCCGTCTATCAATTTTAAAGGCTCGTTTCTTAGCATGAGCCATAGAATGGGCCAGATCCATTGTTCAAGTGAACCCCAACTTGGCACGTTTTGAGGTCCATCTTAATGTATTTGTGGTAATTCTTTGGGGCCCACTTGATGTGGATGTAAGGCCCACGGAATTAGGTCATTTAATGTATGCTAAGGCGCATGGAATTAGGCCCATTTGATGTTTTAGGGGCCCATGGGTTAAGGCCCATTGAGATGTACTAGGGCCTATGGGTTGAGGCCCATTTGTTACATATAAGACCCATGAGATTAGGCCCATTTGATGCAATCTAAGGCCCACGGGTTATGACCCATTGCAATGCACATAAGGCCCATTGGTGTGGTCCATTTATGTGGCCCATTTGATGAATAAAAGGCCCATATGACATGGCCCATTTGATGTATTTAAGGCCCAATGGGAAGTACCTAAGGTCCATTGCAATGTGTGATCCCAACACGGATTATGTAACGATGTTTGTGACGATCGTGCCTTGGGAGCAATGTTAGTTTAACGTCCACATTGTGAGTATAATGTTGGTTGGATGTCCACATTACGACTCTCCCTAGGGCCCATTGATAGACTGGACTTGTGTGTCAGTCGTCTAGGCTACCTGCGTTGTAAGGATAGTACATTACTTTATAACATGTTTATTATAGTTCCATGACTCATGATCATATTCATGTATGCTTGATATGAGAAGTGACTGATTATAGCATATGCCTTTGGACAGATTGTTTATGGGACCTCGATTAGGCGGTGTTGCCCTACATGAGCGCACGATACACGCAGGATTTATCGCATGATTGGATAGTGTGATTTATGCATTTCACATTGTATGACATGATTACTGTACGCCTTAGGGACATCAGGGTTGTAGCCTTCACAGGAGTATCGTAGTTGGCAGGATTGGATACTGAAAATCTCGTTCTACATTGCGCGCGATGAGGCGGTGATCTGGTTTAGAGTGTACTAGACCCCGGTGATATCCCAGATTTGAGTTGTATTGATGTGTGGACATAGATGAGAATTTGTATGCTTGATTTGCATTTCACATCGCATGGACTTGGAATGGCCGACATCATTCATGTCTTGCATCGCATAGCTTTGGTACGGCTAATAGTTTTCATGGATCCATCTGCATATTCTGCATTACTCTGATATTGCATGTTCATATTACTACCTTGCGCACACACTTTCACCACCCTCTAAGCTTTTTATAAGCTTATGCATGACCGTTTTCTTGCAAGTGACGTTGGATCGTAGTAGCGCTGAGGCAGGAGCACCTTGCAGATCACTTTGGAGATTTTATTCGTCATCATTGTATTTCCCTTTATAGTCATTGTACTTGTAAAGTTTTTGATCATAGTGAAAATGTAATGAAGTTTTTGGTTGTTATTTATGGGTTATGCTTATCACGATTCAAACTGATTTTGAAAATCCTCCTCGTAACATCCCAGGATTGGAACCTGTCGAATGGGAGCTGGGAGCCGAGAATGGGGTTATATGGATGCTGTCAGTGCCAGATTCGACGATCAGAAATTTTGTGAGCCCGGTTTTCGAGTTTGGGGCGTGATATTCGGGTTCAGGATCGGGTTTAGGATAAGGTTTTCAAGTTTATGTTTAGGTTTAGGTTAAGGTTATAGGTTTAGGATTAGGTGTAGGTTTAGGTTAAGTAAATTAAGTTTAGGTTTATATTTAGGTTTAAGTTATAGGTTTAGGTTTAGGTTTAGGGATTTGAGAATAGGTTTAGGTTTAGGTTTAAGAATTCGGGTTCGGGTTCGAGTTTGGGTTTAGGTTTAGGTTTTTAAGTTTAGGTTTAGGTTTAGATTAAGGTTATAAGTTTGGGTTTAGGTTAAGTGAATTAAGTTTAGGTTTAGGTTAAGTGAATTAAGTTTTGGTTTAGGTTTAGGGATTTGTAAATAGGTTTAGGAATTTGGGTTCGGGTTTAAGTTTAGATTTTTGAGTTTAGGTTTATGTTTTCGTTATAGGTTTAGGTTTAAGTGTAGGTGTAGGTTTATGTTTAAGAATTTTAGAATAAGTTTAGGTTTAGGTTTAGGTTTAGGTGAAGAATTTTAGAATAGGTTTAGGTTTAGTTTTAGGTGTAGGGTTTAGGGATTCAGATTTGGGTTCAGATTTAGGATCAGGTTTAGGTTTAGGTTTTCATGTTTAGGTTTAGCTTTAGGTTAGGGTTATAGGTTTGGGTTTGGGTTTAGGTGTTGGTTTAGGTTAAGTGAATTAAGTTTCGGTATAGGTTTAGGGATTTGAGAATAGGTTTAGGCTTAGGGTCTAGGGATTTGGGTTTGGGTTCGGAATTGGGTTTAGGTTTAGGTTTAGGTTATAGGTTTAAGTTTAGGTTTATATGTAGGTTTGAAATGGCCTAGCTATATGTCCTAGAGGGGAGGGGGGGGGGGGGGGGGGGGGGGGGGGATGAATAGGAGTATGCCAAATTTACGATAATCACAGTAGAATCAATAAAAGAGAGATAGCCAAATAAAGGAATTCAATACACAATGCTGAAATGAAAGGCACCCTTGTAAGTTCTATGATTTCATATCCCTTTGGTTGTCAAATTTTATGGTGTCAAAACCTATATCTATGTCTTGTATATCTTGTGTTTCATGTTTGAGACTATTCATTGCTTCAAGACATCGTATTTCAAGACAAGAACTTAAATGAAGAAAGTTTCAAGTCATGGATGAAGAATTCAAGAATAGAAGTCTCCAAGTATGCATGTTCAAGATTCAAACAAGTACAAGTATAGAAGAAGACTTTATCAATTCAAGAAAGGATCAAGCTCGAGAAGGCCTATAACAAGATTTGTAAATTCTCAAGCTTCTCTTAAGGGTCATCTGAGTGTACAGACTATCAATGTCCATCTCACTTTTAAGGTTTATTTGACCTTAGATTGACCTTAGGATGAGCTTTACTGTTGGTCATTATGGATATATGATTTGTATATTTCAATATGCTTGTTCGGGCTGTTCTAAGACCAGTCCTAGGGACTTCAAGACCAGTCCTAGGGACTTCAAGACCAGTCCTAGCTCTGCTACGACCAGTCTTAAGTTTTTCAGGACCAGTCCTAGGTTGTTGAAGATTTTTAGATTTTTCTAGTTGTCGTACGACCAGTCGTGGACATCCTTCGACCAGTCCTGTGAGCTGTATAACTCGTCCTTCGACAAGTCTTAGCCTGTAACACCCCAAAAATCGGGGGTCGGGTAGAAACCCAACTCCCGAGTTCCAGAACGTCACTTATGCAACATAGATAAGGATAAATGCATGTTGTCTGTAAAATGGAATTAAACACGATTGAGACTAAGCTAAAATAGCATATCATACTCCAGAGACAGTTAAATTATCAAGCGGAAGACTGTGATAAATACATAAAATATATAATTGATTGTAAGTCTCCAGAGTGTGAACAGGTTACCAGGTTAATCAAATACATGTATACTCCAAAACTGGAAAGAAAAGAATATACATGAGTGCTCCAAAAATATAAAATGATAAGTGTCAAGGCATCTACTCAACCTCCCTATAATCCCGTCGATCAGATCACGCATAAAGGAGGGATCCTCCTCCTCATCATCAAGCCCGGCTCTGCCTCGCAGGCCGTGCCATCATCTGCAATTACAAAAGGGTCTGGTGGGTGTCCAGAACACCGTCCCGTAACATGGGAGTGAGTAATTAACTCAGTGGAATCATAGAGTAAAGATTAGCATGTTCTCAAATCAATCATGCGATAATAGTAAAGCAATCAATCAAATATTCCTAGATACTGTTGTTAATGTATGTATGAGATGACATGATGGATGCCCTCACTGACATTCTTCCTCATACGGCACCATCTGCGTCCGCGACATGCTTTCTTCCCGCAGTGCTCCACATCTTCCAGCCACATGCAATGCGATATGGATAATGATTACCGGGTTGTTATTAGTCCTTTTCATACAGCAGGATTGGAAAACTAGGGTACCTTGCTTATATCAATCCCAACACAGATCCTGTCTAGGGTCGTCACTCCTAGCAATCTCATACGATGTTATATTTGTAGGTCGCTGCAAGGGCTGCCAGGGCTGTTGCTCGCACTCGTTGCACCTCTCCCCCATCACCTTATCAATACAGGCCTAATTATCCTTAAGACTGCATCAAGACAGGTCACAACAAAGAGCTCGTCACCTGATTAGTGTAGGCCGACAGCAAGAATATAGTATCCCATTCTACCATAATTTGCTCAGAGTAGGGTAATCACTGGTCACTACGGGGAGGTTTGTGGCCCCAGCGTAGGCTGACAGCTCGACCACGGTGTCCCATACCACCATGCACAACTCATGAGTCTTTATGGATCAAGGCACCATGGTTAACAGGGTTTCCAATGGTAAGTTCAGTACCCTAGGTTCAAGCAGTTATGACTCATACATGGTGAACATACAATGGCCAGTCGGGTTACTTGACGGGCTCGACTAGTACGAGTGCATCTCAAGCTAAACGACATGAAGTGCATAAAATTCGTGTGGCCTAACCACTGCCGCCTGCCCAAAATACGACTCGCATTCATCGACGCATCCTTCGTGGCAATTAGAAGCCAACCACGAATTTGAATCATTATCGACTGCCTGGACTAGTGCATATCCCCAAACATTTGTAAACAACATCAGTAAGCATATGAGAGTAGCAGAAATGAATATAAACAATACAGGCATGTTGACATGTGTTATAACATACAACGTAAGCAAATCAACCAACGCATGCATTTCGTATATATAATGAATTCAATTCAAATAGCCAACATGGTTAAAATCCTATACATCAGCATATTACTTGAGATTTCAATCTCAGGACTACTCTACAGCAACAGTTACTCCATACATAGTAGTACAAACATTTATACAAATACTTAGTCTACACACTTTAGTCTACATAACGTATGTCGACCCAAAGTGCACATTAGGGTGAATCTCTTCGCCAAACAGATTATACAAGCATATCCAGTATACTAATACGACAAATAAACATGACAATTATTTCAGCAAAATACAGACGTATGCGGTATTTTCTATAAATGCCTAAAATATCCTAAATCTCATATTTACCGTATATTTATGAAACGAAAAATGGACAGCATGTTGTACATGTCAAACGGTGTTGCCGTTGATAATCTGCTATTAAACGACATTGAAAGCTTTGAAATCAGTCAATCAAAGCATCTAAAATCCTCCCCTTTTGCCCTAGACGTGTATCGTTTCGAACGGAACGAATACGCTTCGTCAACGGCGTAGCGGTGACCTAATACACAAGTTACATAAGCTACTTCGCTATTGAATCAAATGAATCCCTAAATCAGCAAGTGGTTAGGGTTTTTCTTACCTAGGAGTGCATTGAAATCACCGGGAAAGTGATTGGAGTGCAGTGCTTCAATACGTGCAATAGCTATAGCAAGTGGCAGGAGAATCTCTCCTACACTCTCTCATAATCTCTCACTTTCTCTCTCTCTTTTCCTAGGGTTTCAAGCAAATTCGGATGGGAGGGTTGTGAGAGGGTTTAAAGCCCTTATATAGGCTAAAACTTCACCGAAATAGACTTGGGACAAAGGTATACTTGGGTCATAACCAAATCGAGACTTTTTCGATCCAAAAGAGCATTTCGGGAGGTCCCCTGGCCAAACGCGGTCGGACTTAAGCTTATGCATACTTGATCTAGCACACATCAAGTTTTCAGACCGGTAGAGTTCCAAGATGGCACGTGGCGGTCCAGTTTCAGTTCAGCGGTCATCGTACCTAAATCAGGTCTACAAGTCTCATGATATGAAAGAGAAATTTTTCCTGATCTGAGGGTGAAATTTGGCTGAATTCTGACGGTCAGAACACTTAATAATAACGCGTCAAGTCACGTGCCAGATTTGGATTAAAATTTCCAAATCTAACCCATTTCTTACTCTCTTTACTCCAGGCTCAATGAAATAGCCTCTGAATGTCGGTTGGCCTTAATTTTCGAAACGATTGTCAAGTCCAGCTAAGCGGTTATAACGGTCTAAGATGGTAGATATCGGACCTCCGACGCGCGATCTAGATCCAATACGAAGTTTCAAAGGGTTCCCGAGAATAAACCGGTTTAGAGTTTGATCCTAGGTTTCTAGGTAACATAGCGTTAGCAGTCCTACTAATTTTGGGTCTTATATTTTATATTTAAAGTGATCCAAGTTAATTTTACTGAGTATTCAGTTTGGTACTTAACTAAATTCTACCCTAATAGGGCAGAATACGGTCCTAGGGCCATTCTATGCCCCATTTTGGGAAATTCTAGTTATCATATTATTTTTATTAATTTTTTAAAGTTCATCATCAAGTTTACCCTGACTCCACCAAATTTCATAAGATTTTGAGTTGTATAAAAATTCTAAAAATTCCAGAAGCAGCAGCTGTCCAACAAGTAATTATCTGATAGTTGATCACAATGACATACTTTAAACTATATTAAATATCTTATTATATTTTTCACATATTTTTATATAAAACTAGACTCATTTATCTTCAATTTAGTTTTTGAATCACCTAAATCGGAGTTATAACGAAGGAGATATGATTTTTCAAAGTTGAAAGAAATGTGTAAGAAAAAGTACAGAAACCGACCTGCCAGATTGTTGTACGGATGGGTTCGGCGATGCATAGCCAAACCGGCGATCCCATCACTGCTCGCTGACCTGTTTGGGGTGATTTCGCAATTTGATATTTGAAATGGATGTATTTTAGAACCTGGGATGAGTTATTTGACATGCAATATATGATTTTGGGGTAGGAGAAGTTGATCTATCCAAATGGCCTACTTATTTCATGAGATTACAAAAGGTTAATGATTAAAAACCTTATTTATTTATTTATTTACTATTTATAGTACTTTTTAGTTTAAGTATTGATTAACATCACCTAAACTTTAAGATTTGTGTCTAATATGAAAGCTCCTAGAAAATTTTGAAGGATAGAGTAGTGAAAGGTGAGATTTTCGAAGGAAATAGGGATTTAAGACTATTAGATTAAGTTTTGAGAAGTTAATCAGGTGTTAGGATTGACCAATTGCCTAAGGACGTCTAATCCTAGGTTGGCCAAAATCCAGGGTGTTACATAGCCCTACGACTCAAACTCCAACAACTAATCTGGAGGTCCTACGACCAGTCGTAGGTGACCCATGACTAGTCGTAGGTGGCCCACGACCGGTCGTAGGCTACCTAGGAGCAGTCATGGAACAACTAATCCTTATCCCACGAAAATCTTTAAAAATCTTTGAAGCTACGACCAGTCCTAAGATCCTAAGACCAGTCGTAGATGGGATTTTTCAGGCTATAAATAGAGCACGAACTTCAGAGTTTTTCAATTCAATTCAACTCAATTCAAGCAATCTTTAGGCTATATTCTGAGATAAGTTTGTATTTATTTTTAAGCTACTTTGTGCTCATTTAATATTCCTTTTGCTAGCTTGTTTATTATTTAATTTTGATCTTCATTCCAATCTTATTTGAAAAGGAGAATTTCTGATATTCCTTCTTCTTGGATTCAAAATCAAATAGAACTAGACCTTTTGATTTAAAATCAATTAGACTTATAACCATTCTTAAAGTGAGTATTGGACTTTGAACGTTGAATCGAACTTCTACTCCGATTGGTTCTACTGGGCTACTTTAAAAGGAGATTCAGGTATTTTACATTTGTATAATTTACATTCTTTGGTTTTGTTTGAAATTTTCCAGAAAAATTTCATCGTTTGGGTTATCTGAGAAGAGCCAGAAAATTCAGATTGTGTGGGTTTTTGGATTATGTAAGCCCGAGATAAAAAGACACAATTGTGAAGGTTTTAGGTAAACCTGTGAAACCTATTTTGATAGTGCATGCTAATATCCCCTGTGTGAGGATATTAGGAGTGGAGTAGCATTCTGTGTGGCTGTTGGATAACAGTTGGTGTACACACAGGTGAACTACTATATATCATTGTGTGTGGATGTGCTTTATTCTTTATTCCTTTATTCATTCAGTTTTGTGGATTGTGTTTGTGGATAAATGTTGTAATCATTTTATTTCAAGCAAGTGTGGGAATGTTGTAATAACTTAGGATATATTTCTGCAAGTTATTTTGGTTTCCTTGCTTTTTATTTGTCATTGGTTTGTGATACAAAGGACGTTTTAGAAATAAGGTTGTCCTACCTTAAACCTTTGGTTTTTGGTGTAAGGTTGTCCTTAGAACTGATATAGTATCATTCTCTTAATTCTAGGTTATTGAAATTACTTTTAATTCAGCATTGTGCTTTATTTCTTTTATTATTTCGCTATTTTAAGTTTTATTTGGCATTGCCCTATTCACCCCCCCTCTAGGGCATATAGCTAGGCCCTTTCAAGTGGTATCAGAGCCTAATAGCTCATGCTTATTGTTTATTTATTGGATTTATTTCTTGAGCTAACGATCTAAGCTATATTAAGATGTCAAATTTTGATAGCCTATCAGTCACTAGGACACCACCCTTTAATGGCACAAACTATGCCTATTAGAAAGCCAGGATGAGGATCTTCCTCAAATCCTTGGATGAAAGTGTATGGCTGGCCATAGTGAATGAATGGAACCCTCCTATTACTGAAGTAACTAATGACGATGGTTCAAAATTAATGAAAGTAACAGCTTATTCTCTTTGGACCACACTTCAGAAAAGTGAGAGTAGTGCCAATACAAAAGCACTAAATGCAATTACTTACGCATTATCACTAGATGAATTCAAAAGAATCATCTCTTGTGAAAATGCAAAACAAGCATGCGATGTATTAGAAATGACACACGAGGGTACATCAATTGTTAAGAAATCTAAAGTCCAACTCCTCACAACTAAATTTGAAGAAATTCATATGGAGGAGAATGAAATGTTTATGGACTTCTACACTAGAATGAATGACATTATGAACTCTATGTGGGGTCTTGGTGATAGAATCCCAGAAAGTAAAGTATGTGTAAAGATACTACGCTCACTTCTTGAACGGTTCAATTCTAAAGTGACCGCGATTTAGGAACTTCGTGATACGGATACCATGAGGGTTGAGGAACTAGATGGTTCACTACAAACCTACGAGTTGTCCTTTAAAGCTCCTAAAGGAAAATCAATTGCTCTCAAATCATCAAATGTTTCACAAGAAAGCACTTCGGACTTAGAAAATTCCGAAGATGATATGGCGTTTTTAGTAAAAAAGTTTTATAAAATTTTCAAAAGAAAGAAAAAAGTTAATTTTCAAAAGTCAAATGATAAGAGACGATTTAAACCTAGAGCTCAAAAATCTTTAAAACATAGTCAATGTTACAACTGTCAAGAGTATGGGCGCTTAGCTAACAAATGTTCTAAAAAGGACAAATCAAAAAGGAAAAGCATGATGGCTACTTGGGATGAATCGTCTGATTCTGAATCTTCTTCTAAATTAGAAGATTCTGAAACCGAGTCGGGCAATGATGTTAAAGCCCTTATGACTCTAGCCAAGATCACTTTTTCAGATAATGATGATATATCTAGTGAAGAAAATCTGAATAGTGATTGCGATAATGAAGATGATCTTCAGGATGCTTATAATGCCCTTTATAAGGAGAGTTGTAAAATTGCTATCAAGCTTAAATTACAAAAAGAAAAATTTTCTAAGCTTAAGGAAGATTATGAGTCTCTCATTTTAGAAAAGTCTCATATTTTCAATTCTTTTGAAAAGACCAAACTTAAAACGGGAAAATCTGACTCACCTTCGGTTGGAGTAGGTGGCACTGAATGGCACTTTCGGTCCCACTGAAGTAACCTTTGGTGCGACCGAAAGTGCCCAAAACAGTCCAACAACATTTATAGATAATTCAGTCCCACCGAAAGTGACCGAATTTATCCAGCAACTTCAGGACTTAATTTGGTTCCACCGAGAGATAGTTCAGTCCCACCAAAGATAGTTTAGTGTATCTGAAGGTTCCCTCGGTAGGACTGAAATGTAGCCATTATAGATCTGTTGGAACTTTTCTATAAAAGGAGCACCTAGAACTTCGTGAAAAGTGTGGATTAAGGCATTCTAAAGTCCCTAGTGCATCCCAAGCTCAACCCACTCATCATAAACTCTATCCACATAAGATTCATGTTCTTTTCATTATGATTCCTCTCTTCAATGAGCATTTAAAGCTTTTATTAATGAAGAACATGATCTCGAGCCTTCTCTAAAGTATTGAGACGAAACCTATTGGAAAATCCTTAATCTTCATGATACTCTAGAGCATCAACTAGTTGAATCCCTTAGGAACATCATTTGTAAGGTATTTGATCGTGAAGCTGAAACAACTAGAAAATCACGACATTGTGATCAGGGAAGCATCAGGGAGCTGATTGAAGCACGAAAGAACAAAGATCAAGCAACCCAAGAAGAGCTTAAAAAAGGGACTCAATCTAATAAGAAACTTCCAATGTTAAGAGTTCATAAGTTAGCCTATATCCTGTTGTAGGATTGAGGCTAAGAGTTTGCTATCCACAAAATTGACTAGGTGCCTTATGTGGGACCTTGACTTGTGAGGCCTAAACATGGTGCCTAATGTGGGACCTTGGCCAACGTGTGTAGACACCCCACCCAAGCTAGCAACTTAATAAGGCATGGATGATTCTTAGGAACTGAACCTGAACCGGATACCCTACCCAAAACCGTAGTCATTTACCAAACTTGAGCCATTCCATTACCCTAAACCCTAACTTAACTCAAGCCATCACCTAAGCCAAAGCATACCCAAACCTTCACCCGCAACCAATCCATTTTTGAGCCACTTTCAGGTCATAATCGAGCCAATTTTGAGCCATTTTTGAGCCAAATATCCAAAACGGGCTTTGGGCCACTCTCAGGGCTCAAAAAAAGGCTCACTGCCAAATTATGGGAACAACTGTACCCGAGCGATAATCCAATTACCGCCTACTCTAAAAAAATGTGAATGGAGCTAGTTGTTTGAGTTTCGAACCAAAACAGTCAGAGACGGTAATCGGATTACCGCCTGCTCTAAAAAAATATGAACGGAGCTAGTTGGATGGGTTTCAGACCAAAACAGTCAAAGGCGACAATCTTATTACCACCCCACCTCGACACATGTGCCCCTATGTGCTACAACTATTGCTCCCTCTCCAAAGTCAACTCTTCAACCAATTTGACCCCAATACTTATCCTATTTACCACCCTACCAAACCCAAGGAATTAAAAGAGAATGCCACATGGAATTACCCTCTCCTTAACTAACCACAAGTTGTCACCTCATCATTCACCCTCCAAAGTCCTTAGAATTACTAAAAGACCATCCTAAAAGGCTATAAATACCCTTTACTTCTCTTCATTTGTCATCAACCAATAACCACTACCAAGAAGAGCTACCAAGAAACTAAGAGTGAAGTGAGTGAGAGTGAGAGGGAGTGCTTGAATGCCCAAGCTCCCATATTTTTCAGCCCCCTCCCCTCTAGCCTCCTCAGTCACCTCTTAGCCTCTAGTCCAATTTAGACCAACCATTTTTCAGCAATGATGCACCCAAACATCCAAGCCATTTCAAGTGTAAGCCAAACATCAAGCAATCATCACTAGCATTCATATTTCATCAATCACATCATTACTTGCCTTCTTAACCCACCTGCTTCTCTAGATTGCCATTGAATGTATGCTCTGTGACTTGCAAGAACTCTGGATCTTGTTACATTAGAAACTCATGGTAGTCTAATCCTCTTACATGTCATTTTAGCATCATCATAAATCCCGTTTGTAGACATTCTCTAAAAATATGCTCTGTGGCTTGCCAAAATTTTAGACCCTGCCACATTAGAAAACTGAGTTCGTTTAATCTCATTTTAATGCCTTGCATCCTATCATTTTATCCCCTAAGATCAGCTTATTGCACGAAGTAGGGATCATACATCCATACGGGTAGAGAGGGTGCCTAACACATTCCTTCGTTGTAACTGAGGTCCCTTGCTCAGAATCCCGAATCGCAGATCAGGAGTCAACTTAAAGCAAGAGAGTCTTTGGATTCTCTAGCTTTACATATTCTGTGGATTCTAGCGGACCGAGGGATTTTGAGTTAAGTGGCTAGTGACACTCCCCACCCCCCAAACATAAATCAGCGTGGGCACTGATTTTCCAATGTTCATAGTGTGGCCTAAATGCAGGTGCCTAGTGTGGGACCTTGGTTGATGTGCCCTAAATGTAGGTGACTTGTGTGGGACCTTAGCTGGTGTGGCCTAAATGTAGGTTCTTAGTGTAGGACCTTTGCTCTTGTGTAGGGCATAAATTGTAGAGTCTTTTGTGTAGGGCCATAAAGGTTTATGGTAAACTTGATTTAAAACCATTGATAGTGAAATCCAACACACTCTAGGAAAGAGTGCGTCTGCTGGGAGTGGAGTAGGCACGTAGCCGAACCACTATACATGCTTATGTTTGTAAATGTCATTTGTGTATCTGTTTAATTGTGCTTATGTGTTTTAATGCTTAATTCCATATGCATGTTCAGATGAATGCATTGGATTAATTAGTAGCATATTCCATACACACATGCTCATAACGTTATATGTTAGTTGCTTTATTTGCATATCTTGAGTAGCCTATGTGATTGGACCCTCTATTGGCTTGGAAGTCTTTAGAGTTATATTGCCTTACTTAGTTTAAATGAAAATTAGTTTAAGTTAGGCAATGAAGTTTTTAAATTGACATAATCATTGAAAAGTCCTATTCACCCCCTCAGGACTCTTAAACTATTACATAATTCTACTATAGCGGTCTAAACCGTAATTTCAATTAGTATTAGAGCGGGTTCCTCTTGAAGCATGTAATAACCTAGAGGGAGATCCTAAAAGAAGTAGGAATTATGGATAATGGAGAGATAGATGAACATCAGTTTAATGAGAAAGAAGAAGAAGAAGAAGAAGAAGAAGAAAAACAGAGTATACATGATGCTTATGATCAACTCTACATTCATAGTGTTAGTATTCTTAGAAAACTTGGCATTGTAAAAAATAAAAATAAATAATCGCAAAAAGACCTAGATGAAACATCAGGAATAAATACTCACTTCATAAATGATCTTTAACAATATCATATTGACAATGATAAGCATGAAAGGACTTCACAATCCCTGAAGTCTGAAATATAGAAACTTAACAAACAGATTAAACATTTAGAATCAGAGAATGAAGGACTTAAAATTGAAAATCACAAACTGAGATTAGAAGCATTAAAGTCAAAACAATCTATTGAACTAAGTTACAAATTTCCTGAAGTAGTGAAAAACTGGAAAAAATTCTTAGAATGGGAAGAAACCATAAGGATAGAAGAGGCCTGGGCTATGAAATTGGCAAATCAAGCCTTGTTCCTGCACCACCTGTGATTAAGAAAATTGTTGCCTCTGGAAGAAACACAAAAAACACTCCAATTTATCATTCTTGTGGAGACTTAGGACACTACAAATTTAAATGTCTTAGATCTAGGAAGTCTCACTCTACTTCCGGGTTAAACCATATAGGAAAATTCAAACCAATCAAAAAAATAATGTAGAAAATAACAAATCTTTCAAAGCATACACCAAAAATACCCAACTCCACACAAAATGACTAAGTGGATGGAGGAATTGATAAATCAAGTAGCTTAACTGAATTGGAAAACCAAAGAATTGATAAAACAAGGAAATTTGGTTGAGTTATCCAAAAAATCCAAAAAGCCCCAAGGTGTAAACAAAGCAACATCTCCAAAAAGGACTGTCACCAAATGGGTTATAAAGAACAAGAACAATTGCCTTGTAATCCATACTACAATTAAAGTAGGCAATAATTCTAAGTTGTATCTTGATAGCGGGTGATCCAGACAAATGACAGGTGACCGGACCCACTTCTGTGATTTTTCAGAATTTGATGGTGGGTTAGTCATATTTGGTGATGGAAGCTCCACCAAGATTGTTGGAAGAGGGACAATAGTTGGGCCTGGCTTGCACAGAATTGAGGTTGTTCTTTGCACAGAGGGATTAAAACATAACCTCCTAAGCATTTCGAAAATCTGTGACAAAGAACACTCAGTCACATTCTCCAAAGATATGTGTAAGATCTTAGATCTCATAGGAAAAAGGGGACGATGCTGCTGAGGAAACTACTGACACTCAACTGCCACCCACTGCACCTACAACCGTTGCCTCTATGGATGACACTCTTGCATGCATTAAGGAGCAACAGGTGCAAATTCTGGAGTGTCAGTTCTGACTCGAATCGATGGTGTAGTCAATGGGCGAGGCAAACCACTCACTTCAAAGGATGGTACAACAGATTGCAACGCATCTGTCTTGTTAGCAGGATGATGTTAAGGAGCGATGCCGATCTTGATCAATTTAATGATTAATACTCTTTTTGTGTATACTGTGAATTTTTGGATATTTAGATTTACACCTAGAAATATATTTTTAGTATAAATGCATCAATCATTTTTCCTTTTGGCAAGCTGAAATTACAATCTATAAAAGCAAATCTGAGGATTCTAGCCACATGTTGTGTATGATTGGTAAATTTGAGGTTCGAACCTCACCTTGGTGTTAAGGTAATCTAAGCTTTAGAGATGATGCTCTTCACATCACATGCTTTAGCTTAACCTGTCTTTGGACACTCATGTTTTCATTGGTATATCTATTGAATGACCTTCAGTTATATGTTCTTGCTTTCATGTTAGTATAAGCTTTTATTTGAAAATATTTATCTATGTCTACTGCTAAATGTGAGACCCGACCCAAGTTTGCATGTGTGCATGTGTGTGTAAGTGTGCATTTCATTTCTTATGGTCTCGCAGTCCTATCGATTGAATTTCGGTGACCCGCGACCCTCAGATAGTGTTGCGGTCATCCTTGAGTCCGGTCATGTAGACCCGACTCGAATCGAGATGAGATCTATGCCATTGCGACCGCATTGTTGCCGCGGTTCCAACGCCGCGTCTTGTGCGTCCATCCGATATGTGGATCATAAGTTGTGTACGTTTCATTCTGTGACCCTTGATTTCGATCATGTGGCCCACCTTGGAGTGGTGCATGTGGCCCACACTCCCTCTTTTGTATAAGTTCCAACACACACTACACACACCACCTAAATCTTCATAACTCACACTACCAAGACCTCACACACCACCCACACCTAACCTACCCTAGCAACATTGTTTGTATCACCATAGGTTAATGATTACTTTCCTTAAAAAGATTTTTCCTCTCTTTCCCTCTCATGTCTCTTTCTCTTCTCTTCTTCTCTAGAAATTTTCTTCCATTTTTCCAGCCCATTTTCCTTCATTTTTCCAACCACCTTCCTCCTTAATCCCCCACCATCTAACCCTTGAAACCTCATCTCCACCATTGATCCATCTCCCTTGGTGCTAAAGGACCTTAGTGTGAAAGTTTGGTGGTCATCTTTGAAGTGGGTGCCCCTTTAGATATAAAAATTTATTTTCTATAGCCTTGATGTTTTTTTTTTTAATGATGGAAGTGTAGGACCCACCAATCAATGGTGGAGATCCCACACAATCCCATGGTTGTGGCCTAATGGCCTATCTTATGCATGCATGATCCATGCATGGGGCCTTTCTCTATGGGCCCCATCATGACCATTTTCTTTCATATCATATTATGTTTGGGTCATCTAAACCTTATAACCATGGTGGGGACGGCATCCTCACCATGCATTTTAATTATAGGCCATGCATGTGCAAGATTCGTGTTATAAATGTAAATCTATGTATGATGTATGGGTGTGATTGATCTAGGGAGGGCTCAATAGTGGTGGAGTACTTTCCCTATGGCCGGATTGTCCTTCTATCTCTCTTTTCTCTCATTTATTTCCTGATGTGTGTGGCTCATTTGGTGGGCCTAGGACATCCATAAATTTCAGCAAGGTGGGATGCCCAAACTGCCCATTGTTTGATTTTGGGTGTCCTACTTGCTGCCTTAATGATGCATGCAAGGTGTGTTGACTTTAGATTATGACATGAAAATTTGTGGGGCCCACTAAGGAAGGCCACACCATCCTCCATTAATGTGTTTTTCCTTTTTATTTAACCTATATAATAAATTTTATTTAAGTACATGTTGCTGTCCATATTTTTCTGGACAATTTCTGGTTGTTTTTGGACCAGATTTTGGGACTGTTTGGGGGACTATTCATACCCATCAAATATACTTTTCTGAAAGGTGGGGATCTCATCTTGATGTTCTCCAAATTTCAGCTCCATCTGACCTTGATTGAGGTCCTAAAGGTATGGTCCAATTGAGGTGGACAGTCTGGATTTTCTACACTATTCCAGCAACATTCCACCATGGACAGTTGGATTTCTGAAATTTATTAAAATATTTATAAGTGTCTAAAAATTCTAAAATTTTGTAGGGATGTGATCTACTCATGGTAGGACCCACCTACCAAATTTCAGGGCCAATGGACCCCTGTACACACCGTGGTAAGGGCCTGACTAGCCCACCACGTTGGGACGTTCAGGTCTGTCTGATTTCATGCACAGTCTATTTTGTTTAAACTAATTAAAATACTTATAAATATCTAAAAATTCTGAAATTTTGTGGAGGTGTGACCCACATATGGAAGTATCACTCTTTTAAAGTTTAGCCTCAAATGACCCCTTTAGGGCATCCAAAAAAATGGTCCAAGATGGCTGGACTCCTAATTTTTCTGTTGTGCAGTCCAGCAATATGCTTGATAAAAACCAAAATTTAAAAATATTTCTCATGATGGTGGGCCATATTTTTGGATCTCATTGTATGCATGATGAGGGGCCATGACCCTCAATTTCCAGAGTTTTAGAGTCCTTGGGCCCTGTCACACCCTAAACTCAGAAACCGGGCTCACAAAATTCCCGATCGCCGAATCCGGCGCCGACAGCCTCCGTAGAACCCCATTCTCGGCTCCTAGCTCCCATTCGCCAGGTTCCGATCCTGGGATGCTACGAGGAGAATTTTCAATGTCAGTTTGATTTGTAATAAGCATAACCAAAGGCATAACCCACAAACAACAACCAAGAAATCCATTACATTTTCACTATGATCAAAAACTTTACAAGTACAATGAGCATAAAGGGAAATACAATGGTAATGAATAAAAACTCCAAAACACTCTGCAACGTGCTCCTGCCTCAGCGCTGCTGCGATCCAATGTCACTTGTACACAACGGTCGTGCATAAGCTTACAGAAAGCTTAGAGGGTGGTGAAAGTGTGTGCGCAAGGTAGTAATATGAACATGAAATGACAGAGTAATGCCGAATATACAAATGGAACCATAATATCATGAGCCGTACCATGGTTTATGCGATGCAAGACATGAATGGTATCGGCCACCCCAAGGCCATGCGATGTGCAATGCAACTCAAGCATACAGATCCTCATCTATGTCCATACATCAATACAACTCAAAATATGAGATATCACCAGGGTCTAGTACACTCTAAACCAGATTACCGCCACATCGCGCGCAATAAGGTAAGTGGAAAAGATCTCACTATCCGTCTGCCAATATCGGGCGCGACTCGTCGATAGCGGACCCATTCCTCGAGCTGGTCAGACTCAGCCTAGCATTGCCCCCTACACTCGGACGGGTAAGGCTGTACCCCCTTTCAACCGACCACGACACAGTGGAGAGCATAACCGTCTGGTAATTGTCACTCAACGCTCATCTACCCACTCGGTCTAGACATTGGAGTAACCTCTTGGTACCATAAGAGTTTAAGGACTTTCACCCAGGGATATCGATAGCACCCCATGTAGAACATGATTTCTGGTATCCAATCCTGCCAACCACGATGCGTCTGTGGAGGCTACGGCCCTGATGTAGCTAGGGCGTATAATACCCATGTCACACAAATGCGAAATGCATGATTCAAGCTATCCAGTCATGCAACAAATCCTGCGCATATCGTGCGCTCATATAGGGCAACACTGCCTAACCAGGAGCCCATAAACCACCTGCCCGAAGGCATATGCTATGATCAGTCAATCCCCATATCAAGCATACATATGATGCGTATGATCATGAGTCATGAAATTATACTAACATATAAATGAGTGATGAACCATCCTTACAACGCAGATGGGCCTGGACGGCCGAAATACAGCAAGTACGGCCCAGTAATGGGCCCTATGGAGAGTCGTAATGTGGACATCCAACCAACATTACACTCGCAATGTAGACGTCAAACCAACATTGCATCCCAGGTACGATCTTCTTAAATATCGCTACATAATCGGTATTGGGATTACACATTACAATGGACCTTAGGTTCATCCCATTGGGCTTTTCATATATATGTCAAATGGGCCATATCCTATGGGCCTTTTAATCATCAGATGGGCCACATAAATGGGCCACACCAATGGGTCTTATGTGCATTGTAATGGGTCAAAATCCGTGGGCCTTGGATTGCATCAATTGGACCTAGTCACATGAGTCTAATATGTATCAAATGGGCCACACCAATTAGGCCCCACATGTAGATCAAGTGGGCCTCAACCCATAGAACTAACATGAGTCAAATGGGCCTAAACCCCTAGGCCTTAATCAAATAAAATGGGCCTAACTCATGGGTCTCAAATAAGTCCAATGGGCCTAATCCCATGGACCCTTTTTATAATCAATGGGTTTAGTCCCATGGGCCTTACAATATATCAACTGGGTCCACTTCCATGGGCTTTAAGAATGCAACAATGGGTCCAATTTCATGGGCCTTGAAGTACATCAAATGGGCCTAGTCCCATGTACTTGAAACATATCAAGTGGGCCTAAGCCCATAGGCCTTTTTCAATCCAAATGGGCCTAACCCATAGGCCTTAAATAAAGCAAATGGGCCTAACCCATAGGCCTTTTACAATTTAAATGGGCCTAGCCCATACATGAGTGGCCCACCCAATCAGCCACTCATGCCTTAAAATGGCTCCACCAAGCGAATGGACGGTCTGGATGCATCACAATCATCAAGGCGAGATCCACTATCGCTGGACAGGGGGGTGGCACACGCTTCAAGGAGGGCCCCACCGTCCGCTGGACGGTGGAGGAAATACTACATCAAGGTGGGCGCCACCATCCATTGGACGGTGGTCTTTAAAATATAAACATCATTGTGGCTCCCATGTGGGGCCCACCTGAAATGTTCATTCGAAATCCAACCGTTCACAAGGTCCCTTAGACCTGGATGAAGGGAAAACATAAATTTCAGCTTGATCCAATACTTCTGTGGGCCCCAAAAATCTTTCAATGGTAGAATTCAATCCACACTGTTTCACGTGGTGTGGGCCACCTGAGTTTTGGATCTGTCCCATTTTTGGAGGGGGGCCCGCTACTGGGGCGGCCCACCTCATGAGCCTGTTGGATGGCAAACAAACATTACTGTGGGGCCCACGGCTGGAGCCGTGGTTCCCTAGCTGGACGTCCGCCTGCCCTCACATCTGCACGCTGCTGCATGCAGCGGCTGCTGTCAGAAGCAAGGAGGCAAAGCCTCTTGCAAATTTTGGGAAAAATCGGTCTTTTTAGGGTTTTTCGCACATGGGGCCTGCTGCACCAAAATCCGTCCCGGCCATTACGATCAGTGGCCCGCAACAGTCGAAATGAGTCCAGAGTTCAAATTTTAAAACGCTTAGGAAGTGAAATAAAATAGGAAAATGACATTTGAATGGTGAGGATGAAATTTTTGACGCTACGGCCCACCAGGTCTTCCAATCAGCCCCAAACTCCTTCCCAACGGCTAAAATACCGTAGGTAAGAGGATGGACGGCTTGGATTAGAACGATACATCAGGGTGGGGCCTATGCAAGGGGACCACCCAAAAGCTCCTCTTTTTCTTTCTTCCTTTTTCTTCTTTCCTTTGAAACGTCCAGCGTCCTAGACGCTGGACGGTTTATTATTAGTATTTTTTTGAAAACGGTGGGCCCTGATGAAGTGGGCCACCACTGATGGGTGAAGTGGGTACAATGTACATGGTGGGCCCCACTTGAATAAAAATTTGAATAAGATAAATCTCAAGGTGGGATCCATTCAAGTGGGCCACACAATCCTATTGCATGAAAATAAAATAAAATAAAATAAAAGAAATAAAAGAGAGAGAGAGAGAGAGAGAGAGAGAGAGAGAGAGAGAGACATGCAGAGTGGGACACGGCTTGTGATGGAGGGACCCCGACATTATGGGCCCTCCCTTACATGAAATCATACATCAAGTGGGTCATTTTGCACATGTGACCATCAAAACTGAAGATCAACGGTGGGGATCCTTTCCCCACCAATATGGATGGTCTAGACGACCTTTCTAAAGAAAATAAACATCATGATGGGGTCCATAGAGAATGGCCCCATCATGGAATGATCATGATGATCCAAGTGGTCCATCGGCCACATATTAGGGTCCCAAGTGAGATCCACACCATTGATCGGTGGGCCTCACTTCATCCACCATAAAAATAAGAAAAACTACCCTATAGAGGCACCCACCGTCCGATCTTCTTGCTCCTAGGGGTTCCTTGGCACCTTGGCTTCAACTTCAAGGGATGAGATGTAGAATGGAGGGTTGAGATGGGAGATGATGGGGTAGGAAGGTGGGTCACACTTGGAGTTTAGGGAGCTTGGAAAATTCCATATGTGGGATCTTTGTTGCTTGGGATTTTTGAAATGAGAAAGAGAAAAAGAGAGAGAGTGATGTAGAGAGAGATGGATGGATGCATGAATGATGGTTGTGTAAGAAAGTATTGACTTTTGAGGCTTTTGTGTAAGAGAGGTATGGGTGGTGAAGACTTTTGTGGCTTTTTGTGTAAGAGAGGTATGAGTTTGGGAGACTTTTGTGGTTGCTTGGGAAAAGGGAATAAAGTGATGTGTACTTGACATGTGATGGCTTGATGGGTTGATTGATTGATGAGATTGATGTGATTGATGTGACACATCGTAGAGATTCCCTTAGGTTTCGCAACGCGCGGTGTTTTCTCGCACTGAATGTTGGCCCACATCTCTTGACCAGGGTATCGCCTTGGCACGCGAGTCGCGGTATCGGAACCCCAACGACGGTGCGGTCGCTATGGTATTGGTCTCGGGTTGAGTCGACTCGGGTTGTCGGCATATGAATCAGAGTCGCGCGTCGATATCGGTTAAGGGTCGAAGGTCGCCGGAATTCGACCGGTAAGACCGCAAAAGTCTACGAAAAGGTACGGACCAAGATACGGGTCTTACAGCTCTCCCCTCATAAAAATTTTTTTCTCAAAATTTACACAAGCATCGCAATTAAGCATTACTCGCGAGGAATAAGAAACATAACGTCATCATATAGAACAGGGGCAGCATACAAAATACATCACATGATCAACCATCAAAGAGATGAGGATAACGCTCTCGAATCTCTGCCTCACGCTCCCACGAAGCCTCCTCTAAAGAATGGTGACCCCACTGCACCTTCACCAACGGAATGACCTTGGTTTTGAGGACCTGCTCCTTCCTATCAATGATACGGACTGGCTGCTCAATATAAGAAGCGTCCTCATGAACCTCCAGCGGCTGCCAATCAATAACGGGAACTATGTCTGACCCACACTTCCTCAACATGGAGACGTGGAAAACGTCGTGGACGTCAGACAACTGTGATGGCAAGGCAAGCTGATAGGCCACGGCGCCAACATGCCCAGTGATCTCAAAAGGTCCTATGAATCTTGGGGCAAGCTTGCCCTTCGCTCCAAATCAAACTACGCCCTTCATGGGCGAGACCTTGAGATACACATGGTCCCCTACATCAAATTCCAAGGGACGACGCCGACGATCAGCAGAACTCTTCTGTCGGCTCTGAACTGTGCACATCCTCTGCCTGATGATGTCAATAGCCTCTGAAGTCTCCTGCACAAGCTCGGGATCTAGGAGACGACGCTCTCCAACCTCGGTCCAACAACTCGGTGATCTGCATGGTCTGCCATATAGTGCCTCAAAAGGTGCCATGCCGATAGTCGACTGATAGCTGTTATTGTACGTGAACTCAGCCAATCGCAGATGCTCGTCCCAGCTACCCCCAAAGTCAATCGCACAAGCCCGAAGCATATCCTCAAGGATCTGGTTGACCCTCTCGGTCTGGCCATTGGTCTGCGGATGGTACGTGGTGCTGAGCTGCAAATCAGTCCCCATCGCACGCTGGAAGCTCCCCCAAAACTGAGACGTGAACCTCGAGTCTCGGTCAGAAACGATCGAGACTGGAACGCCATGCAGTCTCACAATCTCCTCGATATATAATCTCGCAAGCCAGTCCATAGACCAAGTCGCACGCATCGCAAGAAAATGTGCCGACTTCGTCAGACGATCCACAACAACCCAAATGGTGTCATGACCGTGCTGAGTCCTCGGCAAACCCATAATGAAATCAGTTGACACGTGCTCCCACTTCCACATCGGGACACTCAACGGTTGCAATAGACCAGGAGGTCTCTGATGGTCGGCCTTGACACGCTGGCACGTGTCACACTCGGCCACAAAACTGGCGATCTGGCGCTTCATCCCCGCCCAAAAATACTGTCGCCTCATGTCACGGTACATCTTCATCGAGCCCGGGTGGATAGAAAACCGCGATCGATGTGCCTCGGTCATAAGATCTCTGCGCAACTCTAGAATATCCGGGACACATAATCAGCCTCTGAAGCGAAGTCCACCGTCTGTACCGATCTGCCAATCAGCCTGACCCTCAGATGCTGCCTCAGCCATATAACTCTGCAACGACTCATCAGCCTGCTGAGCCTCGATCACCCTAGCGATAAGAGAGGGTTGAATCGACAGGCTCGATAACTGCACAATGGAGGACTGCAGTCCGAACTCAAAATCATACGCTGCGATATCCCCAAGCATTCGTCACTCTTGAATCATCATATGCGCCACTAGGCCTCGTGGCTGACCGCTGAGGGCATCTTCCACCACGTTCGCCTTGCCCGGGTGGTACTGGAGATCGAAATCATAGTCCTTCAAGAGCTCCATCCAGCGCCTCTGTCTCATATTCAACTCAGACTGCGAGAAGAGGTACTTCAAGCTCTTGTGATCAGCGAAGAGCTCGAACCTAACCCCGTAAAGGTAGTGCCTCCACACCTTCAGTGCAAAGACAACTACAGCCAGCTCTATGTCATGCGTAGGATAGTTCAGCTCATGGACCTTGAGCTGACGAGACGCAAAGGCCACTAGTCTCCCATGCTACATCAGGACAGCACCCAAACCGATATGCGAGGCATCAGTGAATACAATAAATCCGTCACTCCCAGAGGGAAGAGTGAGGACAGGAGCGGACGTCAGACGGTCCTTCAACTCCGTAAATGCTCGCTCGCAGGCATTACTCCAAATAAACTCTACGCCCTTCCGAGTCAACCTGGTCAGCGGGGCTGCAATACGAGAGAAGCCCTCAATGAAATGTCGATAATAGCCCGCCAAGCTAAGGAAACTACGGATCTCTGTCGCAGTCATGGGTTGGCCCCACTGACGCACTGCCTCGACCTTCGAAGGGTCCACTGCGACACCCTCCCTGTCACCACGTGACCGAGGAACTTCACCTCCTCCTGCCAGAACTCGCACTTCTCCAGCTTCGCATAAAGCTAGTGTGCGCGGAGGGTCTGCAAGGTAATCTCTAAGTGCTGCTCATGCTCCTCACGGGTCCTCGAGTAGATCAGAATGTCGTCGATGAAGACTACAACAAACTGATCTAGATATGGGCGAAAAACCTCGTTCATCAGCTGCATGAAGACCGCGGGTGCATTGGTCAGTCCGAAGGACATGACCTGAAACTCAAAATGACTGTAACACGTCCTAAATGCCGTCTTCGAAATGTCCTCATCTCGGACCCGAATCTGATGATAACCGGAACGCAAGTCAATCTTCGAAAAGGACTGTGTACCCTGCAGCTGGTCGAACAAATCATCAATCCTAGGGAGCAGGTACTTGTTCTTGATCGTAACTTTGTTGAGCTCGCGGTAGTCAACGCAGAGCCTTAACGAGCCATCCTTCTTCTTCACGAAGAGTACCGGTGCTCCCCACGGCGAACTGCTCGGACGGATAAAACCCAACTCTCGCAACTCGTCCAACTGCTTCTGCAGTTCCCGTAACTCTAACGGTGCCATACGATACGGGGCCTTCGAAATAGGAGCGGTACCGGGCACGAGATCGATCTGGAACTCGGTGAGTCGACGAGGCGGTAATCCCGGAATCTCCTGAAACACATCGGAAAAATCGCATACGATGGGCAAGTGGTCGATGCAAGCGGCAACAGGCTCCTCTATGGTGCAAGTCATCAAACAAGACAACCGCTCTCCTCTGGCCTCTGCAACAAACTCGAACTGTGGCACGCCGGGTATACAGAACGTGATGGTCCTCACGGCGCAGTCCAATATAGCATAGTACTCGGTGAGCCAATCCATGCCTAGGATGACGTCGAACTTAGACATCGGTAAAACAAATAAATCAGCGGGCAGGAATGTATCCCCAACTAGAACGGGGCATGACGAGCAAAATCATCCTAACACTGCAGTCCTCCCCAAGGGAGTCGATACCGATAGGCTCTCATCAGCAGACTCCAACGGTAAGCCAGCCGATCGACAGAAGCTCTCTACCACAAAAGAGTGCGATGCACCGAAATCAAACAGTACTCGTGCAATGCATGCAGAAACTGGAAGTATACCCTCAACAACTCCTCCAGAAGACTGAGGGTCCTGCTGAGCTGCATAAAACCTAGCCTGAACCGACTGGGGAGGTACTTGTCCCCTCTGAGCGTGCTGCTACTGCTGATGGGGTCGTTGAGGTGGTCGAAACTGCTGCCTCTGCTGCTGCGGACTCTGAGGCTGGTGCTGATGCTGATGCTGCTACTGAGGTGGCCTCGGTGGTGGAGGCTGCTGTCGCTGCTGCTGTGGGGGTCTCTGCTGCTGTGGTGGAGGTCTCTGCTGCTGTGGACCTCTCTGTTGCTGCTGGGGGCTGGGACACTCCCATGAATGGTGTCCCATCGCACCGCACCTGAAGCAAGTGCCGGTGAACTGCCTCTGAGGTGGTAGTGGAGGTGCTGCTGGTGCTGATAGTGCTTGGAAAGCTGGGCGACCTGTGCGCCTCTGCTGCTGTGCTCGACGCTACTGGGAATCACTGGAAGAAGCCTGCCTCTTCCGGTCTCTCCTCTTACCATGCTCAGACTGAGAACCGGCCCACTCAGTCTCATAAATCTGGGCTCTCCGCACTACTGCCTGGAAAGTAGGGAGCTCATGCCCAATAACACGACCTCGAAGGCCGTAACGTAAGCCGTGGTCGAAACGGCGGGCCTTCCACCCCTCACCATCAACCATGTACGGTGTGAATCTCCATAGTGCCACAAAATGGGCCGTGTACTGTGCCACAGTCATGTCTCCCTGCACCAGAGTCTCGAACTCTAAGGCTCGCTGACGATGGATATGGTCGGGGAAGTACTGCTCCTCGAATCGGTCAACAAAGTCCTCCCATGTTCAAACATACTCAGGTCCGGCAACATGGGTAATAGAGGTCCACCAATGCTTGGCCTCACCCTGAAAGAGAAATACTGCTAACTGGATGCGCTGCTCGGTCGTGTATGACATGGTATCAAAAATCTTCTCCACATCGGAGCGCCATATCTCTGCTACAGTCGGATCTGACTCTCCTTAGAAACGTGGGGGATCAAGCCATCTGAACTCACGAAGTAAGGCACTTGCGTGCTCCTGCTCTGCCTGAGCTGGTGAAACAACTGGGCGTCTACCCTGTCCCTGGAGTGCGGCTGTCACAACCTGTAACATCTGCTATAACTGAGCGGCACTCACAGTCACGGTCGGCTCAGCATCGGCCTCAGGTGGAGGAATGTCATCCTCAGGGAAGGAAGCAGGGATCTCTGAGGGTGGAACGGGAGACGCAGGGGGTAAAGATGGAGCCTCCGATGGTGAAGCAGAATCCTCAGGTGGTGGTGCGGGAGTCGATCGGGTAACCCTCCTAGGTGCCATGTCCTACAGGAAAGAGCGAAGGTGCCTATTAACTTCAAAACTCTCGAAGGTACGCACGTTAACGGTCTATATTGAAAGGTCGCGAAGCAATCCGAACTTCGGGACTTAGCGATTCTTCACTCATAGCAGACATGTAATGTTGTCCTCGGTTATTCCCAAGTTATGCTCTGATACCAACTTCTGTCATGCCCCAAACTCGAAAACCGGGCTTACAAAATTTTTGATCGCCGAATTCGATGTTGACAGCCTTCGTAGAACCCCATTCTCGGCTTCTAGGTCCCATTCGCCAGGTTCCGATCCTGTGATGCTACGAGGAGGATTTTCAATGTCAGTTTGATTTGTAATAAGCATAACCAAAGGCATAACCCACAAACAACAACCAAGAAATCCATTACATTTTCACTATGATCAAAAACTTTATAAGTACAATGAGCATAAAGGGAAATACAATGGTAAAGAACAAAAACTCCAAAACACTCTGCAACGTGCTCCTGCCTCAGCGCTGCTGCGATCCAACGTCACCTGCACGCAACGGTCGTGCATAAGCTTACAGAAAGCTTAGAGGGTGGTGAAAGTGTGTGCGCAAGGTAGTAATATGAACATGAAATGACAGAGTAATGCGAAATATGCAGATGGAACCATAATATCATGAGCCATACTAAGGCTTATGCGATGCAAGACATGAATGGTATCGGCCACCCCAAGGCCATGCGATGTGCAATGCAACTCAAGCATACAGATCCTCATCTATGTCCATACATCAATATATGTCATTGGGCTTAGGTTCATCCCATTGGGCTTTTCATATATATGTCAAATGGGCCATATCCTATGGGCCTTTTAATCATCAGATGGGCCACATAAATGGGCCACACCAATGGGTCTTATCTGCATTGCAATGGGTCAAAATCCGTGGGCCTTGGATTGCATCAATTGGACCTAGTCACATGAGTCTAATATGTATCAAATGGGCCACACCAATTAGGCCCCACATGTAGATCAAGTGGGCCTCAACCCATAGAACTAACATGAGTCAAATGGGCCTAAACCCCTAGGCCTTAATCAAATAAAATGGGCCTAACTCATGGGTCTCAAATAAGTCCAATGGGCCTAATCCCATGGACCCTTTTTATAATCAATGGGTTTAGTCCCATGGGCCTTACAATATATCAACTGGGTCCACTTCCATGGGCTTTAAGAATGCAACAATGGGTCCAATTTCATGGGCCTTAAAGTACATCAAATGGGCCTAGTCCCATGTACTTGAAATATATCAAGTGGGCCTAAGACCATAGGCCTTTTTCAATCCAAATGGGCCTAACCCATAGGCCTTAAATAAAGCAAATGGGCCTAACCCATAGGCCTTTCACAATTTAAATGGGCCTAGCCCATACATGAGTGGCCCACCCAATCAGCCACTCATGCCTTAAAATGGCTCCACCAAGCGAATGGACGGTCTGGATGCATAACAAGCATCAAGGCGGGCTCCACTATCGCTGGACAGGGGGGGTGGCACACGCATCAAGGAGGGCCCCACCGTCCGCTGGACGGTGGAGGAAATACTACATCATGGTGGGCGCCACCGTCCACTGGACGGTGGTCTTTAAAATATAAACATCATTGTGGCTCCCATGTGAGGCCCACCTGAAATGTTCATTCGAAATCCAACCGTTCACAAGGTCCCTTAGACCTGGATGAAGGGAAAACATAAATTTCAGCTTGATCCAATACTTCTGTGGGCCCCAAAAATCTTTCAATGGTAGAATTCAATCCACACTGTTTCACGTGGTGTGGGCCACCTGAGTTTTGGATCTGTCCCATTTTTGGAGGGGGGCCCGCTATTGGGGCAGCCCACCTCATGAGCCGGTTGGATGGCAAACAAACTTTATTGTGGGGCCCACGGTTAGAGCTGTGGGTCCCTAGCTGGACGTCCGCCCTCCCTCACGTCTGCACTCTGCTGCGTGCAGCGGCTGCTGTCAGAAGCAAGGAGGCAATGCCTCTTGTAAAATTTGGGAAAAATCGGTCTTTTGGGGGTTTTTCACACATGGGGCCCGTTGCACAAAAATCCGTCCTGGCCATTACGATCAGTGGCCCGCAACAGTCGAAATGAGTCCAGAGTTCAAATTTTAAAACGCTTAGGAAGTGAAATAAAATAGGAAAATGACATTTGAATGGTGAGGATGAAATTTTTGACGCTACGGCCCACCAGGTCTTCCAATCAGCCCCAAACTCCTTCCCAACAGCTAAAATACCGTAGGTAAGAGGATGGACGACTTGGATTAGAACGATACATTAGGGTGGGGCCTATGCAAGGGGACCACCCAAAAGCTCCTCTTTTTCTTTCTTCCTTTTTCTTCTTTCCTTTGAAACGTCCAACGTCCCAGACGCTGGACGATTTATTATTATTATTTTTTTTTAAAAATGGTGGGTCTTGATGAAGTGGGCCACCACTGATGGGTGAAGTGGGTACAATGTACATGGTGGGCCCCACTTGAATAAAAATTTGAATAAAATAAATCTCAAGGTGGGATCCATTCAAGTGGGCCACACAATCCTATTGCATGAAAATAAAATAAAATAAAATAAAATAAAATAAAAGAAATAAAAGAGAGAGAGAGAGAGAGACATGGAGAGTAGGACATGGCTTGTGATGGAGGGACCCCGACATTATGGGCCCTCCCTTACATGAAATCATACATCAAGTGGGTCATTTTGCACATGTGACCATCAAAACCAATATGGATGGTCTAGACGACCTTTCTAAAGAAAATAAACATCATGATGGGGTCCATGGAGAATGGCCCCATCATGGAATGATCATGATGATCCAAGTGGTCCATCGGCCACATATTAGGGTCCCAAGTGAGATCCACACCATTGATCGGTGGCCCTCACTTGGTCCACCATAAAAATAAGAAAAACTACCCTATAGAGGCACCCACCGTCCGATCTTCTTGCTCCTAGGGGTTCCTTGGCACCTTGGCTTCAACTTCAATAGATGAGATGAAGAATGGAGGGTTGAGATGGGAGATGATGGGGTAGGAAGGTGGGTCACACTTGGAGTTTAGGGAGCTTAGAAAATTCCATACGTGGGATCTTTATTGCTTGGGATTTTTGAAATGAGAAAGAGAGAAAGAGAGAGAGTGATGTAAAGAGAGATGGATGGATGGATGAATGATGGTTGTGTAAGAAAGTATTGACTTTTGAGGCTTTTGTGTAAGAGAGGTATGAGTGGTGAAGACTTTTGTGGCTTTTTGTGTAAGAGAGGTATGGGTTTGGGAGACTTTTGTGGTTGCTTGGAAAAAGGAAATAAAGTGATGTGTACTTGACATGTGATGGCTTGATGGGTTGATTAATTGATGAGATTGATGTGATTGATGTGACACATCATAGAAATTCCCTTGGGTTTCGCAACGCGCGGCGTTTTCTCGCACCGAATGTTGGCCCACATCTCTTGACCAGGGTATCGCCTTGGCGTGCGAGTCGCGGTATCGGAACCGCAACGACGGCGCGGTCGCTATGGTATTGGTCTCGGGTTGAGTCGACTTGGGTTGTCGGCATATGAATGAGAGTCGCGTGTCGATATCGGTTAAGGGTCGAAGGTCACCAAAATTCGACCGATAAGATCACGAAAGTCTACGAAAAGGTACGGACCAAGATACGGGTCTTACAGGCCCACTCTAATGGAGTGCCCAAATTTAGGACAACAACATGTTATAATTATGCTTGGACTTGGGCTGAAATTTTGAGGAGTGAGGCCCACCACATTTATGAAGGTATTAGTGGAGATAACTTATACCTTTAGTTCTTAAATTTTAAGCTTAATAAATGCACTTTTGAGGCCCACCACAGTTGAATTTAATTGGGTCAATGAATGTAGCTAGTTGTTGAACTCTTTAGGCCCAATTGGATTGGAACCTTCCAGATATACCCATTGAACTATTGGGCCATTTTACTATACTATTATGTTGGGTTAGTGGGCCAGATTACACAAGTAGATGGGCCCTTGATTCCCATCAAATCAACTTTATACTTGGGCCGAGTTGTACGCCCAACTCACTTGACTAAGAGCATGACATTTACCCATGTGGTTTGAGCAATGGGCCGTCCACTAGGCCACCATAATAAATGGGATTAGTGACTTTTATGTTGGGCCCTAACCTTTCCCTTATGGGCCCATAGTGGTATATATGAGTTGGGTTATGTGTGTTCCCCTTGAACCTATATTTTGGGTAGGCCTTGGGCTGCCCTTTCTGAAGCCCAACATGAGTGTTGTGGTATAATTATGGTTGCTCATTTCTTATTTTTGATGTTGCATGGGCCTTGGTCCTTGATTCATGATCAATTAGAGATGGGCTACCTCTTAGGGACCAATTGTGGTTGGATGTCCACGTTGGTGGCCTTAAGGTAGGCCCATGGGCTTCTATGGGTGGTTAAAGGCCCACCATAGAACCTTGCTAAGCCATCTCACTATTTAGGCCCATACCATTGTTCTCCTTAGTCTTGTGGGCTACCTCAGGTATATGGGCCCCCACTAGAGGTTGTATTCCTTATGAGGAATTAGTTAAGTACCTAACCCTTCATGGTTAGGTAGAGAGTTCATCTCCACCGTATTGGCACTCCTATTCATCTTCATGGTCCACTCCCATACACATCATATGCATGCTTGGTTGAGGAATGATTGGCCATGGTTGTGGCATTGTGTAGGACATGTTGGTATCTCCCTGAGAGATGAATGCTTGGGATTGATGCATGGGTGATTGTGTGATTCATGCATTTTGCATTGCATAGCATGTGGATATCTGCCCTTACTTCATCAGGGCCTTACCTCCACAGGGATATTCATGGATGGTCGTATGTGTGGACACAGAAAATATTAGTTGAGCATACCGGGTGCATACGATGCCCATGGGTGAAATTTTCAAAACTTCCATGGTACCAAGGATCTGCTCCAACGCCGTGACCGGGTGGAATACATGAGCGTACGAGGGCCTTATACCGTTAGGCTGCGACTTCCACTATCGTGTAGTCAGTTGGATAGGGGTGTGGCCTTACCTGCCTGGTGTGTAGTGGGTATTGCTAGGCTGAGTCTGACTAGCTCGTAAATGTGTCCGCTACCATCAGGCCTTGTTGGTGATTAGCTGTCCATAGGCGGGTAGTGAGGTCTCTTATGCTCGTTTGACTGTGCGGGGTTTGTAGATCGACAGTCATTCAGCAGTGTAATGGACCCCGGTGATTTCCTTATGATTAGAAATGTACTTGACTTATGATTTAGATATGAGCACTGGCATTACTTGCATCACATTACCATTGGTTGTACAAGCCCCCTTCATGCATTGCCTTGGTTTAACATCCAGTACTCATTGCATCATATTCATGATAAGCCTTGGTAAGGTTAGTGATTTTCCCATTGAGCACATTTTCCTTCTTGCATCTCCTACTATTCTTCTATGCACCATTGTCACACACTTTCACCACCCTCTAAGCTTCTATAAACTTATGCACAATTGATGCGTGCAGGAGATTCTAGGCAGGCATCGTAGCAGCAGCGCGTGGAGTAGAGCGGAGCTTTTGAGGACTCCAGTGTTGCCGACCTTTTTCTCTTCTCCTTTTATCTCATGTATGTCCTTTTGGACCTTATGGATGATTGTAAAAGTTCAAATTCTTAGTGGATTTTGTGATGTGTTCCTTTGTTATTCTCAGATGTATTTGCTGTGATCTTAGGTATACTCATATTGGTAATGATTATACTGCAATGAAAATCCTCCTTATAGGATCCCAGGATCGGAACCTGCCTCAGGAGCCAAGAATGGGGTACTATGGAGGCTGTTACGGCCAGAACCGGCCATCAGGTCCCTTGTGATTCCGGTTACCGAGTCTGGGGTGTGACACTAAAGTTGCATATGCATGGTTTAATTCTTGATGAAATATCCCACTTGCTTTTATTGTTATATCTGAGAATATGGAGCCTCATATTTTTTGTCTAATGTATACATATTCTTATTCTCTCTAAGATGGCTTGATTTCTATTTAATATTTTTAATACATGGTTTCAACACAACGCGGTTAAGAACAAAGGCAAGGCACATGCAAGAGGAGAAACCTCCACTAGAAGAGGTAGAAATCGTTCTCCTTACTCGAATCCTACTGTCATAGATATGGCAAATGAATTTATCTTTGATCAATTTGTCAAATCTCTTCTTATAGAACCATATGGGATAGACATCTATCTAGTATCAATTGAGTGGGATAACATACTTTACTTAGGAGGAGATTCAATATAACCTTATCCATCAATTCTTAAATTCTTTCCATGACACTCAAGATGATCCTCCATCAATCAACATCAATTACATGAACAAAACTAAGGAGATCACTCCTTTGATGTTGAGTCAACTTTTGAATCTTAGAATCACACATATCTCACGAACTAAACGTTCCTTAAATCATCTAGGTGTTTGGGGAGTAGTGACCAGAACCCTGTGTGATGACTTAATGATTCCCAAGAATAAAAGAAACTATATACCTTCATCGCATTTGGACTCAACCACAAAAGTGCTCCACAATATACTAAGTACCAATGCATATCTGTGTGAAGTTTCAAGAGATATGCTCTCTCTATTTGTTCTAAATATACTATATGATATCTATGAAAGAGTTAAAATATGCCTATTGACACTCATTTTGAAATAATTGTTCCTAGTTGTGAAAAGCATTTACCATACCAGCCTTCCTTTTCCAAGCATCATCTGCAAACTCCCCAAACTTTTAGGATTGCTACCTAACCATGATATAGTAGATCCTGCAGTGTGCTTTACCAAGCAGACTCTAATCCAGCTAAATATGTTTGTAACAACATTTGAGGATAACCATGATTGCAAGAGCGAAGAAGATGTTCAAGCCACTACAATGACCACTGCTTGGGGCTCATGTCGTGCTTCGCTCATATTCCTCCTTATAAGGTTGGATCTTCAAGATGATGCTTCTTTTGATCTGTGTTGTTGCTGGATCATGATACTTTTTGGATCCTATGCCCCAAAGGGCTTGACATTTTTTTTATTATAATGAATTATACTACCCAAGCTTGGGGTAATTATTTTAATGAAACTTTTATGATTTAAATGTTGATATCTTCCATGCTCATGTCATTTATTCTACTTCATGGTTTCTTTTTTTTTTGACATGTTCTTTTCACATAATGTTTACATATTCTCTGCTTTTGCATTCTAACATTATGTGATTTATCTACTCTCTCCCTATTAACTATGTTTCATTATAAATTGTTATTGACTTACTTCTTGGTATATCCTTTGTCAATGACTGACAAAAAGGGGGAGAGGAACCTACCCACCAAAACAATCCATTGTCTTCTACAAAGATTGCTTTTCCCTTGTTGCGGGTAATCATGGAAGAAACTTAGGTGGAGCAGCATTATTGTGTTACATGTCTAAATTCTTTCTTTAAGTTGTAAATTGGTATATTGATATGTAATCCTTTATTGTTTTGGTATGTCATTGGTATGGACCATGACAATGTCATAGGTTAGTTTGTTTTATCACGTAATTAACAAAGGGGGAGATTGTTAGTGCACTAACCTTGCACACTTGTTTGTCAATCACGTGACTCGTTGTGTCAAGTAGTCGGATGAGTCCCTTAAAAATGAAGACCGATGATGCAACTAGAGCAAAAGCATCAAGCAACATTCATAAAGTAAAGAGAAGCTCTTATGATCATGATCGTATTTGTAGATGATCCTGACCCAAATAGGAAACCCTACTTAGATCATCTATTCAAAGCCATTTCAAGTTCATAATTTCCATACTTCTAGATTTGACTTTAGAAAGTTCAAGATGTTGAAAGAATCGTAGGACATAAACTTAAAACAGGAAAATCTATCTCACCTTCGGTTGGAGTAGGTCCCACCGAATGGCACCTTCGATGTGACCGAAAGTGCCCAAAATAGTCCAACAACATTTAGAGATAATTTGGTCCCATCAGCTTGAAATTCGGTCCCACCGACTCTCACTGAAGACAACATTCGGTGTCACTGAAAGTGACTGAATTCATCTAGTAACTTCAGGACTTAATTTGGTTCCACCGAGAGATAATTCGGTCCCACTAGAGACAGTTCAGTGCAACAGAAGGTTCCCTCGGTACGACAAAAAAGTAGCTGTTATAGATCCATTGGAACTTTTTCTCTATAAAAGGAGCACCTAGAACTTTGTGAAAGTGTGGATTAAGGCATTCTAGAGTCCCTAGTGCATCCCAAGCTCTACTCACTCATCCTAAACTCTATCCACACGAGATTCATGTTCTTTTCATTGTGATTCCTCACTTCAATGAGCATTCAAAGCTCCTATTAATGAAGAACATGATCTTGAGACTTCTCTAGAGTATTGAGACCATACCTAATGGTAAATTCTTAGTCTCTATGATACTCTAGAGCATCTACCAGTTGAATCCATTAGGAAATCCATTCACCATCTTTTACAGGAGATTCAACCCACTCCCATTACCTTAGTTACCCTAATAGGAACATCATTTGCAACGTATTTGATAGTGAAGTTAAAACAAAAAGAAAATCACAGCATCGTGATTGAGGGAGCATCAGGGAGCTGATTAAAGCATGAAACAACAAAGATCAAGCAACCCAAGAAGAGTTACAAAAAGGGACTCAATCTGACAAGTAAGTGTCAGTGCTAAAAGTCCATAAGTTAGTCCCTATCCTCTTGTAGGATTGAGGTTAAGAGTTTTCTATCCACAAACTCGACTAGGTACCTTGTGTGGGACCTTGGCCTATGAGGCCTAAACATAGGTGCTTAGTGTGAGACCTTGGCCGATGTGGCCTAAACGTAGGTGCCTTGTATGGGACCTTGCCTATTGTGTCCTAAATGTAGGTTCTTAGTGTAGGTCCTTTTCTCTTATGTAGGGAATAAATTGTAGAGTCCTTTGTGTAGGGTTGTAAAGGTTTATGGTGAACTTGATTTAAAACCATTGATAGTGAAATCCGACACACTCTAGGAGAGAGTCCATCCATCGGGAGTGGAGTAGGCACGTAGTCGAACCACTATACATGCTTGTGTTTGGAAATGTCATTTGTGCATCTGTTTAATTATGCTTATGTGTTTTAATGTTTAATTCTATATGCATGATCAGATGAATACCTTGGATTAATAGGTAGCATATTCCATACATACATGTTCACAATGCTATAAGCTAGTTGCTTTATTTGTATATCTTGAGTAGCCTATGTGATTGGACCCTCTATTGACTTGAAAGCCTTTAGGGTTATATTACCTTGCTTAGTTTAAATGCAAATTAGCTTAAGTCAGACAATGAAGTTTTTAAATTGGCATAATCATTGAAATGTCCTATTCCCCCCCACCGAAAATGTCATTTGTGCATCTGTTTAATTATTCTTATGTGTTTTAATGCTTAATTCTATATGCATAATCAGATGAATGCCTTGGATTAATAGGTAGCATATTCCATACATACATGTTCACAATGCTATAAGCTAGTTGCTTTATTTGCATATCTTGAGTAGCCTATGTGATTGGACCCTCTATTGACTTGAAAGCCTTTAGGGTTATATTACCTTGCTTAGTTTAAATGCAAATTAGCTTAAGTCAGACAATGAAGTTTTTAAATTGGCATAATCATTGAAATGTCCTATTTAACCCCCCCCCCCCCCCCCCCCCCCCCCCCCTTCTAGGACTCTTGAACTATTTCATACTTCTACTATAGCGGTCTAAATCGCAATTTCATCAACTTTTTTGAAGTAATAAAATCTAAGTCCTGTATATCTTCATACACTCGGGTAGTCATCAAACCAACCATCAGAATCACTATCAATCAATAGACCTTGCCTTCAGAATGTCTACTTCACTTTCAGACTACTTAATGATAGAAAACTAACATCAGGATCATCATATCTATTCACATACACACCGAAAGGAGCATGCGGTGTATTATCTTAGTCAAACATTGTTAGATACTGAGAAACAGTATTCTTCCATAGAAAAGTTTTTCTTATATTGTACTTTGTGGTTATAAAATTATGACTTATTTGTTATAAAAAAATAGTCAATGTAATTGTAGTAACTAATTTAGTAAAATATGTATTAAATTGGCTGATTTTGAATGGTCAAATTGGAAAATGAATTCTCATATAATCTAAAAAGGCCGACTTAAACGTCCTTGGGGTAGGAGGGGAATAAGACTATACTAAATTAAACAATAAATGTAGAATTGAAAGAAAGATAGCACAATCAAATAATAAAGAAGCATAAGTAAATAGCAACCTCAAATGTATTAGTCTTGAGAGGTTGATACAAACTTAGTTCTAAGGACAACCTAACACCAAAAATCAAAGGCTTATGGGAGGACTCCTGTCACGCCCTAAACTCGAAAATCGGGCTCACAAAATTTTCGATCGCTGAATCTGGGGTTTACAGCCTCCGTAGTACCCTGTTCTCGACTCCCAGCATCCATATGCCAGATTTCGATCTTGGGATCGTACAATGGGGATTTTTTTATCCAATATACATTTAATTCGCAATAAGCATAACCTCAACTTTACCCAAATCACAAAGGCAACATCATCATCACATATCCACTAATATAATACATTTAAATACAGTGCTGAAAGGGAAGTACATGAATTGAAAATCAAAGCTCCAGAGGTCCGCTGCATGCTCCAAGCTCAACGTTGTTGCAACCTAACCCCACCTGCACGCATCTATCGTGCATAAGCTTATAGAAAGCTTAGTGGGTGGTGAAAGTGTGTGCATAAGGTAAGTGCTAAGCAAGCAATATCAGAATAATCAGAGTAAGAGAAAATATTAACAAGCTCATAAATCATACAATATCAAAAATACTGACAAGCTCATAAATCATACGATATCAGAGTAATGCGAAAACATACTGATAGGCCCATAAATACCATCAGCCTTATCCAAACTATGCGTTGTAGAAATATAATAAAAACAATATCATATGCTGATGAAGCATTGTAGATCAACTATGCAATGTGGGGACAACAAGCCAAATATCATATGCCGATAATGCAATGCAATATACAATATGTGGTGCGAATGAAATCACCAAGCTGCGGTGTGAAGTTGGGATGGTAGTACGTAGTATCGCAGGTTATGGGGTCCATCATAAGAGACTTCTATCCAAACCAGTCCCATACCTAAATTTGGATAGTCAGACTTAATGTGGTAAACTCCTGATCTTAGGTTAGTCGTGCGCTCTAACTAAAATCCTGGCCATCATGAAAGTACATGTAACAAATAGTTGCGCACCACCAGTCCGAGTGGATAGTGAATGAATGAATGAGTATACAACTTTTACTCCATAATCAGTACGATTCCTCTCTAGGATCATCACCGGGGTCTAGTACACTCTACATGCAAATCGCCGCCCATTGACACGCGACCATGCAAGTGGAAAGACTTCATTATCCGCCTAGCTAATAGTCAGCCACTATCTACCTGACACGTCGATAGCGGACCCATTCATGAGCTGATCAAAATCAGCCTAGTTATACCCCCTACTCTCGGGCGGGTAAGGCCACACCCCCTCCTAACAAACCACGACACGTCGGGATGATAGTACGTAGTATCGCAGGCTATGAGATCCATCACAAGGGACTTTTATCCATACTAATCCCATACCTAAATTTGGATAGTCAGACTCAATGTGGTAAACTCCTGATCTTAGATTACTCGCACGCCCCAACCGAAATCATGGTCATTGTGAAGGCACACATGATAAATAGTTGCGCATCACCAGCCCGAGTGGATAGTGAATGAATGAATGAATGAATGAGTATGTAACTCCTGCTCACTAAACCACATATTAGTACAGTTCATCTTTGGGATCATCACCGGGATTTAGTACACTCCAAATGGCACTGCCGCTCTCCCTGCAGGACAGTCCAAGTGAGTGTAAGAAACCTCATTATCCTCCTGGCCAATAGTCTACCAATACCTATTCGGCACGTCGATAGCGGACCCATTCATGAGCTGGTCAGACTCAGCCTAGTATTGCCCCCTACCCTCGGGCGGGTAAGGCCAACCGACCACGACATAATGGGAGACGAGGCCTACTGGTAAACGGCCCTCATGCGCTCATATATATCCACTCGGTCTCGACGTTGAGGCGTCTCCTGGCCATGGAGGTTTAGGGATTTTCACCCAGGGACATCTATGACACCTGTATGCTAGAACCAAACATTTTCGGTGTCCCATCTGGCCATCCACGATATGCCTGTGGAGGCTACGACCCTGATGTCGCTAGAGCGTACAGTAATCATAACACACAATACAAGATGCATGAGTCATAAATCCAATCATGCATCAATCATGCGCATACCATATGCTCATGTGAGATAACCTCCGCTTATCAGGGAGTCTCATAACCTACCCAATGTCATATGCAATAGTCAACCCCATCTCATAATAAACATGTAAATGATGCGTATGGGCATGTATCATGATGCTATGCTGTCACACACTCATAATCAGTGTCAATAACCGGCCTCAACAATCGTCTTCGACAATGTGGACATTTAACTAACATTGCCCCAAGGAATGGCCTACATAGAGCCTAACATATAGTGGACGCATGGCCCCACACAAAGACCTAATATACAACACAATGGGCCTTGCTCAAGGCCACATATACATAGCAGGTGGGCCCTGCTCATGGGCCTAGTACATATCACAATGGGCCTCGCCCATAAGCCACGAATACATCACATGGGCCTTGCCCATGGACCTCAAGTACATCACAATGGGCCCCATCACATAGACCTCTTACTCATCACATTAGGTCTTAAACATGGGCTGCATATACATTACACAGGCCTAATACATATCTCAATGTGCCTCAACTATGGGTCACATATACATCATATAAGTCTTAACATTAGGCATTGGCAATCAAAATCGGCCTTAACAATCAGATTCGATACTCGGAACCGGCCTCGATACTCGGCCTCGGCAATCAGAATCGACCTCGATGAATTGACCTATATAATCTATATCGATGAGAATGGGCCTAACTAGGCCTAAGGGAAGGTCACCATGCGGGCGTTTAACCATCATTACCTAAAAATGTGGACATTCAACTAACATTATTCCCAAGCAGTGGTCCACATAGAGTCCAACATAAGGTGGGCCCAAATATCCAACAACTGGCCTCAAATAGTCATCACAGGTGGGCCTTACACATGCAACACGTGAACCTACACATCACGGCGGGTCGATACATTGGGCCACACCATTGGCCTAATATACACATCACGGTGGGTCGCATCATTGGGTCACACCAATGGGCCTCATATCCAACAAGTGGGCCACATCAATGAGCCACACTAATGGGCCTTATACACATCAGGTTGGGCCTCATTAACTGAGCTAGAAACATATCACAATGGGCCACGACATACAGGATGAAAATACGTCACAATGGGCCTCGACCCATGAGCTGAAAATACATTTCAGTGGGCCTTACCAAATGGGCCATAAACACATCCTAATGGGCCTTAACCATGGGCCTCTAACATATCATAACGGGCCACAACCATGAGCCTAAATATACATCGCAATGGCCCGCAACCCATGGGCATCACATACATCAAGTGGGCCTCATCGATGGACCATATATACCCAACAGGTGGGCCCCGCTCATGGGCCAAAGATATATCAGGATGGGCTATAAATACATCAAGGCGGGCCTCATCACATGGGCTGCACCAACAATCATTTCAATAGTTGTAGGTGTATCATGTGTATCACTGTACGATCATTCCATGGGCCACATGGCCCACTAATGATGATCAGCACTGCTCGAACATTGTCCAGCACTGTCCAGCATAATCTAGAAAGTGTGGATGAAACATACATTATGGTGGGTCTCGGCAAAACAGATGGATGACGTGGAGAACACATATATCACAACTGGCTCCACCATCCATGTAGACGGTGGGAATATGCAACACATCATCAAAGTTGGCCCCACTAGCACCGTTCAAAGTTGGACAGTGCGAATATAGAATATGTACACCAAGGTGGACCCCATCACATGGACCTAATCGTATGGGTCGAAAATATATATCACTAGGGGCCACAGCATATGGGCTAGAAGTATATCACAATAGGCCTTACCAAACAAGCCAGAATTACATCACATTAAGGTGGGCCCTGCACGTCTTAAGTGGGCCCCACACACACATCTGGGCTCACGTGGCAACCAAAACAGATGGACAGCGTAGCTGTAAATACATATATCGTGGTGTGCTACACCGGCACACCGTTTAGATGAACGGTGTGGAATACAACACATCAACAAGTGGGGTCTACTATAATGCTATTTTCCATCCAGTCTGCTCATAAGGTCACAAAGACCTGGTTGAGATGAAAAATAAATATTATATGGATCCAAAACTTTCATGCACCCAAGAGGGTTTCAATGGTAGGCATTCAATCTCCAGTGATTTTGTAGTGCAGTCCACCTAATAGGCGGCGTGGATATACAACATATTCATCAAAGGTGGATCCCATCGTCCAGCAGCCGCTGGACGGTGTGGATGATGACCATTAAGATGGGCCTAGAAGATGAATGGTGTGGAGTGCATCATACGGGACCCACAGAGCTTGGTGATGTCGTTCATAGCAATAAATAACTGCGTGAGGTGCACTGGCCAATCTGTGCAACAGGTGGGTCCCACATGGGGCCCACCACATGCATATATATAGTATATTATTATATTATTCATTATTATATATATATATAAGAAGCCAGCGTCCAGCGTATGTAACACATATTACAAGTGGGTCCCACTCCCACACGTGCCACACGTGTGGGATGGGCCACGTCCGAACATATGGATGGTGTAGATATAAACATACATCATGGTGGCCCACCATCCACGCCTACTGGACGGTGCAGACCAAAGCATACATCATGGTGGTTTTCACCAAATGGATGACAGTGTGGGCATACATACACACATCATTGGGTCCCACCATAATGCTTATCTGCCATCCAATCCGTTAATAAGGTCACGTGGACCCAGATGAATAGGAAAAAAATAATTTTCATAATGTTTCAAAACTTCTATGTCAACCTAAAAGGGTTTCAATGGCAGACGTTCATCCACACTGTATCTTGTGATGTAGGCCACCTGAGCTTTGGATGTGGCTGATATTTGGAGTGGGGCCCACTGCCCTAAGGGGCCCACCAATGTACAACATGGATGCTCAACACGCATCATGATGGGCCTATAACTGGGAACCACGTCCCTGCCTCTTCCGCCCGCAAATGGCGTAGGACATCCTGGGCGTCCTCAGGTGTGTCGACAGTAGCAGGCGTTGCTGTTGCACTCTTGTTATTTTTTTTCTTTTTTAAAAAAAATACAGATTTTTGGCAATTTTTTCCCATGTGGGGCCTGCATCAAGTGGATCCACTCCACCCATTGCATTTTACAACTCATAATAGATCCAACAAGCCTAATATTGAGCATTTTTTGGTGTATAGAAGTATTAGGGTACATTTTGACAGTGAAAACTACTGTTTTCTATGCTGTGGCCCGCCAGATGATCGGATTGACTTCATTTTTCGGCTCAATGCCTAAAATGAGCTAAAGAATAGAATGGACGGTGTGGATTAAATTCATACATCAAGGTGGGACATGTATAGGTGGCCTACTCAAAAAGCATAAACCAAATATAATATATATATAATTTTTGTTGACGGTGCTGTGAGTGCAACTCACTGTCTGTTCACACTTCATTGAACCCACATCCAGCGTCCCTGGATGTTAGATGAGTGACGTGAATACATTATCAAGGTGGGTCCCATGGGTGGGGACCATGGCTGGTGGGTCCCACGTGGATGTGTCTCACTTGATTGGATCAACTTGATACTTATGTTTTCCCATCACCGAGGGTAGGGCCCACATGGCTTGGATCGTTTGGATAAGACATTCATCAAGATGGGGTTCATCCGAGTGGGCCATACGACCTCATCATCACACCAAAATAATGAAAGGGAGAGAGGGATAAAGAAGCACCCACCTTTGATCACGGACTTCTCCTTCCATCAATGCATTCTAGAGCTCTAGTGGACGAGATTCAACGGCCAGGATGAAGTTTGGACGGTGGAGATGGGAGGTATGAGGTGGGCCACACTTGCTCTCCATGGAAGCCATGGATGTGAGTTGCTAGGAAATGAGAGAGAGAGAGAGATGAAAAAGAGAGGATGTAATGAGAGAGAAATGGTGAGAGGTGATGGAGTAATGGGAAGTGATAGGTGTGTACTTGAAAGGGATGGGTGGAGAGAGAGAGTTGACTTTGGATTTACTTTTGAGTGATGTGGCATGTACTTGGTTGATTTGACAAGTTATAGAGATTCTCTTGAGATTTCGCAAATGCCCGACGTTTTCTCGAACTTAACGCAGGCCCACATTTTCTAGCCCGGGTATCGCCTCAAGGTATAATACATGGCATCGAAATCGCAGCGACGACACGATCTCATTGATATAAGTCTTAAGTCGAGCCGACTCAGATTAACAGGATCTATCTCACGATCACATGCAGACGTCGGTTATAGATCGTTAGTCATCGAAATTCGACCAGGAGGATCGCGATAGCCTACAGAACGGTACGGTCTAGGATACGGGCCTGATAAAGAGGGTTTAAGGATTTTCAACTAGGGCCATCTATGGCAGCCCAATGCTAGAACAGATTTTCGGTGTCCCATCTGGCCATCCATGATATGTCTATGGAGGCTACGACCCTGATGTCGCTATGGCGTACAACAATCACAACACACAATGCAAAATGCATGAGTCATACAATCCAGTCATGCATCAACCCTGTGCATACCATGCGCTCATATGAGATAACCTTCGCCTATCAGGGAGTCTCATAACAATCTGCCCAATGACATATGTAATGGTCAACCACATCTCATAACAAACATACAGATAATGCATATGGGCATGTATCATGATGCTATGCTGTCACATACTCATAATTGTTATCAATAACCGGCATCAACAATCGACCTCGATAATGTGGACATTTAACCAACATTGCCTTTAAGGAATGACCCACATAGAGCCTAACATATAGTGTATCCATGGCCTCACAAAAAGGCTAAATATACAACACCATGGGCCTCACTCAAGAGCTTAATACATATCATGATGGGCCTAACATACATCATAATGGGCTCCATCGCCTGACCCTCGAATATATCATAATGGGCCTCATTACATAAGCCTTATATACATCACATTGGGCCTTAAACACGGGCTGATTACACATTATAACGGGCCTTAAATACAGGCTGCATATACATTACATTGGGCCTTGACAATCGGAATCTATATCGATAATAGGAATCGGACTCGACAATTAGAATCAGAATCGGCCTCAACATCGGCATCGATAATCGAAATCGACATCGATAATCGACCTTGACAATCGAAATAGGTATCGACAATCAGAATTGGCCTCGACAATCGGTATCGACAATCAGAATCGCCTTAACAATTGGAATCGAAATCGGCCTTGACAGCCAGGATCGGTATCGACCTCAACAATCAGCATCGACAATCAAATCGGCCTTGACAATCGGAATCAGAATCAGACTCAACCATTGTCCTCGACAATCGGGATCGATATCGGCCTCAACAATCGGCCTTGATAATCGGAATCGATAATAGGTATTAACAATCAAAATGGGCCTCGACACTCGGTATTAACAATCAAAATCGACCTCGATACTCGGCCTCAACAATCGGTATTGACAATCGAAATCAGCCTCGATAATTAAAATCGTAATCGACCTCGATAATTTGACTCAACCTCGACAATCGGCCTCAATAATTGGAATCGAAATCAGCCTCGATAATCGAAATTGAAATCAGCCTCGACAATCGGATCAACGATCATAATAGGAATCGACCTCGACAATCTGACTCGGCCTCGACAATCTCAATTGGCCTAACAAAGGGCCTAAGGCAAGGTCATGATGTGGACATTTAACCATCATCGCCCATCAATGTGGACATCTAACCAACATTCCTCCCAAGAAGTGGCCCACATAGAACCTAACATATAGTGGGCCCATGACCTCTCACAAGGGCATAATATACATCACCATGGGCCTCACTCAAGGGCCTAATACACATCATATTAGGCCTCAAACACATCACAATTGGTCACGTCCCATGGGCCTCGAATATATCACAATGGACCTCGAGTACATCACAATGGGCCATAACCCATTGGCTTCAAATGCACAATCAGTGAGCCCTACACATGGGCCTTATACACATTAGGTGGGATACATCAATGGGTCACACTAATGGGCCTCATACACATCAAGTGGGCTACTGTAATGGGCCGCACTAATGGTCCTCATACACATTAAGTGGGCTACCTCAATGGGTCGCACTAATGGGCCTCATACACATCAAGTGGGCTACTTCAATGGGTCGCACTAATGGGCCTCATACATAGCAAGTGGGCTACCTCAATGGGCTACACTAAAGGGCCTCATACACATCAAGTGGGCTACATTAATGGGCCACACTAATGGGCCTCATACACATCAAGTGGGCTACTTCGATGGGCCGCACCAATGGACCTCATACACATCAAGTGGGCTACCTCAATGGGCCACACTAATGGGCCTCATACACATCAAGTGGGCTACTTCAATGGGCTGCACTAATGGGCCTCATACACATTAAGTGAGCTACCTCAATGAGCCACACTAATGGGCCTCATACACATCAAGTGGGCTACTTTAATGGGCCGCACTAATGGGCCTCATACACATCAAGTGAGCTACCTCAATGGGCCGCACTAATGGGCCTCATACACATCAAGTGGGCTACTTCAATGGGCCGCACTAATGGGCCTCATACACATCAAGTGAGCCACATCCACAGGCCACACCACATGCCAAATATAAATCATATTGAAAGATCATCTGGACTGCACTTTAAATAGCGGCGGAGATGATGATTAGAAGATCATTTGAACCATACCACAAATAGTAGCAGTGATATTGATCTCCACTGTTAAAATCTTATAGGGCCTACTACAGAAAATCGTTGAAGCAGCCACACCCACCGTTAAACATTTATAGGACTCACCGTGATGCATTTTTAAGATCCAACTATTCATAAGTTAACATAGAGATAGATGAAGTGAAAATAAAAATATCAACTTGATTGAAAACTGCCATGGCCCTTAAGAAGTTTTGAACGGTGGATATCACTGTCCCCATTAATTTTCAATGGTGGGGTCCGCTTGAACTTTAGATTTAACTCGTTGTTTCGTCCATGCCATATAATGATATTTTAAATTGGTTAGATAGTATGGATACAACACATGCATCATGGTGGGTCCCACCGTCCAAGGCATGGACGGTGTGGATGGACATACATCATGGTGGAGTCTAGGGTGTTGCTGTTGCATGTGTAACAGTACCTGGAAGTGGCCCACCATCAAAATAGATGGACGGTGGGGAATAAACACATGTTATGGACCCCACGGCTGCATCAGTAGGGATAAAACACATATTTCATGTGTGGGCCCATAGATGGGCGGTGTGGATCAAACCCACACTTGTTGTGTGGTCCATGCAGATGGACAGTGTGGATCAAGCCCACACAGCACGGACGCGATGCAACAACTATATAGCCGGTATGCGGTAGACCATTTAATCCGTTCATTAGAGGTGGGCTCCACGTGGGGCCCACCCGATATACCTAACATGTATATAATACATGTATTATAATAATAATAATATTATTATTATTATCATCATCATCATCATCATCATCATCAATACAACCCAACGTCCAGGTGGGGTTTCCACGGTCCCAACAATGGATGGTGTGGATCTCCTCAAGTGGGACCACACGTGTGGGAGTCCACACCCCACCAGATGGATGGTGGATGTAAAACACATACATCATGCGGCACCCTACACAGGCGGTGTTCTCCGTCTGAGACTTGAAACTGTTCATTTTTGGCTTGGATGGATGATGTAGATTCACAGTCACATCACGGTGGGCCATGGACGGTCTAAAAGAATATGTGAACCAGATGGGTCCACACGTGTGGGCCCACCAGCGGCTTGTTTCAAAGCTGATATTTGGGTCTTCCCTTCATCTAGGGCCTGCCCAAAAAGGGGCAGCAATGGTGTTGCTAGATGATTAGTAGGGTGGACCTTGATGAACGACAAGGTTGTCCCACTTGTGGATAGTGTGGATAAACTCATATATCAGGTGGGCCACAAACAGGGAAAGGAGAGAGAGGGAGAGAGAGAGAAAAACACCCACTTTACTCTTTTTCTTCTTTCCATACACTCTAATGCTTCTATGAAGCTCTTTTAATAGTGAAGATGACGATCTAGAGGTTAGATTGGTGGGGATCTAAGGTGGGAGAGGGCTGGATTTTTGGGATGGGTTGGAGTCCATGGCTCTTGCCATGGAAAAATGAAAAGGAAAGAGGGCGAGAGGGAGAGATAAGAGAGAGATGAAAAGGTTATGGCTTACAATAATAATGTAAGGCCATCATTAATTTCTTAGTAAGGGAGGGTGTTGACTTTTAGGAAAAGGAGAGGAAATGATTACCTAACACATCACCCCATGATAGCTTAGAAAATTGTGTCATTGCAATAGGTAGGTCCCACAACATGCAGTCTATAGTCATTATAATGCCCGGCCCACGACTTATGATCTAAGCATCGCATTGATGCATGAAACACAGCATTGGAATCGTGGCGACGATGCAATTGCTAGGGTACAAGTTTCGAGTTGAGCCGACTCTAAAATATGGGACACATCTCAGGATCGAGTGTAAACGCTGATAACGGATCGCAGGTTGCCGAAATTCGACCGGGAGGACCACAGAAGCCTACAGAATGGTACGACCTAGGATACGGGTCTCACAACAACCTTACTAGAACGTTTGTAAGTATAAAAAACCCAAACCAATAAAGTGGCAAAGAAAATAAACTAAGTTATTACAACATTCCCACAAGAGCATAAAATAAATTACACCATTCACCACAAATGCTTAGAGTAAATTACAACATTCATACACATAAGCACATTTAATTAACCACTACATCTCCAAAAATTACAATGGTTTGTTTATGTACACCAACTGCTAGAAAATAGCCACACAACTACTCTACTACTAATATCCACTCCCTCGGGATATTAGCATTCACTATGAAAAAGGTTTTCCAAACTTCACCTTAAAACCTTCACAATTGTGTCTTTAGTTGGGCTTACACAATTATAAAAACCCCACACTCTGAGATTTTCTAGATTATCTCAGACAAAACCAAAAATGAGATTTTCCTGACATAACCTCACAAACTATAAAACATATACAAAATGTAAATGATACTTATCTAGAAATTCTCCTTTTAAAGAAGCCCAGTAGAACATATTTGATGTAGACGAAGCTGTTCAATTTCTAGTCTCACAGATTAAAAGGTTCTAGTTCTATGTGATTTTTAATTAAATCAACCTAGGCTAGCTTGATTTGATTTTGATCTCAAGATAGGGTAAAACACGAATCCCTTCTTAATATAAGATTGGAATGAAGATCACAAAATCAAATTACAAAAACTAATAAATATAATCTAAAATAAGCACAATATAGCTTAATAAATTTACAAACTTATCTCTAAAAATAGTGCTCGTGAAAATACTGTTCACTTGACTGGTCTAAGGGTCGATTCGACTGGTCGAAGGACCAACCAAATTTTAAATTTTCTGGCGCGATAAGGTAAGGTTATTACTCAACTGGTTGAGTGGGATTAGAAAAGCTAGACTTCAAGTCAAGCACTACATGACTAGTCGAGCACTGTTCACTCGACTAGTCGAGCAGTCTATAAGACTGGTTGAGAGTCCAACAGAAAATTTCAAAAAATTGCAACAAACCTTAAACTGGTCGATAAAACTCTTAGATTGGTCGAACCAATACTTGGATTAGTCGAACAAAGACTAAGATAGTCGAGAAAATAACCTATAAACTTATGAAATGACCCACATAAAATATGCAATGAACATGACTCAACCCATGGTCAATCTAGGGTCATCCATACCTTGTTTGTGAGCTGAAACAATTAAAATATCATTTACTTCAAAACCTTGAATTCTTGTGATACGAGAAGCTTGAGTTCGATTTCTGGAACTTGATCTTGAGTTACGCTTGAGTTCTTGAGTCTTTAGCGTGCAGTATTTGAACTTCAAACTTGAACTTGAGTTCATGAGCCTTAGTTCTTGAATTTGAGCTTGAAACCATGAACTTCAACAATCTTCTCTTCAACTTGAAAATGTAGGTAAGTTCGACGAAAATGTGAAGAACTTTAATATGCACGAACCTGATCAATTAAACTTAAAGCATGATGCAAATTCTAAGTGGTTTGTTACAATAAAATTTAGCAACTATTCGGGTGCTAGATTTACACTATAGCATTTACAAACTCTCCCTTTGTCAAATTTGTGACAAAACCAAATAAAGAATCATGCACCAGTTATATGCACAATAATGAATCATGCATCATATGAGCAACAAACGATCAACAGTCATGTCTCCCCCTTAATCCAGGAGAGGGGATTTGCAGAACCTGTAAAAAAAATTCCATACATCCCTCCATTCCATATTCCACAATCACACAATCATCTCCACAATTTCTCCCCATTTTTGTCATAATATGACAAAGGAAGGATATATAAATATAAAATATGTAAATGAAATAAGAGAAAATAGAGCATCACCATGACAATTATAATATCAACATAAGGCATAATATCATGTCCACATAGTAAGAAGTAAAAGTATAAGACCAAGAATTATCTAACTACACAAAGAGTAGATAGAGTTAATACATGTCCAGAATAAAATAAAAGGTTACTCAGATCCATATGATAGAGCAGGAATGGATGGATGATGTAGTCCCTAGTTAATGCGCCTAAGGTATTTGCACATGTATTTGAATTGATTTTCCTTGGACACATGCAGACCTTCCACCTTTTCCTTTAGGGATCGCAATCACTCATCAAAATCAGAAGGTTAAAAATCTGGATCAGCCACAAAATCTATCTATCTCATGAAACAAGTCATCCATATTAACATCATCAGGAGGCAAAGCATCTTCCTCTCCAGTTTCTTCAGCAGCTCCTCCAACACCCCCATCAACTTGGATAGGAGCCAACCTCAGATTCATCTTATTAATGTTTGAATTGTTGAAGGGAAGATGGGATATGGGAGCTTCTCCAATAGGAATAACCACAAGACTATGGTAGCAAGTGTAGTCATCAGATAAGTAAAGGGAATATCACTATGACCAAGATAGAGGCAAAACTGAATGATAATGTAACAAATAAGAGTGGAAGACATATATGAACACCAGTAACAACTGAATGAAGGATGTGAGCCATGAAAGAAGTTATCTCAGTTTTGTTACTAAACCTAGGATACACATTAGAGATGAAAATACGATTACGAATCCTGTATCTGGGAAATATATATTTGGAACTGAGCGCAATACTAAAGTTACAATCAGTATCCATGTTGCATAACACTCTACTTAGCATTCCTTTTTCAGATTCAAATGGTCTTGCCACTAAAGTAGAAATAGGAATACCTTCATCATTCACTGGAATATCCATCAATCTAGATATAAATGATGGTCTACATCAATAGGACCTTCTCTAGTTGAAATAGTAAAAGTTAAATTCTCAGTAGAAAAGTCACTTATACAATTAAACATGGCTTGCACAATGGAACGGTATGCAGGACCCCCCCAATTTAATATGTTAGCTCATCTTTCAGTTTGAAGGAGGGAAATAATACTGAACGGTTCCAAATGATTTGAGTTAACAATCCGCTCAACAATCACATTGTTGAGATGAATATCCTACACGTATTCGGGATCTTCTTCGGGTGAACGAATATGACGCATCGTGATTGAAGCGGAATGGGAAGAAGGGGGACACGAGAGGCTCTCTTCTTATTTCTACCTTTCATAGCACAAAGAATACAAGAAATACAAGTAATGCAAGAAAGGAAAGATGGGGTTCAAGGAAATCCAAAATTTTGCTAAAAACCCTAATAAACCATAAAAAACCTAAACTATAAAATCAAGGAAATAGAAGTGCAAAGAACCTAAATCCATAAGAAAAATGAAAAAAAGGCACTAACCATGAAAGAATTGAAGGTGGGTTCGACCGGTCATGGTAGGGCTAGTTGGGGAAGATTAAAAAATGGAGGAAAAAGTATTTTTTGCACATTAAAAAGCCTCAATTGTGCAACTCATAAATTTTATATTTTTTCATATTTTTTATACTTAAAAAATTTGTAAAAATAAAAACATACAATATAGTACAAATAAACATAAGCAATTTAGATCATATTGCACATACCCATATCCAATTTTAATTTACCAAACTTGTTTCTGTCAAGCGATTTTGTAAAAATGTCTGCAAGTTGATTTTCAGTCTGAATACAATCCAAAGAAATAATATTATCTTCTACTAATTCACAAATAAAATGATATCTAATGTCAATATGCTTAGTTCATGAATGCTAAATTGAATTTTTAGACATGTTAATTGCACCAGAATTGTCACAATATAACACCATAGAATCTTGCACAAATCCGTAATAACTCAACATCCTCATCATCTACACAATCTGGGTGCATGCATTACCAGCTGCAATATACTCAACCTCAGCCATGGAAAGTGATACGAAACTCTATTTCTTACTATGCCATAAAACTAGACAGTTCACGACATAAAAACATTCATTGCTGGTAGACTTGCTGTAACACATTGAAAATCGGGGGTCGAGCAGAAGCTCTGCTCTCGAGTTCCAACGCATCACTTATGCAACATAGATAATGATGATTGAATGTTGTTCGTATTAGTGTATTAAATATGAGTGGGATTATACTAAAACAGCATATCATACTCCAGAGTTAATGTAATTTGGCAAGCGAAAGACTGAAATATATGCATTTAATTATGAAAATATTACACAAAGTTTGGAGTTTGAGTATGAAACCGGGCTAAATCTATACATGTGTTGTTTCTAACCATATTAAAATACATAAAGTAAATGTGTTCAACTAAACAAGTATCCCAGTAACCCCTGCGCATCTGTATGAGATCTACATAAATCTGCCCGATAGATAAATATAGGAGAACTCTTCCTCCTCGCCTATGAAATCTAACACTGCAGTATAGACCTTTCCATTACCTACATTTAAAACGAAGTCTAGGTGGTGTTTTAAAAATACCGCCACAGGTGGGAATGAGTAGCTAATTCAGTGGAACTATAAAGCAAAGGTTAACATGTTATCAATTCAGTTAAGCAGTAATGATAAAGAAGTACAACAATCAGGTCCTAATTACTATTGCTAATTTAAGAATGGTATGTTGTAATGATGAATGCCCTCGTTTGCACTCCCTCTTGCGACAACATCTTATGATCGCGGCATGTACCACTCCAAGTAAACATACACTTCCTCGCCAAAGCATTGTGCAATGCTATGCATGGTCGTGTTAGCCAAGTTCTTAGTTAAACTTTTTCATACAGTAGGATTGGGAAGCTAAGGTACCTCCCTTTTCATCATTGGCATTGATCCATCAAGGCTCGTCAATCCTAGTTAGTCATATACGATAGGCAAGTTCGTGAGTTTATCCTGTAGGTTACTACGGGAGGCTCATCACCTCAGCGTAGTCTTAATTCACAGTCGAGGTCACTACGAGAGGCTCGTCACCTAATCGTAGGCTTAGTTTATACTTAAGGTCACTATGGCAAGGCTCATCACCTTAACATAGTTCTAGTGTAAACTCTAGGTCACTGCGGGAAAGGCTCGTTACCTTATTATATGCCGACAACTCGAATATAGTGTCCCATACCACTGTATTTAGCTCAAGAGTTTGGGTTACTCACTGGTCACTACGAGGAGGCTCGTCACCCCAGGGTAGGTCGACAGCTCGACCACGGTGTCGCATACCACCATGCCTGGCTCATGAGTCTTAGCAGATCGAGGTACAAAGTTTAAAGGGGCTTTTCACTGGTAAGTTTGGTACCTTAGGTTCAAGCAGTAGCATCCATACATGGTGAGCATACATTGGATTAATCAAGTTACTTGACAAGCTCGACTGGTACGAGCATATGTTGAATTAATCGACATGGAGTGCAAATGCACTCCTCGTGGCCTAGCCACCGTCGATAATCAACGTACGACTTGGATTCCTTGAACGTATCCGTCGTGGCTAAAACAATTCGGCCACCAATCGTAAATCATTACTAGTTGCATGGACTATATTGTAGCCCCAATCACACTTCAAAGATAATAGGCATTCATATATGCTAGTCAAAACAACATATAACACCCAATTCAAAAATAAATCTTATATAAGCAATTTTAACGAACACAGAGTACATGTTATCATACATTAACATTCATCCATAAATTACGTAGTAACAAGATAGATTACATAAAGGAAACTGTAACTATAGACAACGTAATTGAGAATCTCATCTCAATGGCGTCATTAAATACACTTCTGCAAGCATTTACTCATTCAAGCATTTTATCAATCAATTAGACTATACAATTCAACATACATGTAATGCATTAACCATAATATAGATCATGGTAGATCCTTTCACAAAGGAGTTTCCACGCGTACAACAACCACATATTCTCAATTTACAAGCATGGCAAGCACAAATCATATTTCTATAGTCATTCAGACATTTCAACAAACACCTAGAATGCATTATACTCAACATAGTTTGTCTCTATATGTAATATATGGAAAACATCGTATCTAAGCACATGTGACAACAATCAAGTCAGTCATAAACCATTACTGATATTGAAAGCCTTGAAAACCATAACCTAAATGTTTATAGTCCGCACCTTTCGCTAGTAAACCCGTATCGAGCTCATTTTGAACACTACGTCTTCATCTACAGCACAACGGCTACCTGAATCATGAAATGGGTTAGTTATTTCATCGATTCATCTACTTAGATACCTAAAACATATTAAGGTTAGGATTTCTTACCCATACATGGATTTGGATTTGTCAGTGTAATGACACTGAAGAAGGGATTCAGCCCGTAGAGTGGCAGGAACGAATCCTAGCATCAAACCACAACTCTCTCTCACTTCTCCTCACTTTCTCCTCATCTTTTCTCTCTTCTCTCTCCTAGGGTTAGGAAAATCATATGGAATAGAAATGGGGTGGGTTTAGGCCCTTATATAGGCTTAAAACTGATTGGAATGGCCCCAGGCTATGGTATACTTAGGTTATAGCCAAAGGCTCACTGTTTTGGTCCAACAGAGCTATTTTAGAGGCCTCATTTCTGCATGTGGTCGGACTTAAGCTTCCTGACATTGGATCTAGGTTAGGCTAAGATCTCACCCCGATCAGATCAGTGGATTGGCCGCAGGAGACCTGTTTCAGTTCAACGGTCACCAATACTCGATCAGGGTCACAAGTGTACTGACATGTGTTGAAAATTTTCCTTGATCTGAGGGTGTAATTGGGTCAGATTCTGATGGTCTGAGTCCTTAGATTTTTCTTGCAAGCTAATGACTCAATTCACTTAAGTTTTAGTTCATTTCCTAAAGATATTCGTGTTTCTCGCACACTTCGCTCCGGGCTCAAGTTGTGCATTTTTGGATACTTTAGGACTTGGTTTCTGAGATTATGGGTAATTTTAACAAGGCGGTCATAACCGTATAGTTTCGGGGTAATCAGACTTTCGATGTGCGATCAAGGTCCAATACGGAGTTTCAATGTGCTGCCGAGAGCAACTGGGTTTTGAGATTGATCCTAGATTTTTAAGTAATGTAGTGTTAGCGATTCTAATGTTTTTGGGTCTTACAGTTCATATAAAAAGTGGTTCATGCTAATTCTACTGATTGTTTAGTTTAGTACTTAACTAAATCGTGCCCTAATTATGACAAAACAGAGTCCTAAGGCAGTTCTACATCCAAGGATGTCCATCGCCATGTTGGAAAAAATCTAGGATGTTACAATCTACCCCCTTAAAAATAATTTTATACTCGAAATTGCCTAAGGGTAATAAGAAAGATTTAATTATTTCTTTTGCCTAAGTTTTATTAATTTCAAGTTTCTATGCATTGTAGGGTATATACTAGTCTGGTTCATTTTAGTCTACCCCTCTTAAAAATAATTTTTTTATCTCTTATCCTTATCTATTTGGAGTTTTAACGATGATTCCCATCTATTTAGCATGAGATATTTGTTTTTAGTAATCGACCAGCACAGAGATACAACTGTAATGGGCTTGATCCTGATACATCGATCATCTACCTAACCAGGGTAGAAGGCTCATTGTATCCCTTCCTAGTCCTAGTGGATCATAGTCTTCTATTCGGTCCAAGCAGTGAGTCCATTAGTAGTCACCCAGGATTGAGAATTGTTTCAAGCCGCGAATGCTTCATAGTTGTATATTTTAGTAACTCTGTATTCCAATTACTTTAAAAGCTTAAGGAATGCCCATCATTGAAAGGCTTAAATTTCCTATTTATAAGGTTGCCCTTTGGGTCTTGATCTAAGAGAGTCCTCGCCTTAATTTATGTCCAAGGTAGGGGTTTATAAACACCTAAATAGATCATCCTAAAAGGGTTTCTAATCGTTTAGAGTTGGCTAAGGCTTCTATTATGTTCATTTTTAATACGAATTGGTTTAACACTCGAACCCTAATTGTTTTCCTTTCAGTAACTTCATTATTGACATTCTAAGGAAGGTCCAACACCTATTTAGTGACCATTTAGTGAGCCAACCTTCGATCTTGGGTCAGTGGGGCATGGGTCCACCACACTTCTGCTGCACCACTTCGATCAAAGTGATGTATATACCATCCTAACTAGATTAAGCTCATAATGTTCTACCCCCCCTTATAGTAATTTCTGGTTTCAAGGATCAAGAATCTATATCTTGATCCGCATGTCGGAACAAGGTGCAATTTAGGCCTTATACTTGACATGAACTAGGAAACGATCTCTCAATACATTGGTTTTCCTATCATCGATGATGTGTATTAGGGCATTGATACCTATGGTCATAGAAAGGAGCTAAAAAATGATGGGTGTTGTGGTTGATGTAAGTGTTATGATTTCATATCTCTTTAGTTGTCAAATTTTGTGGTGCCAAAACCTATATCTATGTCTTGCATATCTTGTGTTTTATGTTTGAAGACTAGTCATTACAATCAAGATATATCAAGACATCGCATTTCAAGACAAGATCTTAAATGAAGAAAGTTTTCAAGTCTTGGATGAAGAAATCAAGAATAGAAGTTTTCAAGGTTGCATGTTCAAGATTTGATCAAGTTCAAGTTTACTAGAAGACTTTGTCAAGTCAAGATCAAGCTAATGAAGGCCTACTACAAGTTTTGAATATTCACAAGCTTCTCTTAAGGGTCATCTGAGTGAACAGACTTTCAATGTCCATCTCACTTTTAAGGTTTGTTTGACCTTAGATTGACCTTAGGATGGGCTTTACTGTGGGTCATTCCGGATACATAACTCATATATTTTAATATGCTTATTTGGAGTGTTCTAAGACTAGTCCTAGGGACTTCAAGACCAGTCCTAGGTAGTTGAAGATTTTCGGATCTTTCTTGCTGTCCTACGACTAGTCCTGCACATCCTACGACCAGTCCTGGAAGTTCTTCGACTCATACTTCGACCGGTTGTAACCCTACGACTCAAACTCCAACAACCATTTTTGGGGTCCTACGACCGGTCGTAAGTGTCCCATGACCAGTCGTAGATGGCCCACGACCAGTCGTAGACCACCCAGGACCGGTCGTGGAACTGAAAATCTTATCCTGCGGAAATCTTTCAAAAATCTTTGAGGCTACGACCAGTCCTAGGATCCTAAGACTAGTCATAGACAGGATTTTTCAAGCTATAAATTGAGCACGAACTTCAGAGTTTTAGCACTTTAAATCAATTCTATTCAAGCATTCTTTAGGCTATTCTCTGAGATCAGTTTGTGTTTATTTTAAGCTACATTGTGCTTATTTAATATTTCTTTTGCTAGCTTATTCTTATTTGATTTTGATCTACATTCCAATCTTATTAGAAAAGGGAAATTTCTGATATTCCTTCTTCTTGGATTCAAAATCAAATAGATCTAGCCCGTTTGATCTAAAATCAAATAGACTTAGAACCATTCTTAAAGTGAGTATTAGACTTTGAACGTCAAATCGAACTTCTACTCCGATTGGTTCTACTGGGCTTCTTCAAAAGGTGATTCAGGTATTTTACATGTTTTGTAATTTACTTTCTCTGGTTTTTGTTTGAGATTCGCCAGAAAAATTTTATTATAGTGGTTATCTGAGGAGAGCCAGAAAACTCAGATTGTGGGGTTTTTGGATTGTGTAAGCCCGAGATCAAAGACACAATTGTGAAGGTTTTAGGTGAACCTGTGAAACCTATTTTGATAGTGCATGCTAATATCCCCTGTGTGAGGATGTTAGGAGTGGAGTAGCAATCTGTGTGGCTGTTGGATAACAGTTGGTGTACACACAGGCGAACCACTATATATTGTTGTTTTGTGGATGTGCTTCATTCTTTCATTCCTTTATTCATTCAGTTTTGTGGTTTGTGTTTGTGGATGAATGTTGTAATCACTTCAAGAAAGTGTGGATGAATGTTGTAATAACTTAGGATTTATTTTCCGCAAGTTATTTTGATTTCATTACTTATTATTCCTCTTTGGTTTGTGATACAAAGGACGTTCTAAAAATAAGGTTGTCCTACTTTAAACCTCTGGTTTTTGGTGTAATGTTATCCTTAGAACTGATAAAGTATCAATCTCTTTATTTTAGGCTATTGTGATTCTTTTATATTCAGCATTGTGCTTTAAATCTTTTATTATTCTGCTGTTATTAGTTTTATTTAGCATTTCTCTATTCACCCCCCCTCTAGGGCATATAGCTAGGCCCTTTCAGTTGATTCCAGGGACGGGTGTGACTTTGTGACAAGATGCCTAATTCTACCAAAGGACTTGTACTATGGTCCCAACTAACCCTCATTAATCATGTCTAGTTTAATACTGTAAGATAATCTATAGATTATTAGTACATAAGGCAGTTGGACCAAATAGATTAAAGGGTTGACTATCTTTCTAAGTTCATATGCACATTACGTATGTCAGAATGGTCTATGATTCAGGACCTAATGCCTAACTGTCTGTTGACCATTTGAGAAATTTCTTGGGCCTACAAATATCCCCATTGGCTATATGTTCTTAATACTTCTCAAAGGCAAAGTAAATAACATTTGGTTGTAAGTAGTTAGGTCAATGCGGAAGGAAAGTTGTGTAGTGGGTCTGAGCCAGATACATTGTCCTTCTGCCTAGCTAAGATAAAAAAAATTTGTCGTATCAGTTCTTAATCCTAGTTGATCCTGATCTTCTGCTTGATCAGAGCATAAAGTTCATTAGTAACTACCAGCATTGAGAATTTGATTCAAACCGTGAATAACTGGCTCATATATAGTTTCTCTACTCCGTGTTTTCGATTGTAATAAGTCCTTGGGAAGGTAATTCTAAGGGGTGTATTAATTTATATTATCATTCAATCCGAGGGATATATAAGTTTTCTTTGAATGTGATTATTTTTCTAAGTCAAAATAGCTTTCCTAAGAGTTATTAAAGAAGTCTATAAGTATCAAGGGAATCCCACGAAAGAATGGGCCCTCACTCGAACCTAATCAAGCCAGTATCAAGGGAATCCCACGAAAGAATGGGCCCTCACTCCAACCTAATCAAGCCAACTAACTAAGTCTATCTTTCAATTATCTTAACATATTTAGTCTTTTACATTATTTAGTATAACCAGTAACCTGGTCTTAACTTAGGAATTGTGGTAATCCAATAGTTGTGATCCAAAGTCTACGCTTATACGCTAGATGATTTCATACCATTTCTAACATAAGAATTTATTTTATTGCTTAGGGTCAAAAGTTGCCTGATTAGAATTGAGTCACCCGAACTTGAATTTAACTACACTCAAGTAATTTACATATGCCCATACTAGCTAAAGAGATCCTAGGCTCATGTTATTAATTTATTGGGTTTCTTATACTATCAAATTTTATATAATCCTCGTTCCCAAGGTCTTAGGGTAGTTCTATACCCTTTTCCTGAAACTTTTAGTTGGTATATTATTTTAATTATTTTTATAATAGTTATTTATCAAGTCTAATTCATCTATTTCAATTTTCACTAAATTTCAAGGTGTAGAAAAATTCTAAAAATTATAGAAACAGGAGCTGTCTAAACAAATAAGTTTTAGATAGTTTCCATAACAACCCATATTTAAATATATTAAAATTTTTATTATATTTTTACTCATTTTAATATAAAACTAGACTTATAAAAATTCAATTTTTTTTTTGAATCACCTAAATCGGAGTTATAATGAGTGAGTTATGATTTTTCAAAGTCGGATGGAAATCACAGAAAAATTGTGGAAAACGGGTCGCTCGGCCCGCTGTGGTTCGTTGTGGCCCGCCCAGCCCGGACGAACTGGGGTGAACCACAGTTGGAATGGCACCATCATGGTCTACTGGACCCAGGTCTGGTGCCACCGTGGTTGGTGGTGTGCCGCCCCGGTCCGCTGCCCTATCTGGTGGTGGTTTTGCCACCCGATATTTGAAATGGGCATAACTTTCAACCCGGAATGAGTTACGTGAAGTGCCATATATGATTTTGGGGTAGGAGAAGCTGATATATCCAAATAACATATTTATTTTTTCATATTAAAAAATTTAATTATCAAAAACCCATTTTATTTATTTATTTACTATTTATAATAAGTTTTAGTTTAAGTATTATTCTTCATCACCTAAAATTTAGGATTCATGTCTAATATGAAAGTACTTAGAAACATTTGAAGAGTAAGGTGGTGAAAGGAGAGATTTTGAAGGAAAGGGGTTAAAAAGAAATTTTAGACTTTAGGATTGAGTACGCGCTCGTATCTGCACCATTTGGATCCATTTCAGGTTTGGAATTCATCAACTAATGACTCAAACCATCGACTGACGGCCTATAGGTGACCTAGGTCGATCCACGTGATCGAAGATACATTGCGGACTAAATTACAACATTCAATCTCGCCTGTCTGTGAAACTTGAGATTCTAATGTGGTTTCTAGATTCCATCACCCCCTCCCTAAATCAAAGTGCATTACAGTGCGTCATGTTACCTATAACCTATGCCCAGTTTAATCCAAATCATGCTCTGATACCACCTTGTAACGACCTAAAAATTGAGGGTCGAGTAGAAGCTTAGCTCCCGAGTTCCAACGCATCACTTATGCAACATAGATAATGATAATTGAATGTTGTTCTTATTAGTGCATTAAACATGAGTGAGATTATACTAAAACAACATATCATACTCTAGAGTTAATGTAATTTGGCAAGCGAAAGACTGAAATATATGCATTTAATTATGAAAACATTTCACAAAGTTTGGAGTATGAGTATGAAACCAGGTTAAATTTATACATGTGTTGTTTCTAACCATATAAAAATACATGAAATAAATGTGTTCAACTAAACAAGTATCTCAATAGCCCCTACGCATCGGTATGAGATCTACATAGATCCGCCCGATAGATGAATGTAGGAGAACTCTTCCTCCTCACCTACGAAATCCAACACTATAGTATAGACCTTTCCATTAACTGTATTTACAACAGAGTCTAGGTGGTGTTTTAAAAATACCGCTACAGGTGGGAATGAGTAGCTAATTCAGTGAACTATAAAATAAAGGCTAACATGTTATTAATTCAGTCAAGTAGTAATGATAAATCAGTACAACAATTAGGTCCTAATTACTCTTGTTAATATAAGAATGGTATGTTGTAATGATGCATGCGCTCACCTACACTCTCTCTTGGGACAACATCTTACGATCGCGACATGCACCACTCCCAGTAAACGTGCACTTCCTCGTCAAAGCATCGTGCAATGAGATGCATGGTCATGTTAGCCAAGTTCTTAGTTATCCTTTTATGGTACTTCTCTTTTCATCGTTGACCCAAACATTAATCCATCTAGGGTCGTCAATCCTAGTTGTCACATACGATAGGCAAGTTCGTGAGTTTATCCTATATGTTGTTACCTAGGATTGACGACCATAAATGGATCAATGTTTAGGTCAATGATGAAAAGGGAGGTACCTTAGCTTCCCAATCCTGCTGTATGAAAAAGGCTAACTGAGAACTTGTCTAACACGACCATGCATCGCATTACACGGTGCTTTGGCGAGGAAGTGCACGTTTACTAGGAGTGGTGCATGCTGTGATCGTAAGATGTTGTGGTAAGAGGGAGTGTAGGCAAGGGCATGCATCATTATAACATACTATTCTTGCATTAAAAAGAGTAATTAGGACCTAATTGTTGTACTGGTTTATCATTATTGCTTGACTGAATTGATAATATGTTAACCTTTGCTTTATAGTTCACTGAATTAGCTACTCATTCCCACCTGTGGCGGTATTTTTAAAACACTACCCAGACTCTGTTATAAATGCAAGTAATGGCAAGGTCTATACTGCAGTGTTGGATTTCGTAGGCGAGGAGGAAGAGTTCTCCTACGTTCATCTATTGGGCAAATCTATGTAGATCTCATACCAATGCGCAGGGGCTACGGGATACTTGTTTAGTTGAACACATTTACTCATGTATTTTTATATGGTTAAAAACAACACATGTATAGATTTAGCCTGGTTTCATACTCATACTCCGAACTTTGTGAAATATTTTCATAATTAAATGCATTTATTTCAGTCTTCTGCTTGACAAATTACATTAACTCTAGAGTATGATATGTTATTTTAGTATAATCTCACTCATGTTTAATGCACTAATACGAATAACATTCAATCATCATTATCTATGTTGCATAAGTGAAGTGTTGGAACTCGGAAGCTAAGCTTCTGCTTGACCCCCGATTTTCAGGGCATTACACTTGCGGTCATCAATATTACCAGCTCAATCAACATCCAAATAACTAGCTAATTGAATATTAGTATCATAAAGATACCAAAGACCGAGGTTGGTCTAACTTGCGACATATCTCAAAATGCATTTTACAACAATCAGGTGAGACTCTTTAGGGTCATATTGATATCTAGGACAAATTCCTACGCTGAATGCAATATCAGGTCAGCTCACAGTTAAACATAATAAACTACCTATTATGCTGTGATACAACATAGGATTTACACTTTTACTCGTCGAATCCTTAGAGAGTTTAAGTGTCATATTCATATGAGTAAAAAAAATTTTACCACTCTCAAAACCAAACTTTTTCACCAAATTTAGAGCACATTTGGTTTGAGAGATAAAGAACCCATCAACAAGCTGTTTTACTTGCAAACCTAAGAAATCGTTCAGTTCTCCAACCATGCTTATATCATATTTGGACTTCATTAAATCTGCAAACTCAACTGTCATGTTAGAACAGGTAGATCCATAGATAATGTCATCAACATATATTTGTACTATCAGTATGTGAGCATTGTGTTTCTTTACAAAAAGTGTCTTATCAACACTCCCCGTTATAAAGTTATAATTAGTAAAAATATAGTCAATTTCTCGTACCATGCCCTGGGAGCTTGTTTTAATCCATTGAGTGCCTTTTTTAGTGATAAACATGATCAGTATGTTTAAGTCCTTCAAAACCCTTTGGTTGTTCAACATATACTTCCTCATGCAGATCGTTGTTTAAGAAAGAACTCTTAACATACATTTGATAAATTTTAATTTTTTTGTAACAAGAAATGGTTATAAACATTCTGATAGAGTCAAGATGAGCTACTAAGGAAAAAGTTTCATCATAATCAATGCCTTCTATCTGAGTGTACCCTTGTACAACCAATCTTGCCTTATTTCTTATAATATTACCAAGTTCATTGGACCTATTTTTAAAGATCCATTTAGTTCCAATAATATGTTTATCATTAGGTCTAGGAACTAAGTACCATCATCATTGCTTACGAATTGATTAAGTTCATCTTGTATAGCCACTATCTAGTTTTCATCAGCATGCGCTTCTTTTACATTAGCCGGCTCAATCTGGGATGTGAAGCACAAATAATTATAAATATTTTCTAATTGTCTATGAGTGTGCATACTGGTGAGAGGATTTCTAAGAATTTGATTAGTTGGATGGTCTTTAATTGACCCATTTTAGTGTCATTTTGACTAGATGAAGAGTCTGGTTTTTCAAATAAAGAGACTTCAACATCTTCTGAACTTGAGATAGGTATATTCAAGTAATCATCTATAACCACATTAATGAATTTTTAAATTAAACCAGTCCTTTCGTTGGGAACACGATACACTCGACTATTTAAAGCATACCTTAAGAATATCCCTTTGTCACTTTTAGTGTCGAATTTTCTCAGATTTTCACGATCACACAAAATGTAGCACCTACTACTAAAAACCTAAAAGTATTTGACAGTAGGCTTCTTATTTAACCATAGTTCATATGCAGTCATATTATTATATTTTTCTAGTATAAACACAGTTAATGATATAACAAGTCGTGTTCACTACTTCAGCCTAAATATTTTTAGAAAGTTTCATGCTATTTAACATCACATTAGCCATTTCTTGAAGTACTTGATTTTTTCTTTCAACTACTCCATTCTGTTGAGGTTTCTTGGGTGTGGAATACTCATGCGATATTCCATGATCGCTACAAAACTTCTCAAAACTACTATTATCAAGTTTAGAACCACGATCACTACGGATTTTAGAGACATCTGATTCATTCTCAATTTGGATACACTTGAGTATCCTTTTCACTTCATCGAGATTTTCTGATTTCTCTCTTATGAAAAATACTCATGTATACCTGGTAAAATCATCTACTATTACCGGAATATATTTCTTACCACCTCGACTCTCCGTTCTAATCAGTCCAACGAGATCCAAGTGGAGCGGTTCAAGGGGTTTGGATGTGGCACTAGAGTTCACTTTCTTGTTAGCACTCCTAGTTGGATTTCCAATCTTATAATCGCCATAAATTTTATTCATTTTCTTTAACTTGAGTAGACTTCTTATTACTTCACATTTTCTTAGTCTATAAAGATTACAGTAGTGTATATGTCCTAGGCGTTAATGCCATAGTTCGATCTCATTGGTTTGGACCATGTAACACGATAACTTAGACGAGCTTAAATCACTGACTATATAGCAGTTCTCATATGTTTTACAATCAATTAATATCACAGAACCATTCTCATTAGAAATCTCACACCCTTGGTTGGTGAATTTTACGTTATGCTTATTATCACAAATTTGAGAAATGCTTAAGACATTATGTTTATGACCTTCTAAAAATAAGACATTCTCAAATGGAGGAAGATTAAAGAGTTGAACCATACCTTGGCCAAAAATCTTGCAATTACTACCATCACCAAATGTGACTGAGTCATCAGTTATATCTTTAAGATTGGTGAATAAATATTTATCACTTGTTAAGTTTCTAGAACAACCACTGTCTAGGTACCACTTTGATTGACTCAAAGCCTTGAAAGCGGAGTGGGCAACCAAACAAGCAATCTTAGGGATCCATTTCACTACAATTTTGGGTTTTGGAGTATAGTTGATTTTTCTATGCTTGTAGTTGTTATATATTCTACTATTTGAGTTAGATTTTAGAAGCTCCTTGAGTAAATCCATAATTTTTTTAACTAAGGAGTTATGATTCTGATATCTATAATTGATATGGTTGCTTTTAGGTTTCATAGCCTGAAAAGTTTTAGGATTTTTGAAACTATTTTGATCCAGACTTTTCCCTTTTGTGTTAAAGGACTCCCCTTTAACAAACTTAGGAGGAGTGGACTTACTTTTAGGAGGTGTATTCTTATTGTAGCCCAAACCAAATCTATCACCACATTTCCTTGATTCGGTTAGTAGTCTTTTTAGTTTAAGATCACCCTAGGCATTCCTCCAAGTATCCTTCAAATTCAAGAGAGAAGAGACTTCTAGTTTTAGTTTTTCATTTTCTGATTTAAGGTTTTCAACTTGGGATGTTTTGAAATCTAAATCACACTTAGCCTATTCAAAATAATTAGAAAAATGTTATTTTTCTAAAACTAAGTTATCAAAATTTTCTTTTAACTTTAAAAGCTTTTCTTTCTAAAGTTTTAGTTTTACAGCTATCTTGCAACTTTCCCTGTATAGGGCATTATAGGCATCTTGTAAATAATCATCATTTTCAGGGTCGCTTCTTAGATTTTCATCATAAGTTGAATTATAACTGTTTGAGGAAGTGATTCTACGTAGAATCATTAAGGCCTTCACCTCATTAGCAGACTTGGGTTCAGAATCATCTAACTTAGAAGAAGCTTCAGAGCAAGACGATTCATCCCATGTGTCCAACATGTCTTTCTTTTTAGATTTGTTTCTCTTTGGACATTTGTTTGCCAGATGCCTATATTCATGGCAGTTGAAACATTGGCTATTTTTAATAGATTTCTAATTTTTAGATCTAGTTCTTTTTTTTTTTGAAGGTTTTTAAAAATATACCCTCTTTTTACTTTTAAAATTTTTATAAAACTTCCTGGCTAATAATGACATATCATCTTCAGAGTTTTCATAATCAGAATTACTAGCATTTTCATGAGAAATATTTTTAGAAGACTTAAGGGTGATGGACTTACCTTTAGGAGCTTTAAAGTTTAACTCATAGGTTTGTAAAGAACCAACTAGCTCTTCAACCCTCATATTATTTGTATCACAAAGTTCCTAAATGGCAACCTTAGAATTGAACCTATTAGGTAATGAGCGCAATCTCTTTGTACAGACTTTGCTCTGTGGGATACTATCACCAAGACCCTACATAGAGTTGACTATGTCATTTAACTTAGTATAGAAGTCCATAAAAGTTTCACTTTCTTCCATATGTATCTCCTCAAACCGAGTGGTGAGGATTTGAAGTTTAGATTTCTTGACTATAGTCGCACCCTCGTATGTCATTTCTAGAATGTCCCAGGCTTGCTTTGCAGTATCACAAGATATAATTCTTCCGAATTCATCCGGTGATAGTGCACAAGTGATTGCATTTAAATCCTTTGCATTGGCACTACTCTCATTTTTTTAAGTACGGTCCAAGAAAAATATGGTGTAACTTTTATAGTTTTGGATCCATCATTGTCAGTCACTTCAGTGGTAGGAGGGGTCCTTCTAGTCACTGTGGCTTGCCCACGATCTCATCTATGGACCTTAAAAAGATCCCCATTCTGGCTTTCCAATAAGCATAATTGGAGCCATCAAAAGGTTGAGGCCTAGTAATTGAGAGGCTATCAAAATTTGACATCTTATAAGTTCAAATTGGTTAGCTCAAGAAATGAATCCAAATAATAAAAAGAGATATTAGGCTCTGATTCCACTCGAAAAGGCTGTGCTAAACATCCTAGAGGGAGGGGGGAGGGGGCTGGTGAATAGGATTATGCCCAATTAAAAAATAAATGCGGAATTATAAGAAAGATAACACAATCAAATAATAAAGAAGCACAAGTAAATAGAAACCTCAAATGTACTAGTCTTGAGAGATTCATACAAACTTAGTTCTAAGGATAATATAACACCAAAAACCAAAGGCTTATGGTTGGACAACCTTACTAGAGCGTTTGTAAGTATCAAAAACTCAAACCAATAAAGAGGCAAAGAAAATAAACTAAATTATTACAACATTCCCAAAGAGCATAAAATAAGTTACACCATTCACCACAAATGATCAAAGTAAATTACAACATTCACACACATAAGCACATTCAATCAACCACCACAACTCTAGGAATTATAGTGGTTCGTTCGTGTGTACACGAACTTTTAGAAAATGGCCACACAACTACTCCACTCCTAATATCCACTCCCTCAGGATATTAGCGTTCACTATGAAAAAGGTTGTGTCTTTAGTTAGGCTTACACAATTACAAAAACCCTATACTTTGGGATTTTCTGAATTACCTCAGACAAAACCAAAAATGAGATTTTCCTGACACAACCTCACAAACCAAAAAAGATATACAAAATGTAAATGATACCTATCTGGAAATTCTCCTTTTGACGAAGCCTGGTAGAACTAATTCGATGTAGACGAATATGTTCAATATCTAGTCTCACAAATGAAAAGGTTCTAGTTCTAAATTATTTTTAACTAAATCAACCTAGGTTAGCTTGATTTGATTTTGATCTCAAGAAAGGGTAAAACACAAATCTCTTCTTAATATTGGAATGAAGATCACAAAATCAAATTACAAAAGATAATAAATAGAATCTAAAATGAGTACGATATAGCTTAATAAATTCACAAACTTATCTCTCAGAGTGGTGTCTTGATTTAGCTTAAAATGAATGAATAAACTCTAAAAATTATGCTCTATTTATATGTGAAAATACTGTTCACTTGATTGGTCTAAGGGTAGGTTCAACTGGTTGAAGGACCGACTAAATTTTAAATTTTCTGGCACGATAAGATAAGGTTGTTACTCGACTTGTCGAGTGGGACCAGAAAAGCTTGCTAGACTTTGAGTCGAGCACTATTCACTTGACTGGTCAAGCATTGTTCACTCAACTGGTCGAGAGTCTAATAGAAAATTCAAAAAAATTACAGCGAAACTTGGACTAGTTGAGAAAACTCTTAGACTGGTCGAGACGGTACTTGGACTAATCGAACAAGAATTAAGACTAGTCGAGAAAATGACATATAAACTTATGAAATGGCCCACACAAAATATGCAATGAATATGAATAAACCTATGGTCAATCTAGACTCATCCATACCTTATTTGTGAGCTAGAACAATTGAAACATCATTTGCTTCAGAACCTTGAATTCTTGTGATACGAGAAGCTTGAGTTCGATTTCTTGAACTTGAGCTTGAGTTACACTTGAGTTCTTGATTATTTACTATACAGTATTTGAACTTCAAACTTGAACTTGAGTTTATGAGCATTAGTTCTTAAATTTGAGCTTGAAACCATTAACTTCAAAAATCTTCTCTTCAACTTGAAAATGTAGGCAAGTTCGATGAAAATACAGAAAACTTTAATGTGCACGAACCTGATCAATTCAACTTAAAGCATGATGCAAATTCTAAATAGTTTGACATAAAAAAAATTTGACAACTCTTCGGGTGCTAGATTTACACTATAGCATTTACATAATCTTGGTATGATTTAGTTTTTGTGCCACAAAGGTGTATAATCTGGGTATGATTTGCACTATAACACTTACATAATCTGGGTATGATTTAGTTAACATATTTTCTAGTTGGTCGCCCTTCAGACATAGAAAGTCAACTTCCTTTTGTAAGCCTTAGATTTATATGTGGTCTATTGATCACCATGAAGACTAATATTTGATAGTTTGGGGACTGACAAAGGATTAGGAGTAGTGATTCTTCTGATCAATCTAGATGGTAGGAAATAAGAAACTAACTTGAGTTCAATTACACTAATAATCAAGTTGAATATGAAGCCTTGATAATCGATTTAGAGATGTTAACCGATTTAGGAGTAAAAGAGGTATTGGTTATGGGTGATACTGTATTAGTGATAAACTAGTTGGTTTGTTTAATTGTAGAAGTGCAACTATATAGTCATATCATCTTTTGGAGACACAATTGCTAAAAAGATTCGATGAGGTAGATTTAAAACATATAACTTGAAAATATAATATTGATGCAAATGAAATGACACAGTTAGCATCGGGGCTTCAAATCGCCCGGGATTTGAAGAAAGAATGGTAGTCGTGCAAAGAAAGTCATTACCCTCAGTTTTTAAGAGGGAAATGACTGATGAAAATTATCGATTAACACATAATTTATTATTGTTCTCCTAATTTCTTGACTGACCTTTGTCTATGGAGACCGAATATATTTTATAAAAAAGGGGTCAACAGAGTATTGTTGCGATGTTTGAGCAAAAAATGAGTTTATGTTGGTTATGGGTGAATTATATGAAGAAATTTGTAGAGTACACTAGGTTGAAAAGAAAATGAGGCTTACACTTCGATGCTATGGGTATTTCTAGCCAAGCATGTCTATCGATTGTAACCAATATGCTAAAGGGTGCGAAGCATGTCTAAAACATTTGACAATACGACAAGTGCCCGCGACCAAATTACATCCTATTGTCAAACCTTGACTATTTTAAGGATGGATCATTGATTTGATAGGGAAAATTTATCATCCGTCATCTAAAGGGAAAAGTTTTATTATTTTGGCAACCAATTACGTCACCAAATGGGAAGAAGAAAATCCTAGATTGGGAATAGATTATCAAGAAATTATTGGGTTCATTGATACTCGTATAATTCATTGGTTTAGAATTCCTGAATCAATTATTATGGACTGAGGAGTAACATTTTCATCCAAGCAAGCCAATACAATGGTCAATCAGTATAAAATTAAGTTAATGCATTCATCACCTTATTATGCTCAGGCAAATGGCCAGGTCGAGACTAGTAACAAGGTCTTCAAGAATATTTTATGGAAAATGATTGATGTAAATCCTAAACAATAATGTGAGACCCGACCCGAGTTCGCATGTGCGCATGCGTGTATGTGAGTATGCATTTCATTCATCTTGGGCTCGCGGTACTATCGGTTGAATTCTAGCGACCCTTGACCTACGGTTTGCATTTGTGATGATCCTTAAGTTCCATCATGTAAACTTGACCCGAATTGACTCGAAACTAGTGCCAGAGTGACCGCATCATCGCCGCGGTTCCAACGCCATGTCTCATGTAACAATCTGAGTTCTAGATCAAAAGATGTAGGCCGTGCCTATTTCAGACTATTGATCACGATTTATGGGGCCCACCATGGGTGTGCACGAATCCCCATGCATGACATCACCCTAGATATCATCATTCCCAAGCCTAGGCTATAAGCCATGGGTAGTTAGCCCCTCAATATAGCCTCTATTTTCTAGGCTATGATTAGCCCCTTCTTCTAAGAAACCTCTTCTTTATCCCATAAACTACTCATTTCTTTTCTCTAACCAAGAGAGAGATTTCATCTTTTTCTCTTTTTCAGAAAAAAAAGGTCATCATTTCTTATCTTTTCTAGAAAGCAATCATTATTTTCAAGCTACAAGCCTCCCTTTGGTCTTTTCCTCTCTCATTCTCTCCCTTCTCTTTGCTTAAGCTCCCTTGGACATCCATGAGAACCCATTCCTCCAGCCACTTCCAAGCTAGATCTCTCGTAATCTAACCCTCAAAAAACTATCCCAACCATTAAAACTTCACCATTGGATCTATAGAACCCAATTGTAGGAGGATAAGCTTTGAGGTGGGTGCTCCATGAAGACTCTCCTCCCTTTCCTTTTCTTGCCTTCCTTTTGCTACCTAAATGAAAGCATGTAAGACCCACCAATCCATGGTGGAGGCCCTACATGACTCCTAGATTCAAGGGCATAGGCCTAGAGCATGCGTATCTTCTTCCATAGTGGGTCATTCTCCATGGACCCACCATGAGGCATTTTTCTTAGATATAACCTTTCATAGGTCATTTAGACCTTTGTATGCATGGTAGAGATGGTATCCCTACCTCAGCACTTCTTTTTAATTGCAAATGGCATGCATGTAAGCTACCAATATAGTGGATGGTGTTGATTGAAGGTGGAAGGTTCACAGTGTCGGGACCTTCCACCATGGCCGTGATCTGTCTCCCTTTCTCCTCCTTTTTTTTTTTGCTATAGATTTGTGGCCCACTAATGTGGTCCGCAACATCTTAGTTCCATCAAAAAATGGGATGTCCATGCCCACCTTGTTGGATGTCCAGGCCCACTATGACATGCATGGGTTGGGTGGTCTCCAAACATGAATTTTCTTGAGGTTTTTGGTGTACTGATGGATCTAAAATTTTGATGACCCATCTAGGTGGGCCCCACTTGATGGATTAGGGAATAAAACCCTTGGGATAATTTTTATGGACCGAAATATAGACAGCATATGTAGCTAGCCCGAATGATTTTGAGTAATTGTTTAAAACTGTTTGTATGCCTTTTCCTCCCAAATTTCTTTGGGGGTTTCTAGAGCGTGGACCCCACTTTAATGTGGAATAGGGCCCCATCATTTTCCCCATGTTTGAGGCCTATGGGATGGGCCAAAGTAAACTAACTGTCCAGAAATTTCTGGATAGTCCAGCAACATTGCATGTTAAAAATGTTCATTTTCCATCTTGATTTGGGAGTAAGTGGGCCACTCCATTGGACCACACTTACTGTCCATATGTGGGACTATCAAACACACCAATTTTTCAGTAATTTGGAAAAGTATAGGCCCACCCCATATGGTGTCAAACATGTGACAATAGTATTTTTTGCACCAGTAGATTTTTTAGATATTCATTACTGACCATAATTTGTATGCATTAAATAAAATACTTATACGCCCTCAAAAATTTTAAAATTTTACAGAGAGATCTCCCACCCATGGTAGGACCTACTTGTAAAATTTTAGGGCCAATGGACCGCATGTGGGCATCCAAAATGGTAGGCCAACATAGTGGGCTACCAGAAATTTCTGTTGTACAGTCCAACAGCATAGTTCCATAAATATAAAATTTTTTAAAATAATTTCCCAGAAGGTGAGCTATATTTTTGGGTCCCACCTTATTTTAGGCTTGATGAGGGACTTTGGGCCCAAATTTTAGGAATTTTGGAGGCCCATAACCCACCCATTTGGATGACCTAAATTCAGGATAGTGGACATCTATATTTCCATCAACATTCCACGCTGGACAGGTTGGAATTCTGAAATTTATTAAAATACTTTTGAGTGTTAAAAAATTGTAAAACTTTACAGGAAGGTGACCAACCCATGGTAGGACCCACCTACCTAATTTTAAGGCCAATAGATCCCTGTGCACACTGTGGAAAGGACTTGAATGTCCCACCATATTGGGACATCTAGGTTAGTCCAATTTTCTGGATAAACTGTTTTATTTAAATTAATTAAAATAATTTTATTTATCCAAAAATAATGAAATTTTGTAGAGGTCTGTCCTACCCATGGAAAGACTAACCTAAAAAGTTTTAGGACCATCGAGTCCCTGTACTGACCGTGGTGTAGCCTACAATTTGGATTAGTTTTGGGCCAAATACCCAGGCTCATAGGACTAATCACGCTGGGAAGCTCCTACCTTGGGTTGTTGGGCTAGCATTCCAATGGCATGGCCCACTTGAAGTAAGCATTGTATATCCTCCTTCTTATTTAGTGGGGCCCACTATGATATGTTTGGGTCATCATGGGTCAATAACCCATCTAGATTAAATAAATTTCTGGACTCCAGCAGTCCCAGGAAATGGGTGGGCTGGAATTCCAGAAAGGGGCCCAAATTTGCTCCATGGTTGATTGTTTTGAAGCCGTTGTGGCCCACCAGATTTAAGGGAGCATTGCACACACTCTTTTCCTTCATTCCTTAGACATTTTTAGGCATAATTAGTGCCTCTTAAGGCCCACTTTTGTGGTGATATTGTAAGCTAACCTTAACTATATTTTTTAATAGTTTTATAAGCCCAAATAGACTATAAACCTCTTCCTTGAGCCCAATATTGTGCAAGGGCTGACCTTATGGAATTGTGAGCCCAATGGGCTGTCTATAAACTAATCATGTGTATTATGGGCCTTGATGCCCTCATAAAGTCCTTAATTATGGGCCGACTTTCAAGGCCCACATTGATGCATATTGTGGAGGATCTTACTAAGTCTTTGGGCTAATATGGCAAGGCCCAGACTGTTAGTTTAGCCCTTGCCCATGTGTATTCTTGTGTTTAAGGCCTGCACTTTAAGTCCACCATAATGAATGGATTGGATTGTTTTTATTTTTGGGCTATTTCCTTAGGGCCCATTTATGTGATGCAATGTATATATACATGGCCGCACTTTTTTGTTGGTAATTAGGCCTTATGGACTAAGTCCTTTTGGATAGACCTATTGGTCTTGGGCTTATACTCTCCCATCTATTACGATGGGCTTATAGGCAAGAATATGCAAGAAGTTGGGCCCATGGCTACCCATTAAAATTAATCCTATATTGGGGCTAAAAAATAAGGCCCAAGTCACTTGTGTTAAATGTGAGAATTGTCCATGTAAATGAACTACCGGGCTGCACATGAAACCCACCACAACATATGAATTTATGACCCGTATGGTTGGGCACAAACTTCACTTGAGGGCCCAGTATATGGTCTATGAGATCGGGCTTGGAGTATGCTCCATTAGACCATACATTTCTTAGGCCTTAGACCTTACATTATATGTATAGTGGGCTACCTTTTGGGACCCAGTTGAGGTTGGATGTCCTCCTTAGTGGCCCTAAGGTAGCCCCATAGAGACCCTTATAGGTGGTTGAAGGTCCACCTTAGGCCTGGTTAGGACCGTTCCTTTTAAGATCACAACTCTCTCTTAGCTTATGGGTCATCCCAAAGTACTGGGCCCCCACTAGAGGATTTCTCTTCTCTTCTTCTTAGAACACTTGTCTATGTGCCTAGACCTTCTTCCTCCTTAGGATAGAGGATTCCATATTCCACAGGTAGCACACTTGCATTCTTGTGACCCATATGCATCATCTGTGTGAATTGATTACATTGTGTGGTGGTCATTGAGGGATGGAGTTTCTCCCTGTCACACCCCAGACTCGGTAACCGAAATCACAAGGGACTCGATAGCCGGTTCTTGCTGTAACAGCCTCCATAGTACCCCATTCTTGGCTCCTGAGGCAGGTTTCGATCTTGGGATCCTATAAGGAAGATTTTCATTACAGTATAATCATTACCAATATGAGCATACCCAAGATCACAACAAATACATCTGAGAATAACAAAGGAACACATCACAAAATCTACTAAGAATTTAAACTTTTACAATCATCCATAAGGTCCAAAATGACATACATGAGATAAAAGGAGAAGAGGGAAAGGTCGGCAACACTAGAGTCCTCAAAAGCTCCGCTCTACTCCACGCGCTGCTGCTACGATGCCTGCCTAGAATCTCCTACACTCATCAATTGTGCATAAGCTTATAGAAGCTTAGAGGGTGGTGAAAGTGTGTGACAATGGTGCACAGAAGAATAGTAGGAGATGCAAGAAGGGAAATGTGCTCAATCGGAAAATCACTAACCTTACCAAGGCTTATCATGAATATGATGCAATGAGTACTGGATGTTAAACCAAGGCATTGCATGAAGGGGGCTTGTACAACCAATGCTAATGCGATGCAAGTAATGCCAGTGCTCATATCCAAATCATAAGTCAAGTACATTTCCAATCATAAGGAAATCACCGGGGTCCATTACACTACTGAATGATTGTCGCTCTACAGACCCCGCACAGTCAAACGAGCATAAGAGACCTCACTACCCGCCTGTGGACAGCCAATCACCAACAAGGCCTGACGGTAGCGGACCCATTTACGAGCTGGTCAGACTCAGCCTAGCAATGCCCACTACACACCAGGCAGGTAAGGCCACACGCCTATCCAACCGACTACACGACAGTGGGAGTCGCAGCCTAACGGTATAAGGCCCTCGTACTCTCATGTATTCCACCCGATCACGGCGTTGGAGCAGATCCTTGGAACCATGGAAGTTTTGAGAATTTCACCCAAGGGCATCGTATGCACCCGGTATGCTCAACTAATATTTTCGGTGTCCACACATACGACCATCTACGAATATCCCTATGCAGGTAAGGCCCTGATGAAGTAAGGGCAGATATCCACATGCTATGCAATGCCAGATGCATGAATCACACAATCACCCATGCATCAATCCCAAGCATTCATCTCTCAGGGAGATACCAATATGTCCTACACAATGCCACAACCATGGCCAATCATTCCTCAATTAAGCATGCATATGATGTGTATGGGAGTGGGCCATGAAGATGAATAGGGGTGCCAATACGGTGGAGCTGAACTCTCTACCTAACCATGAAGGGTCTAGGTGCTTAACTAATTCCTTATAAGGAATACAACCTCTAGTGGGGGCCCATATACCTGGGGTAGCCCACAAGACTAAGGAGAACAATGGTATGGGCTTAAATAGTGAGATGGCTTAGCAAGATTCTATGGTGGGCCTTTAACCACCCATAGAAGCCCATGGGCCTACCTTAAGGCCACCAATGTGGACATCCAACCACAATTGGTCCCTAAGAGGTAGCCCATCTCTAATTGATCATAAATCAAGGACCAAGGCCCATGCAACATCAAAAATAAGAAATAAGCAGCCATAATTATACCACAACACTCATGTTGGGCTTCAGAAAGGGCGGCCCAAGGCCTACCCAAAATATGGGTTCAAGGGAAACACACATAACCCAACTCATATATACCACTATGGGCCCATAAGGGAAAGGTTAGGGCCCAACATAAAGGCCATTAATCCCATATATTATGGTGGGCTAGAGAGCGGCCCATTGCTCAAACCACATGGGCAATGTCATGCTCTTAGTCAAGTAAGTTGGGTTTATAACTCGGCCCAAGTATAAAGTTGATTTGATGGGAAATCAAGGGCCCATCTACTTGTGTAATCTAGCCCACTAACCCAACATAATAGTATAATAAAATGGCCCAATAGTTCAATGGGTCTATCTGGAAAGTTCCAACCCAATTGGGCATAAAGAGTTCAACAACTAGCTACATTCATGGACCCAATTAAATTTAATTGTGGTGGGCCTCAAAAGTGCATTTATTAAGCCCAAAATTTAAGAAAACTAAAAGTATAAGTTATCTCCTCTAATACCTTCATAAATGTGGTGGGTCTCACTCCTCAAAATTTCAGCCCAAGTCGAAGCATAATTATAACATGTTGTTGTCCTAAATTTGGACACTCCATTGGAGTGGGCCCAAGGCCTCTAAAACTCTGAAAATTGAGGGCCATGGCCCCTCATCATGCATACAATGAGAGGAAACTCAAAAATATGGCCCACCATCAAGAGAAATATTTTTGAATTTTAGTTTTTATCAAGCATATTGCTGGATTGCACAACAGAAAAATTGGGAGTGCAGCCATCTTGGACCATTTTTTTGGATGCCCTAAAGGGGTCATTTGAGGTTGAAATTCTACAGAGTGATACTTAAATATGTGGGCCACACCCCCACAAAATTTTAAAATTTTTAGATATTTTTAAGTATTTTAATTAGTTTAAACCACTTGACTATCTATGAAATCGGACAGACCTGAACGTCCCAACGTGGTGGGCCAGTCCGGCCCTTGCCACGGTGTGTACAGGGGTCCATTGGCCATGAGATTTGGTAGGTGGGTCCTACAATGAGTAGATCACATCCCTACAAAATTTCAAAATTTTTACACACATATAAATATTTTAATTCATTTAGATAAATCAATCTGTCCTAAAAATCAGACTGATCTGGACACTATATTATAGTGGGCCAGTCCAGCCACCACTATGGTACGTACAGGTGTCCATTGGCCCCCAAATTTTGTAGGTGGGTCCTACCTTGAGTAGGCCACTTCTGAATAAACTTTTATAATTTTTAAACACCCATAGATATTTTAATAAATTTCAAAAATCCAACAATCCACGGTGGAATGTTACTGGAATAGTGTAGAAAATCCAGACTGTCCACCTCACTTGGACCATACCTTTGGGACCTCAATCAAGGTCAGATGGAGCTGAAATTTAGGAAACATCAAGATGAGATCCCCACCTTTCAGAAAGTATATTTGATGGGTATGAATAGTCCCCCAAACAGTCCCAAAATCTGGTCCAAAAACAACCAGAAATTGTCCAGAAAAATCTGGACAGCAACATGTACTTAGATAAAATTTATTATATAGGTTAAATAAAAAGGAAAACACATTAATGGAGGATGGTGTGGCCTTCCTTAGTGGGCCCCACAAATGTCCATGTCATAATCTAAATCCAACACACCTTGCATGCATCATTAAGGCAGCAAGTAGGACACTCAAAATCAAACAATGGGCAGTTTGGGCATCCCACCTTGCTGAAATTTATGGATGTCCTACGCCCACCGAATGAGCCACACACATCAGGAAATAAAATGAGAAAAAAAGAGAGATAGAAGGACAATCCGGCCATAGGGAAAGGGTTCCGCCACTATTGAGCCCTCCCTAGATCAATCACACCCACACATCATACATAGATTTACATTTATAACATGAATCTTGCACATGCATGGCCTATAATTAAAATGGATGGTGAGGATGCCATCCCCACCATGGTTATAAGGTCTAGATGACCCAAACATAATATGATATGAAAGAAAACGGTCATGATGGGGCCCATAGAGAAAGGCCCCATGCATGGATCATGCATGCATAAGATAGGCCATTAGGCCACAACCATGGGATTGTGTGGGATCTCCACCATTGATTGGTGAGTCGTACACTTCCCTCATGAAAAAAAAGAAACCATGTAGGCTATAGAAAATAGATTTTTACATCTAAAGGAGCACCCACCTCAAAGATGACCACCAAACTTTCACACTAAGGTCCTTTAGCACCAAGGGAGATGGATCAATGGTGGAGATGAGGTTTCAAGGGTTAGATGGTGGGAGATTAAGGAGGAAGGTGGCTGGAAAAATGGAGAAAAATAGGCTGAAGAAATGGAGGAAAATTGCTAGAGAAGAAGAGAAGAGAGAGAGAAATGAGAGGGAAAGAGAGGAAAAATCTTTTTAAGAAAAGTAATCATTAACCTATGGTGATACAAACAATGTTGCTAGGGTAGGTTAGGTGTGAGTGGTGTGTGAGGTCTTGGTAGTGTGAGTTATTGAGATTTAGGTGGTGTGTGTAGTGTGTGTTGGAACTTGTACAAAAGAGGGAGTGTGGGCCATATGTACCGCTCCAAGGTGGGCCACATGATCGAAATCAAGGGTAATAGAATGAAACGTACACAACTTATGATCCACGGGCACCACGACCATGGGTGCCACAACCACGAGTGTCACGACCACGCAGCATCGTCTACAAAATAATGATGACGTAAGGAATCAGGTCAGTTACAGGCTCAATACGGAGCGAAAGGAAGGATCTTGGGACACTACTTACCCCATGTTCTTGGCAGACATGTGATGTTCCCTAGAGTCATTCCAGAATTACTTGCTATGCTCTGATACCAACTCCTGTCACGTCCCAGACTTGGTAAACGGAATCACAAGGGACCCGATGGCCGGTTCTGGCCGTAACAGCCTCCATAGTACCCCATTCTTGGCTCCTGAGGCAGGTTCCGATCCTGGGATCCTATGAGGAGGATTTTCATTACAGTATAATCATTACCAATATGAGCATACCCAAGATCACAGTAAATATATCTGAGAATAACAAAGGAACACATCACAAAATCCAATAAGAATTTGAACTTTTACAATCATCCATAAGGTCCAAAAGGACATACATGAGATAAAAGGAGAAGAGGGAAAGGTCGGAAACACTGGAGTCCTCAAAAGTTCCGCTCTACTCCACGCGTTGCTACTACGATGCCTGCCTAGAATCTCCTGCACGCATCAATCGTGCATAAGCTTATAGAAGCTTAGAGGGTGGTGAAAGTGTGTGACAATGGTGCACAGAAGAATAGTAGGAGATGCAAGAAGGGAAATGTGCTCAATGGAAAAATCACTAACCTTACCAAGGCTTATCATGAATATGATGCAATGAGTACTGGATATTAAACCAAGGCAATGCATGAAGGGGGCTTGTAGAACCAATGGTAATGCGATGCAAGTAATGCTAGTGCTCATATCCAAATCATAAGTCAAGTACATTTCCAATCATAAGGAAATCACCGGGGTCAATTACACTGCTGAATGACTGTCACTCTACAGACCCCGCACAGTCAAACGAGCATAAGAGACCTCACTCCCGCCTGTGGACAGCCAATCACCAACAAGGCCTGACAGTAGCGGACCCATTTACGAGCTGGTCAGACTCAGCCTAGCAATGCCCACTACACACCAGGTAGGTAAGGCCACACCCCTATCCAATCGACTACACGACAGTGGGAGTCGCAGCCTAACGGTATAAGGCCCTCGTACGCTCATGTATTCCACCCGGTCATGGCGTTGGAGCAGATCCTTGGTGCCACGGAAGTTTTAGAAATTTCACCCATGGGCATCGTATGCACCCGGTATGCTCAACTAATATTTCTGGTGTCCACACATACGACCATCCATGAATATCCCTGTGGAGGTAAGGCCCTGATGAAGTAAGGGCAGATATCCACATGCTATGCAATGCCAGATGCATGAATCACACAATCACCCATGCATCAATCCCAAGCATTCATCTCTCAGGGATATACCAACATGTCCTACACAATGCCACAACCATAGCCAATCATTCTTCAATCAAGCATGCATATGATGTGCATGGGAGTGGGCCATGAAGATGAATAGGGGTGCCAATACGGTGGAGATGAACTCTCTACCTAACCATGAAGGGTTTAAGTACTTAACTAATTCCTCATAAGGAATACAACCTCTAGTGGGGGCCCATATACCTGGGGTAGCCCACAAGACTAAGGAGAACAATGGTATGGGCCTAAATAGTGAGATGGCTTAGCAAGGTTCTATGGTGGGCCTTTAACCACCCATAAAAGCCCATGGGCCTACCTTAAGGCCACCAACGTGGACATCCAACCATAATTGGTCCCTAAGAGGTAGCCCATCTCTAATTGATCATGAATCAAGGACCAAGGCCCATGCAACATCAAAAATAAGAAATGAGCAGCCATAATTATACCACAACACTCATGTTGGGCTTTAGAAAGGGCGGCCCAAGGCCTACCCAAAATATGGGTTCAAGGGAAACACCCATAACCCAACTCATATATACCACTATGGGCCCATAAGGGAAAGTTTAGGGCCCAACATAAAGGCCACTAATCTCATATATTATGGTGGCCTAGTGGGCGGCCCATTGCTCAAACCACATGGGCAATGTCATGCTCTTAGTCAAGTAAGTTGGGCCTACAACTCGGCCCAAGTATAAAGTTGATTTGATGGGCAATCAGGGGCCCATATAATTGTGTAATCTGACCTACTAACCTAACATAATAGTATAGTAAAATGGCCCAATAGTTCAACGGGTCTATTTGAAAAGTTCCAACCCAATTGGGCATAAAGAGTTCAACAACTAGCTACATTCATGGACCCAATTAAATTTAACTGTGGTAGGCCTCAAAAGTGCATTTATTAAGCCCAAAATTTAAGAAAACTAAAGGTATAAATTATCTCCTCTAATACCTTCATAAATGTGGCGGGCCTCACTCCTCAAAATTTCAGCCCAAGTCGAAGCATAATTATAACATGTTGTTGTCCTAAATTTGGGCACTCCATTGGAGTGGGCCCAAGGCCTCTAAAACTCTAGAAATTGAGGACCATGGCCCCTCAACATGCATACAATGAGAGGAAACCCAAAAATATGGCCCACCATCAAGAGAAATATTTTTAAATTTTGGTTTTTATCAAGCATATTGCTGGACTGCACAACAGAAAAATTGGGAGTCCAGCCATCTTGGACCATTTTTTTAGATGCCCTAAAGGGGTCATTTGAGGTTAAAATTTTACAGAGTGATATTTCCAAATGTGGGCCACACCCCCACAAAATTTCAGAATTTTTAGATATTTATAAGTATTTTAATTAGTTTAAACAAAATATACTATCCATGAAATCGGACAGATCTGAATGTCCCAACGTGGTGGGCCAGTCCGGCCCTTGTCACGGTTTGTACAGGAGTCCATTGGCCATGAAATTTGGTAGGTGGGTCCTACCATGAGTAGATCACATCCTTACAAAATTTTAAAATTTTTAGACACTTATAAATATTTTAATTCATTTAGATAAATCAATCTGTCCTAAAAATTGGACTGATCTGGACACTATTATAGTGGGCCAGTCCAGCCACCACTATGGTACGTACAGGTGTCCATTGGCCCCCAAATTTTTTATGTGGGTCCTACCTTGAGTAGGCCACCCCTGAATAAATTTTTATAATTTTTAAACACCTATAGATATTTTAATAAATTTCAGAAATCCAACTATCCATGGTGGAATGTTGCTGGAATAGTGTAGACAATCCAGACTGTCCACCTCACTTGGACCATACCTTTGGGACCTCAATCAAGGTCGGATGGAGCTAAAATTTGGGGAACATCAAGATGAGATCCCCACCATTCAGAAAAGTATATTTGATGGGTATGAATAGTCCCCCAAACAGTCCTAAAATCTGGTCCAAAAATAACCAGAAATTGTCCAGAAAAATCTGGACAGCAACATGTACTTAGATAAAATTTATTATATAGGTTAAATAAAAAGGAAAACACATTAATGGAGGATGGTGTGGCCTTCCTTAGTGGGCTCCACAAATGTCCATGTCATAATCTAAATCCAACACACCTTGCATGCATCATTAAGGCAGCAAGTAGGACACCCAAAATCAAACAATGGGCAGTTTGGGCATCCCACCTTGCTGAAATTTATGGATGTCCTAGGCCCACCAAATGAGCCACACATATCAGGAAATAAAATGAGAAAAAAAGAGAGATAGAAGGACAATCCGGCCATAGGGAAAGGGCTCCGCCACTATTGAGCCCTCCCTAGATCAATCACACCCACACATCATACATAGATTTACATTTATAACATGAATCTTGCACATGCATGGCCTATAATTAAAATGGATGGTGAGGATGCCATCCCCACCATGGTTATAAGGTCTAGATGACCCAAACATAATATGATATGAAAGAAAACGGTCATGATGGGGCCTATAGAGAAAGGCACCATGCATAGATCATGCATGCATAAGATAGGCCATTAGGCCACAACCATGGGATTGTGTGGGATCTCCACCATTGATTGGTGGGTCGTACACTTTCCTCATGAAAAAAAGAAACCATGTAGGCTATAGAAAATAGATTTTTACATCTAAAGGAGCACCCACCTCAAAGATGACCACCAAACTTTCACACTAAGGTCCTTTAGCACCAAGGGAGATGGATCAATGGTGGAGATGAGGTTTCAAGGGTTAGATGGTGGGAGATTAAGGAGGAAGGTGGCTGAAAAAATAGAGGAAAATGGGCTGAAGAAATGGAGGAAAATTGCTAGAGAAGAAGAGAAGAGAGAGAGAAATGAGAGGGAAAGAGAGGAAAAATCTTTTTAAGGAAAGTAATCATTAACCTATGGTGATACAAACAATGTTGCTAGGGTAGGTTAGGTGTGAGTAGTGTGTGAGGTCTTGGTAGTGTGAGTTATGGAGATTTAGGTGGTGTGTGTAGTGTGTGTTAAAACTTGTGAAAAAGAGGGAGTGTGGGCCACATGCACCACTCCAAGGTGGGCCACATGATCAAAATCAAGGGTCATAGAATGAAACGTACACAACTTATGATCCACATATCAGATGGACGCACAAGACACGGTGTTGGAACCGCAACAATAATGCGGTCGCAATGGCATAGATCTCAGCTCGATCCGAGTCGGGTCTACATGACCGAAATCAAGGATGACCGCAACACTATTTGAGGGTCACGGGTCACCGAAATTCAACCGATAGGACCGCAAGACCACAAGAAATGAAATACACACTTACACATACACATGCACACATGCAAACTTGGGTTGGGTCTCACACTCTCCTTGTGCACATAGTGTTCCTGCAAGTAGTGCATGATCTATATGTGTGACTCTTGCATTGACATCATATTTCATGATGATACCACCCTTGTTTCTTCAGGGTCTCGCCTCCACTGGGTCATTCATGGATGGCCGTATGTGTGGACACCATAAATGTTACTTGAGCATACCGGGTGAATAGGATCCCCATGGGTGAAATTCCTAAAACTTTCATGGTACTAAGGATCTGCTCCAATGCCATGACTAAGTGAAAACTATGAGTGCACGAGGGCCTTATACCATTAGGTCGTGACTCCCACTATATGTAGTCAGTTGGATAGGGGTGTGTCCTTACCTGCCTAGTGTGAGGAGGCATTGCTAGCTGAGTCTGAGCAGCTCGTAAATAAGTCCACTATTATCAGGCCTTGCTGGTGAATAGTTATCCACGGGTGGGTAGTGAGGTCTCTTACACTTGTTTGACTATGCGGGATCTGTAGAGCCATAGTCATTCAGCAGTGTAATAGACCTCGGTGATTTCTTCATGATTGAAAATGTACTTGGCATATGGTTTAGATATGAGCACTGACATTACTTGCATCGCATTAGCATTGACTGTGTAAGCCCCTTCATGCATTGCCTTGGTATGACATCCAGTACTCACTGCATTGTATTCATGATAAGCCTTTGTAATGCTAGTGATATTCTCATTGAGCATGTTTCTTTCCTTGTACTTCCAGTTATTCTTCTGTGCACCATTGTCATACACTTTCACTACCCCCTAAGCTTCTATAAGCTTATACACGATTGATGCATGCAGGAGACTCTAGGCAAGCGACATAGCAACAGAGTGTGGAGTAGAGTCAATTTTGAGGACTCCAATGTTGCTGACATTTCTCTCTTTTTTCATTATCTTATGTATGTCCTTTTGGACCCGATGTAAGCTTGTAAAGTTCAAATTCTTAGTGAATTTTATGATGTGTGTCATTTGTTATTCTCTGATATACTTTTTATGATCTTAGGTTTGCTCATATTGGAATGATTATGCTATTATGAAAATCCTCCTTGTAGGATCCCAGGATCGAATCCTGCCTCAAGAGCCAAGAATGGGGTACTATGGTGGCTGTTACGGCCAGAACTAGCCATCGGGTTGCTTGTGAATCCGGTTATCGAGTTTGGGGCGTGACAGGAGTTGGTATCAGAGCATAGCAAGTAATTCTGAAATAACTCAGGATAACATCGCATGTCTGCTAAGCATATAGGATAGGTAATGTCCCGAGACCTTTCGTTTCGCTCTATATCGATCCTGTAATTGTCCTGATTCTTTGTGTCATCATTGTTTTGTAGACGATGCCGCCTAGACGTGGCACCTGAGGTCGTGGCACCCGTGGCGGTGGTGCCCGTGGTCACGGTACCCGTGGATGAGGCGTCTTACTCGAGCACCTCCTGCTCGTATTGTTGAGGATTCGACTCTAGAGGTCCCGATCCAACCTGTTTCTCCAGTTGAGCCCGTAGTGCCCACCCATTTAGTTTCTCCAGCTTCCCCACCGGTTCCCCTTCCTCAGTCTGTTGTTCCAGTTACAGAGGCTCCTGCCCCGACAGCTGCACCCGTGCCTCCGCCTGAGGCAAGTGTCGCCCCTACTTTTCCGACAGTACCCATAGGAGCCGAGCATTTTCAGCAGTTGATGTAGCTTGTAGCTATTGCATTGCAGACCCATCAACCAAATACTACTGAGGTTTCGGGGTAGTCTGATTTACCTTGTGCTAGTGTGATAGCTCAAGAGTTCTAACAGCGTGATCCCCTGAGGTTCAGTGGTGACCCTGACCTCTCTGTCGCCGAGGCTTGGCCCACTAAGGTTGCTAAGATTTTGAAACTATTCAGTGTCCTGCGGATCAGAGAGTATCCCTTATGACCTATCTTCTTCAGGGTGAGGTCCGTCATTGGTGGTCATCTATATCCAGGATGGTCTGGCCTCAGTTCATTTGGACATGGGAGGAGTTTGTGGTTCGTTTTGACCAGAAGTTCTTCCCTGAGCTTGTTCAGATCCAGCAAGCTATCGAGTTTGAGACCCTAGTTTAGGGAGATTTGTCCGTATCTCAGTATGAGGCCCATTTCCTGGCCTTTTTTAGATTTGTTCCTCATCTCACCAGTGATGAGAAGATGAGGGCCTGTCATTTTATTACTGGTTTGCTCCTGCCCTTCACAGCCATGAGGTAGGGCATTATTTGAAGACGTTCGACTAGGTCGTTCATGAGCACTAGTTTATGAGGAGGACTCGGCTATGACCTAGAGATTGAGAAAGCAGAGTTCCGGTGGAGATCAAAAGAGGAAAGCACCAGCAAACAGTTCCAGGTAGCACCATTAGCAGAGAAGGAGGGGCAGATCAGGGTTTCGACAACTTGTAGCTTAGACAACAGCTCCTACATCATCTTCAACACCACTAGCCGCTTCATCTTTCGAACCCTTTTCCAGTGTATGCTTTGGTTGTGGACAGGTCAGGCATCGGAGGTGTGAGTGCCCTCTCTCCATTCAGTAGCATAGGTAATTGCCCCCTCCTTGTCCTCCTCAACATCATCAGAGAGCACAACTTCAACCCACCACTCCTAGGGCTCCTCCTCAACAGTAGAGGCAGCCAGACAGACCTCCTCAGGAGAGATAGTAGTAGTAGAGACGACAGCAGCAAAGACAGCAACAGCTGTAGCACCAGCAGAGGGAATATTCATATGTCCGGTCCTTAGGTCCAGTGTGTATAGCACCTAGCAAGCATAGACTTAGGACCCCCAGTCTTCCTGTTTGCTTCCTTTACCACCTCAGGGCCATTTTTATTCTACACAGCAGGCGTCAGGCCAAGACCCATAGTCATCGACCAGTGGAGTCTTTGAGGGTATTCTTCTTATTTCTACTTGTGTTGCTCATGTTTTGTTTGATTCTGGCACTTCCCATTCTTTTGTGGCCGAGCAGTTTTGTCGATCGACCGATATTCCCTCAGAGGCCATGTTTGAGGCCTTGGCCGTTTCGACTCCCATAGGGAAGTCTATTGTGTTGACCCGTCGCTGTCCTTCTTGCCCGGTGTTGGTGGGCGAGATGTTTCTTTCTGTTGATCGGTTCATGATGTCGATGACAGGTTTTGATGTGATTCTAGGTATGGACTGACTTGTAGAGTATTGTGTCATCTTAAATTGTGCCGTGAGGACGGTTATGTTTCTCATTCCAGGATTGTCAGTATTCCAGTTTATCGCTGAGCCTAGAGGAGAGCAGTTATCTAGTTTCTTGTCTTCGGTCGTTGAGGATTCTGTGATGGCTAGTCTTGAGCAGCTACTAGTTATTTGTGAGTATGCAGATGTGTTTCAGGAGATTTCGAGTTTACTGCCACATCGGCAGGTGGAGTTTCAGATTGATTTTATGCCCGATACCATGCCTATCTTAAAGTCTCCCTACCGGATGACACCGTTAGAGTTGAGGGAATTGCAGGAGCAGTTGAATGAGCTTTGGGAGTTAGGTTTCATTCGTCCCAACAGTTCACCATGGGGAGCCCCAGCATTATTTGTGAAGAAGAAGGATGGTTCGTTGTGACTCTGTGTGGACTATCGCTGCTCAACAGAGTCATCATTAAAAATTGATACCCACTTCCCTATATTGATGTTCTATTCGATCAGTTGTTGGGTGCACATTATTTTTTTAAGATAGACTTGCGCTCCTATTATCATCAGATTTGGGTCCGAGAGGAGGACATTCCGAAGATGGCTTTCTAGACATGCTATGGTCACTTCAAGTTCCTGTCATGTCGTTCAGACTGACCAATGCACCCGCCGTATTCATGCAGTTGATGAACGAGGTTTTTCGGTCGTTCCTTGATCAGTCCGTGGTGGTATTCATTAATGATATTCTTATATATTCAAGGACCCGAGAGGACCATGCAGAGCACCTGCAGATTATACTTGAGACCCTCCGTGCCCAACAGCTGTATGCGAAGCTGGAGAAGTGTGAGTTTTGGCAGGAGGAGATGAAGTTTCTCGGTCACGTGGTGACCAGGGAGGGTGTCACTATAGACCCCTCGAAGGTTGATATAGTGCATTAGTGGGGTCACTCATGAATGCATCCGAGATTCGTAGCTTCCTGGGTCTAGCTGGATATTACCAATGGTTTATCAAGGGATTCTCCCGTATTGCTGCACCATTGACCCGGTTGATGTAGAAGGGCATCGTGTTCGTCTGGAGTGATGCCTGCGAGGAGGCATTCACGGAGTTGAAGGACCGCCTCACGTCTACTCCTATTCTCACTCTTCCTGATGGGAGTAAGGGTTTCGTTATTTTCACCGATGCCTCCAGAGTTGGCTTGAGTGTTGTACTGATGCATCACGGGAAGCCAATGACGTATGCATGGTGCCAGCTCAAAGTCCATGAGCTGAACTACCCCACTCATGATTTGGAGCTTACAGCATTTATCTTTGAACTAAAGATGTGGAGGCATTATGTATATGGGGTCAGGTTCGAGCTCTTCTCAGATCATAAGAACTTGAATTATCTATTTTCCCAGTCTGAGTTGAACCTGCGACAGAGGCAATGGATGGAGTTTCTGAAAGACTATGATTTTAACCATCAGTACCACCTAGGCAAGGCGAATGTGGTGGTGAATGTGGTCAGCCGTCAGGCACGAGGCCTGGTGGCTCAAATGATGGTTCGATAGTGGCAGATGCTCTAGGATGTTTCAGAGTTTGACTTTGAGTTCAGTCTATAATCTTCCATTGTACAACTTTCGAGCTTATCGATTCGACCCTCTTTGATGGCTAGGGTGATCGAGGCTCAACAGATGGATGAGTCACTTTAGGAATACCTAGCAGAGGCTGCATCAATGGAGCAGTCAGACTGACAGATTATTTTCGATGGTGGATTACGATTTAGAGGCTGATTTTGTGTCCCAGACGTGTCAGAGTTGCGTCATGATCTGATGATTGAGGCATACCGATCGAGACTTACTATTCACCTGGGCTCCACGAAGATGTATTATGATATGAGGAGGCAGTATTTTTGGCAGGGGATGAAGAGCCAAATTGCTAGCTTTGTGGCCAAGTGTGACACATGCCAGTGTGTCAAGGCCGATCATCAGAGACCCCCTGGTCCCTTGCGGCATTGAGCGTTCCAGAGTGGAAATGGGAGCACGTATCGATGGTCTTCATCATAGAGTTATCGAGGACTCAGCGCGGTCATGATACCATTTGGGTGATCGTCCATTGTCTGACGAAGTTGGCTCATTTCATTCCAGTGAGTGCCTGCTGTTCTATAGACTGGTTGGTGAGGATATTCATTGAGGAGATAGTGAGATTGCACAACGTCCCAGTTTCGATCCTTTCAGACCGAGACTCCAAATTTATGTCTCAATTTTGGAGAAGTTTTCAGCAAGCGTTGGGGGTCACTTTGCATTTCAGCACCGCTTATCATCCCAGATGGATGGGCGGACCGAAAGGATTAACTAGATCTATGAGGATATGCTCAGGGCTTGTGTGATCGACTTTGCGGGCAGTTGGGATGAGCATATGCGCCTCACTGAGTTCACGTACAACAACAATTATCAAGCGATTATCAACATGGTTCCTTTTGAGGCACTTTATGATAGACCATGCATATCTCCTAGTTGCTGGACCGAGGTTGGAGAGCGTGATCTCTTAGGTCTCAAGCTTATGCAGCAGACGTCAGAGGCTATTAATGTTATTAGGTAGAGGATGCGCACAACTCAGAGATAGCAGAAGAGTTTTGTTGATCGTTGTCGTTGACCCCTCGAGCTCGCAGTCGGGGACATGATATATCTCAAGGTCTTGCCTATGAAGGGCGTGATTCACTTTAGTGTGTAGGGTAAGCTCGCCCCAAGATTTATTGCACCTTTTGAGATTACCGAGCGTGTGGGCGCTATGGCCTATAAGCTTGCCTTACCTCCTGAGTTGTTTGCGATCCACGACATGTTCCATGTTTTTATATTGAGAAAATGTGGGTCGGACACTGTTCCCGTGATTGATTGGCAGCCACTCGAGATTCGTGAGGATGCTTCCAACATTGAGCAGCCAATTGTAATCTTAATCAGAAGGAGTAGGTCCTCAAGACCAAGGTCATTCCCTTGGTGAAGGTGCAATGAGGTCATCAATCGGAGGCTGAGGCATCTTATGAATGCGAGGCCAATATTAAAGAGCTTTATCCCCATTTGTTTGTTGATTGATATATACAGATTATATTACCTTCTCTTTTGATGATTGCTATATAATGATGGTGTTTATTTTTCATTTGGTCTTATATTGGTCAATTTTGGGGATAAAATTTCTTTGTTGGTGGGGAGGCTTGTGAGACCTGACCCAAGTTCGCATGTGCGTATACGTGTGTAAGTGTGCATTTCGTTCATCTTGGTCCTGTGGTCCTTCCGGTCGAATTCTAGCGACCTTCGACCGGCGGTTTGCATTTACAATGATCCTTAAGTTCCATCATGTAAACCTAACCCAAATCGACTCGAAACTATTGCCATAGTGATCGCATCATCACCGCGGTTCTAACGCCGCGTCTTATGCGGCAATCCAAGTTGTAGATCAAAAGATGCAGGACATGCCTATTTTGGACCATTGATCACGATTTATGGGGCCACCGTGGGTGTGCACGAATCGCCATGCATGACATCACTCTAGATGTCATCATTCCCAAGCCTAGGCTATAGACCATAGGTAGTTAGCCCCTCATTATAGCCTCTCTTTTCTAGGTTATGATTAGCCCCTTCTTCTAAGCAACCTCCTCTCTATCCCATAAACTACTCATTTCTTTTCTCAAACCAAGAGAGAGATTTCAGCTTTTCCTCTTTTCAAGAAAAAAAGGTCATCATTTCTTATCTTTTCTAGAAAGTAATCATTATTTTCTAGCTACAAGCCTCCCTTGCCTCTTTTCCTCTCTCGTTCTCTCTCCCTTCTCCTTGCTTAAGCTCCCTTGGACGTCCATGAGAACCCATTCCTCCAGCCCCTTCTAAGCTAGATCTCTCCCAATCTAACCCTCAAAAACCCATCCCAACCATTAAAACTTCACTATTGGAGCTATAGAACCCAAGTGTAGAAGAAGGATGATAAGCTTTAAGGTGGGTGCTCCAAGAAGAATCTCCTCCCTTTCCTTTTCTTTCCTTCCTTTCTCTACATGAATGAAAGCATGTAGGACCCACCAATCCATAGTGGAGGTCCTACATGACTCCTAGATTCAAGGCCATATGCCTAGAGCATGCATATCTTCTTCCATGGTGGGTCATTCTCCATGGACCCACCAAGAGGAATTTTTCTTAAATCTAACCTTTCATATGTCATTTAAACCTTTGTATGCATGGTAGATATGGTATCCCTACCTCAACACCTCTTTTTAATTGTAAATGACATGCATGTAAGCAACCAATATAGTGGATGGTGTGGATTAAAGGTGGAAGGTTCATAGTGTCGGGACCTTCCACCATGGTCGTGATCCCTCTCCCTTTCTGCTCCTTTTTGTTGCTGGAGATTTATGGCCCACTGATGTGGTCAGCAATATCTCAGTTCCATCAGAAATGGGACATCCATCCCACCTTGCTGGACGTCCAGGCCCACCATGACATGCATGGGTTGGTTGGTCTCCAAACATGGATTTTATTGAGGTTTTTGGTGTATTGATGGATCTGAAATTTTGATGATCCATCTAGGTGGACCCTACTTGATGGATTAGGGTATAAAACCCTTGGGATAATTTCTATGGACCAAAATATGGACAACATATGTAGCTAGCCCGAATGATTTTGAGTAATTGTTTGGGACTATTTGTATGCCTTTTCCTCCCAAATTTCTTTAGGTTTTTTCTAGAGTGTGGACCCCACTTTGATGTGGAATGGGGCCCCCATCATTTCCCCCATGTTTGAGGCCTATGGGATGGGCCAAAGTAAACTGACTGTCCAGAAATTTATGCACAGTCCAGCAACATTGCATGTTACAAATGCTCATTTTCCATCTTGATTTGGAGTAAATGGGCCACTCCAGTGGACCCCACTTGTTGTCCATATATGATACCATCAAACCCACCCATTTTTCAGTAATTTGGGCAAATATAGGCCCACCCCATATGGTGCTAAACATGGGACAACAATATTTTCTACACCAGCAAATTTTCTAGATATTCATTCCTGACCATAATTTGTATGCATTAAATAAAACACTTATACTACCTCAAAAATTATAAAATTTTGTATAGAGGTGTCCCACCCATATTAGGACCTACCTGTAAAATTTTAGGACTAATGAACCTCATTTGGGCATCCAAAAGGGACTACCAACATAGTGGGATACCAAAACTTTCTGCTGTGTAGCTAACAACATAGTTCTATAAAAGAAAAATTTTTAAAACTTTTTGTCAAAAGGTGGGCCATATTTATGGGTCCCACCTTGTTGTAGGCTTAATAAGGGACCTTGGGCCAAAATTTCAGGAATTTTGGAGGCCCAGAACCCACCCATTTGAATGACCCAAATTTATGACAGCAACATTCCACCCTAGACAAGTTGGAATTCCAAAATTTATTAAAATACTTTTGAGTGTTCAAAAATTATAAAAATTTTCAGAGAGGTAGGCTACCCATGGTAGGACCCACCCACCAAATTTTAGGGCCAATGGATCCCTGTGCACACCATGACAAGGGCCAAATTAGCCCACCACGTTGGGACGTCCAGGTCTGTCTGGTTTTCTGGACAGACTGTTTTAATTAAATTAATTAAAATACTCATAGTTATCCAAAATAGAAAATTTTTGTAAAGGTGTGTCCCACCCATCGAAGAACCACCCTGCAAATTTTCAGGGCCATCAAGCCCCTGTAATGAACGTGGTGTGGCTTGCAATTTGGATCAGTTTTGGGCTAAATACCCAAGCCCGTAGGACTAACCACCATGGGACGCCCCTACCTTAGGTTGTCGGGCCTACATTCCAATGGCATGGCCCACTTAAAGTAAGTGTTGTATATCCCCCTTCTTATCTGATGGGGTCATCATAGGTCACTAACCCATCTAGATTAAATAAATTTCTTGACTCCAGCAGGCCCAGGAAATAGGTGGGCTGGAATTCCAGCGAGGGTCCCAAAATTTCTCCATGGTTGATCATTTTGGAGCCATTGTGGACCACCAGATTTAAGAGAGCATTACACACACTCTTTGCCTTCTTTCCTTAGACATTTTTGGGCATAATTAGTGCCTCTTAAGGCCCACTTTTGTGGTGATATTGTAGGCTAACCTTTATCAATTTTTTTAGTAGTTTTATATGCCCAAATGGACTATAAACCTCTTCCTTGAGCCCAACATTGTGTAAGGGCTGACCTTATTCAATTGTGAGCCCAATGTACTATCTATAAACTGATCATGTGTATTATGGGTCATGATGCCCTCATGAAGTACTTAATTATGGGATGACTTGCAAGGCCCACATTGATGCATATTATGGAGGATCTTGCTAAGCCTTTGGGCTAATATGGCAAAGCCCACACCACTAGTTTAGACCTTACCCATGTATATTCTTGGGTTTATGGGCTGCCCTCTAAGTCCACCATAATGCCTGAATTGGATTATTTTTGTTTTTGGGCTATTTCCTTAGGGCCCATTTATGTGATGTAATGTATATATACGCCGCCCTTTTGTGTTGGTAATTAGGCCTTGTGGACTAAGTCCTTTTGGATAGGCCCATTGGCCTTGGGCTTATACTCTCCCATCTATTGTGAAGGTCTTAGGGGCAAGAATATATAAGAAATTGGGCCCTTAGCCGTCCAGTAAAATTGATCCTATGTTGGGGCTAAAAAGTGAGGCCCAACTCACTTGTGTTAAATGTGAGAATTGCCCATGTAAATGAGCTACCGGGCTACCCACGAAGCCCACCACAATATATGGATTTATGAACCTTATGGTTGGGCCCAAACTTCACTTGAGGGCCCACTATATGGTCAATGAGATTGGGCTTGGAGTATGACTCATTAGACCATAAATTACTTAGGCTTTAGACCTTACATTATATGCGTAGTGGGCTACCTTTTGGGACCCAATTGAGGTTGGATGTCCTCCTCGGTGGCCCTAAGGTAGGACCATAGAGGCCCTTACAATTGGTTGAAGGTCCACCTTGGGCCTGATTAGGATCATTCCTTTAAAGATCATGACTCTCTCTTAGCTTGTGGGTCATCCCAAAGTACTAGACCCCACTAGAGGATTTCTCTTCTCTTCTTCTTAGAACACCTATCTATGTGCCTAGCCCTTATCCCTCCTTAAGACGGAGGATTCCATATTCCACAGGTAGCACACTTGCATTCTTGTGACCCATATGCATCATCTGTGTGAATTGATTGCATTGTGTAGTGGTCATTGAGAGATGGAGTTTCTCCCTTTGTGGACATTGTGTGCCTGCAATTGGTGCATGATCTGTATGTGTGACTCATGCATTAGCATCGTATTTCATGATGATACCGTCCTTACTTCATCGGGGCCTCGCCTATATAGGGACATTCGTGGATGGCCGTATGTGTGGACACCAAAAATGTTACTTGAGCATACCAGGTGCATAGGATGCTCATCGGTGAAAGTTTCAAAACTTCCATGATACCAAGGATCTACTCCAACACCATGACCGAGTAGAAACTATGAGCGCACAAGGGCCTTATACCGTTAGGCTGCAACTCCTACTATCGTGTAGTCGGTTGGATAGGGGTGTGGCCTTTACCTACCTAGTGTGAGGAGGCATTGCTTGGCTGAGTCTAACCAGCTTGTAAATAGGTCCGCTACCGTCAGGCCTTGGTGCTGATTAGCTGTCCACAGGCGGGTAGTGAGGTCTCTTACGTTCATTTAATTATGTGGGGTCTGTAAAGCGGTAGTCATTCAGCAGTGTAATGGACCCCAGTGATTTCCTTATAATTGAAAATGTCCTTGGCATATGGTTTGGATATGAGCACTAGTATTACTTGCATCGCATTAGCATTGACTGTGTAAGCCCCTTCATGCATTGCATTTGTATGGTGCCCAGTACTCACTACATCGTATTCATGATAAGCCTTGGTAAGGCTAGTGATATTCTCATTGAGCATATTTCTTTCCTTGTACCTCCTATTCTTCCGTGCACCATTGTCACACACTTTCACCACCCTCTAAGCTTCTATAAGCTTATGCATGATCGATGCGTGTCAGAGACTCTAGGAAGAAGACGTGGCAACAGAGTGTGGAGTAGAGTCAATTTTGAGACTCCAATGTTGCTGACTTTTCTCTCTTTTCCCATTATCTTATGTATGTCCTTTTGGGCCTGATGTAAGCTTATAAATTTAAATTCTTAGTAGATTTTATGATGTGTGCCCTTTGTTATTCTCAGATATACTTGTTGTGATCTTGGGTATGCTCGTATTGGAATGATTATACTGTTATAAAATTCCTCCTTGTAGGATCTCAGGATCCGATCCTGCCACAGGAGCCGAGAATGGGGTACTACAGAAGCTGTTGTGGCCAGAACCGCCCATTGGGTTCCTTATGAATCCGGTTACCGAGTCTGGGGCGTGAAAAACAGCATGTTCGGTTGTCGAAAGCTCTTTAGGCTTATCGCAACTCGTTTTGAACAAGCACAGGGATGAGTCCATTCAAACTGGTATACATACATGATGTTGGGTTATCATTAAAAGTGTCTGTGCCATCATTACGAGTAGCATATCAAGCTAACGTGACCCCGACCGAGTTGATAAAAGCTATCACTATAAGAAAAAAGGGTAAAGGCTACAGCCAAGAACTATAGCTAAAGACCTTTTGCTACGGATATAGTCCTTGGTACGTCAGTCGCTATTAGTGGTTTAGCTAAAGGTCAAAAAACCTATGGCTACGGATTATATCTGTAGCAATAGATATCAGTCGCTACGAACAAAAGCCGTAGCTATAATTTCTGTAGCAAAATGTAGCTATGCCTACAGGTTGAATCCATATCAATAGATATTAATAGCTACAGAAAAAGGCTGTAGCTATAATTTCTGTAGGGAAATGTACCTGCGGCTACGGATAATAGCTATGGTTTTCAGAACAATAGTTACGGCTAAAATTTATAGCTATTTTTTAAAAAATTATATATATATATATATATATATATATATATATATATATATATATATATATATATATATATATATATATATATATATATATATAAAATAATGGTGCCTGTTTCCATTGCAAGAACCGACTATGATTGATAACTCATCTAAGCTTAATGCTGATAGGAATAGTACATAAAATGCAATCATGAAAAAAAAATGATGCATTTATTACAAATAACAATCAAATCATACAATGCATCCCACATTCACATTTCTAAATAAACAATACTTCACTTTTCTCAACCTATCATAAGAAGATAGAGCTTCTTCTTTCCCTAAAACTGCAGATGTAACTTCTGTGGACTTTGACACAAGATCACTTTCAAGTTCTGAAACCCTTTCCTTGAGAAAGTGAATTTCATCCTCCAATGACTTCTTTAACTTGTCAGCCTGTATAAAACAACATTTGTAGACACAATCAAACAAGCATGCCTTTGTACACATCTTAAAAGAAAGAAAGACAAAAAAAAAAAAACACTAAAATAAGGATTACAACTTTGAAACAAATTAGGTTCAAGATATAGGGATGTACCTCAGCCTTGAATTTGTCATGAGCAAATTCAATTTTCTGCAATGCAACTTCATTCACTTGTGCTATTTCTTTATACTGTTAAAAAAATATCATAAAATATTAAAAAAGTTAAGAGTATCAGATAATAAATCCAAGTAAAAAAATCCAAACCACCTGTAGCATGTGAACCTTGCTGGCTTGTGCCTCCCCTTTCAGTTTTTCCATCTTTTCCTTTGCTTTCTGCATGTCCTCAATAAGCTATTACATATATAACTAACAAAATTGGAACATACTTGTAGAAACATTACATAGTAAGAGAGAAAGACATGAGTAAGAAAAAGAGAGAAAAATTAGGCCAAAATGTTTCTCATATAGATTAATTATACATACATACATATATATACATATAATATAATATAATATATATATATATATATATATATATATATATATATATATATATATATATATATATATATATATATATATATATATATATATATATATCAGGTTATAGGTTTAGGTTTAGGGATTTAAGAATAGGTTTATGTTTAGGTTTAGGTTTAGGTTATAGGTTATAGGTTATAAGTTTAGGTTTAGATGTAGGTTGTAGGAGGGTTATAGGTTATAGGTTTGGGTTTAGGTTTAGGTTTAGTTTATAGGTTATAGGTTTAGGTTTAGGTCTAGGTTATAGGTTATGGGTTTAGGTTAGGGATTTGAGAATAGGTTTGGGTTTATTTATAGGTATAGGTTATAGGTTATAGGTTTAGTTTATAGGTTTAGCTTTAGGTTAAGGTTACAGGTTATAGGTTTAGGTGTATGATATAGGTAGGTTATAGGTTACAAGTTTGGGTTTAGGTTTAGGTTTCGGTTTAGGTTACAGGTTTAGATTGAGGTTATAAGCTATAGGTTTAGGAATTTGGGTTCGGGTTCGAGTTTAGGTTTAGGTTAAGGTTAAGGTTATAGGATTAGGTTTAGAGATTTGAGAATAGGTTATAGGTTATAAGATTAGGTTTAGGTTTAGGTTTAGGTTATAAGTTATAGGTTTAGGTTATAGGTTTAGGTTTAGGTTTAGGTTCAGGTTATAGGTTATAGGATTAGGTTATAGGTTTAGGTTTAGGTTTAGGTTTAGGGATTTGAGAATAGGTTTAGGCTTTGGTTTAGGTTTAGGTTTAGGGTTCAGGTTTGGGTTTGGGCCCGTAGTGATGCTTATTTATCATCTAACTTATTCACAAAATCACACAGACAGTGATGAAGGGTAAAAATAAATATTAGCAGCTCCCACCTTCCAGAGACCCTCGCTCAACATCCGGATAGATCCAATGTACATCCAAATCTTCTTCATCAATTTTGAGATAATAAATAAACACAGGCCTGTCCAAATGGCCAGGCCACCCATATTATTGTCCATAGGAAATGGACAACTTCATCATGGTCATAACAGTGGTTCCCACCTTCCAGGGACCCTCGATCAACATCCAGATAGCTCCAACATAAATACAGAAACAAACTAATTAGGAACTTTCAATAATAAAAGGTACAAGGTCTTTGGTCCAGGGGTGATCCGTAATAAAAGGTACCATTTACCATGAACTAAAACCATGTATTATCCATACCTTGATTGGACTCACTACAAGGGAAATCTTTCAATGATGGTCCACTACTTCTCATAATCACTACAGGGGTAAGAAAATTACAAAAAGTAAGACTCATGAGATGACATATGTATAAATAGTGACAAAACTAGCTGGTAAATCCAAACTGTTCTAAAAGGTGGACCTCATCATGGAGGTTATCTTGCTTCATTATTGGGCTCCACTCATCAGGTAAATGTGAAAATTATGTTCATACGACCAACCTGAGAATTAATATAGAGACTACCAGATCACCAGCCCACAACCTCTTAAAAGAAAATGATAAAGGAGGGCAGATGAACAAGGGAAAAAGAATGGAAGGTATCTTTACGGGAAAAAAGAAAAAGAATGGAAGGAAACCAATGAATGTTTTTCCAAAAAAGTCTTACCTTTTAAATAACATAATTTTCGAACACATCAGTCATCAATGTTAGAGCATGTGGAAGAACTTCTTCAAAAACAGATATCTTCTCTTCAGCGCTTCAGTTTTCCAACTTCTACTAAATAAACTGACTCCCATGTTGGTCAGCACTTATGCTAGACATGCACAAAATGATTACTTTCTTGCATATTAAATATATTACAAAATTATAAATATACTTTCATGTATAAGATTTGTACAAGTTAATATAGAAGCTTGCCTCAACTCAATAATATGTCCAGCAATATCAGATAGCTCAAATCTGCAGGCCTTACTGGATTTCAACTCTTCTAGAAAAGAAAATGGCTTTGGATCATCAAACTTCTCACTTCCTCTTTGTGCCTGCCATCCAGAATTATGCCCCTACATTTTTATAGAACTTAATTTTAAATGCATACACATACCAATGTTGAAGTGCAGGGGAGGGTAATTCATCCAACTAGCAACTCCGATAGCAAGTTCTATAATTAAGAAGAACAAACGAAGAAACTACTAAATACAATCAATTGAAAAAATAAAAGATGTCATCATTGCAGAAAAGCAGATACCTGTATTATAGGCTTATTTGGAGGGTATAATGTTTCTGCTTCTGATGTCGGAACACACAACATCTTCACAATTTCTTTCATTATAGACAATCTGCTGATAGAAGAAGCTGAGGAAGCTGCAAAAATGTCCATAGCCTGAAGACACAAACTTACATATAAGTAAATAGTTACAACAAAAAGATAAGCGTCAGTCATACAAGATTTAACACTGGAGAAAAACAAAAGGCAAGAGCAGTAAGAAGAAGTGAATCATATGTAGACCCCTTGATGAATGCTTCTACACTCAGAAGCTAACAAAGAAATCCCAAAAAAGCTAAACCCTAAACCTACAATTCTCTTTCACCATTTCAGAAGATCCATACTGATAACATGTCATAGTACATGAAGTCATAAACATTTACAAACAAGTTCAAACTTCAAAGGGTACAGGTTACTTGAAGGGTTTATACTACCTCAATGTGAAGAAAGTTTGCATAAATGAAAATAAAAGGGAAAATATCATAAATTAGTTCAAGATGATAAAGAAGTAGGAAATAAAGCAGGAAACAGAAGATACAATGTTGAAAGTTAGCATGTGACAAATAAATCTATGGGTTATGGATTCATGCAGGACACATGTAGCTTCTGCTAGTTTCATGGAAATAAGGAATAATAATTAATAACAATGACATGTGCAAGTATTATTGAGATGACATTTATGCTTAAAAAGATCCAACACAGCTTATCCTCACAATATTTCTGAAAAAAATATAATCATTACAATTCGTGTGGGCATCAACAGCAATCTAATCAACCTCATATTGGTGAAAAACTTAGGAACTTGAAAGCCAACTAAATAAGTTACTTGGATACAGCTGCTAACTGTAGCATGGTGGCCAAATGCTAAAAGTTCCACTAATGGCAATGTGCATATCAATGCTATATTTTCTGTTACTACTTATTCAACTTAGTGGTATGGTAGTAATATTAGTATAATTTAGACATCTTTGCCCAATGGAAGAAAGAAAGAAAAGAAAGGAAACATGTGATTTGCAGCTATCTCTCTTGTATTTGGATTGTTTGAAATTAAAAAAGTAATTGAGAAAAGGAAAACATGGCATGAGAAAAATGGTGGAAAGGAACAGATTTAATTAAAAATTTCTCTTTAGGTTTTAGAGTGGAAAGGAAATTAGCCTTTGCGCAACAGTTTGAATCGACGAGACATTTGTACTAAAAAAGACAGTCCATCCATCAGGAAACGTATATAACATCCATTGATCAATTGGGCTAAAGTTTGTGGAACAAATATTGGACTGTTAGAAAATTTTAGTAAACCATCCTTTCATTTCTAGCATCATGGCCTTTTAATAGGTGAACTGCACAATTTTTGGGTAGATGCCATTTAAACAGTGGGACACACCTGATGGACAACTTGGATCTCATACATGTGTAGCATGTCTGAAATTATAAGAAATTTTAATTAGATTTAGTAAGCAAGTACAAAGAGGGAAGAACATTAAATATAAAAAAAATAGATTGGCTCATGATAACTTGTGCAAATGTCAATAATAAGGAAGCATAGGTGAGATAAACAACTACATAAAACAAGCCTTGATTCATGTTTTCGACTCAAACAAACAGGACTTGAGAAATTTATAATAATACTAATAATAATAATATCCTATTTAAAGGCAATTCAGGGCTAGAAACAATACAAATCATAGAATCCAGTTCAAGACTATGATTCAGGAATACTTTCCATTAAGAATTCTGCTCGGGTTAAGGTGAATGATGTCAATTCCCTCTGAAACCCAATTCATATATATATATATATATATATATATATTAGAAATTCGCATTGGGCTCGCAATGAGTCACTGAAATGGGACTAAATCAAGAGTAGAAATGCTAGAAAAACACTGTAATCGGATTCACTGAGACTACTTGCAGTAAGAAACATTATTCTGATTTTGTATTATTAATCAAAAGAAGCCATCTAAAATCTAATTCGAAAAGACATGCATCATGAAACCTGGTAAGGATTGTGATTTTCACTCCAAAGGATCACTCCACAGTCCAATCCTCAATTCAAGATTCTAATTTAAGAATAGAAAATCCATGTAAAATTCAAGCAAAATCATTTCTAGCAAGAAGTATTGTTTGGGATTCAACAATTGGTGAAATGAATCCCTTCCAGACCCAATTCAGGACTAGAAATGATGAAAATGACAGAACCCGGTTTGGATTACAACTTCACCAAATCAAATTCCCAATTCAGGATAGAAAAACCAGATTCCAATCAGTTAGACACCAAATTTGGGTTATGAATCATGTAGAAGTTTCCCTACAAAACCCAATTTAGAACTATAAAATATAGAAATTAAAAATCCAGATTTGGCTTACAGGAAGTCATTGAAATGACTGAATGAAGAATAGAAAAGCCAAAAAAACCACTCCGCAGCCCATTTTGTGGAAACTACTTCTTGTATGAAATAAGATCCTGTCATTGTAAAGACACAAATCACTAAATAATAATATTATTAATAATAAAGCCTACATATTAAGATCTCAAAGAAACCCTATTAATTGCAACATCTTAAATAGAGAAAGACAACTACGCATGCACAAAGAAAGATCAACAAACAAATGGGACTTGATAAATTAAAATAATAATAAAAGCTTACATATTTAAGAGCTCACAGAAACCCTACCATTTCCAACATCTTAAAGAGAAAGGCAGCTAGAGAGAGAGAGAGGAGGAGGAGGAGGAGGAGGAGGAGGAGGGAGGGAAGGAAAGAGAGATGGGTTATGGCACCGGAGTCATGACGATGATGTGAGGGGGATAGAAGAGACGGCGGAGATGCGTCAGAGAGAGAGAGGGAGGATATTGAGAAAGATGGAGCAGAGATTGGGAGAGAGGATTGGGGAAAGGCGAGAAAGAGAGAGGGAGGAAGATGAGAGATGGGGTTAGGAAACGAAGTGAGAGAGAGAGAGAGAGAGAGAGAAATGAAGGGTTTTTGGGCACGACTCTGTTTTGAGTACGCGCCCATTTTTGGGCATTGAACGGTAAGAGGGACCCATGGACGGTCCTATTAGGGGCTCCGTGGCACCCACCATGATGTATTTGGTTTATCCATTCCATCCAATAATCTTATTAAATAATTTTAGAATATGATCCCAAAAATAAAGTAGATTGAAGTCCCAAGTGGACCACACCATATGAAATAGATGTGATTTAATCTCCATGTTTCCTACCGTGTGGTCCACTTTAGCATTTGATCTAGCTGATTTTTAGTTTCATAATCTATAATAATATTTTAAAATAGATGAACGGCTTAGATAGAATACATATATTTTTTTAGGCCCTGTAGAGCCCCTTACACCATCGTTATATATTAAGGGTGCGGTAACTTTTTAGCTATGGATTAAAACCGTAGTAAGCATAGCTACGGTTTATATCCGTAGAAAAAAACTAACATAGTTTGTATTCTTTGCCCTTTTTTTTTGGTAGTGTATGCTTGTTGAACTCAAGGACTTAGATGAAATTCAAATAAGGGCCTTAAATTCCATAATGACAAACAAGGCTAAGTTGCTCGATCATATAATAAAAAAAGGTGAAAAGGAAATCTTTCGATGAAAACGATATGGTTTGGAAAGTAATACTGCCTCTCAGGGTTAATGTTATTAAATTTCATAAATGGTCAACTCCATGGGATGGACCATATGTAGTGATAAAGGTTCTCCATTGAAGAGCTAATATCCTTTCTGATATTGATGGAAAGATTAAAAAAAAATAAAAAAAAATCAATAAATGGTTGATTTCTAAAAGAATAACATCTCAACCTATGGGAGGTATGGACCGATTAGGCCAAGTGATGGTTAGAATAATCACAAATGATGTGTAAAGACTGAAATTGTTCGAAAGACGGAATAAGCAAAAATATAAATATTATATTATAAAGTCGAGACTAGTAAAATACAACCAACAGCTTGATTACATCTTTATTTATAAAAGGGAGAAAGTAAAGGCTCGATAGGAGTATGGATTAGGCATGAGCAACCTTCATCTCATCAAATTCGTTGACAAAATGTTCTTTGATGAGTTCAGTTGTGTGCCTTTAAGCCTTTCAGGACTCCATTTTCTAGAACTCAGTTGAGAATGCACAGGACTTGGTTGATGCGGCAACCGATGACATCAGATTTGTACTCAGCATCTATCTTTTGTTCTCATTCTCACGCGACCGAGCATGATAAAGATCATTTTGAGAATTAATGAAGTTCACGAGGGTCTGAGAGCAATTTGAGTACCTTTTGGGGGTAGATCCACTCAATCTCCTGAGATTGTCATTGATTTCTCTACGTTGAACCTGCAGATTTCTCAGCATAACTTTGTTGGAATTATGTTATCGAGTCCAGTGCATGTGGTTATACCAGGCCTTGTCATCTTGATCATAGAGTATGCCCATTTCCCCATGAATGGCAGCACGTTCATTCACATGAGCAGTGAGTTCTTTCAAGTCTTTCTCAGTAACGAAGTATGCATTGTCAATGCTCTGAAGTTTTCTCAAATCATCCAGCAATTCAGTTAAGGGAACATCATCCTTAGATGTGATCTAAATGTCATGAACAAACATATATATATATATATATATATATATATATATCATACAAAAGGGTGGAGTGAGAGAAGGTGTCAATATTTAGGTAAAGTATTTTCCCCAAGAACATATGAGCCTGATCGATAGTAAACATGGGTGCAATAACCACTGAAAAGAGAAAGTGAGAGTTTTTAAAGATGAAAATTGAGAAATTTTGAATATGTAGGAAAGCACGTGCCAGATAATATGTAATGTAGGCGCTCTAGATGAATACCCATGCCTGAAGACGAGGCGTCGTGATGGTTGAAGTGCCCCATTAATTACATGAAACGTTCCTTAGGAAGGAGTGAATGAGTGCACGATTTCTCATGAATGTGGCATGTCATTAATATAGTGATACCATGTAGGAAAAAAGCTAAGTACTTGAGATAATACAAGACAAGCAAAAAGAGAATATCCTGGCTGATTGTATTAAAGATATGAAAATTATAGATCGACAATAGACAAATATAAAACAGTCAAAATTCAAAAGATGAAAAAGAGGCAATTTCTTCTTAAAACTTTGACCAATTGGTTTCTTGCCAATAGAGAATAGCTCTAGTTTTAGCTTCTAAGTGTGTTATTTCACCAATTAGTGGAGTGTGCTCTTGCATATAGGCACCCAATTGATTGATTTCAGCTTTCTAACTATTCTTGTGCTTGGTTAAAGAGTTTTCTTCTTCCTTCAACAATCTCAATCTATCCTCCATAGTCGAGATTTGAGCTTTTAGATTGAACAAGGATGCATTTGACTCTTGTTGGTTACTATATATAACAACAACTTGTTCCTTAACAATTGTGATCTTAGTCATTCTGAGGAAGACAACTAAATCCTCAGCTTGAAGTTTATCGATTGAAGCAACTGTATCCTGATGCTCGTGAATCAAGCTTAGAAATTCATATAGTGCAACAATTTACCTGATAGAGACTAATCTAATCAAATGAGAGTTTAATACCAATGAATAGGAAATTTAAGTCTCTCGATTGATTATGACACAATGATGTTAGTGGCATTAGAGTGAATGAGAACTTGTACATCCTCCTGCAACTATTGAATATTTAATGAAGGTGTAGGGGATACAACCACACGAATGTCACACAGGAGGGCTTGATCAAAGGTGGATTAGATGTCTTCATGGGAAGCATATCCTTGAAGGAATAAGACAACGCATGAGAAATATCGGTCAATTGAGCTAGAGACGTAGAAACATCACCTGAAAGAACTTTTCTAGCTCGACCAGGAGAGACTTCAGCTGGTCGAGATGTTGTTAGTGCATTGATTTGTGTATCTTATTTGTCAATGACGTAAGTCCATGTGTCATACTCTGTTGAGCCCTTGAATTTTGAAGACCAAAGACACAAGAGGACATGAGTATAAATGAGAAACGAAGAGGTAAATGATGTGCCTTTGTGACCTTAACCCTTGACCTAAAACAATCCTTGAACCTGTAGATGATCCTTAACCTTATAAGTAAACTTTGTTGATCATCCCTTATCCTTAGGAGCCTAATTGGAACATACTAAGTAATGCTAAAAGAGGTACACAACTGTTGTAAACATACATGCCTAAAAAAACAGTTTTCGAGTGGATTTTGATCCCATCGACAGTCCATCGATGGGTTTCAATTCCACCAAGGTCCACTCAATCCGATCGAAGAAACAATCCAGCAACTCAACAAATAATTCTTATATTTTCTCAATGGGATCAAGCATTGTTCGATCCCATTGAAGTTTCTTTGATCCCATTTATGGGTCTTTTGATCCCATCGACAAAGCAATTAAACTAGCCATTTATAAGTGTTGGAACATGGTTTCTTATAAAAGGGCATTTGGTTCTTGGGCATTCTGATGGGTTTTGGTGCAATAGAAGCTTAACTGATTCCATTATTATATCTATCATCCCAAGCCATAAACCAATGAATTCTAAGTTATCTTCCTTAAGATTAATACTCTAATGAGTATTCCTACCTCCATCTTGAAGATGTGCTTAAAGTCCACAAATTTCTAGAGATTAGACTCAACATCCATAGGCATATACTTGGCTAAATCCTCCAAAAGACTCATTTAGGCGAATCCCTTAAGATTATAACTATCACATTAGTTGTAAGAAAATTCATCAACCTCATACCACCTTGGTCACTAAAAGGAGCATCACTTACAAGGTGGTTGATCTTGGAGCCAAAGCATTGGCATCACAATCGGGAGAGCAATAGGAGCTTATTGAAGCACATGAAAGGATCGATCAAGTAACCCGAGAAGGGAATATAAACGGGGCTCAATCTGACAAGTTTTCATCTGTAAGAGTTCATGTACACTCCTTCCTTATGTAGGATTGAGTGTAGAGTTTGAATTTTTAAACTTGAAAAAGTTCTTGTGTAGGACCTTAATCAAAGTCCTTGTATAGGCCACCAGGCATGGATGTGTACGTGTTAGTCTCTAAGGTAGCCTTTGGTAGAAGTAAATGTAGGTCTTGGATTAAGACTGAGGTTCAAAGAAAGCCTATAAAAAATCACGTGAGTCTCCGAGGGAGTCGGTCCTTGTGTAAGATTGTAAAGGTTGCAAGTGAACCTTATTTAAAACATCTGATAGTGAAATCCAGTACACTCATAGGTTGAGTGTGTCAGTCAGGAGTGTATTAAGGAAATCAAACTACTATACATGCTTGTATTTGAGACTATTTTTAAGAACTTATATAATTATGCTTATGTGATTGATTGATGAATTGCATGTATGCATGATTAGATGAATGCTAGGAGTTATTAGTTACCACTTCCAACACACACACATATACACTATTATTTGTAGACTAGTTGTTTCATGGGAATATGATTTGTAGTTTATGTGATTGGACCTTCTACTAGCTTGGAGGCCTTAGAATTAATTGCCTTAGTTTACTTCGCATGTTGGTTTAAGTAGGAAATTGTATTAAAAAGGTGAAATTTTTATTTGGTCAATCACTCCCTAAGACATAACCTTCATTTCATAGCTCCACTAAGCTTCTGCATGTCATATTAACATATTTCACGCAATTTTACAATTTTCTTCTACTAGCACTCTTACTTCATCAAAAGGAACCATTTTTTTTCATCAACTGGGGCAAGGGCTACTTGATTGGTCGATTTTGTAGATGAAGCAGGCTGAATGAAGGATAAGGTTATCGGTGCAATTAATTCCATAACTCCTTGATCTTGATCTGGTGCAAGCGATGAAGTTATAGATTGTAAGAAGAGATCGAAGCACATCACAGGTTGGTGTACTACTACCTCCTCTTGAGCTTGACCTTTTATCTGATCATCTGATCGACGAATGTCATTCATAATCTTTTCTGATTCAAAAACTTAAAATCTTTTTATGAAAGTCTGAGTAGCGTCAACCAGAGTGTCTGAAATAAACACTTCAGCATGAGTGGGTGGTACAGAGATCAACTTTTCAAATGATGAAAGTTCACTAGTTATTGTGAAAAAGGGGAGAAAATGAGGAGGATTGTAAAATATTTACAAAGGAAAAGAGCATAATGTTAGAATAACATCCACCTAAATCTGACCAAATAACAATGGTGGAAAATCGATCCACCAGTCGTGAAATTTTGGTAGGATCAACAACAAAAGCCAGAGCTCGGTTGGAACTAGCAAAATGAGGAAGTTTATGATGATATGGCTTTAGAAATTGATTAAAAGGAATATTAGATTCGTTCAATCTTTCCTTTACTCTCTACCATTTATTAAAGGCTCTATTGAAGTGAGAATCTTTATGTATCTTATACACCTATTCCATCTCCCAAGAATATTTTAAACATGGAATACCCAGGCATAATTTGTTTTTGTAATATTTTTCAAAGTCTGTTAAAACTTTGGACAAAGAAGAAATACCTGAAGTAGATCGACCAGATGTTGTAAGAAGTGTAAGGTGAGGAACTATGAGAAGTCCAAGTTTAGAAATCTTAAAAATGGTTGAAGAAGCTATAAGTGTTGGGAGTGAAGAAATAGTTGGGACCACCTTAGCTGGACAAACCAATATGGTCTTTTAACACTTCAATTCAAGTTGAGCTTGCTTGACCATTTTTATTAATGAGAAAGAAGGCTTAACCATCTTTATTGGTGCTGGGGATGGGACGGTCGATGTGACTAAGGTTGTGTTCCTTGATCATGTCTTTCTTTGAGCAGGAGACACAACTGATTGAGGAGCAGTCAATTTTTTGGTGCCTTCCTTGATTACCTTCTTCTTCTCAGCCATAAGTTTTTCTACTTCGAACAAATAAGAAAGCCTACCGATAATCAATTCATGGGACCACTAACCAAAGTCCCATAGTAGTTTTTTCACGAGGAGTGGAATGACTATAGTTGTTGTGAATAGTTAGTAAAGAGGGGGAGTGTAAAAGAAGAGCTTATGAAATCAAACCCCCTGTGAGAGTTAGAAAGGTGATGATCGAGTCTATGACTGGTCGATGAGTTAGAGGTTAGTTGCAAGTTGGGTGAATAAATTGAAAATGGATACCTTGAGCCAAACCAAATTGGCAAGTAAGAAGATTTGGACAATATAGTTCAATGACGCCTTGATATTAACACATATATCTAGTGTGATGCCAAATGGTAGGTCTCTAAAGATCAGATAGCTTTTCCAAGTCGTATCATTGAGGCTTGTCATATCAGTGTTAGTCGACTCATAGTCTTCAGTGAAACATGTTAGACCAAACTCTTTATCTTTAAAGGGATAGAATGATTGGACTTCTCAAGGGTGAAAGAAAGGGAAAAGTGAATACATTCAGCGAAAGAATAATTGATCTTGGGGAAGAGGATGTTGCGGTGATTGGATGAGGTAAATTCCACATCTTCTTGAATAGATTTAATAAAATTTTCTCCAAAGTACTCATAGAACCACATCTGAATAAGTAAGATAAGCCAAATGTCAACAATGCTTTATCTAGTTCAATCGAAGTATTGAACAAGAGGTCATTAACTACTCTTGATGACAGAACATCTAGATCTTTCATGAACAATTCTAGATGGAAAGATGGAGAGGAAGAAGAAGAAGATGCAGTCATGATAGTTAAGAGAAGAAAATTGTAAAGGGCGTTTAACGCAAGAGAGAAGAAGTAAATGGTGAAGGAAGAAAAGTACTGACTTAGAGTTTTGTTTATGTATTGATTGCGATATGTGCACATTAATGAAATAATAATCATGACTCCTCGTACAATATGATTTTATAGGACGTGTCACATAAATAGCCTAAAAGGGTGAGGTAAATGATATCTTCGATATGACCTTGGTCGGGTAGAATCAATAGGGAGACAACACGTGAACCAATGGTCAATTGTATTTATTATATTGTGTTACAGAACAACATGACTTTCACCTTTTTTCCAAAGGCGAAGTGACGTGGGGGGCAATGTTGTACCCTATTCTGGAGATTCCATGGAAAGCCAATAGGAGGGTGACATGTGGCATTGTATAAGAAATAATAGGTGGATGAAAATATTTTTAAGATAATTGGAACACTTTTGTGAGATTACAACTAGCATAAATCCAATTTTATATGCTAGTGGATGCTCAATGAAATGATGTGGTCGAGTAATTGAAAAGTCTAACGAGGGAGAAGAAACATGATCGATCAGTTCAAGATACAAAGGGCGACTGATAGGAACAAAATTTAGCCAACAGAGGAACCGTCATGAAAAGAAATGTAACTATTGAAGGATCTAAAAGGCTTTTCGACTACTGTAACTATTGCATTATGAAAGAGGAATCTAAAAGAACAAGCAGTAGCAAAACTTTATAAATAATAAAGTAATTTAATGGAGAAGCATCCTAATCAATCCAACAACAACAACAGAACAAATATATCAATTTATCTTTTATCTCAACTTATCTAAGGAGTAGAGGTAATTCTTACCTATAATCTTTAGTTATAATTCAAATCTATGCTCATATATTGGATTTGTTCTTTATCTAATATCACATAATTCTAACCTCTGACACATTCCTACAGTTGTTTATAGTGACTGATTGTGATATTTTTTTTTCTTTTGTTTGATTGCATTGGTATTCTAAAAGTCTTTTGTTGTGGAAGGCACAAAGCAACCAATTTTCAAAAGAAGAACCCCACCCTCTGATTATTGCCTGATCATTATAAAATTTTGGAACTGGCTGAGCAAGCGACCGTGCTTCCTAGAATCAGGTCATATATGTTTATATTGGACTTATATGCTTATTTTGGTACTTGGGGTTGAAGTTGGTCGGTTTGGATTGAACCACTTTATCAATTCTGGCATGCCCGTGCACACTACACATGACCAAAAACAAACCAAATATCCAATAATGAGAACAAGAGTTGTACACGAGCCAAACTAAGCTAAGCTTGGCCCAGCTCGGCTTGGCTCGGCCAGCAGGCTACCCCAACTTGAACAAGCTTGACTCAATCTTCAAGCCTAACTAAGTTCGAATTCGAGCCTACGAGTGAGTTAAGTTCGAGTTTAGGTTTTTAATATATATAATATAATATATAATATGTTTAAATATATAAATATTTAGATCAGAGTCGAATCAATTTAAACCGAGTCAAGTTCCGAGTTGAGTCAAGTCAAGATCAATCTAGCTCGGACTCAACTCAAAAATTTTTCAGGCTAAAAAAATCAACTTGACGTGGCTCAAAATTTTTTCGAGCTAAAAAAATTAGCTTGACTTGACTCAAAATTTTTTCAAACTCAAAGAATCAGATTGACTCAGCTCGAATTGGTTCGAGTCGAGTCAAATCAAGCTTTTCTCTAAGTCGAGTCCCAGTGAGAACCTTGAATACCTTAAAATATGGCTCATACCAACTATTTGATGAGTGGTTTGATGAGTGGATTATGTACTCTTAATGTATAATTCGAGTCATGTATAAGTCGAGTCATGGACCATAATTCAAGACAGGTACGAGGGTGTACACTAGGGTTTCAAGTCGAGTCGAGTCGAGGTGGGCCTAGCTCGGCTTGACTCGTCCATTCTATACTCGAGTTCAAGCTTGAGCTCGATCTCAACATTGAAGCTTGGCTTGTTTGCCAAAGCTTTCGAGTTGAGCTTACCTCGAGTTGAGTCGAGCTTGTTCATATGTCAATTTATTATATTTTTGGCTAAAAAATACAAATTAAATGCCAACAATATTAAGTCTAAAATGTCTCACATGCCACATTACTAAGACAAAAAAAGAGTGTCACATATACCTCTAAATACTATCAAACCACATGTTGGTCCTCAACATTAAATCCAAAGAGTGAAAATATATTACAAAATATAAGACATTAAATAAAATTTTTAAATCTTACATTCCTTCAAGCAGTTTTAGATGCATTCTCGACCTCCTCTTCACTTCCATTCTCCTCCTCATACTCTTCAACATCGAAACTGATACCGGCCCAAACTGGATGCAACCAATCTTACGTACATATCAATGCTTCAACAGTATCCGAGGAGAGTGAGCATTGATACTTACTAACTACCCTGCTCCCTTGCTAAAAGCTTATTTTGATGCCACGATTGAAATTGAAATTAATAATATGTCTCGTGCCATTACCAAAAGTCTAAGGTATTCACGAGCTCTCGACTTCCACCATTGTAAAACATCGAAATCATCTTCTTGTAGCCTTTTGACTGACTCCTTTAGATACTTCTCCACTTCGGATTCAGTTTTATGTGTTTTCATTTCTTCTTCGCCTAAAAAAGACAAAGTCACAAAGTCGCTTGCCTCTAGTAGAAGTGCTACCCGTAAATTGGGAAGTAACTATTGCATTGGATGTTTCGGCCAAATTACCAACATATGAAGTGAACAACTCTTCAACTGCATTATTAATAATGGCGATCTCCACTGAAACTCTTTCAGAACTAGAATAAAGTGATTTGAAAACAAATTTAACCATTGTCATTTTGTATCATGGATCCATAACAACTGCAATGGCCCTTATCAAGTGGCATTCAACCCAATATTTATTGAATTTCATATGCATTTCTATAGCCATCGCTTGTAAAAAAATCCAGACCCTCAGTAGCACAAATTTTTAGCACATCTATACTGAAAATAATTTATGGAAGAAATTGATTTGTTGTAGGATACTTCTTTCTTGAAAAAATTTGTGTAGTCGTAAAAAAATTTGAGAAACTGATGAACATGTTCAGCTTTCTTCTAGTCTTCATCACTAGGAACGTATGTGTATATTTTATTGCGCACCACAAGTTCAAGGAATGCCACTTTAAATTCCAAAGTCATATCCAAAGTTTCATAAGTTGAATTCCAACGCATGTAAACTGAAATTGCAGTTTACACAACAGATATTGTGAATGAATATGAGGCAATGTCCTATAGGGGGTGAATATGACCTTTTTAATTTTTTAATCTATTTAAAGTCTTGATTGCCTAACTTAAATAATTATTCAATTTTAACCAAGTTAGGCAAAATAACTCTAATGGCTTCCAAGCCAGTTAGAGGATCCAATCACTAAGGCTATAAGGGATATGCATAATATAACGACTACCCTAGTGTTGTGAGCTTGTGTGAGGAGTGTGCTTCCTATCAATCTATAGCATTCATTCAATTTTGTATGATTAGTTAAAACATTCGATCATATAAAAGCGTGATTAAATAGATGAGCAAATGACAATTCCAAACACAAGCATTTATAGTGGTTTGGCTATGTGCCTACTCCACTCCCAGCATCCATACTCAATCCCAGAGTGCATCAGATTTCACTATCAATGGTTTTAAACAGGTTCACCAATAACCTTTACAGTCCTATACTAAGGATAATTTATGTTATTTGCAATAGCAAAAGTCCTACACCTAAAACCCACATTTAGGCCCACCGGCTAAGGTACCACAAAAGACACCTATCGTTTAAGCCCACTAACCAAGGTCCCACACAAGGCACGTACATTTAGGTCCACCAGCCAAGGTCCCACACAAGGGACCTAATTTTAGGCTCACCGGCCAATGTTCCACATTAGAAAACTAATCGAGTTTGTGGATAACAAACCCTTAGCCTCAATCCTTTTTGGGTTGGGATCATCTATTTACAAGCTCAAAATCATGAAGCAGTTCTTTGTCTTCAATGTGGCTTTGATGCTTCTGATCCATTTGCATCACCGGTCTTCACTTGTCAAGAACTCATCCGACTACAAGACACAACTAGTCACGTAATCGATGTTCACTACCCCAAGTATAGGGTTTTGATGTAGTAATAATCTTGATAAGACCGAGATCGAATCCACATGGACTATACCTTGTACGTAATCTAAAAGTAACTCGAACTAGAACTAGAAGATGTATCTAAACCAGGGAAAATTAAGGGCATAATTATGAATTTAATTAAATAAAATTTATAAAATTCAAAGATGGGAAACTAGGGTTTCTAAGGATCCACTTGTAGAGCTTAGGGAGATATACGCTTAATTCAAGAACTCAACTGGATTCAGAGTCCTATCTTTATCCAGTTGGAAGATAATTCATTAAAATTCACATATGAACTTCCTTAGATATTATTTTCAAGAGATGAGAGGTGTGAGAATTAGACTTGATTCCATCACAAAACCATGCCCATGAGACAAAGTAAACAATAGAATTTAACCTATCTGGAGAGTTATGAACGTAGGGAAGGATTCCATCATCCAACCGTGTCCATGAGACAATGGTGAACAACAGGGTTCCTATGACCATAACCTCTATACATGCATGAAAAATACTTAAAAATATCACAGATCCATTGTAATTTAAGTCACAACAAACCATTAAAAACTATGAATATTCCATATAATCAAACTATAATCAAAGAGAGTTCAACATAGTACGAATCAAAGTTGCAGAAAACTACCCATCACACTACAAGCTTCACATCTTAGCCTTAGTTAAGAGGTTTAACCTGACATAGTCATGATCAAGCTAAATCTCAAAGGAAAGATGTAAACAAAGCCAAGAAAGGAAATGAAGAAAGTAGAAGGAGAAGAAAACTCCTCCAATGGCCAGCCGCACATCCTCCTTTCTCTCTCTCTCTTTCTCTCCTTCTCTCCCACATCCAAGAATGTTTTTTTCCCTCTCTTCTCTTCTCCTTTTTATAGGAAACAAAGATGGTGGCTGGAGCTGGTCGGTGGAGTTTCACGTGTGTAGCAATAGAAAAATGCAAGAGAGCTGCGTTTGGATTCTTGTTTCAAACAAAAGACATCAAAGAATCACTTTTCGTCTCCATGGCCAAGGTAAAGACCCCCTGCCCAATATTTTGGATAGTTCAGATCAGATATTTGAACACAAACAGTGGCCCACAACACCCCACAGCATCTTGGAAAATCGAACGTGCGTATGGTGCAAAAGGACCTGCGTTGAGATGCTCAGTGGGCCCCATAGTGATGTTTTCGACGAAATCTACCCCACTCATTAGATTCCTGGTGAAAAATCAGTTGGAAAGGAGTGGTTTTAGTCAAGTTTTGGAGCGGTCCACTGTATCAAATCACCTCACCGTTCATCATGCATTTTTCATCGATCTACGTGTGTGCACGTGCATGGATCCTAGAAGACGTCTTGGCTAAGGTCGGCCCCACCCCCTGGACCTAATGAATGGTCCTAATCATCCATCGGGACGATGATTGTGGCCCACTAACCAACCTCGACTGGACGTGGTGCATCTGTTGGGCTTCCTATACTAGAAGGGTTGGGTCAGCCCGAATTTGACCGGGCTGCCCGACCGGTGCACTCCAGTACACGTGTTAAGTGCACACAAATGTACATGTGGGGTCCATCATGATGTTCGTGAGAAATTCGCTCGGACCATCCATTTTTTCATCCCATTTAAGGGGTTGAGACTAAAATTGAAGCATATCCAGAGATCAAGTGGGTCACAGATCAGGGATTTAGTCATTGATCTATCCGTTGGGCTACTTTCACAAATATCAAATAGATGAAATTTAACGTGTACGGTTAATTTAGGGTCCTCAAGCCAGATATAAATTTTCGAGCTGAATGGTTGCTGGGAAACCTAAGATCTTGCGTTCAGGGTGATTTTTAGGCCTCTTCATCATTGATCACTTGATTTTCTCAGATCTTCAGCGTGTAAATTCTTCGATCTCTATCGTCTAAGGTCCGTCCCTTGCCTTGGTGACTCTTGAGCATTAGATCCAACCTTTAACACCCTTTTTCAGTCCAAACTCTTAAATTCACCTTGCAATAAAAACATGTTTAAAATAGGACGTTAAACAATATCATATTCATAAAATTAGGTAATAACTGGGGTCTAATATGCAATATTTGAACCTCAACAATTTACAAACATGGGTGCAAATAAGTGCACTAACAATCTCCCCCTTTATCAATAACGTGATGAAAAAAGAAATAACCTAACCTACGACTGTGTCATGGTCCATACCAATGACATACCAAAATAAAAAGAATTACATATCAAACATATAGATTTACAACTCAGGACTTGACATGTAATACAAAATCATGCTGCTCCCTCTTAGTGTTTACCAAGAATAACCTGTAATAAGGGAAATAAATAATTTCTACAAGAAATAAACATTATTTTGGTGGGTAGGTTTCTTCTCCCCCTTTTTATCAGTTATTAGCAAAGAGTTTATTAATAAATAATCCAATAACATATGAGAATTGATAATACAGAGGGTAATCAAGAGAGATCATATAATGATATAAGCGTAAAGAGCATCATCCAAACAAGGAAATATATTATCATAAGCAGGTAGATCATATTTTAGATAGAAAAGAGAACAATAAGGAGAGTTTCTAACATGAGCAGAAAAGATAGTACAAAAATCAAAATAACTACCCCAAGATTGGGTAATTAATCCATTATCTAAATAAATAAAAAAAAGTCCTTAAGGGCATAGATATCCAAAAAAAAAAAATGTATTATGATTCAGTAATAACACAGTAAAGATCATCGAGACGATCCACCCTTATACGAAGGGATATAAGAACGGTGAGTCATAAGAAATTCAGTGATGTGCTCCCCAATATGTAATAAGAGCGTTAAGACACAGTTCAATCCTGGAGAGTCAATTTTTGCACTGTCGGAGGAGAGCTTCTATAGTTGACTGCCCTTCAAGCAGTTGACGAACTAGATCGTTCTGGCGAAGGAGGTGCCCAGTGCTAACATATACTAGACTTGATGCAGGCACTGGGGTGCGACAAGAGTCCCAGCCAGTGGCCATGAGGGCGTCTTGAGCTTCTTCGCTGCTACTCTATTCTTGATAAGTTTTGACAATTTTGAGTAAAATTTTCTTGGTAAGATATACTGCCAAATATATTGTATCATGAGTAGGGGGCAGTGCAAGAAACTTGGAGAGTTTGCAGATGATACTGGGAAATGGAAGACTTATGTGGTGAATAACTTTGACAACTTGAATTAACTGTCTCAAGATTAGAGTGGGTAAACATATTTCGATTCTCCAATAGATATCACATAGGGTTCTGAGCAATGGGTGAGAGTATATCTCCAGAAAATTCATAGGGATATGCATTGGTACTCAATATTTCATGAAGCACTTTTGTGGTAGAGTCCAGATGTAATGAAGACAAGTAGTTTTTTTTTTTTTGTTTCTGGATATCATTAACTCAACACACTATGTTCTTGTCACTTCTTTCCAGACACTTGGATCATTTAAGCAACGATCACTTAGTAAGATATGTGTGACTGGAAGTTCCAAAAGTTCTCCCAACATCAAAGGAGTGATCTCCTTGGTTTGGTTCATGTAATTGATGTTGATCGATGGGGGGATCATCTTGAGTATTATGACAAAATTCAGAAATTGATAAATAAGGTCATATTGTATTTCTCCTCTTAAATAAAGGATGCAATCTCACCCCATTGATTTTATATAGATATTTATCCCGTATGACTCTATGAGACTAGGTCTGATAAATTGATCAAAGGTAAATTCTTTTGCCTTAGCATTAGAGTGCAGATAAGGAGTATAGGGTCTGATTTTTCTAGACGAGGTTTCTCCTTTTGCATCTTCCTTTCCTTTATTCTTGACCATGTTATGTTGAAATCATAGGATAAAATAATAAATACAAGTAAAATAATAGTTAAAATGATGTTTCTATCCTATAAGTAAATACGCACATGTACTTCATATAGTGAGTTCTTTTCAAAACAGTCTCTTTTGATTTTGTGTATTTGTAGTTCAATGGGTTGTTTTGGAAAACAATGGTATCCTTATATGAGTTGATATGCAGTATGGACTGGTTTGACTAATTTACCATTGTAATCAACATCACAACCCCCAGATGGTGTGTAATGGGATAAGGTTAATCGAGCCAAGTTTTCATTGACGTTTTTGCACACACACAATCTTTTATAAGAAATTTTTTTACAGTAATGGGCCTGAAAGGATTAGGATTTATGACTAGTTTCAGTTAACCCTTTAATGACATGTTTCTTTTTAGATCGGCTTTTCTCTAGACAGGGACAACTCCATTATGCAAAGTAAATTAAAATGACAAATGACCCAGTAAATGATCTTAGTTTAGAGATGTATAGAGAAAGCAATAGGATTTACCTTGGTTTTTGCTGATTTTAGTTGTACAACCCTTCACACTAACTTTGGAAAAAATAAGAAATGGTTTAGCAAAACTGGGCAATGAAGGATTTAAATGACTTGACGCAGCTCGATTTCGGTAGCACTGAAGGTAAGTTCGGTGTTATCGAAGTCTTCTTGGAACTCAAAAGATCTTTAAGACTGAATTTCCTACTACGCACAATTCTAAAATGCGATTCCATGGTATGATTGAGAGTGACAATTCAGCATGAACTTATAAAAATGTTAAAAGGCCAAGAATCCTCAGATTTAATAATTACACCAATCATCAGGATTAATCCTTTGGTTTGACTCTAATGCATATATAGGAGGCATGATCCTCAGATATACCAATATAGTCCAAATGAACCAATAATCATTTGTTAGAAATGGTTGATCAATAGGTTATGAGTAATGTAATATGTGTATTAACCTTTTCTGGTTCAAGGCAAGTATCATATTATACATGACATTTCAAAAGATATGCATGATACTTGTTTTATATGGAGTTGTTTATTACGTAGGTACTTTTTATCAAACTCCATGGACGATCAAGAGTTTGTATGTAAATTGATTAAAAAATAATATTCTTTTTTTTAAGAGTCTAAAATCAATTTTAAGTAACTGTGATTTACTTCTCGATCAATTATTATTATTATTATATATATTTTTTTTAACATCTCGCCTTTTTAAAGTTCTTGACCCATTGACAAATATATCAAAAGATGGGTCAAGGAAACTTGTTGATTTACATGGATCAGATGTTACAAGAGCCCAAGTCATTTTTAGGGCACTTGTGTTTATTTTGTATTACCCATTTGGTAACCATTTTCTTTAAGCTAGAGGAGTATTTTCTGAGTGACTTCCAAATGATTTAGATGTGATGTCGTGATTTATCTTGGAAGTAGCATCAAATTTCTTGACCATAGGACATTCCCATTTGTAATCAACCAGATCTTTCCACAGTGATGGAAAGCAACCGGATCTTTCTGTTTCGGAGTAGTTGAATTTGTCATCATTGATGAGGTAGAGGAGGATTCCGATTCATATCCTAGGCCTGTCATATTTTTGGATTTTCTTCCCAGGCCTAGAAGTTTCTCAAAATTTTCATTACTTTGAGTAAATTTTCGAGTTAGTTCAGCTGTCTGATCTGAATATTTTACTTTCATTTTTAGATTCTTGTTATTTCTTTTTAATTTTTCAACTTTTAATTCTTGAATTTCAATTTTCTTGATCAGATTGTCAAAATTTGTGCTTCTACTATAATTCCTCTCTCCTTTTTAATTTCCTCAAGATCAAGTTCTTCTTCCTCATTAAAATTTTGAGGACTGACTGTAGTGGTGGAGCTCATGATTATCTTTAATGATTTTGTGTATCCATCACTACTTAACTCATCTGAATCTGAATTTGAGTCATCAATGTCATCCTAGGTGGCTGCCATGGCTTTTCCTTTGGATTTCTCTGTAGGGCATTTCGTGGAGATGTGACCAAACTTTTTACAAATGTAGCATTGAAGCTCTTTGGACTTGTTGAACTTTCCAGTTTAGTGCTTGTGGTCCGGTTGAGCTCCCTTGTTGTTGTATGATATTCCACGGTTCCTATTAAAGAATCTTTTAAATTTTTTGGCTAGGAGGGCAACTTCCTCATCTCCATCTTCATTCTCATTACCTTCTTCCTCTATTGTATTCAGGTTACTAGAGGTTTTGAGAATAATATTTTTGGATTTTGTGTGTGGTTTGAAATGTAGTTTAAAGGTCTGTAGGGAACCTACTAGTTCTTCTACTTTCATTTCTTCTATATTTCTACACTCTTCAATGGTGATGGCCTTGGAGTTAAAACATTCTGATAGGGATTTCAGAAATTTCCTACATATTTTGGGTACTGAAATTCTTTCTCCAAGACCATCCACAGAGTTACATATGCCATTCAATTTTGTGAAAAACTCCATGAGCGTCTCATCTTCTTCCATCTTTATTTGTTCAAACTAAGATGTGAGGAATTGAAGCCTTAACATTTTTACAGTGTTGGTTCCTTCATGGGTAGTTTCCAATAATTCCCATGCTACCTTAAAGTTTACACACATGCTTATCTGATGAAATACTTCTTGTGAAACTCTGCAACAGATTACATTCATGGCTTTAGCTTCACAGATCCTCATCTCTTTGTCATACTGGTCCACTTAGCCTTTGGTTTGGGTTTGACGATTGTTGTGCCATCTTCGAGAACAATTTGTTCTGTTCGTGCAGTATATCCATTTTTGACAATCTCCCAAACATCATCATCTAAGGCATGGAGAAAATATATCATTCTAGCCTTCTAGTATGTTAGTTTGTACCATTAAAGATGGGTGGTCGTGTGACAGATGGTCCGTCTCCTTTGCCCATAATTCTTTCTTCAGTCACGATCTTCCTCTAGGTTGTGAAACCTTTTTCAGAGGAACCTCGCTTTGATACCAATTCAAATTGTGGTTTACAATGCTGATATTGAAGAATGAATATGAGGCAATGTCCTAAAGGGGGTTGAATAGGAATTTTTCAATTATTTTTACCTATTTAAAGTCTTGATTACCTGACTTAAATAATCATTCAATTTTAACCAAGTTAGGAAAAATAACTATAATGACTAACCCAGTGTTATGAGCTTGTTATAATAACTATAATAACTATATTTTGCATATCCCATATAAGCCAGTTAGAGGTTCCAATCCAAAGGTTATATGGGATATGCAAAATATAATGACTAACCCAGTGTTATGAGCTTGTGTGTGGAATGTGCTTCCTATCAATCTATAGCATTCATTCAATTATGTATGATAAGTAAAAATATTCAAGCATATAAAAGCATGATTAAACAGATGCGTAAATGACAATTCCAAACACAAGCATTTATAGTGGCTCGGCTACGTGCCTACTCCACTCTCGGCATCCACACTCAATCCCAAAGTGCACTAGATTCCACTATCAATGGTTTTAAATAGGTTCACCAAAAACCTTTATAGTCCTACCTAAGGACACAATTTATGCTTTCCGCAAGAGTAAAGGTCCTACACATAGAACCCACATTTAAGCCCACCGACCAAGGTCCCACACTAGGCACCTACCATTTAGGCCCACTAGCCAAGGTCCCATATAAGGCACCTACGTTTAGGCCCACCGGCCAAGGTCCCACACAAGGTACCTACTTTTAAGCTCACTGGCTAAGGTCCCACACTAGGAACCTAATCGAGTTTGTAGATAGCAAACTCTTATCCTCAATCCTACACGAGGAAAGAGAAAAAACTTTTGAACTCTTAAAATGACACTTATCAGATTGAGTTCTCTCTTGTAGCTTATCTTGGGTTGCTGGATCTTCACGCTCTCGAGCTTGAATCAGCTTCCCGGTGCTCCCCCGATCGCGTAGCTTGGATTTACCCGTTGGCTCAGTTTCACAATAAAAAAACCTTACATAAGATGTACCTAAAAGGTGACAAAGGTAATGGGAGTTGCTTGAATCTCCTATCTAGGATATTAAGTAAATTTCCTAAGGGATTCAACCTATGGACACTATAGAGTATAAAAAAACTAAGGATATTCTTTTTGTTTTTGTCTTTGTACTCTAAAGAAGGCACGAGTTCTTGATCTTCATTAAATAGGAGCTTTAAATGCTCATAGGGATGAAGGATCACAACAAAGAGAACATGGACTCATATGGATAGAGTCTAAATGGGCTAGGATAAGCTTGGGATACACTAGAGACTCTACGGTGCCTATTTATAATAATTTAGCAAGCTTCTACAAGCCGCTTTTATAGACAAAAGCTTCCAACAGATAGAAAATGGCTAGTTTATGGTGCTACCGAAGTGACCTTCGGTATCACCGAACTTGTTTTGGTGGTACCAAATTGTCTATTAGTAGTACCGAATTAAAATCTCAAGTTGCTTATTGAAAACAGTCTTTTTTGGTGACATCGAACTTTGTTCGTCGGTGGTAGTCGGTGTCACCGAAATATCCAATCGGTGTCACCAAATTAATGTTGTAAGCTTGTTGGACTATTTTAGCTCCTTCGGTGACACCAAAGGTATCTTTTGTGGTACCGAAGGTGATATTCAGTAGAAACTTCGTCCTACCGACAATGGACAGATTTTCTTGTTTTGTCCAATAAATCATTCAACAACTTGGGATATACAAAAACCAAGACTATAGGATATAAAATATGAACTTCGAATGGCTTAAAATAGATGACCTAAGCATGTATTCCTATTTGGGTTGGGATCATCTATTTGTAAGGTCAAGATCGTAGAAGTAATTTTTTGTCTTCAATGTGGGTTTGATGCTTCTGATCTAGTTGCGTCGTTGATCTTCACTTGCCAAGAAGTCATCGGACTATAAGACACAACTAGCCAAATAAGTGTATTAACATAGACATCCAACTTCAACTACCATTTAGATTTCAAATTCAAATGTTAGATTATATCATTCCACATACTTAGTCTTGAAGGTGACCCCCTTATATATTTAATGTTATCTAGTATGTTGGCAATCGTGGAATCAATTGCTTTCAGCCCTTCTTGTATAATCAAGTTTAGTATGTGAGCACAACATCTGACTTGGAATATTTTACCCTCAAAGAATAAAATTTTCTCCTCCCTTGAATTGAGTACGTAAGAAAGCAACCAAAGCATCGTTGAAAGAGGCATTATTTAAAGTAATTAAAGAGATTTTCTTTTTAATTACCCACTCAACAAGACAATTGTAAATGCAGTCAGACATTACCACACCAGTATGAGGATGAGGAGCGTAGCGAAAATTTATAATCCTCTTTTGTAGTTTCCAATCTGTATTAATGAAGTGTGCGGTCAATGACATATATCTCTTTCTTTGATTTGATGTCATCCATATATCTGAAGTCAAACTTATTCTTGATACGGATGTTAGAAGAGCTTTTAAGTTTGCTTTCTCAATTGTATATATCTTCATGCACTCTTTTCACAGTAATACGAGAGGCCTTCTCACATTTTGGATTTAGAAATTTACAAAATCCCATGAAAACTTTACTTTTTATCATATTAAATGGCTTCTCATTAACTATCATTAATCTTACATACCACACTTTCAGCGTTTTCAGATCATTCTTACAGGTGGAGAGTATAGCTTAAGAGTTGTCATTTTAAGAAGTGGTAAATGAAAGCAATTATTAGACTCCACCATTCAATCTTCTTGGTCTCTTCACACATTTATCAAGATGCCTCTAATAGTGAGTTGTAGAAGAACCAGAATGCTTGGTGTACAGAGTTTTATAATACTTGTATCTAATCTTAACTGAACCATCTGGTTGCGTGATGTAACACCCTGCACCTTCGGTCCACGGGTGTTACCATTAAGACCTAGGTTAGCATAAACACGAACCTAACTTGAATAAGTGGTTCTAGCCTAAATTAAGCCAATAAGGGTAACCATCATCCATTCATCGAGCCATCCATTCGAATGGTCTTCAAGTTAACATGTCACAACATCAAAGACATCTATCTTGGTACTTTAACCACCTTATTAGGCAATTGAATCACACCGTACCAATCGCAGGCATTGGATCACATGATCTAATATTCTATCAGCTTATGTCATGGTCACCAACAGTCTACACAAACCAATGCAAACCCGAACACAGTTATAGGACCAATTGCTAGATTAGGGACCTATCCAAGCGCTAGCCCAATCGTTGGATAATCTACCTTAGATCATCATAAATAGGGACCTAAATCACTAGATCCAACGGTTAGATCACTTGGACGCCAGTAAGATTAGAACTTGTCAAATTGGCATTCGTAAGGTGTGGCCCACATAATGGTCAAGATATAAGCACCCTAACAGGTCCCTAGTGCCCCCCTCCCTCGGCCATTGAAACTCGAATTGAATCAATCCAGCCGATAGAACGATAGGAATATATGGGATAACACAATATCAAACAGGATGGCCCGTCCAAGCACTAAATTTGTCCTACCACTGGACAAATGGCTTAATTGGTCGATGGGAAGTCGATGGATGGAGTGGATTTCTAAATACATCATTATGGACCCCATGATGGGTTTGATGTGCACCATAGTGACGTGCACCCGCAGTACATCGGACCAAAGACCCAGTCAAACCGAGCACTGACCCGAATAAAATATCAAAACAAGGAGATTTTTCCTTTTCCCACCCAGGATGAATTTGAACGAACAACGTCTGTTTTAGAAGAGTTGTGGCCCACCTCCAGCCACTGTTTAGATGATCTAAACCGTCCATCAGGTAGAGAAGCCCCAGGTGACCAAATCCACGTCAATTGTGCGGGACCATGCAAGCATACATGTGCTCAAGCAAGGACCAGATGGAGACATCCGACAGCTTCCTTCCAAAAAGGGAGTTGGGTGGCTGCTAGCTTGGCAATCTATTCGAAAAAGGGAGTTGGGTGACTACCAGCTTGGCAATCTGAGGCAACAACCTGCCTTCAATCTCGGTCGTTCATTGAGTGTGCATCTTAGCGTTTCTTTTAACGTAAAAAATGGGCAGACACCCGACTGAGAGACGGAAAAGGCGTGAGAAGCCTTTCCACTTCGGGAAATCGTGTTGGCGCTATCCGAACCTACCACCAAGCTCCGTAGACTGATCTCGGTCATTCCCACTAGGCAGTAATGACTCTATCGAAAAGAACTTCTCATCTAGCGAGAAGACCCTAAGAGGTTTAAAATCTCATGAGAAGTAGGAAACAACGATGATTGGTGGGATTAGTGGCCCCCACAATGATCAATGACCCCATCCAACTCATTCAAATGGCCCAGATCGTCTTGTTAGGCCATAGATGAAAATTGTCATTCATAGTCACATAATCTTCTACGTTAAACCGAAAAAACCCACCATGATGGTGTGGGCCCCATTGCCAGATCAGAAATACTTTTCTGGTGGGCCACAATAATGGGAATGCATCCCTCGTAGTAGATTTAACACATGCATACAAGGAATAAAGATGAGAACGTGAGTGTGGTCACACCTATGTCGATCGTTCACTCTAACATGAGAGCTAGCCCTAGCCCTATAAAAGGAGCCTGTCTGCCTCGGGATTCCCACTGAGAAAAATAATGAGAGAGAAAATAGGAGAGAAAAGAGGAAGAGAGTTCGAGTGTTGGCACTAAGCTCGGTGTCGCATTGCAACGAGTCAAACAAGCTAACTCGTTCGAGTCGAGTTAGGGCAAACTCAGAAGCCCTAGCTCTAGGGAAATTGAAGTTCTAGAAAATACAGAGATAGAAGAGAGAGAAAAGAGAGGGAGAGGAGAGAGTGTTAGTGCCGTCACTACTCCCGCTACCCAAATCATGTCAGTTAGACACAGTTGACCTCAGGGTGAGTTGAGGGCCCTATGCTAGAAGCTAGAAGGAGAAAAGAAAGGAGGAGGAATAAGAAGGGAAGAGCTCGGAAGCCCAGCACCGAGACCCTCTCCACCCCGTTGTTAGAATCATCGGGCTGCTACTGGGCCTTACCGAGTCACAGTGGTAACTTGGACTTGAATTGGTCTCTCTCAGTCAGTAGAATAGGGCCCTAACTCGGTCTTACTTGAGGATGAGCCACTCTCAAATGCCCCACCTAGACCAGAGGAGAGATAAATAGCTGGACTCTAGCCTGTTAACATACTTAGCTGGTTGGACCGAGTTTGACTCAGTTTGAAGGCCCTAACTGGCTGGATATGTAAGACCCGTATCTTAGTTTGTACTGTTCCGTAGGCTTCCACACTCTTCCTGGTCAAATTCTGGCAACCTTCGACCTATATCCGATATTTACGCACGACCCTGAGTCACATACCATCAACTAGAATTGGCTTGACCTAAGACTTATACCCTAACAATCGTGTTGTCGCCACGGTTCCGACGCCATGACTCACGCGCCGAGGCGATACCTAAGCCAGGAGATGTGGGCCCGCGTTTGGTTTGAGAAAAATACCGCGAGAATCTCTACAACTTGTCACATCAATCAATCCCATCATTTCAAGTACACATCACCTTTCACCCACTCCCAAACAACCCCAAAAGTCAAAAAGGTTCTTACACACCCATGCTTTTTCTTACACCATTACCTCAAAAGTCAAAAAGTTATTACACCCATCACTTGCCACATCAATCACCCATCTCTTTCTCTCTCTTTACGACCCTCTCTCTCTCATTTTTTTAAAACTCATTCCCAAGAAAGAAAAACACCACACGTTCAAGGGTTCCAAGCTCTCATGGAGGAGCTTTAGTGTGGCCCACTTCCTACCCTCTCATCTTCCATCTTAACCATCCAAACTCTATCTCCTCAATTAGGATTGAAGCTAAGGAGAAAAGGAAGCCAAGGAACAAGAAGAAAATGGTGGGTGCTTCTATAGGCTAGTTTTCATGTTTTTATGATGGGCCAAGTGAAGCCTACCGATCGATGGTATGGATCTCACTTTGGACTCTAGATGTGGCCGATAGCCCACCTTGATTCTCATGATCATTCCTTGATGGGGTCATTCTACATGGACCACATCATGATGTGTTTCTTCCTTTCATAAATAGGGTCATATAGATCGTACATTTTGGTGGAGAAAGGATATCCACTGTTGATTATGATCGATGGGCCCATATGTAATGGGACCCACTTGATGTATATTATAAATCATGTAAAGGAGGGCCCATAGTGCTGGGGTCCCTCCATCACACGTGTGTGTCCCACTCTTTCTCTCTTTCTCTCTTTCTCTCTCTTTCTCTCTCTCTCCCTCTCTCTTTCATATTTTTTTGGTGTGATGAAGTGGCCGGTGGCCTAGCCGGATGAACCCCATCTTGATGTATGGATTACCCACGCCATCCAACCATTTGGTGGTCCACCATGATAGCATGTCTGTGGGTGGCGCCCACCTTAAATATATGTGTGACCAAACTGTCGAGCATCTAAGGACACTGGACGTTGCCAAACAGTGAAGGGTGAGCTAACAGTGGGTGTACTAATAGCAGCAGCAGAGAAAAAAAATGGTTTTTGGGAAGGGCTATCCATGTAGGCCCCACCTTGATGTATGTTTTAATCTAACCCACCCATTCCATTCCTTAGATCATTTTAGGCGTTGAACCAAAAAATGAAGCTGATCCGAATTTCTGGTGGGCCATAGCATAGCAATAGTGTTTTCCACCGTTGAAATTCACCTAATGTTTCTACACTCTAAAACCCTTCGAATATTGGGCTTGTCTGGCTTATCTTTAGCCACAACGGCTAATGGTTAGGTCAGAACCAATTAATGAGGGCCCCACATATGAAAAACCATACAAAATTCTGGTTTTCAAAAAAAAAAATAAAAATAAAGATGCAGCAGCGCAGGACGCTGCTACGTGCGGTGGAGGCAGGGACCCTCCATGGTTTATATGTTTTGACCACACCATCCATAGTACTAGATGGTGGGACCCACCATGATGCATGTGTTGCATCCAAACCGTCCAGCCACTTTGAAAGCTGATTTTATGGCATGGGCTAAAGAATGAGTTAGATCCATAGTTCAGTGGACCCCACTCTTGATACATGTATTGCATCCAAACTGTCCAACCATTTGGTAAGCTTGTCTTAACAGGCTTGAGACCAAAAATAAGTTAGATCTAAAGTTCAAGTGGACCCCCCCCACCATTTAAGGTAGTGGACAGTGACATCCACCATTCAAACTCCTAAGGGCCACAGTAGTTTCTAATTAAGTTGGTAATTATTTTCATTTCATTTATCTCCTTGATAACTTATGAATATGTCAGATCTCAAATACATAAGGGTGGGCTCGATTTGATATACATTGGACCCATTTGACTTGGCCCATTGATTCGGCCCATTTGACTAGGCCCGATGTGATGTACTTGAGGCCTAATTGGTTAGGCCGATGTGATATACGAGCCTGTTGTTGAGGCATGAGTCCCATATGATTAGATTCATATTGATGTAGTTATGGCCCATCCATTGAGGCCCACTGGATATACATAAGGCCCATGTTATGCGGCCCATTTGTTGTATCTAAGGCCCAATTGGATGTACACAAGTCCATTACAATGTGTGACTCTACCATGGTTTGTGTAATGATGTTTATGATGGCCATGCCTTGGAAGCAATGTTGGTTTGATGTCCACATTGTAAGAATAATGTTGGTTAAATATCTGCATTATAATTCTCCCTAAGGCCCATTGTTAGGCCCATACTTGTAGGCCGTCTAGGCCCATCTTCGTTATGAACAACATCCATCACCATATACCATGTTTAGTATAGTTTCATGATTCATGATCATACACATCATATGTATGCTTGATATGAGAAGTGACTGATCATAGCATATGCCTTTGAGGAGATTGTTTAGGGACTCCCGGATAAGCGATGTTTCCCTACATGAGCGCACGATATGCACAGGATTGCTACATGATAGAATAGTGTGATTCATGCATTCGCATTGAGTCATATGGTTACTGTACGCCCTAGTGACATCAGGATCATAGCCTCCAGAGGCGTATCATGGTTGGCAGGGTTGGATACCGAAAATCTTGTTCTACATGGGGTACTATAGATATCCCTGGGTGAAAGTCTCTAAACCCTTGTGGTAGTAGGAGGTTTCTCCAACGTCTAGACTAAGTGGGTACATGAGTGTCGAGTGCCGATTACCAGATGACCACACTTTTCAATGTGTCATGGTCGGTTAGAAGGGGGTACGGCCTTACTCGCCCAAGAGAAGGGGGTAAAGCTAGGCTGAGTTTGACCAGCTAGAGGAATGGGTCCACTATTAATGAGTCGAGTTAATATTTACAGGTGGATAGTGAGGTCTTTTCCACTCACCTTGTTGCACCCAATGGGGTGGCAATTTGGCTTGGAGTGTACTAGACCCCGGTGATATTTCAGAGTTGAGCTGTATTGATATGTGGACTTAGATGAGGATTTGAATGCTTGAGTTGCATTTTGCATCGCATGGCCTTAGTATGGCCCACATCATTTATGCCTTGCATCGCATAGCCTTGGTACGGCTAATAGTATTCATGGATTCATCAGTATATTCCACATTACTCTGATATTGCATAATTGTATTACTACCTTGCGCACACACTTTCACCACCTTTTAGGCTTTTCATAAGCTTATGCACAACCGTTGCGTGTGGGTGACTTAGATCGTAGTAACGTTAAGGCTAGAGCGTGTGGCAGATCATCTTGGAGCTTTTGTCTATCATCATTGTATTTCCCTTTTTGCGCTTCGTACTTGTAAATTTTGATTATAGTGGAAATGTGATGGAGTTTTTAGTTATTGTTTGTGGGTTATGCCTTTAGTTATGCTAATTAAAAATCAACCTGATATTAAAAATCCTCCTCGTAGCATCCCAGAATCAGAACCTAGTGAATGGGCGGTGGGAGCCGAGAATGGGGTACTATGGAGGCTGTCGGCGCCGAATTCTGTAATCGAGAATTTTATGAGCCCAGTTTTCAAGTTTGGGGCATGATAGAAGTTGGTATTAGAGCATAACTTGGGAATAACTAAGAACAACATTACATGTCTGCTATGAATGACTAAGCCACGAAGTTCGTATAGCTTAGCGATCTTCCGTTACAGACCCTTAACATGCGTGCCTTTGAGAGTTTTCAAGTTGATAGGTGTCTTCGCTCTTTCCTATAAGACATGCCACACAGGAGAGTGACCCAATCGACTCCTGTTCCACCACCTGAGACTCCCACTCCGCCACCTGCGGCTCTCGCCCTACCACGTACGATGCTCACTCCATCACCAGAGGTTCCTGCAGATGTTGCAGGCTGTGACGACAGCCCTTCAGGGACAGGGCAGACACCCCATCATTTCATCAAACCAGGCAGAGCAGGAGCGCATGAGCGCACTTCTTCGAGAGTTCAGACGGCTCGATCCCCTGCGTTTTCAGGGCAAGCCAGACCCGACAGCGGCTGAGAGATGACACTCCGATGTGGAGAAGATATTTGATACGATGGGATGTACGACCCAGTGGGGAGTCCGATCAGCAGTATTTCTTCTCCATGGTGAGGCGGAGCACTGGTGGACATCAGTCTCCCAAGCAGCAGGTGCTGATTTTGTGTAGACCCAGGAGGATTTTGTGGATCAGTTTGACCGACAGTATTTTTCAGATCACACCTGACAACAACGAGCATTGGAGTTCGAGGCCCTGGTGTAAGGTGATATGACAGTGGCTCAGTATGCGGCTTATTTTGTAGTACTGTCCAGATTTGCACCATACCTTGTAGATAATGAGGAGCGGAGAGCCCGCCGCTTCGAGGACAGCTTGTGTTATAGTTTTTGAGGCTGTGTTATTGGGCATGAGCTCCCGGCTTTCGAGGGGGTGGTACGGAAGGCCCAGTTTTATAAGGTTAAGTGGGCCAGTTCTCAGTCTGATCACGGTCAGAGGAGAGACCGGAAGAGGCAGGCTCCCTCTGGTGACTCTCAGTGGTGTCGACCTCAGTAGAGGTGCACAGGTCACCCAACCTTCCGAGCACCAGCACCACCTCAGAGGCAGTTCACCGGTACCTGTTTTGGGTGTGGTGCGACAGGGCACCGTATGTGGGAGTGTCTCCACCCCTAACAACAGCAGCTGAGAGGTTCATAACAGCCTCCACCACAGCAGCAGCAGAGACCCCCACAGCAATAGCTACAGCAGCCTCCACCACCGAGGCCACCTCAGCAGCAACATCAGCACCAGCCTCCGAGGCAGCAGCAGTAAAGGTAGTAGTTTAGATCACCTCAGTGACCCCAGCAGTAGCAACATGCTCAGAGGGGACAAACACCTCCCCAGCCGTCTCAAGATAGGTTCTATGCGGCTGAGCAGGACCCGCAGTCATCCGGAGGAGTCGTCGAGAGTAACTTTTAGTCTCTACATGCACTGCACGTGTGTTATTTGATTCTGGTGCATTGCATTCTTTTGTGGCCGAGAGTTTCTACCGATCGACTGGCTTACCGTTGAAGTCTTCTCATGAGGGCCTGTCAGTATTGACTCCCCTGGGGAAGACTGCAGTGTTAGGACGATTTTGCTCGTCTTACCCCATTCTAATTAGGGATAACTTTTTACCTGCCGATTTGTTTGCTTTGGCGATGTCCGAGTTCGATGTCATCTTGCGTTTGCATTGGCTTGCCAAGTACTACACCATCTCCGCGAGGACAGTCACGTCCTGTATACCAGGCTTGCCGCAGTTTCAGTTCGTTGCAGATCCCGAGGAGAGCCATTTCCTTACTTGATGTCCTGCGCCGTTGAGGAGCCTGTTGTTGCTTGTATCGACCAGTTACCCGTGGTTTGCAATTTTCCTGATGTGTTCCAGGAGATTTCAAGATTACCGCCTGGTCGACTCACCAAGTTTCAGATTGACCTCGTGCCTGGTACCATGCCTATTTCGAAGGCCCCGTATCGTATGGTACCATTGGAGTTATGGGAACTGCAGAAGCAGTTGAACGAGTTGCGCGTGTTAGGATTTATCCATCCAATCAGATCACCATGGGGAGCACCAGTACTCTTTGTGAAAAATAAGGATGACTCGTTGAGGCTCTGCATGGATTACCATGAGCTCAACAAAGTTACAATCAAGAATCGGTACCTGCTTCCTAAGATTGATGATTTGTTTGATCAGCTGTAGGTGCACAGTTCTTTTCGAAGATTGGCTTGCATTCCGATTATCATCAGATTCGGGTCCAAGAGGAGGACATTCCAAAGACAACTTTCAGGACGCTCTACGGTCATTTTGAGTTCCAGGTCATGTCCTTCGGACTGACCAATGCACCAGTGGTCTTCATACAGTTGATGAACGAGGTCTTCCGCCCATATCTCGATCAGTTCGTTGTAGTCTTCATCAACGACATTCTGATCTATCCAAGGACCAATGAGGAGCATGAGCAGCATCTGGAGGTTACCTTACAGACCCTTCGTGCACACCAGTTGTATGCGAAGCTGGAGAAGTGCGAGTTCTAGCAAGAGGAGGTGAAGTTTCTCGGTCACGTAGTGACGAGGAAGGGCATCGCAGTGGACCCCTCGAAGGTTGAGGCAGTGAGTCAGTGGGGTCAGCCCATGAACATGTCTGAGATCTGTAATTTTCTTGGTTTGGTGAGCTACTACCAATGTTTCATTGAGGACTTCTCTCATATTGCAGCCCCGCTGACCAGGTTGACTCGGAAGGGCACAGAGTTTATTTGGAGGGACGCCTGCGAGCGAGCATTTATGGAGTTAAAGGACCGCCTCACGTCCACTCCTATCCTCACTCTTCTGTCTGAGAGTGATGGATTTATTGTATTTATTGATGTCTCGCATATTGGTTTAGGTGCTGTCTTGATGCAGCATGGGAGACCAGTGGCCTTCGTGTCACGTCAGCTCAAGGTTCATAAGCTGAACTACCCCACGCATGATTTAGAGTTAGCTGCAGTTGTCTTCGCACTGAAGATGTAGAGGTACTATCTCTATGGGGTTAGGTTCGAGCTCCTCTCTGACCACAAGAGCTTGAAGTACCTCTTCTCACAGTCTGAGCTGAACATGAGGCAGAGACACTGGATGGAGCTCCTGAAGGACTATGATTTCGATCTTCAGTACCACTCGGGTAAGGCGAACATGGTGGCAAATGCCCTCAGCCGTCAGCCATGTGGCCTAGTGGCGCATATGATGGTCGGGGAGTGGAGGATGCTCGAGGATATCGCAGAGTATGATTTTGAGTTTGGCCTATAGTCTTCTATTGTGCAGTTATCGAGCCTGTCAATTCAACCTTCTTTTGTCACAAGGATGATCGAGGCTTAACAGGCTGATGAGTCGTTGCAGAGTTATATGGCTGAGGCGGCATCTGAGAGTCATGCAGATTGGCAGATTGGTTCAGATGGTGGACTTCACTTCAGAGGTTGATTATTTATTATGGATATTCCTGAGTTGCGCAGAGATCTTATGACAGAGGCACATTGATCGCGGTTTTCTATTCACCCTGGCTTAACGAAGATGTACCGTGATTTGAGGCAACAATATTTTTGAGCGGGGATGAAGTGCCAGATTGCCAGTTTTGTGCCCGAGTGTGACACGTGCTAGCGTGTCAAGGCCGATCATCAAAGACCCCCTAGTCTGATGCAGCCATTGAGTGTCCCGATGTGGAAGTGGGAGCACGTATCGACTGATTTCATTATGGGTTTGCCGAAGACTCAGCGCAATCATAATGTCATCTGGTTTATTGTGGATCATTTGACGAAGTCACCGCATTTTCTTCCGATTCGTATGACTTGGCCTTTGGTCCAGCTTGCGAGGTTATTTATCGAGGAGATTGTGAGACTACATGGTGTTCCAGTCTCGATCATTTATGACCGAGACTCGAGGTTCACGTCTCAGTTTTGGGAAAACTTCCAGAGAGCGATGGGGACTGATTTGCAGCTCAGCACATTGTTCCATCCATGGACCAATGGCCAAACTGAGAGGGTCAACCAGATCCTTGAGGATATGCTTCGGGCTTGCGCAATTAATTTCAAGGGTAGCTGGGATGAGCATCTGCGATTGACTGAGTTCGCGTACAACAACAACTATCAGGCAACCATCGGCATGGCTCCTTTTGAGGCACTATATGACAAACCATGCAAATCACTGAGTTGTTAGACCTAGGTTGGAGAGTGTCGTCTCCTAGGTCCCGAGCTTGTGCAGGAGACATCAAACCTATTGATATCATCAGGCAGAGGATGCACACAGCTTAGAGTCTGTAGAAGAGTTTTGTTGATTGTCGACGTCGTCCCTTGGAGTTTGATGTAGGGGACCATGTGTAGCTTAAGGTTCACATCCCAAACCCAAAAATCAGATTCATAGGAATCCCGATCGCCAAACCCGGTGCTGACAGCCTCCGTAGTACCCCATTCTCAGCTCCCAACGTCCATATGCCAAGTTCCAATTATTGGATCCTACAAGGAGGATTTTTCAACGTATATTTGTCTCATAAAAAGCATATACACAAGTATACCCAATTCATAAAGGCAGCATCATCACCACATATCCATTAATATAATCGTTTTAATACAATACTGAAAGGGAAATACATATATCGAAATCAAGGCTCCAGAAGACAGTTACACGCTTCAAGCTCAACACTGCTGCAATCTAATGCCACCTGCATGCATCTATCGTACATAAGCTTACAAAAAGCTTGGAGGGTGGTGAAAGTGTGTGTAAGGTAAGTGTCAAGTATATAATAAAGAACATAAATCCTACATCATCGGGATAAACAAAAATACTAACAAGATCATGAATCATACTATATCAGAGCAAGCGAAAATATACTAGTAAGTCCATGAATCATTCAATAATACAATATGTAATGTGGATCGACTATGCAAATGTGGAAGCTAAATATCATATGTTGATGATGCAATATAATATGCAAATCCTGTTAAGTCCGTCTAGGCCATATAAGTTCAAAAACATAGCAACTCAAAATGCTTAAGTACTGTGGATGCAATGTAATATACTGTGCAAATGAAATGACCATGTTGGAATGTGAAGTCAGGATGATAGTACGAAGTATCACTGGCTATGGGGTCCATCACAAGGGACTTCTATCCAAACCAATCCCATACCTAAATTTGGATAGTCAATGTAACGCCCGTGAAAAATCCGTACTTGGGTTCGAGTACCAACTCGACCTGAAATCGCGTAGAAATAATTTCCATGGAAATTAAGCGTAAGTTAGCTAGCGCAACGCTAGAGTAGCTGGGAAATAGTCCCTGATCACTTTAAATACGTTCTGCAAGACCCAAATCGAGTAGAACAAACAACTCTACAATACTCTATAACCTCGGATCAAACTCTAAGCGGGTTTGTCCTCTGGACCACATTGAACTTTTGTATTGGATTTAGACCGCGCGTCGAAGGTCCGATACCTCCTATCTTAGACCGTTAGAACCGCCCAGCTGGACTTGACAATCATCTCGAAAATCAAGTCAAACCGATAATCACAGACTATTTCGTTGAACCCGGACTGAAGCGACCGCGAATAGGGACGGATTTGGAATTTCAAATTCAAATCTGGCACACGACTTGACGCGTTAGTATTAAGCGTTCTGACCGTCAGAATTCATCCAGATTACACCCTCGGATCAGGAAAAATTTCTATTTATTATCATGAGACTTTCAGCCCTGATCTATGTGCGGTGACCGCTAAACTGAAACTGATCCGCCACGTGCGATCTGCGAACCCTGCCAGACTGAAAACTTAATACGAGCTACATCTGGTACACATGAGCTTAAGTCTGATCGCAATCGACCAGGGGACCACCAGAAAGCAGTTTTTGGACTGAAACAGCCCCGAAATGGATAGGCACCAAGTAAACTTCGTCCCGGAGCCTATTTTTGGCGATTTTAAGCTTATAAAAGGGGTTGAAACCCTCATTTCTCCCTTCCATCCGAAAATCCCAAACCCTAGGAGGAAAAGAGAGAGAGTTTGAGAGAAAGAGAAGAAGAGAATTTTCCCGCTTCCGAGCCCCTAACAGTTGCTGCTTCAGCACTTCCTTCCAATCACCTGGCTGGTGATTTCTCCCCTTTTTCAGGTATAAAATAACCCCAAAAACTTGCTGATTTAGGGTTTACTTAGATGCATAACATGTTAGCTAACGTATTCCATAAATCAGGCTCCCCTACTGCCGTAGACGAAGCGTACACGCTCCGTTCAAAACCCCGCAACCGTAAGAGACTAGGTGAGGATTTTAGACGCTTTGATTGACGGTTTACAACGCTTTCAATGTCGTTTAATAGTAGATTATCGACGGCATCGCCGTTTGACATGTACAACATGCTCTCCGTTTCCTGTTTCGTAAATTAACGAAGAATATGAGATTTAGGGCATTTTAGTCATTTGTAGGAAGTACGGTCTACATGCATATTTTGCTGACGTGATTGACATGGTTTGTCACCGCATTAGGGAGTTAGGAATGTTTGCATAATCAGTTTGGCGAAGAGATTCGCCTAGTTACGCACTTTGAGTCGACATACTATATGTAGACTTAAGTGTGTAGTGTATGTGTTTGTATAAATGCTTGTATTAGTATGTATTGAATTAAATGATGTTATGTAGTAATTTGAGATTGATTTCATGATTAATATGCTGACCTAAATGATTTCCTACATGTTTACCTTATGCCTGATTGCCTTACGTGCATGGAAGGTATGCCTTGAACATTTGCTTAAGTTGAATGTTATAACATGTGTTAACATGCTCACATGATGTATTTCAATTCCAATACTTTAACATGTAATGCTAATATGATTCCATAGATGTGTGGGACTTGACTTAGTCCAGGCAGTCGGTAACCGAGCAAATTCGTGGCTGACTGGTCATAGCCACGAATGACGCGTCGATGAACGTGATTCGCGTTTAGAGTTGGCGGCAGTGGTTAGGCCACGCGAAGTGTTGTACGCACTTCATGTCGTTCGACTTGAGATGCGATCACGCTAGTCGAGCCCGTCAAGTAACCCGACTGGCCGATGTATGTTCACCTTGTATGTGTCATAACTGCTTGAACCTAGGGTACTGAACTTACCACTGAAAACCCTGTTAACCATGGTACCTTGATCCATGAAGACTCATGAGCCGGGCATGGTGGTATGGGACACCGTGGTCGAGCTGTCGGCCTACGCTGGGGCCACAAACCTCCCCGTAGTGACCAGTGAGCACCTAAACTCGTGAGCAGATTATGGTGGTATGGGACACTATATTCTAGCTGTCAGCCTACACTGATCAGGCGACGAGCCCTTTGTAGTGACCGCGAGCGTATTCTGAGTCCACGGGAGGCGACGACCCTTCCGTTGCAGTAGAGTACGGTAGGCCTGTATTGATAAGGTGATGGGGGAGCGGTGCAACGAGTGCGAGCAACAGCCCTGGCAGCCCTTGCAGTGACCTACGAAATACACATCGTATGAGATTACTAGGAGTGACGACCCTAGACAAGATCTGTGTTGGGATTGATACAAGGGAAGTACCTTAGTTTCCCAATCCTGCTGTTTGAATGGACTAATAACAACTTGGAAATCATATCACCATAGCATTGCATGTGCCTGGAAGATGTGGAGCACTCTAGGGAGTGTGGCATGCCGCGGTCGTAAGATGTTGCCGCATGAGGGTGATCGTCGGTGAGGGCATACATCACGTCATATCATCTTGCATTAACAACAGTATTAGGATTGTCTGATTTACTGCTTTACTATTATCGCGTGATTGAATTGTGAACATGCTAATCTTTGCTCTATGATTCCACTGAGTTGATCACTCATTCCCACGTTACGGGATGGTGTTTGCAACACCCACCAGACCCTGTTGTAGATGCAGGTGAGGCTGAGATCCAGGAGGTGGAGCCAGAGATCGACGAGGACCAGGATGAGTTCTCGTATATGCAGTATCACGACGGCTTCCCGTAGGCGACCTGGATCGAGGGGACATCAGTGGGACTATTTTGAACACTTTATTTTTGTTCATTTGTATACATATGAGACTCAGAGATGTAGTCATACTTTGGAGACAGATGAGATTTACTTTGTTTTTTCATACAGTGATATATATATATTGTTTAGTCTTCCGCTTGCTTTTATCACTGGATCTGAAGTATGAATTGCAGTTTTAGTATACTTTTACTCATGTGAATGCTTTAAATCAGACAACATTGAATCATAACCAATTTTGTTGCATAAGTGACGGTCTGGAACTCGGGAGTTGAGTTTATACACGACCCCCGATTTTCAGGGTGTTACAGTCAAACATAATGTGGTAAACTCCTGATCTCAGGTTAGTCGCGTGCCCAACCAAAATCCTGACCATGCGATGATACACGTAACAAATAGTTATGCACCACCACCCCGAGTGGATAGTGAATGAATGAATGAATGGATATGCAATTCCTGCTCAATAAGTCCACATATCAGTACGGTTGCTCTCTGGAGAAATCATCGGGGTCTATTACACTCTACATTGACTGCCTCCTCCCTAGCTGCACAGCCCTGTGAGTGGAAGAGACCTCACTATCTGCCTAGCCAGCAGTCTACCAATACCTACTCGGCTCATCAATAGCAGACCCATTTATGAGCTAGTCATACTCAGCCTAGCTTATAGCCCCCTCACTCAGGCGGATAAGGCCACACCCCCTCCCAACCGACCATGACACAGTGGGAGACGCGGCCTACTCGTATTCGACACTCGGGCGCTCATTTTCCACTTGGTCTAGACGTTGGGGGACCTCCTGGCCTCGGAGATTCTGGAATTTTCACTCAAGGAGATCCTAAGTGCCTATAGTGTTAGAACCAAGTATTTCGGGTGTCCCATTTAGCCATCTACTATGTGCCTGTGGAGGCTAAGACCCTGATGTCGTTAGGGCATACAATGATCAAGTCACATATATGCAAGATGCCACTACCAAAAAAATGAGCAAAGGCTACGGACTATATAGGTCTATATCTACAACTTTAATCCGTAGCTAATTAGCTGTAGATTTAATCCGTAGCTAAAACATAGTTAATCTGTAGCTAAAACATAGCTCCCCATAGGAAATTGATGATGCATAAGGAGCTCCATGGGGCCCATTGCAATATATTTATTTTATCTAATTAGTCCATCAATTTTGAAATATTATTTCAGTGCATGAGCCCAATAATTAGAAAGATCAAAAGTCTAAGTGGACCACACCATGAGAAAGAATGAAAATTAAATTTACATCATTAATATGTAGTGTGGTCCACCTAAATCTTAAATGTGACTCATTTTTTGGATAAAGCCTAAAAATGATCTGTTAAAATGAATGAACGGAGTGGATAATTAACATACACAACGGTGGGCCCCACAAGTCCTAAAATAAATAGCCCCTAAAATCCGTCCGCGCACCCAATTTCACAAAAGCAAATGCCCCTCTCCATTGCCCTCTCTCTCTCTCTCTCTCTCTCTCTCTCTCTCTCTCTCTCGCGCGCGCGCGCGCGCACACTCAGCCCTTTGTCTATCTCTCGTGCTCCCTCACCCTCTCTCTATCTCTCAGCCCCATTTCCCTCTCTGTTTCCCAACCTCTCTGTCTCTCTCACTAAGGTTTTCAAAACCCCCTTTCACTGCAAGAAGGAGAAGAAGAAGGAGAAGGTGGAGATACGACGTCAACCGATCCGTCTGGATGGGATTAAGGTCAAAAGACAAATCGCGAACTTGAATATGTAGTGAGGTATCTCTCTCTCTCTCAATCTCTCTCTCCCTCTCCCTCTCTCTCTCTCAATCTCAATACCGATTGAAACGATTTGGGGATTTGGGGATTTAGGGATTTAGGGATTTAGGGAATTAATACACAGCTGAACCTAAGCAGTCCAAAATACCTGATAGAATGTTGAGGAAATATTTGATCCCCGACCCAAAGTTAATGCAGTGTAATCAGGTTTTCGGTTTGTATAAGTGGGTTCATGGTTCACTGATCCAAATCATCGGTCTGTTGTGTTGGGATGGTGCACCATGGATGCACCAAACTATAAAAAATAATCTCCCAAGATTGAGAGATCTTAGCCACCAATATGTAGCCTTTTTCAGCGAATGTGGATAGTTCCACTTGAATACATATAACTAATGGATATCTTAATTACTCAAGTTGAACCTTAGCTACTAAAAATAGTAGGAAGTGGGTGTGGGAGTGGATGCAGAAACTAGTAGTAAATAACCATTTTGATGCCCAAAGTTTGAAGGAATTGTGAGATTATGAAATAGGAAGAAATGGTAGATGATTTTTTTGCAATTATAGGGTGAGCTACAACACAACAGATGAATATATATATATATATATATATATATATATATATATATATCTTGGCAACGAACATGACATGTAGATAAGATGAAATTTCTGTTTTTGAACTAGAATGACATGCTTTTTGTTTTTTGGATGATAGATCATGAAACATGATAAGGTCAATCTCTTTTACATGCAATATATTTCCCAAAAACAGATTCACCTGTAACGCGGGGTCGTGGCGTTTGAGGGAGCTATTCTTTTCCCACAATTCTCTAGTCACAACTTGTTCCCCATCTTAATATGAAAAAATTGCATTTATTTGAAACACTTGGTTACTGTTGAAGCCTGTTTTAGCACTTAGATGGTCTCAAATTCATGGCAATGCATTTGTTTCTCTCAAATAAAAGGCCTTTTCTCCTAACAACTTGTTCTGGGTATATCTTTTCTCATATGGAGTATATCTTTACATTATTTTATTTCTCTGAATCCTAATTTCTGAACTGGGTTATTTTTATTTTAAAGACCTCTCAAAGACAGGCAACAAAGAGACAGAACTTAGCTATTCTGAGAGAGATGATTCATCATGGATCTCTTGGTTCTGTGGCTTGAGAGGAAATGAGCTCCTTTGTGAAGTTGATGAGGATTACATACGAGATGACTTCAATTTATGTGGACTACAAGGATAGGTTCCCTATTATGATTATGCCTTGGATATGATCTTGGATGATGACTCTTTGAGTGGATGATTTTAGTCACTAAATCTTAGTACTAATGTGTGTACAATTGCCATTGATGGCTGCAGGTATCAAGATATTACATCTTGGCTCATAGATCTCTCCATTATCACTTGCATGCAACTTGCAAATAAGCTCTGGAATTAGAACTAATAGACTATATTTGCATTTTACAACTTTCAGGTATCGAATCTGTTTATAATTTCTATCCGTTCATTTTTTTTGTTTTATATATATATATATATATATATATATATATATATATATATATATATATATATATATATATATATATATATATATATATCTTTCATACAAAACTTCACTCTTTGACTTCTTAGAAGCTTCTAGCTGCCATTATTAATAATAATAATAATAATAAAAACCTTAGAATCTGACTTCATAGTACACTAAAAGCGATTGCACTGATCTGAATTTATTTTGCTTATTCGGTTGTATGTGCCAAGATAAAGTTCAAAATGTGAATATACAACTCATTTCTAAGGTTTCAATGGTTGATCTTTTTATAAACATTTGCTGCACGAGCTTTTCAAATTGTGCTTTGAAAATACTGCTGATTTAAGTTTGGGTCATTGAGTTTTGCTTGATTGATTTATGCATCAAGGCTACTAAGAAGTCAGTTCTCAGTCACTATCTGCGTCTAGTGCTGCAGACTCAAGAGGTAACAATGAAGTTGGAAAAGAAGCTAGAGGATTTGCATTTCTCAAACAAACACGTCATCATTCCAAACCATCTTCATGTCCCTGAAGCTGAGAGAAGTGGATTGAGTTTCAGAAGCTTTAATGCTAGTTTTGGGCTTAATGCAATCTTCACAAATGGCCCAAATACTGACAAGAGCTCTACACCTTTGTTTGAGTCATCTTAGGTGATTGAGAAGTCAGCTAAGGAGCCTCCTTCAAGGTCTGAAACTTTTTCCGTCCTGTTATCACTTTTCCTATCATGTGTAGAGTAGTTTTGAGCTCTTTTGGATCATCGTATTACAAGGGATATTTGTTCATCTTACATGGACTAAAATTCACAAAATAAATGGATAGTGTCAGCTGTAATGAATAGTGTCAACTTTTTCTTCTATTTTCTTTTGAGCGTGGATGGTTGGAATACATGTAGAATCTTTAAATCTACACATGCATGCCTTAGTTCAATTTTTTGCATCTCATTTTCATTTTTTGTTAACTTTCTATTTTCAAGTAATTTTTGGAATGAATGGTGTTAATTCATAAAATTCAGCAAAATTAGTTTTTTTTTTTTCTTCTTCTTTTGAGTGTGGATGGTTGGAATACATGTAGAATCATTAAATGTACAAATGCATGCCTTGGATCAGATTTTTGCATCTCATTTTCTATTGTTTTTATATTTTATTTTCAGCTAATTTTTCAAATGAATGGTGTTAGTTCATAAAATTTAGTATAAAAAAAAAAAAAAGATTTTTCTTTTCTTTTCTTTTCTTTTGAGTGTGGATAGTTGAAGTACATATAGAATCATTAGATCTACACATGCATGCCTTAGCTCAAATATTCGCATCTCATGTTCTATTTATTTATAATTGTTTATTTTCAAATAATCTCTGTAATGAAATGTGTCACTTCATAAAATTTACAATTTTTTTTTTCTTTTCTTTTGAATGTGGATGGTTGGAATATATGTAAAATCTTTAGTTTTATAAATGCATGCCTTAAATAAGATTTTTGCATCTGGTTTTCTATTTATTTATAGTGATTAGGACTATGCACCGGTTGTCACTACATTGGTGAGCAATGAGCCAAAAACGACAGAGATTGGACTGCTCTAGTCCATGTTCTGATTGAGAACTTGATTTCCATGCAAGAAAAGGTCAATGACAACTGTTGTATTTTCTGGTGATGGCTCTATTCTAGCTATATTGCTGCAGAGGATATTGTCACTTTATGGGACCTAGACACAAATGTTCTTGTAGCTGTAATTGGAGAGACTCTTACAGTGATTGTCTGAATATCATTATCGAATTATGTTGTGTGTGCAAAGAAGACATTTGCTAACTGTAATTGGAGAGACCCTACAACTTTGCATGTCTTACACTTGTGTATGTTTATTCCTTCTCTTTCACCTTTGTATGTTGGTTCTTTCTTTCTTATTCTGGATCATTGCTGAAAAATTACTGATGGTTATCATCCACATTAATTTGACGTGAAAGCTTACCAGAAGAGATGTGGCCTTGGTGCAAAGAAAGAGTGTCATAGAAAAAGTTCATTTTTTTTGTGTTTTTTCATGCAGAATTCTCTATTTTCATTCCATTCCATATATAGGGGTGGCCTTGGCTCTAGTTACACTTCATATATTATTGTTGGATTTGACTGTGATCAAGCAATCTCTTTCAAATTATTTTAATGTTCGTCGGGTGAAATAGCTTTCCATCATTTGACAAAGAATGCAAAAGGTTCCAAAGTCATTCATGGAAGTACATGTAAAACTATTACCATTATGTGGATTAAATTGATTGCTGGGAAGGTGTGTGCTTTCTATGTGAAATCTCAGAATAGATGATCTTCAATTTTTCATTTTTCCAATTCACAATGTCAATCGATTTCTTTGCATTCTCTGCAATTGTCAATGTATAATTTTACATCACAAGTGTTGAATGGACATCTGGCAATGGGGAAGGTGGATGAGTTGCATCCTGACTTGATAGTAGACACTCTTGGAATCTTGTATCCTACAAAAAAAATAACTCATCAACTTCCAATGGTAAAACTTCAGCTTGCTGCCACTTCCCTTGAACCACCCACTTATTTTGCACAAGTTGTGACAATGTGTTTGTTATAGGTCAATGCATACTCATCCTTTGCAAGGATGGTGGGAGTTGGAATTGTTTTGGAGCAACAAAGAAGGAGAATGGACCCCACGACTAATGAATTGTAGTTCACAAACTGCACTAGAGATTTCATTGGCATAGTCGATTACATATTTTACACAGGTAAATTTCCTCGTTGCAAGATGACTTTGCCTGAACTTTCTTTCCCTTTCTCTTGCCTTTAATATCTGTATTATGTCATTTGTTATTTATATATATGGTTCAGATATTGATAAAAACTTCTACTAGTTGGAGCTTTGTGATCCAACACATATGGTGAGCACTGAAAGTTCAGCAAAGCCAGAAAGTTTACTGTGAATGACGGTCACGATTCAATTAAAATTTAGCATGTGTGCAGAGAACAATTCAATGGGTAAAAAATATGATCTTGGATGATTCAAAGTCAACATGGTATTATCTATGGATCAGTAGAAAAAAAAATCAGGTTTCAAAAAATACGTACAAATCCACATATAGAATCAGGTTGGGAAAGACACAAAAATCAACACCATTCGGCAGAAGAAATCTGATCACCTAGAAGAAGAATCTGATTTTTGGTGACAGATTTAGCAATTTACACACAAGAAAATTAAACAACTTAGGATCTAGGTTGGGAAAAATTCACCAAGCTCTAATTTGAATTTGGGAGATAAATTTTACATATAAGATAAATTCATCTAACAACTTAGAATCTGATTTTGAAAGACAAATGGGTCTTCGGTCTAGTTCTTTTTCATGGCCTGATTGGTAGTTCTTTTTCATGCTTCAGAGTATATGGTTCTTCTTTTCTGTTTTTTCTTTTTGCTAGTGCTTACCCTTATTTTTGTTTTCTTCCAAATTCCTACTGCAAAGAAATAACTGCTTGTTTTATGATGGAGAAGGGAAAAAATAGAGAAAAATCTGATCATTTCATATTAGTGTGTGCATCTCTACTGTTAGTGCTGGTCCGATCCTTTTCTTGTATGTGGGGGTGGTGATGGCATGTGTTGTTCTCTTCTTTATACAGACAAATAGTTCTTGACAGCCAACTTTTAGAGTGTGCTACACTACTCAAATCGACTGATGTGTAAGGCCCCATAATTTCTCTCCTGTGTATTCTGTTGTGTGGTCCACCTGGGATTTGGATCTACCTCTCATGCCCTAAAATGAGGGGTAAAAATGGATGGACATGCCATCCATCTTTAGCAAATGTGTAGATGTAGAAAAAGGCCAAACGAAGATGGATTGGATCATCTAATTAGTGGATCATACATTCTTGTGGCAACTTGTGTGTAAAAACATAATATATATATATATATATATATATATATATATAAAGTTTTCCATAGATTCTTGTGGCAACTTGTGTGTAAAAATGTGTACAGGTCTGATAGGCCTGATTTTTAATTCATAAATATCTATTTTGGGTTTTCTTTTCATTTTCTATTGATTTGTATTTTGGGTTTCCTTTCAGTTTCCATCTAATGGTTTTTTGGGTTTTGATTAATATCAGTTTCTTGGGTCTTCATCAATACCTACTTTGGGTTTTCTTTTGATTCCCTCAATCATCAATAGAAATCAAGCAACAATAAGTTGTAATCTTATTTTCTCAATGTAAAAATCCAATGAGAATGCTGCTCAAATGCAGAGATCTAATGAGAAAATCATCACTCGCATATGATCGCTCTTATATATCAGCCTGCATTCTATCAAACATATGGTATGTAATGAGATCATGTAGAAAAGAAACTCTTCATTGAAGGCAGCCATAACCTTGGTTAGGGTTTGGGCTGAAAGTACGAGTGCGGGAGCTGACACTTTCGAAGTCCGAACTCATTCTTTTGAAAAATAGAAAAATGAGAATATTAGCAAATATGGATTTTCTTGTTAAGAAGAAAATGGAAGGTAAAGAAGAGACATAATTGAAACTTTACACTGTGAAAAGTAATATTAACCATCTTACTTTCACTGTTGAATTTGACGTCCAGGAAATGGACCTTTTCCAGAAAACCATGGATTTAAAATCATTAAATCCTTCTAAAAAATATGAGTTTATCAAACTGAATTGAATTATTACAATTCAATTTTATTGAATAACCAAACGCAAGGTTTTCATGAATTAGGCAAATGAATTCATTCTAACCCATTTTATTGAATATCCAAACGTAAGGATTATTTATTTATTATTATCGTTATTATTATTTTTTTGTGATATGCAATAGCTTTTCAGAATTCATATGTAAGTGCATGCTTGTGCTCATTCACATGGACTTTGACTATCTTTCTTAAATTTTTTTAGTTTTTCTAATTTTTATATCTAATTTTGAATTTCTAAGCCCTAAAACAAGATTCGACGTGCCGTCAACAATGCTAAAAGAATCCTCCAGGTCAGATTGTTGATTGGACCTGATTTTCTTTAAATGATCTTGATAATCCATTTTATTTAAATGAGCAGATCCGAATGTGCGTCGGAGCTATCCGGATGTTGAGCGGGGGTCCATGGATTGTGAGAACCGCTGTTATGACCATGATGAAGCTATATATTTCCTATGGACAACATTAGAGTGGCCTGGCCACTTGGACAGGCCATGTTTATATCTGTATTTGCTTGAAATTGATGGACCAGACCCAGATGTGTCATCGGAGCTATCAGAATGTTGAGCGGGGGTCCGTGGAAGGTGGGAACTACTGTTATGACCATGATGAAGCTATCCATTTCCTATGGACAGCATAGGAGTGGCCTAACCATTTGGACAGGCCGTATTTATGTATTTGCTCGAAGTTAATGGAGTAGACTCAGATGTGCGTCGGAGCTATTCAGATGAGCGGGGGTCCCTGAAAGGTGAGAACCACTGTTATGACCATGATAAAGCTATGCATTTCCTATAGATAGCATTGAAGGGGCCTGGCCATTTAGACAGGCCATGTTTATGTATTTACTCAAAATTAATGGAGCAGACTTTAATGTGCGTCGGAGCTATCCGGATGAGCGGGGGTCCATGGAAGGTGGGAACTGTTGTTATGACCATGATGAAGCTGTCCATTTCATATGGATGACATTGGAAGGGACTGGCCATTTGGACAGGCTGTGTTTATATTTGTATTTGCAAGGACTACACCCTTAACCTAAACCCAAACCCATTCTCAAATCCAAAAACCTATAACACAAACCTAAACCTTAACCTAAACCTACAACCTATAACCTAAATCAAAACCAAAACCTAAACCTATAACATATAACCTAAATCAAAACCTACAACTTAAACCTAAACCTATAACCTATAACCTAAATCAAAACCAAAACCTAAACCTAAAACCTAAACATATAACCTATAACCTAAACCAAAACCAAAACCAAAACCTATAACCTAAACCCGAACCCATTCTCAAATCCTATAACCTATAACCTAAACTTAAACCTAACCCTAAAACCTATAACCTAAACCAAAACCAAAACCTATAGCCTAAACCCGAACCCATTCTTAAATCCAAAAACTTATAACCTAAACCTAAACCTTAACCTAAACTGTTAACCTATTACCTAAATCAAAACCTATAACCTAAACCAAAACCATAACCTATAACCAAAACCGAAACCAAAGCCTATAACCTAAACCCGAACCCATTCTCAAATCCCAAAACCCAAACCTAAACCTAAACCTAAAACCTAAACCTAAACCTATAACCTAAACTCAAATCCCTAAAACTAAACCTAAACCTAATCCTATAACCTAAACTCAAATCCCTAAACCTTAACCTGTATCCTAACCTAAACCTATACTTATAACCAAAAAGTATTCTCAAATCCCAAAACCTATAACCTAAACCTAACCTTTCCCTAAACCTATAACCTAAACTCAATTCCCTAAACCTAGACCTAAACCCAAACCTATAACCTAACCTTAACCTATACTTATAACCTAAAACTATTCCCAAATCCTAAAACCTATAATGTAAACCTAACCTTTCCCTAAACCTATAACCTAAACTCAATTCCCTAAAGCTAAACCTGCACCGAATCCTAATCTCAACACCCTAACCTAAACCTAAACCTACACCTAATCCTAATCTCAACTCCCTAATCTAAACCTAAACCTAAACCTGAAAACCCAAACTTAAACCCAATCTCGAAACTGAACTTGATTTCCTAAACCTAAACCATAACCCATTCACAAATCCCAAAACCTATAACCTAAAACCAAAACCAAAACCTATAACCAAAACCTGAACCCATTCTCAAATCCCAAAACCTATAACCTAAACCCGAACACATTCTCAAATCCCAAAACCTATAACCTAAACATAAACCTTAACCTAAACCTATAACCTATAACCTAAACCAAAACCTATACCTAAATCAAAACCAAAACTTATAATCTAAACCTATAACCTACAGCCTAAATCAAAATCAAAACCTAAACCTATAACCTAAACCTATAACCTATAGCCTAAATCAAAACCTATAACCTAAACCTAAACCTTAACCTAAACTTATAACCTATAACCTAAAGTAAAACCAAAACCTAAACCAATTCCCTAAACCTATAACCAATAACCTAAATCAAAAGCTATAACCTAAACCAAAACTAAAACCTATAACATAAACCTGAACCCATTCTCAAATCCTATAACCTATAACCCAAACGTAAACCTAAACCTAAAACCTATAACTTAAACCAAAACCTATAACCTAAACCAAAACTAAAACCTATAGCCTAAACCCAAACCCATTCTCAAATCCAAAAACCTATAACCTAAACCAAACCTTAACCTAAACCGTTTACCTATAACCTAAATCAAAACCTAAAATCAAAACTAGAACCAAAACCTATAACCTAAACCTAAACCCATTATCAAATCCCAAAACTTATAACCTAAATTGAAACCAAAACCTATAACCTAAACCAGAACCCATTCTCAAATCACAAAACCCAAACCTAAACCTATACCTAAACTTAAAACCTAAACCTATAACCTAAACTCAAATCCCTAAACCTAAACCTAAACCTAATCCTATAACCTAAACTCAAATCCCTAAACCTTAACCTATAACCTAACCTAAACCAATACCTATAACCTAAAACTATTCTCAAATCCCAAAACCTATAACCTAAACTCAATTCCCTAAACCTAAACCTAGACTTAAACCTAAACGTATAATCTAAACTCAAATCCCTAAACCTTAACTTATAACCTAACCTAAACCTATACTTATAACCTAAAACTATTCCCAAATCCCAAAACCTATAACCGAAACCCAACCTTTTCCTAAACCTATAACCTAAACTCAATTCTCAAAAGCTAAACCTACACCTAATAATAATCTCAACTCCCTAATGTAAACCTAAACCTAAACTTGAAAACCCAAACTTAAACCCAATCCCGAACCTGAACTCGATTTCCTAAACCTAAACCATAACCCATTCTCAAATCCAAAAACCTATAACTGAAACCTAAACCAAAACCAAAACCAATAACCTAAACCCAAACCCATTCTCAAATCCCAAAACCTATAACCTAAACTAAAACCAAAACCTATAACCTAAACCCGAACCCATTCTCAAATCCCAAAACCTATAACCTAAACCTAAACCTTAACCTAAACCTATAACCTATAACCTAAACCAAAACCAAAACTTATAACCTAAACCCAAACCCATTCTCAAATCCCAAAACCTATAACCTAAACCTATAGCCTATAACATAAACCAAAACCTATAACCTAAACCCAAACTCATTCTCAAATCCCAAAACCAATAGCCTAAACCAAAACCAAAACCTATAACCTAAACCCGAACTCATTCTAACCTAAATCCGAACTCATTCTCAAATCCCAAAACCTATAACCTAAACATAAACCTATAACCTATAACCTAAATCAATACCTATAAGCTAAACCAAAACCAAAACCTATAACTTAAACCCGAACCCATTATAAAATCCAAAAACCTATAACCTAAACCAAAACCAAAACCTATAACCTAAACCTGAACCCATTCTCAAATCCCAAAACCTATAACATAAACCTAAACCTTTACCTAATCCTATAACCTAAACTCAAATCCCTAAACCTTAACCTATAACATAACCTGAACCTATACTTATAACCTAAAACTATTCCCAAATCCCAAAACCTATAACCTAAACCTAAACCTAAACCTATACTTATAACCTAAAACTATTCCCAAATCCCAAAACCTATAACCTAAACCTAACCTTTCCCTAAACCTATAACCTAAACTCAATTCCCTAAAGCTAAACCTACACCTAATCCTCATCTCAACTCCCTAACCTAAACCAAAACCTAAAGTTGAAAACCCAAACTTAAACCCAATCCCGAAACTGAACCCGATCTCCTAAACCTAAACCATAACCCATTCTCAAATCCAAAAGCCTATAACCTAAATCTAACCAAAACCAAAACCTATAACCAAAACCCAAACCCATTCTCAAATCCCAAAACCTCTAACCTAAACCAAAACCAAAACCTATAACCTAAACCTAAACCTTAACCTAAACCTATAACCTATAACTTAAACCAAAACCTATAACCTAAACTAAAACCAAAACCTATAATCTAAACTTATAACCTATAACCTAAATCAAAACTAGAACCTAAACCTAAAACCTAAAACCTAAATCAAAACCTATAACCTATAACCTAAATTAAAACCAAAACCGAAACATAAAACCTAAACCTATAACCTATAACCAAAATCAAAACCTATAACCTAAACCAAAACCAAAACCTATAACATAAACCCAAACCCATTCGTAAATCCTATAACCTATAACATAAACCTAAACCTAAACTTAAAACCTATAACTTAAACCAAAACCTATAACCTAAACCAAAACCAAAACCTATAGCTTAAACCCAAACCCATTCTCAAATCCAAAAACCTATAACCTAAACCTAAACCGTTAACCTATAACCTAAATTAAAACTTATAACCTAAACCAAAATCAAAACCTATAACCTAAACCCAAACCCATTATCAAATCCCAAAACCTATAACTTAAACCGAAACCAAAACCTATAACCAAAACCCGAACCCATTCACAAATCCCAAAACCCAAACTTAAACCTATACCTAAACCTAAACCTATTACCTAAACTCAAATCACTAAACCTAAACCTAAACCTAATCCTATAACCTAAACTCAAATCCCCAAACCTTAACTTATAACCTAACCAAAACCTATACTTATAACCTAAAACTATTCTCAAATCCCAAAACCTCTAACCTAAACTCAATTCCCAAAACCTAAACCTAGACCTAAACCTAAACCTATAACCTAAACTCAAATCCCTAGACCATAACCTATAACCTAACCTAAACCTATACTTATAACCTAAAACTATTCTCAAATCCCAAAACCTATAACCTAAACCTATAACCTAAACTCAATTCCCTAAAGCTAAACCTACACCTAATCCTAATCTTAACTCCCTAACCTAAACCTAAACCTAAACTTGAAAATCCAAACTTAAACCCAATCCCGAACCTGAACCCGATTTCCTAAACCTAAACCATAATCCATTCTCAAATCCAAAAACCCATAACCTAAACGTAAACCAAAACCAAAACCAAAACCTATAACCTAAACCCAAACCCATTCTCAAATCCCAAAACCTATAACCTAAACTAAAACCAAAACCTATAATCTAAACCCGAACCCATTCTCAAATCTCATAACCTCTAACCTAAACCAAAACCAAAACCTATAACCTAAACCCGAACCCATTCTCAAATCCCAAAACCTATAACCTAAACCTAAACCTATAACCTATTACTGTTCACTCCCTAAGTGCATGGTTGTGATGTAGTAATAACACGGTAAGACCGAGGTCGAATCCCAAGGGACTGGAACCTATACGTAATCTGAAATTAAATAGACCTAGAACTAGACTAACATGTAGTTAACTCAAGTGTAATTTAAGAGAATAATGATGGAATATTATCTAAAACTTTTAGAGAAATCAGAGGTACGAAACTAGGGATTCAGAGGATCCACTTAGAGTCCATCTTTATCCAGTTGAAGGGTATAACCATGAAATCAAACTAAACTTCCTTGATTAAAGTTTTCAAGAGATGAAAGGTATATGAATTAGAATGGATTACATCACCAAACCATGCCCAGGAGACAAAGTAAACAACAGAATTAAACTAATTACCAACCAATCACATGTATGAAGGTTATGAAGGGTACCGTCATCCGACCATGCCCAGGAGATGATGGTGAACAACAGGGCTTCCTGACATCATAAACATAAAAAGGAAAGGAACATGCTCAAAGCCATCACAGACCCATTGTAATTTTAGTCACAACAGACCATTAAAAACTAAAAACATTCCCTTAATTAAACTAACTTCAAAATTAGTTCATTATAAACAAAAGGCATAAGTTAAAGGTCTCCCCTCACACTACAAGCTTCACCTCTTAGCCCTAGCTAAGAGGTTTAGCCGCACATGAGTGGGATGGATCTCACTAAATTAAGAGAAATAAAAACAACAAATAAAATAAAATAAAATAACACTCTCATAAATCCTCTCCCTGTCTTCTTCTCTACTTCACATACGTCCTAGCCCAAGATCTCCTCCTTGAATCCCCCCTCTCTCTGTCCATCTTCACTTATATATAGTTAGGCGAAAGTCGGTGGCTGGGGAAACGTTTTACGCAGCCAACTAGATAACAAACACATCCCTGCGTAAGGCTGTTTACTCAGCCAATAAGATAACAAACACATCCCTGCGTAAGGCTGTTTATGCAACCAAGAAAATGGGATGAAACTTCCCCACTATCCTCACATTTTTTCCAAGAAGATAACGTCCCTTGGGGTATTTTTGGACGAGCTACACAATGGACGATTTGGATCATCAAGATAATCAAAGATAATGGACCACAAACGGCCGAAAAATTAGGATATCTTGGACGTAGGGGATACGTAAATAGAGTACAATGTGATGCTCGATGGGCCCCTGATCAAATCTGTAAGAAAAATTCACTCTATTCAATGGAATCTCCTTGAAAAACTGTTCGGGAAGGGATGCTTTAGGATCCAAAACATGGTGGCTCATGAGTTATTTCTTCCACCGTCCATCTTGCGTTCAATGGTTAAGATCCTCCGATAGCTTGCAGGAGGTCAAACTGACACCTATGTGAGCATCACGCCCCCCCTCTAGTCTCATTGAATGGGTTGGATTGTCCATATGGACAATGGGTGGCGCCCACAACTAAATCTGACGGAAGATAGTGTCGTCGCTATTGAGAAGGAAGCTTTATGCAGAAGACTGTCAAAACCGAGTTTGACCGGCTCAAGCGATCCAGTGTATTTTGAGTGCACTTGTGCACTGTGCACAGCCACGACCAATGGGGTCCACTCATGATGTCTGTAGGAAATTTGCTCCGTCCATCCACTTTGTCATATCATTTAATGCATTGAGACAAAAATTGAAGCATTCCCAGATACCAGGCGAGCCCCACTTAATGGATTAAGGGGCCGATTTGGCCTTTGGGACACTTTCACAGAGATCAAATGGATGAAATTCAACGTATACGGTTAATTTATGGTCTTCAGGTCATGTATGAAGTTTTGAACTGAACGGATGGTGAGAACCCCATGATCTTGCATTCTGGATCAATTTTGGGCCACTTGAGCTTCAGTTTCTCGATTTTCTTGAATCTCTGGTGTGTAATTCCGTCGATCTTGGTCCCCTAGGGTCTGTCCCTTACCTTGGTAGCTTCAGAGTGTTAAATCCAGGCTTTTAGCATCCTTTTTCAGTCCAAGCTCCTAAATTCAACCTGCGACATAAACACGATTAAATCGACCGTTAAACCCTATTATATTTGTAAATCCAGACAATAACTGGGGTCTGATATGCAATATTTGACCCTTAACACAACCCTCAACCAACATTTTGCTAGTCCCGAGCAAAGTTTGCAAAAAATAAGTTAAGAACTATAGGGCAATTTCTATGAAACCAAGTGCTATTTTTGAAAAATGATTCAGATATGAGAACTCTAAGATTCATGAATGTTGGGCATTATTCTCATCTAAACTCAAGCACACGGTAAACATCATAATCAAGTCAAAGTATTAATCCATCAATTAGAACAATTCTAAGCATTAAGTTCCATGGGTGTATAGTGTAATCCCAGCTTAACAACTTTAAGATTCACTTCTCTATTTCAGGATATCAGTGGTAACCAACAAGAGAATTCATGATAACCAAAACTTGCCTTAAAGATCATCTTTTCATTCTTCCAAGCTTTAATTTTTCCATCAAAAATAATGCCAAGAAGGGGACTCAAATCCTCACCTATAGGGAGCAAACCTATGGTGGAGACCGTACACCCAATCATTTCACATATCATCCATAGGGGATCAAATCCTCACCTATAGGGAGCAAACCTATAGTGAGGATTATTCACTCAAATCTTTCCAAAGTTATCTTCTTCTTTTTTTCATATCGATCATGTTAGGCAAATATTCTGGGCTAGTTCCTTTCATACTTAATGATTACCATGATAACCTTTCAATATCGAACTGAAACCTTAATGTGAAAACGAGATGTGACATATGAAATCATGACTCAATCAATGTTTAAAACTTCTAACCATGAATTAACAATTCAAACTTGACTGTGAAATCAAGAGATAACTAAATTTAAGAGTCATAAATTACCAACATCACATATATTGAAATTCTAAGTCACAGATGGATATCAAAATCGTTTTGAATTCATAAGAATTTCAAAAATTTTAAAATTTTTCATAATTTTTGTTCAAGACCAAGAAAATACTGATTAGGTTACCTAATCTCCAACCCCCAACCTAAAATCTACATTATCCTCAATGTAAAAGATATAAACATGCAATGCACATGGGACAACGAAAGTAAAGAAAAAGTGATGGGAAGATATTACCTGGATAATGAATCGAGAGAGATACTTTCCAAATATATATATGTAAGAGTGGGTCAGCATAAGAGAGAATCCAAAAAAAAATAAAAATAAAATCCTATGTATACCACTTTCGCAGGTACTCTTAATTGCATTTAGCATATGCAACAAGTCTTTAAACCCCTAGGTTACCACTAGTGGATGATTTGTAGTCTCGTGAGGGTTTGAAGTAATGTTACCCACAAACATTGAATCAATCATGCGGCAAGGTTCCTCTTCCGACCAATATCTTGATGAGTTTCTCAGTAAGTTCCTCAACAGGATCATCCAAAAGTCCTTTTTGTAATAGGCTTGGGCGCCCTGGATCATGACTTTCCAAAGAGACTTATGTACCTCATAAGAAATTTTTCATTAAATTACTTGAGGTATCTAAATATATATGATTCACCTGTGACTGTCACGCCCCAGACTCGGTAACCGGAATCACAAGGGACCCAATGGCCGGTTCTAGCCGTAACAGTCTCCATAGTACCCCATTCTTGGCTCCTGAGGCAGGTTCCAATCCTGGGATCCTATTAGGAGGATTTTCATTACAGTATAATCATTACCAATATGAGCATACCCAAGATCACAACAAATACATCTGAGAATAACAAAGGAACACATCACAAAATCCACTAAGAATTTGAACTTTTACAATCATCCATAAGGTCCAAAAGGACATACATGAGATAAAAGGAGAAGAGGAAAAGGTCGGCAACACTTGAGTCCTCAAAAGTACCACTCTACTCCACGTGCTGCTGCTACGATGTCTGCCTAGAACCTCCTACACGTATCAATCGTGCATAAGCATATAGAAGCTTAGAGGGTGGTGAAAGTGTGTGACAATGGTGCATAGAAGAATAGTTGGAGATACAAGAAGAGAAATGTGCTCAATGGGAAAATCACTAACCTTACCAAGGCTTATCATGAATATGATGCAATGAGTACTGGATGTTAAACCAAGGCAATGCATGAAGGGGGCTTGTACAACCAATGCTAATGCGATGCAAGTAATGTCAGTGCTCATATCCAAATTATAAATCAAGTACATTTCCAATCATAAGGAAATCACCGGGGTCCATTACACTGCTGAATAACTGTCGCTCTACAGACCCCGCACAGTCAAACGAGCATAAGAGACCTCACTACCCGCCTGTGGACAGCCAATCACCAACAAGGCCTGACGATAGCGGACCCATTTACGAGCTGGTCAGACTCAGCCTAGCAATGCCCACTACACACCAAGCAGGTAAGGCCACACCCCTATACAACCGACTACACGACAGTGGAAGTCGCAGCCAAACGGTATAAGGCCCTCATACGCTCATGTATTCCACCCGGTCACGGCGTTGGAGCAGATCCTTGGTACCATGGAAGTTTTGAGAATTTCACCCATGGGCATCGTATGCACCCGGTATGCTCAACTAATATTTTTGGTGTCCACACATACAACCATCTATGAATATCTCTGTGGAGGTAAGGCCCTGATGAAGTAAGGGCAGATATCCACATGCTATGCAATGCCAGATGCATGAATCACATAATCACCCATGCATCAATCCCAAGCATTCATCTCTCATGGAGATACCAACATGTCCTACACAATGCCACAACCATGGCCAATCATTCCTCAACCAAGCATGCATATGATGTGTATGGGAGTGGGCCATGAAGATGAATAAGGGTGCCAATACGGTGGAGATGAACTCTCTATCTAACCATGAAGGGTCTAGGTACTTAACTAATTCCTCATAAGGAATACAATCTCTAGTGGGGGCCCATATACCTGGGGTATCCCACAAGACTAAGGAGAACAATGGTATGGGCCTAAATAGTGAGATGGCTTAGCAAGGTTCTATGGTGGGCCTTTAACCACCCATAGGAGCCCATAGGCATACCTTAAGGCCACCAACGTGGACATCCAACCACAATTGGTCCCTAAGAGGTAGCCCATCTCTAATTGTTCATGAATCAAGGACCAAGGCCCATGCAACATCAAAAATAAGAAATGAGCAGCCATAATTATACCACAACACTCATGTTGGGCTTCAGAAAGGGCGGCCCAAGGCCTACCCAAAATATGGGTTCAAGGGGAACACACATAACCCAACTCATATATACCATTATGGGCCCATAAAGGAAAGGTTAGGGCCCAACATAAAGGCCACTAATCCCATATATTATGGTGGCCTAGTGGGCAGCCCATTGCTCAAACCACATGGGCAATGTCATGCTCTTAGTCAAGTAAGTTGTGCCTACAACTCGGCCCAAGTATAAAGTTGATTTGATGGGCAATCAAGGGCCTATCTACTTGTGTAATCTGGCCCACTAACCCAACATAATAGTATAGTAAAATGGCCCAATAGTTCAATGGGTCTATCTGGAAGGTTCCAACCCAATTGGGCCTAAAGAGTTCAACAACTAGCTACATTCATGGACCCAATTAAATTCAACTGTGGTGGGCCTCAAAAGTGCATTTATTAAGCCCAAAATTTAAGAAACTAAAGGTATCAATTATCTCCTCTAATACCTTCATAAATGTGGTGGGCCTCACTCCTCAAAATTTCAGCCCAAGTCCAAGCATAATTATAACATGTTGTTGTCCTAAATTTGGGCACTCCATTAGAGTGGGCGCAAGGCCTCTAAAACTCTGAAAATTGAGGGTCATGGCCCCTCATCATGCATACAATGAGAGGAAATCCAAAAATATGGCCCACCATCAAGAAAAATATTTTTGAATTTTGGTTTTTATCAAGCATATTGTTGGACTGCACAACAGAAAAATTGGGAGTCCAGCCATTTTGGAAAATTTTTTTGGATGCCCTAAAGAGGTCATTTGAGGCTGAAATTTTTTAGAGTGATACTTTCATATGTGGGTCACACTTCCATAAAATTTCAAAATTTTTAGATATTTATAAGTATTTTAATTAGTTTAAACAAAACAGACTATCCATGAAATCAGACAGACCTGAACGTCCCAACGTGGTGGGCCAGTCCGGCCCTTGCCACGTTGTGTACAGGGGTCTATTGGCCCTGAAATTTGATAGGTGGGTCCTACCATTAGTAGATCACATCCCTACAAAATTTTAGAATTTTTAGACACCTATAAATATTTTAATTCATTTAGATAAATCAATCTGTCCTAAAAATTGGACTGATCTGGACACTATATTATAGTGGGCCAGTCCAGCCACCACTATGGTACGTACAGGTGTCCATTGGTCCCCAAATTTTGTAGGTGGGTCCTACCTTGAGTAGGCCACCCCTGAATAAATTTTTATAATTTTTAAACACCTATAGATATTTTAATAAATTTCAGAAATTCAACTGTCCATGGTGGAATGTTGCTGGAATAGTGTAAAAAATCCAGACTGTCCACCTCTCTTGGACCATACCTTTGAGACCTCAATCAAGGTCAGATGGAGCTGAAATTTGGGGAACATCAAGAAGAGATCCTCACCTTTCAGAAAAGTATATTTGATGGGTATGAATAGTCCCCCAAATAGTCCCAAAATCTGGTCCAAAAACAACCAGAAATTGTCCAAAAAATTCTGGACAGCAACATGTACTTAAATAAAATTTATTATATAGGTTAAATAAAAAGGAAAACACATTAATGGAGGATGGTGTGGCCTTCCTTAGTGGTCCCCACAAATGTCCATGTCATAATCTAAAGCCAACACACCTTGTATGCATCATTAAGGCAGCAAATAGGACACCCAAAATCAAACAATGGGCAGTTTGAACATCCCACCTTGCTGAAATTTATGAATGTCCTAGGCCCACCAAATGAGCCACACACATCAAGAAATAAAATGAGAAAAAAAGAGAGATAGAAGGACAATCCAGCTATAGGGAAAAGGCTCCGCCACTATTGAGCCCTCCCTAGATCAATCACCCCCATATATCATACATAGATTTACATTTATAACATGAATCTTGCACATGCATGGCCTATAATTAAAATGCATGGTGAGGATGCCATCCCCACCATGGTTATAAGGTCTAGATGACCCAAACATAATATGATATGAAAGAAAACGGTTATGATGGGGCCCATAGAGAAAGGCCCCATGCATGGATCATGCATGCATAAGATAGGCCATTAGGCCACAACCATGGGATTATGTGGGATCTCCCCCATTGATTGGTGGGTCCTACACTTCCATCATGAAAAAAGAAAACATCAAGGCTATAGAAAATATATTTTTACATCTAAAGGGGCACCCACCTCAAAGATGACCACCAAACTTTCACACTAAGGTCCTTTAGCACCAAGGGATATGGATCAATGGTGGAGATGAGGTTTCAAGGGTTAGATGGTCGGGGATTAAGGAGGAAGGTGGCTGAAAAAATGAAGAAAAATGGGCTGAAGAAATGGAGAAAAATTGTTAAAGAAGAAGAGAAGAGAGAGAGAAATGAGAGGGAAAGAGAAGGAAAATCTTTTTAAAGAAAGTAATCATTAACATATGATGATACAAACAATGTTGCTAGGGTAGGTTAGGTGTGGGTGGTGTGTGAGGTCTTGGTAGTGTGAGTTATGGAGATTTAGGTGGTGTGTGTAGTGTGTGTTGGAACTTGTGCAAAAGAGAGAGTGTGGGCCACATGCACCACTCCAAGGTGGGCCACATGATCGAAATCAATTGTCATAGAATGAAACGTACACAACTTATGATTCACATATCGGATGGACGCACAAGACGTGGCGTTGGAACCGCGGCAACAATGCGGTCGCAATGGCATAGGTCTCAGCTCGATCCGAGTCGGGTCTACTTGATCGGACTCTAGGATGACCGCAGCACTATCTGAGGGCCGCAGGTCGCCAGAATTCGACCGGTAGGACCGTGAGACCACAAGAAATGAAATGCACACTCTCACACACACATGCACATATGTGAACTTGGGTCGGGTCTCACAGTGACAGAAGAAGTTTTAACGTTAGTATGGCATGGTGAATCCGAGACTACAAGTAAATAAAGTTTAGAAAACTTCTTAAGAAGTGATGTACTCTCAACACATTCCGAAGCTCCAGACTTTGGTTCAATTTTCAGCTCCTCCCTTAATGGTAAACAATTCAGATCTGGGGAAGAAGGGGCTTCAGAGTAAGGGTTCTCTCAGTTAGTAATAACTACCGAGGTACTGTCTTGTGAGGCATCTGCTATTTCATGTATCATGAGGTCAGCAAAATCCACAAAGTGTGCCACGCGTGTAGTCAAAGGGTTCGGACAATCAGCTCAAAGTGACTCTTCTCCTTCATCGAAGTCTGTGATGATTTGTCTAAGGATTCCATCTTCTTTTGAAGTGGATGGATGCATGCTCGCTTGCTCTTGCCCTTCACAGACAGATGGACAATCAATAGGCGAAGAATTGATGTGAAGACTCTGGTCATTGAAGCTTCTCAGTGGAGGCATTGAATCTTCTAAAGAATGTAGCTCAGATTGTAGCCTCAACTGGGTAGTTTCAAATTCCAGAGTCATATCAATCAAATCGTCCATCAACCGAATCATATCATCATTCAATTAAGGGCAGTGGTCCAAATAGGCATCACAAGGGTTGAAAGGGTTAGTTAAAATTGGTTCACTTTCCACATTCAAATCAGTCATGTCAGATAAGTGGAGTAGATCATTATGGTTGACAACTTTCTGAACCTCTTGATCATTGGCGGGGGCCACACTTGAGATTGAATCCCAATACTCATCATCGTCAAGTTCCGTGCAGTGTGCACTTAGGATGAGATCACATTCCTCACATTCTATTCCTAGATTGGGTTGAGGTTTGAATAAACTAACCTCTACCTCATCAGTATAATCATGTATGTCATGTGAGTGAAGTGTGTCACTATCATTATATTTGAAAGACACCCTCGTCTTTTGATCATTCCTTTAGATAGTCATCGAGATCGACTCATTGGGAAATTGAACCATTTGCTCATTAATGGAATCCAACTCCTCATTCGTAATTTCAGTTACTTCCACAAGTGAGCTATGATCACTTTCTTCACATTATGCTTCTAGATTTGGATGAGGCTAGGATAACCTAGCCTCTTCCTTCTCCATTAGGTGTGACTGAATTATTGAAATTGAGGATTTGAGTAGTTCACATGATTGTATGACAAGTTGATTGAATTGCTCTTGTGCTTTCATGAGTTTCTGAAGTGAATCCTCTTGGATTGTTTCTGATTGGGTTTCAAAGGTAAAGGACCCAAGAAAATTATCACTATGATATATAGCTAGTTCAGCTTCCCGCCATTGATGTTTCCACTAATTATAGTCATACAGATCATAAGTGGGAGAATCTGATGGTTGGTAATACTTATTATCACTCATTATATAATCACGCATTATTTTCTTTTTATCGAATGGGTGATAATAGTTCTCACTACTATAGTTATGATAACCCCAACACTCACGTACTGTTTTGTTAATCCATGGGGTGTAATTGTTCTCCTGCATATAATCACATAAGGACTTCTTAGCCGGTGGATCTTTATATTCTGATTGGTTCTTAATGATAGTTTTAGAAAAGTTTTGAGACATAGGTTGATTTATATCATCGTCATCCTAAAATAGGTTATTCTTCTTAACATACTGATGTTGTCACTCGTGCATATACATGATGAAACTCTTAATCTAAATTTGATCCTAAGAAAAATAGAAGAAAAGATTTTACAGCAATGTGGAAAGTAAGAGGAAGAGAAGTTAGAAAGAATGTACCAAATGAGAAGTTCCTATGTTAAGATCCTGAAAAAGAAAAATAAAAGAAATTAGTTTCTAAAAATAGAAAACCTAAAGTTAGAAAGTTCTAAATTCGAAATACTAATCCTAAAATAGAAAGTAATGTTAGTTTCTAGAAAAGAAAAATGTTTCAAATTTCTAAAACTAAAATCTTAATTCTAAAAATAGAAAAAGTAGAGAAATTAGAAAGGGATTACCAAATTAGAACTTATGTCAGGATCCTACAAAACAGAAAAATAGATTAGTTTCTAAAAACAGAAAAAGAATTCTAACCTAAAATTAGAAAATCCTAATCTTAAACTAATCCTAAAACTAGTTAATCTCAGAAAAACGTAGCCGTTCGATCCCCGGCAATGGCGTCAAAAACTTGTTCACTCCCCAAGTGTAGGGTTGTGATATAGTAATACCTGGGTAAGACCGAGGTCAAATCCCAAGGGACTAGAACCTGTACATAATCTGAAATTAAATAGACCTAGAACTAGACTAAGATGTAGCTAACTCAAGTGTAATTTAAGAGAATAATGATGGAATATTATTTAAAATTTTTAGAGAAATCAGAGGTACAAAACTAGGGATTCAGAGGATCCACTGATAGAGATCAGGGAGATCTTATGCCTGATTTAAGAATTCAATTGGACTTAGAGTCCATCTTCATCCAGTTGAAGGGTGTAACCATGAAATCAAACTAAACTTCCTTGATTATAGTTTTCAAGAGATGAAAGGTATATGAATTAGAATGGATTCCATCACCTAACCATGCCCAGGAGACAAAGTAAACAACAGAATTAAACTAATTACCAACCAATCACATGTATGAAGGTTAGGAAGGGTACCGTCATCCGACCATGCCCAGGAGACGATGGTGAACAACAGGGCTTCCTGACATCATAAACATAAAAAGGAAAGGAACATGCTCAAAGCCATCACAGACCCATTGTAATTTTAGTCACAACAGACTATTAAAAACTAAAAACATTCCCTTAATTAAACTAACTTCAAAATTAGTTCAGTATAAACAAAAGGCATAAGTTAAAGGTCTCCCCTCACACTACAAGCTTCACCTCTTAGCCCTAGCTAAGAGGTTTAGCTGCACATGAGTGGGCTGGATCTCACTAAATTAAGAGAAATAAAAATAGTAAATAAAATAAAATAAAATAACACTCTCACAATTCCTCTCCCGGTCTTCTTCTCTGCTTCACATACGTCCTATTCCAAGATCTCCTCCTTGAATCCCCCCTCTCTCTGTCCATCTTCACTTATATATAGTTAGGCGAAAGTTTGTGGCTGCGGAAACGTTTTATGCATCCAACAAGATAACAAACACATCCTTGCGTAAGGCTATTTATGCAGCCAGGAAAATGGGATGAAACTTCCCCACTGTCCTCACATTTTTTCCAAGAAGGTAACGTCCCTTGGGGTATTTTTGGGCAAGCTACACAATGGACGATTTAGATCATCAAGATAATCAAAGATAATGCACCACAAACGGCTAGAAAATATGAATTTCTTGGACGCAGGGGATACATAAACGGAGTATGCTGTGATGCTCGGTAAGCCCCTGATAAGATCTGTAAGAAAAATCCACTCCATTCACTGGAATCTCCTCGAAAAACCATTCGGGAAGGGATGGTTTAGGATCCAAAACATGGTGGCTCATGAGTTATTTCTTCCACCGTCCATCTTGCATTCAATGGTTAAGATCCTCCGATAGATTGCATGAGGTCAAACTGACACATAGGTGAGCATCACGCCCCCCTCTAGTCCCATTGGACAGATTGGATTGTCCGTATGGACAATGGGTGGGGCCCACAACCAAATCTGATGAAAGATGGTGTAGACGCTGTTGAGAAGGAAGCTCTGTGAAGAAGACTCAGTCAAAATCGAGTTTGACCGGCTCAAGCAATCCAGTGTATTTTGAGGGCACTTGTATACTGTGCATAGCCACAACCAATGCGGTCCACTCATGATGTCTGTAGGAAATCTGCTCCGTCCATCCACTTTATCATATCATTTAATGCATTGAGACAAAAATTAAAGCATTCCCAGATACCAGGCGAGCCCCACTTAATGGATTAAGGGGCTGATTTGGCCTTTGGGACACTTCTACAGGGATCAAACAGATGAAATTCGACGTGTACGGTTAATTTATGGTCTTCAGGCCATGTATGAAGTTTCGAGCTGAAAGGATGGTGAGAAGCCCGTGATCTTACATTCTGGATCAATTTTGGGCCACTTGAGCTTCAGTTTCTCGATTTTCTTGAATCTCTAGTGTATAATTCCATCGATCCTGGTCCCCTAGGGTCTCTCCCTTTCCTTGGTAGCTTCAAAGCATTACATGTAGGCTTTTAGCATCATTTTTCAGTCCAAGCTCCTAAATTCAACCTGCAGCATAACTACGATTAAATCAGCCGTTAAACCCTATTATGTTCTTAAATCCAGATAATAACTGGGGTCTGATATGCAATATTTGACTATCAAAAATAACCTAAACCAAAACTAAAACCTATAACCTAAACCATAACTCATTCTCCAATCCCAAAACCTATAACCTAAACCTAAACCTTAACATAAACCTATAACCTATAATGTAACACCCCGGATTTTGGCCAATCTGGGATTTGACGTCCTTAGACAGTGGGTCAATTAAAACACCTGAAAAATCACTTAGAACCCAATTTCATAGCCAAAGAAATCACTTAGGGTTAATTCCTTTAGAAACTAAGCATAAGTTAGCTAGCACAACGCTGGAGTAGCTGGGAAACAGTCCCTGATCACTTTAAATACGTTCTACAAGGCCCAAAGCGAGTGGAACCAATGGTGCTATAATGCTCTAAAACCTCGGACCAAACTCTAAGCAGGTTTGTTCTCTGGACCACTTTGAATCTTTGTATTGGATCTAGACCGCATGTCGAAAGTCCGATACCTCCTATCTTAGACCGTTAGAACCGTCTAGCTGGACTTGACACTCATTCCAAAAATCAAGTCAAACCGATAATCACAGGCTATTTCATTGAGCCCGGACCGAAGAGAGTGAGAATAGGATTAGAATTGGAATTTGAAATCCAAATCTGGCACACAATTTGACGCATCAGTATTGAGCGTTCTGACCGTCAGAATACAGCCAAATTACACCCTTGGATCAGGAAAAATATCTATTATATATCACGAGACTTATAGGCCTGATCTTGGTGCGATGACCGTTAAACTGAAACTGGACCGCCACGTGCGATCTGGGAACCCTACCGGTCTGAAAACTGGATGTGTGCTAGATCCAGTATGCATGAGCTTAAGTCCGACCGCATTTGTCCAGGGGACCTTCAGAAATGCCCTTTTGGACCGAAACGGCCCCAATTTGGTTAGGCACCAAGTAAACATTGTTCCCAAGCCTATTTTGGGCATGTTGTAGGCTATAAAAGGGGTTGAAACCCTCACTCCTCTCTTCCATCCGAATTTGAGAGAAACCCTAGCTTGGGAGAGAGAAAAAGGTGGGAGATTGTGAGAGTGTGGGAGAGTTCTTCCTGCCACTTGTACTACGCGTTGCACGTGCTTAAGCAACACACCTCTACCGCTTTCCCGGTGATTCCACCGCGATTCTAGGTAAGTAAATACCCTAAATAGTTGTTGATTTGAGTTTTCCTTGTTTCCATAGCGATGTAGCTTATGGATCTCGTGTATTAGGTTCCTTATTCGCCGTAGACGAAGCGTATACGCTCCGTTTCAATTCCCGAGTCTACAAGACATAAGGTGAGGATTTTAGATGCTTTGATTGACGGTTCCCAACGCTTTCAATGTCGTTTAATAGTAGATTCTTGACGGCATCGCCGTTTGACATGTACAAAATGCTCTCCGTTTCCCGTTTCGTAAATTAACGAAGAATATGAGATTTAGGGCATTTTAGTCATTTGTAGGAAGTACGGTCTACATGCATATTTTGCTGACGTGATTGACATGGTTTGTCGCCGCATTAGAGAGTTAGGAATGATTGCATAATCAGTTTGGCGAAGAGATTCGCCAAGTTGCGCACTTTGGGTCGACATACTATATGTGGACTTAAGTGTGTAGTGTATGTGTTTGTATAAATGCTTGTACTAGTATGTATTGTATTGAATGATGTTATGTAGTAGTTTGAGGTTGATTTCATGATTAAAATACTGACCTAAATGATTTCCTACATGTTGACCTTATGCATGATTGCATTACATGCATAGGAAGTATGCCTTGAAGATTTGCTTAAGTTGATTATGCATGGAAGGTATGCCTTGAAGATTTGCTTAAGTTGATTATGCATGGGAGGTATGCCTTGAAGATTTGCTTAAGTTGAATGTTATAACATGTGTTAACATGCTCACATGATGTATTTCAATTCCAATGCCCTGGTATACAGTGTTAATGTAATTCCATAGATGTGTGGGACTAGACTTAGTCCAGGCAGTCGGTAACCGAGCGAATTCGTGGCTGACTGGTCATAGCCACGAACGATGCGTCGATGAACGTGATTCGTGTTGAGAGTTGGCGGTAGTGGTTAGGCCACGCGAAGTGTTTTACGCACTTCATGTCGTTTAACTTGAGATGCGATCGCACTAGTCGAGCCCGTCAAGTAACCCGACTGGCCGATGTATGTTCACCTTGCATGTATCATAACTGCTTGAACCTAGGGTACTGAACTTACCATTGTAAACCCTATTAACCATGGTACCTTGATCCACGAAGACTCATGAGCCGGGCATGGTGGTATGGGACACCGTGGTCGAGCTGTCGGCCTACGCTGGGGCCACAAACCTCCCTGTAGTGACCAATGAGCACCTTGACTCGTGAGCAGATTATGGTGGTATGGGACACTATATTCTAGCTGTCGGCCTACACTGATCAGGCGACGAGCCCTTTGTAGTGACCGCGAGCGTATTCTGAGTCCACGGGAGGCGACGACCCTTCCGTGCAGTAGAGTACAGTAGGCCTGTATTGATAAGGTGATGGGGGAGCGGTGCAACGAGTGCGAGCAACAGCCCTGGCAGCCCTTGCATCGACCTACGAAATATACATCGTATGAGATTACTAGGAGTGACGACCCTAGACAGGATCCGTGTTGGGATTGATACAAGGGAAGTACCTTAGTTTCCCAATCCTGCTGTTTGAATGGACTAATAACAACTTGGTAATCATATCACCATAGCATTGCATGTGCCTGGAAGATGTGGAGCACTCTAGGGAGTGTGGCATGCCGCGGTCGTAAGATGTTGCCGCATGAGGGTGATCGTCGGTGAGGGCATACATCACGTCATGTCATCTTGCATTAACAACAGTATTAGGATTGTCTGATTTACTGCTTTACTATTATCGCGTGATTGAATTGTGAACATGCTAATCCTTGCTCTCTTATCCCACTGAGTTGATCACTCACTCCCACGTTACGGGATGGTGTTTCCGGACACCCACCAGTCCCTTTTGTAATTGCAGATGATGGCGCGGCCTGTGAGGCGGAGCTGGACTTGATGATGAGAAGGAGGATTCCTCCTTTATGCGTGTTCTGATTGACGGGATTGCAGGGAGGTTGATTAGATACTTTGACATTTGTCATTTTGAATTTTTAGCGCCCTCATGTATATTCATTTTGTTTACTTTTGAAGTATACATGTATGTGTATAACCTGGTAATATATCCACACTCTGGAGACATACAACAGTTTATATACGTTATACATTCTATTACAGTCTTCCGCTTGCAAATTTCACTGTCTCTGGAGTATGATATGCTGTTCTGGCTTAATCTCACTCATGTTTGATACATTATCACAGACAACATTCAATCATACATATCCATGTTGCATAAATAACATTTTGGAACTCGGGAGTTGGGTTTTTGCTCGACCCCCCGATTTTCGGGATGTTACATATAACCTAAACCAAAACCAAAACCTATAACCTAAACCCAAACTCATTCTCAAATCTAAAAACCTATAACCTATAACCCAAACTAAAACCTATAACTTAAACCAAAACCAAAACCTATAACCTAAACCCGAACCTATTCTCAAATCTCAAAACCTTTAACCTTAACCTAATCATATAATCTAAACTCGAATCCCTAAACCTTAACCTATAACCTAACCTAAAACTATTCCCAAATCCCAAAACCTATAACCTAAATCTAACTTTTTCCTAAACCTATAACCTAAACTCAAATCCCTAAACCTGAACCAACACCTAATCTTAATCTCAACTCCCTAACCTAAACTTGAAAACCCAAACACTTAAACCCAATCCCGAACCTGAACCCGATTTCCTAAACCTAAACCATAACCCATTCTCAATTCCCTAAAGCTATAACCTATAACCTATAACCTATAACCTAAACCTAAACCTAAACTTGAACCTAAACCTATAACCTTTCCCTAAACCTTTAACCTAAACCTAAACTTAAAACCTAAATGTATTCTCAAATCCTTAAACCCAAACCTACACCTAATCTTAATCCTAATCTTAACTCCTTAACCTAAACTTAAACTTGAAAACCAAACCTAAACCTGATCCTGAACCCAAACCCGATTTCTTAAACCTAAACCTTAACCTATAATCAAGTTCCCAAAAGCTATAACCTCTAACCTAAACCTAAACCTATAACTTAAACCTAAACCTAAACCTTAACCTTAACCTAAACCTATAACTTGAACCTAAACCAAAACCTATAGCCTAAACTTAACCATTAACCTATAACCTAAACTTAATTATAACCTATAGCCTAACCTTAACCTAAACCTTAACCTAAACCTATAACCTAAACCTAAATCAAAACCTATAATCATATGGTGAGACCATTTCTTTTGTGTCAATTTCATTCTTCTTTGATTTTTTTTTAATTCATTAAGAAAAAAAAGTGGTTATACATGATGTACTTCTTTCACTTTGTCTTTCTTTTCCCCAATGGGCATTCTAATTTATAAATGACATGACTGTTTGTAAGATGATAGAATATATGAAGCTATTGAAATTTCATGGTGAAGTCGAGCACATTTCTCTAATGAAGCCAAAGATTTATATTTTCATCATTATTGTAATTGTAATTGATTGAATGAATTGGATTGTAATTTGATCGAATGAAGGATTGTAATCAAATGAATGAATGATTGTAATTGAATGAATGAATGATTGTACAAGTGGTAATTGAATGAACAAATGATTATATATAATTTTTTAACGTACAAAATAGCTATGGATATTGACCGTAGCCACTAATCTGACAGGTGTAGCCTTTATTAAATTTGGCATATTGCTATGGACTTTTGACTACAAATAATATTCGTACTTATATGAAGTTTTCGCTACAGATATAATTGCTACGGCTTATATCCGTAGCTGTTGTAACCTATAGCTACGGATTAAATCCGTAGCCATAGGTTCCAGACCTATTGTTATAGCACCTACGACTACGGTCGTGCCACGGAGTAGCTACGGACTAAAATTGTAGCCATAGGTCTATGGCTATAGATTTTATCCGTAGCCTTTGCCCAATTTTCTGGTAGTGTACATGAGTCACACTATCCAGTCATGCAACAATCCTACGCGTACGACGCGATAATGTGGGCACTCCGTCTTATAAGGAGTCCTGTAAATAGTCTGCCTAATGGCGTATGCAATGATCAGTCACTACTCATATTAAGCATACATATGATGCGTATGGCATGAGTCATGGAATTATACTAAGCATGTTATAAAGTAATGAACTATCCTTACAATGCAGATGAGCCTAGACAGTCTATACTCAACAAGTATGGGCCTATCAATGGGCCCTAGGGAGAGTTATAATGTGACATTTAACCAACATTATTCTTACAATGTGGACGTCAAACCAACATTGCTCCCAAGGCATGGCCCGCCATAAATGTCATTACATAACCCATGGTGGAATCACACAATACAATAAACCTTGTATACATCCCATTGGGTCTTGAATACATCAAATGGGCCTCATCATATGGTCCTCATAAAGATCACAGTTGGCCTCAATAACGGGCCTTGAATACATCGCAATGGGTTTCAACCCACGGGCCTTACATCACAATGGGCCTCAACCCATGGGCCCTAATTACATCGCAATGGGCCTCAACCCACGGGCCCCTATACATCACAATGGACCTCAACCCATTGGCCCTAATACATCATAATGGACCTTAACCCACGGACCCCAAATACATCACAATGGGCCTCCTAAATAGGTCATAAATACGCAACAAGTGGGCCCTACACATGAGCCTTTTTACATCACAAGTGGCCCTGCACATGGGACTCATATGCATCAAATAGGCCACGCATCTGGGCCTCAAATACATCAAATGGGCCTTATGCCTGGGTGCCAATTACATCACGTCGAACCTCATTAAATGGGTCGCACGTACAACTCATTAAGGTGGGCCCTACACATTCCAAATAAGCCCCATCAGATGGACAATGTGCTTGTTATACACACACCTAGGTGGGGCCGCATAAGTGGATGACATAGATGAAACATGTACAACATGGTGTGCCATACAATGAAATGGGGCCCACAGCCCAATAAAATAGCTGAAAAGTGTGGGTATAATAGACACATCATAGTGGGACCTAAGACTTAAAAATCAAGTCAATCCATGACTTGTGTGGGCCACACCAAGTACACAATTAAGAGGTTTAGCCTCCATTAAAACATTCACAAGCATTAGTTGGACCCACCAAGCTGTGGTTCACAAATCCATCCCATTCATAAGTTAACATATTGATAAATGAAGTGACGACAATTACCAGTTTACTAGAAACTACTGTGACTCTTAAAAGTTTTGAATGGTGAATGTCACTGTCCACATAGATGGTGGGGTCTACTTGAACCTTAGATCTGACTCATTTTTAGTCTCAAGCCCTAAAATAAGCTTTCAAAATGGTTAGATAGATTGGATGCAACACATGCATGATGGTGGGGCCCACTGTCCAGTGGTGTGGATGGTGTGGGTAAAACACATACACCGTGGTGGGTTCCACCGTCCAATGGCGTGGTCGGTGTGAATAAAACATATACATCATTGGTTCCTGCCAAATGGATGATGGTGTGGGTATACATGCATACATCAATGGGTCCCACATGGGGCCCACCATAATGTTTATCTGACATCCAATCTATTGATAGGGTCACATAGACCAGATGAAGAGGAAAAATAAATATCAAAATGATCCAAAACTTCTGACCCAAAAAGGGTTTCAATGGCAGATGTACAATCCTATTGTTTGCAGCATGGTTCACCTAACAGACAATGTGGATATAGAACAAATACATCACAAGTGGGTCCCACCGTCCAGTGTTGTGGACGGTGGATAGAACACATACATTATTAGGTGGGGCCAGCGTTGGGACCTCCCAGCCTCCCACACCAAGCGCAGTAGGCACTGAACATCTCTGGACGTCATCAGTAACCCTGCTGTTATATTATTATCATTATATTTTTTTTAAGATATTTTTCTGCAGTTTTCTAAAGGTGGGGCCCACATCAACAAAATCCACCCCACCCATTAGTTTTTACTGCTTAAGATGGACCAAACGAGCCTAATATTCGATAGGTTTCAGTGTACAGAAACGTCAGAGAGGGTTTTAACGGTAAAAACCACTGTTCTCTATATTATGGCCCGCCAGAAAATCGAATTGACTTCATTTTTCAATTCAACGCCTAAATGCAATGGACGGCTTGGATCAAGTACATACATCAAGGTGGGGGCTGCATGAGCGGCCCACCCAAAAATCTAAAAATCTCTTCTTCTTCTTCTTTTAGCTGTTACCATTAGTACACCAACTGTCAGCTCACACTTCACTTGTGTGGCAACATCAGCTATATGTCCTAGAAGGGGGGGGGGGGGGGGGGGGGGGTGAATTGGACAACCTTACACAATGCTGAAATTAAATCAATCTCAATAAACAAGCATTGAGAGGTTGATACAAATTCAGTTCTAAGGACAACCTTACACCATAATAAACAAGGACTTATGGTAGGACAACCTTATTTCTTGAACGTCTTTTGAATCAAGAACTCAATCTAAAAATAAATAGAAAGGAATTGTAATCTTAAGAATTGATTATTCTAGGGACAACCATGTACCATAAAAATGGCAGGGCAACCTTACTAGAATAATTACTGAAATTGAAGCATAGATTGATAAAAGTATAGCAAGAGATAAAATGCTGAAATAAAACTCTAAATTATTACAACACTCCCACACTTGCTTGAAATGTAAATTGTTACAGCATTCACATCCAAATGTACATTCCACATAACTGAATAATGAAAGATAAAGAATTAAGCATGCATTCAATCCACAAGACAAGGAGTTATAGTGGTTTGCCTCTGTGTACACCAACTGTTAAAAAAATAGCCACACAGAATGCTACTCCACTCCTAATATCCTCACACAGGGATATTAGCGTTCACTATCAAAATAGGTTTCACAGGTTCACCTAAAACCTTCACAATTGTGTCTTTTTAACTTGGGCTTACACAATCCAAAAACCCACACTATTCTAAGTTTTCTAGCTCTCCTCAGATAACCACACAAATGGAATTTTTCTAGCGAATCCCAAATAAAAATTAAAAGAATGGAAATTTTATAGAATTGTAGAATACCTGAATTTCTCCTCTTGTAGCATCCCGGAAGAACCAATTGGAGTAGATGTTCGGATATGAAAGTTCAATGTCCAATACTCACTTTACAATGGTTCTAAGTTCTAATTGATTTTAAATTAAATTAGACTGGGCTAGCTTTATTTTATTTTAATTCCCAAAAGAAGGAAAGCAATATTTCTTCTTTTCAAATCAGATTGGAATAATGAATCAAATCAAATAGTAAAAAGCTAATAAAAGGAAATAGAATTATGCATAATATAACTTAAGAACAGACACAAACTTATCTCAGAGTGGAGCTTTGAATTCACTTAATTTTCGATGAATAACTCTGAAATTCGTGTGCTATTTATAGCTGCAGAAATTCATCTTCGATTGGTCTTAGGGTCACCACAGTCAGAGAGGGTTTTCTGCAGTTAATTGGTAGTTCACCTTCTTGTCTCGAAGTGTTGACGTGGTGTCTTGAACATATTTAACAAGATGCAAATACAAGACACATATAGAGGTTTTGACACAAAAAATTTGACAACCAAAAAGGATTCAAACCATAGCACTTACAATCTCTCCCTTTGTCAAATTTGTGACAAAACACACTCGTATAGTTTAATGCACATCATAAGCATACATCACATCATAAGCATACATCACAAGCATCAATAAAGAATCATGCACCAGTTGTCATGAGAAGATAACCAAGCATAATACATCATCTTGTAAGATTACAAACTCAAGTTTACCAACTCAACTCAAGTTTACCAACTCCCCCTGAGTAGTACACCTACCAATCAATCATCATATGCCAATCATAAAAAATCCCACAATTCTCTCCCTTTTTGTCAAAAATAGGACAAAGGAAGAATAAAAGACAGGATAATTAATAAACGAGTCAGAATATCATATCATAAAACGTTATCAAGTCAAGTCAAATAAACTCAGTCACAAAAGCAGAGATAAATCAAAGTCTGATAGTTATTATAAACCAAAGAGTAAAATCCTCAATCTGATCCAGAAGGAGTAGGTACGGTAGGATCTATTTGATGAAAGCCTTTTTGTAAGTTCCTAAAATACTTACACATATTTTTAAATTGAGCATTGTGTCCAACATTCGTCTGTTCTACCTTCTCCTCTAATGCACTCAAACGTGCATCAAAATCAGATGGCTCATAGTCAGGATCATTCCCAAAGTCAAAATCAATTTCATTAAAAATATCGTCCATATTGATATCGTCTGGAGGAAGAGAATCACCCTCTTCATCATTTCCAGCTTCAGCAGTAGCTCCACCCACACCAATATCAACTTGTCCTTGAGCCAACTCCAACTTCATTTTGTTTATGTTGGAGTTGTTGAATATAAGGTGTCGGATAGGAGCCTCTCCAACAGGCATAGCTACTAACATGTGAGTGGCTAACACATTCATCAGATACCCAAATCGAATATCACTATGACCAGGATGAATACGGAATTGAATGATAAAGTAACAAATCAAAGAGGGCAAACAGATATTAGCACCAGTAACGATTGAGTACAAAATGCGAACCATAAACAGAGTCAATTCATTCTTGTTACCTAAGCGGGGATACAGATTAGAGGTGAAGATACGATGTAAGACTCTGGATCTGGGCAACAAGTATCTGGTTGCGAGGGCATTCCTAGTGTGATTCCATAGTGTATCCATGTTACACAATGTTCTAGTATAAATGTATTTTTCAGATTCCGACACTTTCTCAGCAAGTGTGCTAGGATGAATACCATCATCATTTACTGAAATATCCATAAGGCCTGAGATTAAATGTCGATCAATAGGAAAAGGCCCTTCTCTAGTAGCAATAGTAAAAGTCAGTTTCTCAGTAGAAAATTCAGTAATGCACGCAACCATGGCCTGCGCTATGGACTGGTATGCCGGCCCGCGCCAGCGTAAAATCTTTTCCCATCCTACAGATTGAAGGAGAGGAAAAAGATTGAAAGGAGCGACATGGTTGAAATCAACGGCCTTTTCTACAATCACGTTTCACATACGCAAATCACGAACATACGTTGGATCATCTTCGGGAGCCCTAAGATGGCGTCTGGTGATAACATTTGGTCTAGAAGAAGAAGCATCTCTAGAATTCTTCTTTTTAGCTCTAGGGTCCATTTTATTGAAGAAATACAAGAAATTTTAAGAAAATAGAGATGAGTTTCTCTAGAATCATCAAATGAGGAAGAAAACCCAAAAAACTTGAAGAAAGAGTTGAAATAGATAACAATAATCAAGAAATTGAAGAGAAAAGACAATGATTCTTCAAGAAAAACAAGCAAAATGCTCAAACCTGAAGAAATCGAACACAGGGGTTCGACTAGTCGTAGCACGGCTCGTTGGAGAAGAGGGTTAGAATGAAGAGGAAGAAGTTTTTCCCTAAAATAAGGGTGATCAGCGCGCTACACGACTGGTCGTAGGTCACCCTCGACCGGTCGTGACATGACTGGTCGAGTACGTCCTCGACTAGTCGTGTACCATAAAAATATGTAATTTTCATCAAAATTTGAAATAAAAATCATTAATATATTAATATATATACACTATACTACAGAGATGCATAATCAATCATTTTAAATTACACATACTAAGATCAAATTTTAATTTATTAAACTTACTTTTTTCGAGCGGTTTAGTGAATATGTCAGCAAGTTGAGTCTCAGTAGGTATGTATTCTAAGTATATTACTTTTTCTTCCATTAATTCATGAATATAATGAAATCTAATGTCAATGTGCTTAGTACGTGAATGCTGATTGGGTTTTTCAAAATATTTATCGCACTGGAATTATCACAGTATAAAATCATTGAATCATGTGCGATACCATAATCACTCAACATTCGTTTCATCCAAACCAGCTGTGTACATGCATTTCCAACTGCAATGTATTCAGCCTCAGCAGTTGAGAGTGATATGGAACTTTGCTTCTTGCTAAACCAAGAAACCAAGTAGTTTCCAATGTAAAAAAAACCACCACTGGTTGATTTTCTGTCATCGATATTACCAGCCCAATCAGCATCTGAATACCCAGCCAATTGAACACTAGTATCATAAGGATACCAAAGACCCAAATTAACTAAACTTGTGACATATCTAATAATTTGCTTAAGAGCAGTTAAGTGAGATTCTTTAGGATTAGACTGATATCTAGTGCAAATTCCAACACTTAAAGCAATATCAGGTCTACTAGCAGTTAAGTAAAGCAAACTACCAATCATGCTACGATACAATTTAGGATCTACATCTTTACCTGTAGAGTCTTTTGAAAGTCTTAGAGTTGAACTCATAGGAGTATCAAAATTCTTACCATTCTTAAATTCGAACCTCTTAATCAAGTTCAAAGCATATTTAGTTTGTGAAATGAAAATTCTATCAGGTTGTTGTTTTACTTGTAACCCTAGAAAATAATTTAATTCCCTAAACATACTCATTTTGAATTCAAATTTCATTAGATCTGCAAACTCAATAGTCATGTTAGTACAAGTTGATCCATAAATTATATCATCAATATAGATTTGAACCATTAGAATATCATCGTTATGTTTCTTAACAAAGAGCGTCTTATCGACACTGCCCATTTAAAAATTGTGACTCAGTAAAAACTTTGTCAATTTTTTGTACCATGCCCTAGGAGCTTGTTTCAAACCATAGAGAGCTTTTTTAAGGCGGTATACATGACTAGTAAACTTAGGGTCTTCAAACCCTGTAGGTTGTTCAACATATACCTCTTCATATAAATCGCCATTTAAAAAGGTACTCTTCACATCCATTTAAAAAATTTTAAACTTCCTAAAACATGCGATGGATATAAAAAGTCTAATTGATTCAAGGCGAGCAACTGGCGCAAACGTTTCATCGTAATCGATGCCTTCAATTTAAGTGTACCCTTGTACAACCAGTCATGCCTTGTTTCGAATTATATTTCCCAGTTCATCAGACTTATTTTTGAAAATCTACTTTGTTCTAATTATGTGTTTATCTTTAAGTCTAGGAACAAGATACCAGACATCATTACGAATAAATTGATTAAGTTCTTCCTGTATCGCAACTATCTAGTTTTCATCAGAAAGTGTTTCTTTTACATTTACAGGTTCAATCTGGGATTAAAACATACGTAATTACATATGTCTTCAATTTGTCTATGAGTGCGCACACAAATAAGAGGGTTTCCAAGAATTTGAGTAGTTGGATGATCTTTAACAGTCCTTAATTCAGAATTAAGTTCACTTGATGAAGTATCTGATTTTTCAATTACAAGAACTTCATCATTGTCTGAACTAGGGGCAGGTGTATTCAAGTGATCATCAATGACCACATTAATTGACTCTTGAATCACACCAGTCATGTTGTTCAATATATGATAAGCACGACTGTTTAAAGAATATTCTAAAAAGGTCCCTTCGTCACTTTTAGTGTCAAACTTTTCCAAGTTTTCACGATAACGCAAAATGTAACACTTGCTGCCAAAAACATAAAAGCATTTGACAGTAGGCTTTTTGTCAAACCACATTTCATAAGCCATTTTATTATTTGATTTACAAGTATAAACACGGTTAATAATGTAGCAGGCAGTATTTACTGCTTCAGCCCATAGATTTCTAGGGAGTTTCATGCTATTCAACATAACATTTCCTATTTCTTGAAGCACTCTATTTTTCCTTTCCACAATACCATTTTGTTGTGGTGTTTTGGGCGCAGAGAATTCATGTGATATTCTCTGATCGCTACAAAATTTTTCAAAACCGCTATTTTCAAATTCGGATCCATGATCACTACGGATCTTACTGACTTGAGAACATTTTTCAGTTTGGATTCATTTGATGATCTTTTTCACTTCATCAAGGGTTTCTGATTTGTCTCTTAAAAATGAAACCCAAGTGTATCTTGTATAATCATCTACAATAACCAAGATGTATTTTTTGCCGCCTCGACTTTCCATTCTAGTTGGTCCTATAAGATCCATGTGGAGAAGCTCGAGTGGTCTTGATGTGGCATTGGAGTTCACGTTTTTGTGAGAGCTCCTAGTTTGTTTACCGTACTAGCATTCACCATATATTTTGTCTATTTTTTGAAACTTAGGTAGACCTCTAATTAGTTCTCCTTTTTCTCAATCTGTATAAATTTCGGTAGTGCACATGTCCAAGGTGTTTATGCCAAAATTCTGTCTCATTGGTATAGACCATGTAGCACTTTTGGTTAGATGAGCTACCATCACTTACTATATAGCAGTTTTCAGAAGTTCTGCGACCAGTTAATATTACAGAACCCTTTCTGCTTATGATCTCACAACCTTAAATGAAAATTTTCACACTATGGTTGTTATCGCATATTTGAGATATGCTTAATAGGTTGTGTTTTAGCCCCTCAACATATAGAACATCTTTAAATAAAGGAAGGTTGTGAAGTTGAACCGTACCTTTGCCAATAATATTACAATTACTTCCATCACCAAATGTGACTGACCCATCAGTCATATCTTTAAGATCAGTGAATAAAGCTTTGTCTCCTGTCATATGTCTGGAGCATCCACTATCTAAGTGTGAGACCCGACCCAAGTTTGCATGTGTGCATGTGTGTGTGTAAGTGTGCATTTCATTTCTTGTGGTCTCGCGGTACTATCGGTTGAATTTCGGTGACCTGCGACCCTCAGATAGTGTTACGGTCATCCTTGAGTCCGGTCATGTAGACCCGACTCGGATGAAGCTGAGATCTATGCCATTACGACCGCATTGTTGTCGTGGTTCCAACGCCGCGTCTTGTGCGTCCATCCGATATGTGGATCATAAGTTGTGTACGTTTCATTCTATGGCCCTTGATTTCGATCATGTGGCCCACCTTGGAGTGGTGCATGTGGCCCACACTCCCTCTTTTACACAAGTTCCAACACACACTACACACACCACCTAAATCTCCATAACTCACACTACCAAGACCTCACACACCACCCACACCTAACCTACCCTAGCAACATTGTTTGTATCACCATAGGTTAATGATTACTTTCTTTAAAAAGATTTTTTCTCTCTTTTCCTCTCATTTCTCTCTCTCTTTTCTTCTTCTTTAGCAATTTTCCTCCATTTCTCCAGCCCATTTTCCTCCATTTTTTCAGCCTCCTTCCTCCTTAATCCCTCACCATCTAACCCTTGAAACCTCATCTCCACCATTGATCCATCTCCCTTGGTGCTAAAGGACCTTAGTGTGAAAGTTTGGTGGTCATCTTTGAGGTGGGTGCCTCTTTAGATGTAAAAAATCTATTTTCTATAGCCTTGATGTTTTCTTTTCTTCATGATAGAAGTTTAGGACCCACCAATCAATGGTGGAGATCCTACACAATCCCATGGTTGTGGCTTAATGGCCTATCTTATGCATGCATGATCCATGCATGGGGCCTTTCTCTATGGGCCCCATCATGACCATTTTTTTTCATATCATATTATGTTTCGGTCATCTAGACCTTATAACCATGGTGGGGATGGCATCTTCACTATACATTTTAATTATATGCCATGCATGTGCAAGATTCATGTTATAAATGTAAATCTATGTATGATGTATGGGTGCGATTGATCTAAGGAAGGCTCAATAGTGGTGGAGCCCTTTCTCTATGGCCGGATTGTCCTTCTATCTCTCTTTTCTCTCATTTTATTTCCTGATGTGTGTGGCTTATTTGGTGGGCCTAGGACATCCATAAATTTCAGCAAGGTGGGATGCCCAAACTTCCCATTGTTTGATTTTGGGTGTCCTACTTGCTGCCTTAATTATGCATGCAAGGTGTGTTAGCTTTAGATTATGATATGAAAATTTGTGGGGCCCACTAAGGAAGGCCACACCATCCTCCATTAATGTGTTTTTCTTTTTATTTAACCTATATAATAAATTTTATCTAAGTACATGTTGCTGTCCAGAATTTTCTAGATAATTTCTGGTTATTTTTTTTGGACCAGATTTTGAGACTATTTGAGTGACTATTCATACCCATAAAATATACTTTTCTAAAAGGTGGAGATCTCCTCTTGATGTTCCCTAAATTTCAGCTCCATCTGGCCTTGATTGAGGTCCCAAAGGTATGGTCCAAGTGAGGTGGACAGTCTGGATTTTCTACACTATTCCAGCAACATTCCACCATGGACAGTTAGATTTCTGAAATTTATTAAAATACCAATAGGTGTTTAAAAATTATAAAAATTTATTTAGGGGTTTCCTACTCAAGGTAGGACCCACCTAGAAAATTTGGGGGCTAATGGACACCTGTACGTACCATAGTGGTGGCTGGACTGGCCCACTATAATATACTGTCCAGATCAGTTCGATTTTTAGGATAGATTGATTTATCTAAATGAATTAAAAAATTTATAGGTGTCTAAAAATTCTAAAATTTTGTAAAGATGTGATCTACTCATGGTAGGACCCACCTACCAAATTTCAGAACCAATGGACCCCTGTACACACCGTGGCAAGGGCCGGACAGGCCCATCACGTTGGGACGTTCGGGTCTGTCTGATTTCATGGACAGTTTATTTTGTTTAAACTAATTAAAATACTTATAAATATCTAAAAAATTTGAACTTTTGTGGGGGTGTGGCCCACATATGGAAGTATCACTCTGTAAAATTTTAGCCTCAAATGACCCCTTTAGGGCATTCAAAAAAATGGTCCAAGATGCCTGGACTCCCAATTTTTCTGTTGTGCAGTCCAACAATATGCTTGATAAAAACCAAAATTCAAAAATATTTCTCTTGATGGTGGGCCATATTTTTGGGTTTCCTCTCATTGTATTCATGATGAGGGGCCATGGCCCTCAATTTCCAGAGTTTTAGAGGCCTTGGGCCCACTCCAATGGAGTGCCCAAATTTAGGACAACAACATGTTATAATTATGCTTGGACTTGGGCTGAAATTTTGAGGAGTGAGGCCCACCACATTTATGAAGGTATTAGAGGAGATAATTGATACCTTCAGTTTCTTAAATTTTGGGCTTAATAAATGCACTTTTGAGGCCCACCACAGTTAAATTTAATTGGGTCCATGAATGTAGCTAGTTGTTAAACTCCTTAGGCCCAATTGGGTTGGAACTTTTCAGATAGACCCATTGAACTATTGGGTCATTTTACTATACTATTATGTTGGGTTAGTGGGCCAGATTACACTAGTAGATAGGCCCTTGATTGCCTATCAAATCAACTTTATACTTGGGCCAAGTTGTAGGCCTAACACACTTGACTAAGAGCATGACATTTACCCATGTGGTTTGAGCAATGGGCCGCCCACTAGGCCACCATAATATATGGGATTAGTGACCTTTATGTTCGGCCCTAACCTTTCCCTTATGGGCCCATAGTGTTATATATGAGTTGGGTTATGTGTGTTCTTCTTGAACCCATATTTTGGGTAGGCCTTGGGCCGCCCTTTCTGAAGCCCAACATGAGTTTTGTGGTATAATTATGGCTTCTCATTTCTTATTTTTGATGTTACATGAGCCTTGGTCCTTGATTCATGATCAATTAGAGATGGGCTACCTCTTAGGGACCAATTGTGGTTGGATGTCCACGTTGGTGGCCTTAAGGTAGGCCCATGGGCTTCTATGGGTGGTTAAAGGCCCACCATAGAACTTTGCTAAGCCATCTCACTATTTAGGCCCATACTATTGTTCTCCTTAGTCTTGTGGGCTACCCCAGGTATATGGGCCCCCACTAGAGGTTGTATTCCTTATGAGGAATTAGTTAAGTACTTAGACCCTTCATGGTTAGGTAGAGAGTTCATCTCCACCGTATTGGCACCCTTATTCATCTTCATGGTCCACTCTCATACACATCATATGCATGCTTGGTTGAGGAATGATTGGCCATGGTTGTGGCATTGTGTAGGACATGTTGGTATCTCCCTGAGAGATGAATGCTTGGGATTGATGCATGGGTGATTGTGTGATTCATGCATCTGGCATTGCATAGGATATAGATATCTGCCCTTACTTTATCAGGGCCTTACCTCCACAGGGATATTCATGGATGGTCGTATGTGTGGACACCGAAAATATTAGTTGAGCATACCGGGTGCATACGATGCCCATGGTTAAAATTTCCAAAACTTCCATGGTACCAAGGATCTGCTCCATCGCCATGACTGGGTGGAATACATGAGTGTACGAGGGCCTTATACCGTTAGGCTGCGACTCCCACTGTCGTGTAGTCGGTTGGATAGGGGTGTGGCCTTACCTGCCTGGTGTGTAGTGGGCATTGCTAGGCTGAGTCTGACCAGCTCGTAAATGGGTCCACTACCGTCAGGCCTTGTTGGTGATTGGCTGTCCACAAGTGGGTAGTGAGGTCTCTTATGCTCGTTTGACTGTGCGGGGTCTGTAGAGTGATAGTCATTCAGCAGTGTAATGGACCTCGGTGATTTCTTATGATTGAAAATGTACTTGACTTATGATTTGGATATAAGCACTGGCATTACTTGCATCGCATTTGCATTGGTTGTACAAGCCCCCTTTATGCATTGCCTTGGTTTGACATCCAGTACTCATTACATCATATTCATGATAAGCCTTGGTAAGGTTAGTGATTTTCCCATTGAGCACATTTCCCTTCTTGCATCTCCTACTATTCTTCTGTGCACCATTGTCACACACTTTTACTACCCTCTAAGCTTCTATAAGCTTATGCACGATTAATACGTGCAGGAGATTCTAGGCAGGCATCGTAGCAGCAGTGCGTGGAGTAGAGCTGACCTTTTGAGGACTCCAGTGTTGCCAACCTTTCCCTCTTCTTCTTTTATCTCATGTATGTCCTTTGGACCTTATGGATGATTGTAAAAGCTTAAATTCTTAGTGGATTTTGTGATGTGTTCCTTTATTATTCTCAGATGTATTTGCTGTGATCTTGGGTATGCTCATATTGGTAATGATTATACTGTAATGAAAATCCTCCTTATAGGATCCCAGGATCAGAACTTGCCTCAGGAGCCAAGAATGGGCTACTATGGAGGCTGTTACGGCCAGAACCGGCTATCGGGTCCCTTGTGATTCCGGTTACCGAGTCTGGGGCGTGACAGGAGTTGGTATCAGAGCATAGCAAGTAATTCTGGAATGACTCTAGGGAACATCACATGTCTGCCAAGAACATGGGACAAGTAGTGTCCCGAGATCCTTCCTTTCGTTCCGTATTGAGCCTGTAACTGACCTGATTCCTTACATCGTCTTTATTTTGTAGACGATGCCGCGTGGTCGTGACACTCGTGGTCGTGGCGCCCGTGGTCGTGGCGCCCGTGGGCGAGGCACTCGAGGTACCCATCCTACTCGAGCACGTCCTGCTCCAGTAGTTGAGGATCCGATTCCTGAGGTCCCGATCCGGCCTGTTCCTCCAGTTGAGCCCGTAGCGCCTGTACCTCCAGTTGCTCCGGTTCCCCCACCTATTCCCCCTACTCAGCCTGCTGTTCCAGTTACTGAGGCTCCTACCCCGTCGGCTGCACCCGTGCCTCCGCCTGAGGCGAGTGCCGCCCCTACCTTTTCGACAGTACCTATAGGAGCTGAGCATTTTCAGCAGTTGATGCATCTTGTTGCCACCGCATTGCAGACCCGTCAGCCAGCTACCGCTGAGGTTTCCAGGCGGTCTGACTTACCCCATGCTAGTGCCATAGCCCGAGAGTTCCGACAGCATGATCCCCCGAGGTTTAGTGGTGATCCTGACCCTTATGCCGACGAGGCTTGGCGCACTGAGGTTGAGAGGATTTTTGACACTATACAGTGTCCTGCAGGCCAGAGAGTATCCCTTGCGACCTATCTCCTTCAGGGTGAGGCTCGTCATTGGTGGTCATCCATATCTAGGATGGTTGGACCTCAGTTCGTTTGGACATAGGAGGAGTTCGTGACCCGTTTCGACAAAAAGTTTTTCCCTGAACATGTTCATATCTAGCGGGCGATTGAGTTTGAGACCCTAGTGCAGGGTGATATGACTGTATCTCAGTATGAGGCCCGTTTCTTGGCCTTGTCTAGATTTGCTCCTCATCTGACCAGTGATGAGAAGATGAGAGCCCGTCGTTTTGTGACTGGTTTACGCCCTGCCCTTCGCAGCCATGTTGTAGGGCATTGCTTGGAGACGTTCGACCAGGTTGTGCATCGAGCACTAGTTTATGAGGAGGACTGGGCTATGACCCAAAGGTCGAGAGAGCAGAGTTCCGGTGGAGGCTGGAAGAGGAGAGTACCAGCCGACAGTTCCAGGCAGCACCGTCAGCAGAGACGGAGAGGCAGATCAGGATTTCGACAGCCCGCGGTTCAGACAGTGGCTTTTTCATCATCTTCGTCACCGCCAGCAGCCTCATCTTCTGGCCCCTTTTCAGGTGTATGCTTCGGCTGTGGACAGACTGGGCATCGGAGGCGTGAGAGCCCTCTCCCCATTCAGCAGCAGAAGCCACCGCGGTTGCCTCCTCCTCGTCCTCCTCAGCAGCAGCAGAGAGCTCAGCTTCCACCCCCCGCTCCTAGGGCTCCTCCTCAGCAGCAGAGGCATCTAGGCAGACCTCCTCAGCAGAGACAGTAGCAGCAGCGACAGCAGCAGTAACAGCATCAGTAGAGGGGATATCCATATGTTGTTCGATCCTTAGGTCTAGTGTATATAGCAGCCCAGCAGGCTCAGACTCAGGACCATCAGTCTTCCAGATTTCTTCCCCTACCAGCTCAGGGCCGCTTTTATTCTGCGCAGCAGGCGCCAGGCCAGGACCCTCAGTCGTCGACCGGTGGAGTCATTGAGGGTATTCTTCTTGTTTCTACTTGCATTGCTCATGTTTTGTTTGATTCTGGTGCTTCCCATTCATTTGTGGCCGAGCAGTTTTACCGATCGACCGGTATTCCATCGGAGTCCGTGTCCGAGGCCTTGACCGTTTTGACTCTCATGGGGAAGTCTGTGATATTGACCTGTCGCTGTCCTTCTTACCCGGTGTTAGTGGGTGAGATGTTCCTTCCTGCCGATTTGTTCGTGATGTCGATGGTAGGATTTAATGTGATTCTAGGTATGGACTGGCTTGCGGAGTATCGTTCCATCTTAGACTGTGCTGCGAGGACAGTTACATTTCATATTCCAGGCTTGCCAGTGTTTCAGTTCGTCGTCGAGACTAGAAGAGAGCTGTTATCTAGCTTCTTAGCTTCAGTCATTGAGGATTCTGTGGCAGAGAGTATTGAGCAGCTGTCAGTTGTTTATGAGTACCCGGATGTGTTTCAGGACATTCCAGGTTTATCGCCACATCGACAGGTGGAGTTCCAGATAGATTTGGTGCCTGGTACTGCTCCTATCTCAAAGGCCCCCTACCGGATGGCACCGTTAGAGTTGCGAGAACTGCAGGAGCAGTTGGACGAGCTTCGGGAGTTAGGTTTCATTCGTCCCAACAGTTCACCTTGGGGAGCCCCGGTATTGTTTGTGAAGAAGAAGGATGGCTCGTTACGACTCTGTGTAGATTATAGTTAGCTCAACAGAGTCACCATCAAGAACCGATACCTGCTTCCCCGTATTGATGATCTGTTCGATCAGTTACAGGGTGCGTAGTATTTTTCTAAGATAGACTTACGTTCCGGTTACCATCAGATTCGGGTCCGAGAGGAGGACATTCCGAAGACGACATTTCGGATACGTTATGGTCACTTCGAGTTCCTGGTCATGTCGTTCGGACTGACCAACGCGCCCGCCATATTCATGCAGCTGATGAACGAGGTCTTTCGGCCGTTCCTCGATCAGTTCGTGGTGGTATTCATTGATGATATTCTTGTATATTCGAGGAGCCGTGAGGACCATGCTGAGCACCTGCGGATTGTACTTGAGACCCTTCATGCCCACCAGCTGTATGCAAAGCTGGAGAAGTGAGAGTTTTGGCGGGAGGAGATGAAGTTCCTTGGTCATGTGGTGACAAGGGAGAGTGTCGCTGTGGACCCCTCGAAGGTTGATGCAGTGCGTCAGTGGGGTCAGCCCACGAATGCGTCTGAGATTCGTAGCTTCCTTGGTCTAGCGAGATATTATCAACGATTTATCGAGGGTTTCTCCCGTATTGTGGCACCGCTAACCCGGTTGACGCGAAAGGGCATCGAGTTCGTCTGGAGTGACGCTTGCAAGAAGGAATTTTTGGAGTTGAAGGACCGCCTCACGTCCACTCCTGTCCTCACTCTTCCTGATGGGAGTGAGGATTTTTTTGTCTTTACTAATGCCTCTAGAGTTGGCTTGGGTGCTGTACTGATGCGGCACGGGAAGCCAGTAGCGTATGCCTCGCGTCAGCTCAAGGTCCATGAGCTGAACTACCCCACTCATGATTTAGAGCTTGCAGCAATTGTATTCGCACTGAAGGTGTGGAGGCATTATCTATATGGGGTCAGGTTCGAGCTCTTCTCGGATCATAAGAGCTTGAAGTATCTATTTTCGTAGTCTGAGTTAAACCTGCGGCAGAGGCGATGGATGGAGTTGCTAAAGGATTATGATTTTGACCTTCAGTACCACCCGGGCAAGGCGAATGTGGTGACGGACGCGCTCAGCCGTCAGCCACGAGGCCTGGTGGCACATATGATGGTTGGACAGTGGCAGATGCTCGAGGATGTTTCAGAGTTTGACTTTGAGTTCGGTCTGCAGTCTTCCATTGTTCAGCTTTCGAACTTGTCGATTCAACCCACCTTGGTGGCTAGGGTGATCGAGGCTCAGCAGACGGACGAGTCACTTCATGAGTACCGAGCAGAGGCTGCCTCCGTGGAGCAGTCAGATTGGCATATTGGTTCCGATGGTGAGTTATGCTTCAGGGGCCGGTTGTGTGTCCCGGACGTTCTAGACTTGCGTCATGATCTGATGACCGAGGCACACCGATCGAGACTTACTATCCACCCGGGCTCTACGAAGATGTATCGTGATATGAGGAGGCAGTACTTCTGGCAGGGGATGAAGCGACAAATTGTGAGTTTTGTGGCTAAGTGTGACACATGCCATCATGTCAAGGCCGATCATCAAAGACCCCCTGGTCCCTTATAGCCGTTGAGCGTTCCAAAGTGGAAGTGGGAGCACATATCGATGGATTTCATCACAGGTTTGCCGAAGACTCAGCGCGGTCACGATACCATCTGGGTTATCGTCGATCGTTTGACAAAGTCGGCTCATTTCATTCCAGTACGTGCTTCCTGGTCTATGGACCGGTTGGCGAGGATATTTATTGAGGAGATAGTGAGACTGCACGGTGTCCCAGCTTCGATTGTTTCAGACCGAGACTCTAGGTTTACATCTCAATTTTAGAGGAGTTTTCAGCAAGCACTGGGGGTCACTTTGCATCTCAGCACTGCTTATCATCCGCAGACGGATGGGTAGACCGAAAGGGTCAACCAAATCCTAGAGGATATGCTCAGGGCTTGTGTGATCGACTTTGCGGGCAGTTGGGATGAGCATATGCGCCTCGCCGAGTTTGCATACAACAACAGTTATCAGTCGACTATCAGCATGGCTCCTTTCAAGTCACTTTATGGTAGGCCATGCAGATCTCCTAGTTGTTAGACCGACTTTGGAGAGCGCCGTCTCTTAAGTCCCGAGCTTGTGCAATAGACGTCAGAGGCTATTGATGTTATTAGGCAGAGGATGCGCACAGCTCAGAGCCGGCAGAAGAGTTATGCTGATCGTCGGCGTTGACCCCTCGAGTTCGTAGTCAGGGACATGGTGTATCTCAAGGTCTCGCCTATGAAAGGCGTGGTTCGCTTTGGTGTGAAGGGCAAGCTCGCCCCGAGATTTATTGGACCTTTTGAGATTACCGAGCGCATAGGCGATGTGACCTATAGGCTTGCCTTACCTCCTGAGTTGTCCACAATCCACGACGTGTTTCATGTTTCTATGTTGAGAAAATGTGGGTCGGACACTATTCCTGTGATTGATTGGCAGCCACTTGAGGTCCGTGAGGATGCTTCTTACATTGAGCAGCCGATTCGTATTCTTGATCGGAAGGAGTAGGTCCTCAGGACTAAGGTCATTCCCTTGGTGAAAGTGCAATGGGGTCATCATTCAGAGGCTGAAGCATCTTGGGAACACGAGGCCGAGATTAGAGAGTGTTATCCCCATTTGTTTGATGATTGATAGATATATAATTGTTTGTATTCCCTTTCTTGTATGATGATTACTATGTGATGGTGGTGTTCTCTTTTATTTTGTCTTGGATTAGTCAATTTCGAGGACAAAATTCTTTTTATTGGTGGGGAGGGTTGTGAGACCCGACCCAAGTTTCCATGTGTGCATGTGTGTGTATAAGTGTGCATTTCATTTCTTGTGGTCTCGCGGTCCTATCGGTTGAATGTCGGTGACCCGCGACCCTCAAATAGTGTTGCGGTCATCCTTGAGTCCGGTCATGTAGACCCGACTCGGATTGAGTTGAGATCTATGCCATTGCGACCTCATTGTTGCCGTGGTTCCAACGCCGTGTCTCGTGCGTCCATTCGATATGTGGATCATAAGTTGTGTACGTTTCATTCTATGGCCCTTGATTTCGATCATGTGGCCCACCTTGGAGTGGTGCATGTGGCCCACACTCCCTCTTTTGCACAAGTTCTAACACACACTACACACACCACCTAAATCTCCATAACTCACACTACCAAGACCTCACACACCACCCACACCTAACCTACCCTAGCAACATTATTTGTATCACCATATGTTAATGAGTACTTTCTTTAAAAAGATTTTCCCTCTCTTTCCCTCTCATTTCTCTCTCTCTTCTCTTCTTCTTTAGCAATTTTCCTCCATTTCTCCAGCCCATTTTCCTCCATTTTTTCAGCCACCTTCCTCCTTAATCCCCCACCATCTAACCCTTGAAACCTCATCTCCACCATTGATCATCTCCCTTGGTGCTAAAGGACCTTAATGTGAAAGTTTGGTGGTCATCTTTGAGGTGGGTGCCCCTTTAGATGTAAAAATCTATTTTCTATAGCCTTGATGTTTTCTTTTCTCATGATGGAAGTGTAACCCACCAATCAATGGTGGAGATCCCACATAATCCCATGGTTGTGGCCTAATGGCCTATCTTATGCATGCATGATCCATGCATGGGGCCATTCTCTATGGGCCCCATCATGACCGTTTTCTTTCATATCATATTATGTTTGGGTCATCTAGACCTTATAACCATGGTGGGGATGGCATCCTCATCATGCATTTTAATTATAGGCCATGCATGTGCAAGATTCATGTTATAAATGTAAATCTATGTACGATGTGTGGGTGTGATTGATCTAGGGAGGGCTCAATAGTGGCGGAGCCCTTTCCCTATGGTCGGATTGTCCTTCTATCTCTCTTTTCTCTCATTTTATTTCCTGATGTGTGTGGCTCATTTGGTGGGCCTAGGACATCCATAAATTTTAACAAGGTGGGATGCCCAAACTGGCCATTGTTTGAATTTGGGTGTCCTACTTACTGCCTTAATGATGCATGCAAGGTATGTTGGATTTAGATTATGACATGGACATTTGTGGGGCCCACTAAGGAAGGCCACACCATCCTCCATTAATGTGTTTTCCTTTTTATTTAACCTATATAATAAATTTTATCCAAGTACATGTTGCCGTCCAGAATTTTCTGGACAATTTCTGGTTGTTTTTTTGGACCAGATTTTGGGACTATTTGGGGGACTATTCATACCCATCAAATATAATTTTCTAAAAGGTGGTGATCTCATCTTGATGTTTCCCAAATTTCAGCTCCATCTGACCTTGATTGAGGTCCCAAAGGTATGGTCCAAGTGAGGTGGACAGTCTGGATTTTCTACACTATTTCAGAAACATTCCACCATGGACAGTTGGATTTCTGAAATTTATTAAAATATCAATAGGTGTTTAAAAATTATAAAAATTTATTCACGGGTGACCTATTCAAGGTAGGACCCACCTACAAAATTTCGGGGCTAATGGACACCTGTACGTACCATAGTGGTGGCTGGACTGGCCCACTATAATATAGTGTCCAGATCAGTCCGATTTTTAGGACAGATTGATTTATCTAAATCAATTAAAATATTTATAGGTGTCTAAAAATTCTAAAATTTTTTAGGGATGTGATCTACTCATGGTAGGACCCACCTACCAAATTTCAGGGCCAATGGACCCCTGTACACACCGTGGTAAGGGCCGGACAGGCCCACCATGTTGGGACGTTCAGGTCTGTCCGATTTCATGGATAGTTTATTTTGTTTAAACTAATTAAAATACTTATAAATATCTAAAAATTCTGAACTTTTGTGGGGGTGTGACCCACATATGGAAGTATCACTCTGTAAAATTTCAGCCTCAAATGACCCCTTTAGGGCATTCAAAAAAATGGTCCAAGATGGCTGGACTCCCAATTTTTCTGTTGTGCAGTCCAGCAATATGCATGATAAAAACCAAAATTCAAAAATATTTCTCTTGATGGTGGGCCATATTTTTGGGTTTCCTCTCATTGTATTCATGATGAGGGGCCATGGCCCTCAATTTTTAGAGTTTTAGAGGCCTTGGGCCCACTCCAATGGAGTGCCCAAATTTAGGACAACAACATGTTATAATTATGCTTGGACTTGGGCTGAAATTTTGAGGAGTGAGGCCCACCACATTTATGAAGGTATTAGAGGAGATGATTGATACCTTCAGTTTCTTAAATTTTGGGCTTAATAAATGCACTTTTGAGGCCCACCACAGTTAAATTTAATTGGGTCCATGAATGTAGCTAGTTGTTGAACTCCTTAGGCCCAATTGGGTTGGAACTTTCCAGATAGACCCATTGAACTATTGAGCCATTTTACTATACTATTATGTTGGGTTAGTAGGCCAGATTACACAAGTAAATGGGCCCTTGATTTCCCATCAAATCAATTATACTTGGGCCGAGTTGTAGGCCCAATTGACTAAGAGCATGACATTTGCCCATGTGGTTTGAGCAATGTGCCGCCCACTAGGCCACCATAATATATGGGATTAGTGACCTTTATGTTAGGCCCTAACCTTTCCCTTATGGGCCCATAGTGTTACATATGAGTTGGGTTATGTGTGTTCTCCTTGAACCCATATTTTAAGTAGGCCTTGGGTCGCCCTTTCTGAAGCCCAACATGAGTATTGTGGTATAATTATGGCTGCTCATTTCTTATTTTTGATGTTGCATGGGCCTTGGTCCTTGATTCATGATCAATTAGAGATGGGCTACCTCTTAGGGACCAATTGTGGTTGGATGTCCACGTTGGTGGCCTTAAGGTAGCCCCATGGGCTTCTATGGGTGGTTAAAGGCCCACCATAGGACCTCACTAAGCCATCTCGCTATTTAGGCCCATACCATTATTCTCCTTAGTCTTGTGGGCTACCCCAGATATATGGGCCCCCACTAGAGGTTGTATTCCTTATGAGGAATTAGTTAAGTACCTAGACCCTTCATGGTTAGGTAGAGAGTTCATCTCCACCGTATTGGCACCCTTATTCATCTTCATGGCCCACTCCCATACACATCATATGCATGCTTGGTTGAGGAATGATTGGCCATGGTTGTGGCATTGTGTAGGACATGTTGGTATCTCCATAAGAGATGAATGCTTGGGATTGATGCATGGGTGATTGTGTGATTCATGCATCTGGCATTGCATAGAATGTGGATATCTACCCTTACTTCATCAGGGCCTTACCTCCACAGGGATATTCGTGGATGGTCGTATGTGTGGACACCGAAAATATTAGTTGAGCATACCGGGTGCATACGATGCCCATGGGTGAAATTCCCAAAACTTCCATAGTACCAAGGATCTGCTCCAACGCCGTGACCGGGTGGAATACATGAGCGTACGAGGGCCTTATACCGTTAGGCTGCGACTCCCACTGTCGTGTAGTCGGTTAGATAGGGGTGTGGCCTTACCTACCTGGTGTGTAGTGGGCATTGCTAGGCTGAGTCTGACCAGCTCGTAAATGGGTCCGCTACGGTCAGGCCTTGTTGGTGATTGGCTGTCCACAGGCGGGTAGTGAGGTCTCTTATGCTCGTTTGACTGTGCGGGGTCTGTAGAGCGACAATCATTCAGCAGTGTAATGGACCCCGGTGATTTCCTTATGATTGGAAATGTACTTGACTTATGATTTGGATATGAGCACTTGCATTACTTGTATCGCATTAGCATTGGTTGTACAAGCCCTCTTCATGCATTGCCTTGGTTTGACATCCAGTACTCATTGCATCATATTCATGATAATCCTTGGTAAAGTTAGTGATTTTTCCATTGAGCACATTTCCCTTCTTGCATCTCCTACTATTCTTCTGTGCACCATTGTCACACACTTTCACCACCCTCTAAGCTTGTATAAGCTTATGCACGATTGATGCGTGCAGGAGATTCTAGGCAGGCATCGTAGCAGCAGCGCGTGGAGTAGAGCTAAGCTTTTGAGGACTCCAGTGTTGCCAACCTTTCCCTCTTCTCCTTTTATCTCATGTATGTCCTTTTGGACCTTATGGATGATTGTAAAAGCTTAAATTCTTAGTGGATTTTGTGACGTGTTCCTTTGTTATTCTCAGATGTATTTGCTGTGATCTTGGGTATGCTCATATTAGTAATGATTATACTGTAATGAAAATCCTCTTTATAGGATCCTAGGATCGGAACCTGCCTCAGGAGCCAAGAATGGGGTACTATGGAGGCTGTTACGGCCAGAACCGGCCATCGGGTCCCTTGTGATTCCGGTTACCGAGTCTGGGGCGTGACACTAGGTACCACTTTGAATGGCTTGTTGCTTTAAAGCAGTGTGGGCAACCAAGCAGGCACCCTTAGGAATCGATTTCAGAACAGTTTTGGATTTAGGAGTATAGTTGGTCTTCTTTTTATTGTAGTTGTAAGTATGACCTATTGAGTTAGATTTTAAGAGCTCCTTAAGCAAATCAACTATCTTTTCAGCTAGAGGATTTCTGACCTGATTTTTGAAATTGACATAGAAGCTTTTAGGTATTTGAAAAGTTTTTGTATTTTTAGAAAAACCTCAATAAGTACTTTTCTCTTTTGAGCTTGAGGCTTCTCCTTTCACAATTTGAGAGGAGTATCCTTCTGTTTAGGAGATATATTCTTACCATAGCCCAACCCGGATCAATCGCCATATTTTCTTGATCCGGATAATAATTTTTCTAACTTTGGATCACCTTGAGCATATCTCCATGTGTCCTTCAAACTCAGAAGAGAAGATACTTCATTTTTAAGTTTCTCATTTTCAGATTATAAATCTTCAATCAGGGAGATTTTGAATTCCAAATCACATTTTGATTTTTCAAAGCAATCTAAAATTTGAGATTTTTGTAAAACAAGAGTCTCAAAACATTCTTTGAGTTTAGAAAACTTTTCTTTTTGAAGTTAAGTTTGACAGCAATTTTATAACTTTCCTTATATAAGGCATTATAAGCATCTTGAAGATCTTCTTCATTTTCATGATCACTATGCAAATTTTCTTCACTAGTTGCATCGTCGTGATCTAAGAATGTGAACTTGGCTAGAGTCATAAGGGCTTTTACATAATTGCCCGACTCGGTTTCAGAATCTTCTGATTCAGAAGAAGCTTCAGAATCAGATGATTCGCCCCAAGTTGCTAACATACCCATCTTCTTGGGTTTGTCCTTTTTAGGACATTTGTTTGATAAATGCCCATATTCTTGGCAGTTGTAACATTGACTATCTTTCAAAGACTTTCAAGATCTCGACTTTGGTTTAGATCGTTTCTTTTTGTTTGTCTTTTGAAAATCAACCATTTTCTTACTTTTGAAAATCTTGTAAAACTTTTTAGCTAAAAGCGCCATATCATCTTCTGAATTTTTTTAATCCGAGTTTTCTTGAGAAATACCTTTAGAAGATGTTAAAGCAATAGATTTACCTTTAAGAGCTTTAAAATTAAATTCATACATTTATAAAGAACCAACTAGTTCTTCTACCCTCATGTTATCCGTATCACGAAGTTCCTGGATCGCGGTTACTTTAGAGTTAAACCGTTCAGGAAGTGAGCGTAGTATCTTTGCACACACTTTACTTTCTGGGATTTTATTGTCAAGACCACACATTGAGTTTATAATGTCATTCAGTCTAGTGTAAAAGTCCATAAACATTTAATTTTCCTCCATATGAATTTCTTCAATTTTAGTTATGAGGAGTTGGACTTTAGATTTCTTTACAATTGATGTTCCCTCGTGTGTCATTTCTAATATATCCCAGGCTTGTTTTGCAGTATCACAGGATATGATTCTTTTGAACTCATCCAGTGACAGTGCGCAAGTGATAGCATTTAGTGCTTTAGCATTGACACTATTCTCACTTTTCTGAAGTGTAGTCCATGAGAAATAAGGAGACACTCTCATTGTTTTTGAACCGTCGGTTCCAGTCACTTCAGTGGTAGGGGGTTTCCATTCGATCACTGTGGCTTCCCACACACTCTCATCCAATGATTTGAGGAAGATCCTCATTTTGGCTTTCCAATAGGCATAGTTGGAGCCATCAAATGGTGGAGGCCTAGTGACTGAAAAGCTATCAAAAATTGACATCTTTTTATATAGTTTAGATCGTTAGCTCAGGAAATAAATTCAAAATATAAAGCAATAAGAATGAGCTATTAGACTTTGATACCACTTGAAATGGCCAAGCCATATGTCCTAAAGGGGAGGGGGGGTGAATAGGATTATGCCAAATTAAAATTAAATACTGCGGAATAAAATAAAGAAATAGCCTTACACTAATAAATCAATTCAGAATGCTGAAATTAAATCAATCTCAATAAACAAGCATTTAGAGATTGATACAAATTCAGTTCTAAGGACAACCTTACACCATAATAAACAATGACTTATGGTAGGACAACCTTATCTATAGAACGTCTTTTGAATCAAGAACTCAATCTGAAAATAAATAGCAAGGAATTGCAATCTTAAGAATTGATTATTCTAGGGACAACCATACACCATAAAAATGACAGGGCAACCTTACTAGAATAATTACTGAAATTGAAGCATAGATTGATAAAAGTATAGCAAGAGATAAAATGTTGAAATAAAACTCTAAATTATTACAACATTCCCCACACTTGCTTGAAATGTAAATTGTTACAGCATTCACATCGACATGTACATTCCACATAACTGAATAATGAAAGATAAAGAATTAAGCATGCATTCAATCCACAAGACAAGGAGTTATAGTGGTTTGCCTCTGTGTACACCAACTGTTAAAAAAATAGCCACACAGAATGCTACTCCACTCCTAATATCCTCACACAGGGATATTAGTGTTCACTATCAAAATAGGTTTCACAGGTTCACCTAAAACCTTCACAATTGTGTCTTTTTAACTTGGGCTTACACAATCCAAAAACCCACACTATTCTGAGTTTTCTAGCTCTCCTCAGATAACCACACAAATGGAATTTTTTTGGCGAATCCCAAATAAAAACTAAAAGAATGGAAATTTTATAGAATTATAGAATACCTGGATTTCTCCTCTTATAGCATCCCGGAAGAACCAATTGGAGTAGATGTTCGGATATGAAAGTTCAATGTCCAATACTCACTTTACAATGGTTCTAAGTTCTAATTGATTTTAAATTAAATTAGACTGAGCTAGCTTTATTTTATTTTAATTCCCAAAAGAAGGAAAGCAATATTTCTTCTTTTCAAATCAGATTGGAATAATGAATCAAATCAAATAGTAAAAAGCTAACAAAAGGAAATAGAATTATGCACAATATAACTTAAGAACAGACACAAACTTATCTCAGAGTGGAGCTTTGAATTCACTTAATTTTCGATGAATAACTCTGAATTCGTGTGCTATTTATAGCTGCAGAAATTCATCTTCGACTGGTCTTAGGGTCACCACGACTGGTCGAAGAAGAAACAGATTTTTGAATTTTCAGGCGCTATCGGATAAAACCGTTACACGACCGGTCGTGAGCAGTCCACGACTGGTCAAATGCCGTCCACGACTGATCGAGACCCACACACAACTAGTCGTGCGACCCTTGAATTAGTTATTGGAGTTAGAGCCGTAGCTCCACGACTGGTCAAAGGTCGAGTTGAGACCATCCCACGACCGGTCGAGCAGACTCCAGGACAAGTCGTAGCCGAACAGAAAAAATTCAATAATTTGTAACAAAACTTCGACTGGTCTTGAAATTTCTAGGACTGGTCGAACCAGTACTAGGACTAGTCGAACAAGGTCCAGGACTAGTCTTAGAACAAACAAAAATCACTTGTAAAAGATATATGAATTATGTATCCAAAGTGACCTACTTTAAAGGTTAACCTAAGGTCAATCAAACCTCAATAAGTAAGGACATTGAACCTTCATTTGCTTAGACTTTGATCTTTATGAAGCTTAAGTTCTTCTTCTAGCTTGAACACTTCACAAGCTTTGAAGTCAATGTCAATATGAGTTGTGCTCAGTTCCCTAAGTATGCTTGAGTCTTGAACTTGAACTCGAGCTAGAGTCTTCAACTTGAACTCTTCTTAAAGATCGTCAATATTGTAGTTCACCTTCTTGTCTCGAAGTGTTGACATGGTGTCTTGAACATATTTAACAAAATGCAAATACAAGACACATATAGAGGTTTTGACACATAAATTTTGACAACCAAAGAGGATTCAAACCATATCACTTACACCTGGACACTGGATGGTTGGGTCACACATATATTTAAGGTGGGCCCCACCCACAGACATACTATCAGGGTGGGCCACCAAATGGTTAGATGGTGTGGATAATACACACATCAAGGTAGGACCCATCCAAGTGGGCCACACGGCCACCTATCACAAAAAAAAATGAAAAAAGAGGGAGAGAGAGAGAGAGAGAGAGAGAGAGAGATACGTGCATGGAAGGATCCCGACACTATGGGCCCTCCTTTCAAGCATTCAATCATACATCAAGTGGGTCCCATTACATGTGGGTCCATCAAATCGCAAATCAACGGTGGAGATCCTCTCTCCACCAAAATGTAAGGTCTAGCTGACCCTATTCATGTAAGGAGAATAAACAACATGATGGGGTCCATAGAGAATGGCTCCATCATGGAATGATCATGAGGATCGAGGTGGGCCATCGGCTACACCTAAGGTGCAAAGTGAGATCCATACCATCAATCGGTAAGCCTCACTTGGCCCTTCATCAAAAAAGGAAATCTAGACCTAATAGAAGCACCCACCATTTGATCTTCTCGGTCCGTTGGAACGCCGGTCTCCTTATGCTTCACTTTGATAGAGGGTGATGAGAGTTGAATGGCTAGGATGAACGTTTTTGGGGTGAAAAGTGGGCCACACACATGCACTTGCTCTCTTGGAAAACCATGGATGACCACTCCTCTCTCTTTGCTTAGTTACTTGGAAAATGTGAAGAGAAAGATAGAGAGAGGTGGTGGTTGTAAGAGAGGGGTGATGGATATGAGGTGATGTTGTACTTGACATGTATGGGTGTGTAAGAGAGAGGGCGAGAGAGAGTTGACTTGGTGGTTGCTTAACTTGGGGAGAAAGAACGCATTGATTGATTGATTGATTAATTGATTGATTGGACATGTTGTAGAGATTCACTTGAGATTACAAATGCACGACGTTTTCTTCAAAATAAACGCCGGCCCACATCTCCTGGTACGGGTATCGGATCGGTGCGTAAGACGCATCGTTGGAACCGCGACGACGGTGCAATCGCAGTAGTACAAGTCTTGGATGAAGCCAACTCAAATCTATAGGATACGAGTTAAGGTCATGTGCAAACGTCAATCATAGGTCGTAGGTTGTTAGAATTCATCGGGAAGGATTATGGGAGTCGATGGAACAATACAGACTAGGATACGGGTCTTACATAAGGTCTCACCCATGAAGGGTGTAGTTCGATTTGGAGCAAAGGGCAAGCTTGCCCCGAGATTTATAGGATCTTTTGAGATCACTGGGTGCGTTAGCGCCATGGCCTATCGGCTTGCTTTTCCATCTCAGTTGTTTGACGACCACAATATTTTTCATATCTCTATATTGAGGAAGTGTGGGTCAGACATCGTTCCCGTTATTGACTGACAGTCGTTAGAAGTTCATGAGGACACTTCGTATATTGAGCAGCCAGTTCGCATCCTTGATCGGAATAAGCCGATCCTCCGAACCAAGGTCATTCTGTTAGTGAAGGTTCAGTGGGGTCACTATTTTGTTGAGGTGGCTTCTTGGGAGCACGAGGCGGAGATTCGAGAGCGTTATCTCCATCTCTTTAATGATTGATTATGTGTTGTATTTCGTATGTTATCTCTGATTTTATATGATGATGTTATATTTCTTCTTTCTCGCGAGTTATGCGTAGTTGCGATGATTGTGTAAATTTTGAGGATGAAATTTCTATTAGGAGGGAAGAGCTGTAAGACCCGTATCTTAGTCTGTACCATTTCGTATGCTTTCGCGGTCTTTCTGGTCAAATTTTTACAACCTTCGACCTATATCAGACATTTGCGCATGACCCTGAGTCACATGCGGTCAACCAGAGTCAGCTAGACCCGAGATTTGTACCCTAACGACCACGCTATCGCTGCGGTTCTGATGCCACGACTTGTGCTTCGAGGCGATACCCAGGCCAGGAGATGTGGGCCCGCATTCAGTTTGAGGAAAATGTCGCACGTTGCAAAATCCAAGAGAATCTCTACGACTTGTCATATCAATCAATCAATCAACAAATCTCATCATGTCAAGTACACATCACCTTTCACCCATTCCCAAGCAACCCCCAAAGTCAAAAAGGTTCTTATACACCTATGCTTTTTCTTACACCATTACCTTAAAAGTCAAAAAGTTATTACACCCATCACTCACCACATCAATCACCCCTCTCTCTCTCTCTCTCTCTCTCTCTCTCTCTCTCTCTCTCTCTCTCTCTCTCTCTCTCTACGACCCACTCTCTCTCATTTTTTAAAACTCATTCCCAAGCAAGAAAAACATCACACGTTCAAGGGTTCCAAGCTCTCATGGAGGAGCTTTAGTGTGGCCCACTTCCGACCCTCTTATCTTTCATCTTAACCATCCAAACTCCATCTCCTCTATTATGATCGAAGATAAGGAGCAAAGGAAGCCAAGGGAACAAGAAGAAGATGGTGGGTGCTTCTATAGGATAGTTTTCATATTTTTATGATGGGCCAAGTGAGGCCTACCGATCGATGGTATGGATCTCACTTTGGACCCTAGATGTGGCCGATGGCCCACCTTGATTCTCATGATCATTCTATGATGGGGCCATTCTCCATGGACCCCATCATGATGTGTATCTTCCTTTCATAAATAGGGTCATATAGACCATACATTTTGGTGGAGAAAGGATCTCCACCGTTGATTTTGATCGATGGGCCCATATGTAATGGGACCCACTTGATGTATTTTGTAGATCATGCAATGGAGGGCCCATAGTGCCAGGGTCCCTCCATCACATGTGTGTGTCCCACTCTCTCTCTCTCTCTTTCATATTTTTTTTGGTGTGATGAAGTGGTCGTGTGGCCCAGCCGGATGAACCCCATCTTGATGTATGGATTACCCACGTCATCCAACCATTTTGTGGCCCACCCTGATAGCATGTCTAAGGGTGGGGCCCACCTTAAATATACATGTGACCCAACCGTCCAGCGTTCAGGGACGCTGGACGTTGCCAAACATTGAAGGGTGTACTAACGGCAGCAGCAGAGAAAAAAAAAAGGTTTTTGGGAAGGGCTGTCCATGTAGGCCCTATCTTGATATATGTTTTAATCCAAGCCATCCATTCCATTCCTTAGATCATTTTAGGCGTTGAACCAAAAAATGAAGCTGATCTGAATTTTGGTGGGCCATAGCATAGCATAGTATAGAGTTTTCCACCGTTGAAATTCACCTGATGTTTCTCCATGCCAAAACCCTTCAAATATTAGGCTTGTTTGGCTTGTCTTGAGCGATAGCGGTTAATGGTTGGGTTAGCTCCAATTGATGAGGGCCCCACATACGAAAAACCATACAAAAATCTAGTTTTCAAAAAAAAAAAAAAACTGCAGCAGTGCAAGACGTTGTTGCGTGAGCTAGAGCCAGGGACCCTCCGTGGTGTATGTGTTCTGACCATGCCGTCCATAGTACTGGACGGTGGGACCCACCATGATGCATGTGCTGCATCCAAACCGTCCAGCCACTTTAAAAGCTCATTTTATGGCATGGGCTAATGAATGAGTCAGATCCATAGTTCAGTGGACCCCACCCTTGATGCATGTGTTGCATCCAAACTGTCTAACCATTTGGCAAGCTTGTCTTAACAGGATTGAGACTAAAAATAAGTTAGATCTAAAGTTCAAGTGGACCCCCCCCCCCCCCCCCCCCCCACCACCATTTAAGGTAGTGGACAATGACATCCACCGTTCAAACTCCTAAGGGCCACGATAGTTTCCAATTAAGTTGGTAATTGTTTTCATTTCATTTATCTCCTTGATAACTTATGAATATGTCAGATCTCAAATACATAAGGGTGGGCCCGATTTGATATACATTTGACCCATTTGACTCGGCTAATTTAAATCAGCCCATTGATTCGACCCATTTGACTAGGCCCGATGTGATGTACTTGGGGCCCAGTTGGTTAGGCCGATGTGATATATGAGGCCCGTTGTTGAGGCCCCACCTTGATATATATGAGGCCCATATGATTAGGCCCATCTTGATGTAGTTATGGCTCATCCATTGAGGCCCATTGGATATACATAAGGCCCGTGTTATGCGGCCCATTTGTTATACTAAGGCCCATGGGTCGAGGCCCAATTAGATGTACACAAGTCCCTTACAATGTGTGACTCTACCATGGTTTGTGTAATAATATTTATGACGGCCATGCCTTGGGAGCAATGTTAGTTTGACGTCCACATTGTAAGAATAATGTTAGTTAAATGTCCGCATTATAATTCTCCCTAGGGCCCATTATTAGGCCATACATGTAGGCCGTCTAGGCCCATCTTTATTATGAACAACATCCCTCACCCTATAACATATTTAGTATAGTTCCATGATTCATAATCATACGTATCATATGTATGCTTGATATGAGAAGTGACTAATCATAGCATATGCCTTCGGACAGATTGTTTAGGGACTCTCGGATAAGTAGTGTTGCCCTACATAAGTGCCCGATATGCACAGGATTGTTGTATGACTGGATAGTGTGATTCATGCATTCACATTATGTGATATGGTTACTGTACGCCCTAGCAACATTAGGGTCGTAGCCTCCATAAGCGTATCGTGGTTAGTAGGGTTGGATACCAAAAATCTTATTCTACATGGGGTGTTATAGATATCCCTAGGTGAAATTCCCTAAACCCTTATGGTACCAGGAGGTTGCTCTAACGTCTAGACCGAATAGGTAAGTGGCCTTACCAGCCTGAGAGGAGGGGCCAAAGCTAGGCTGAGTTTGACCAACTCGAGGAATGGGTCCACTATCGACGAGCCGAGTCCAATATTGGTAGGCGGATAGTGAGGTCTTTTTCACTCACCTTGTTGCGCGCGATGGGGCGGCAATTGGCTTGGAGTGTACTAGACCCCTGTGATATTTCATAGTTGAGCTATATTGATATGTGGACTTAAATGAGGATTTGTATGCTCGAGTTGTATTTCGCATCACATGGCCTTAATATGGCCGACATCATTCATGCCTTACATCGCATAGCCTTGGTACGGCTGATAGTATCCATGGATTCATCAGTATATTTCGCATTAATCTGATACTTCATAATTGTATTACTACGTTGTGCACACACCTTCACCACCCTCTAAGCTTTCCATAAGCTTATGCACGATCGTTGCATGCAGGTGACGTTGGATCGCAGCAGCATTGAGGCTAGAGCGCGTGGTAGATCATCTTGGAGCTTTTGTCTATCATCATTGTATTTCCCTTTTTACACTTTGTACTTGTAAATTTTGACCATAGTGGAAATGTGATGGAGTTTTGGGTTGTTGTTTGTGGGTTATGCCTTTGGTTATGCTTATTATAAATCAAACTGATATTAAAAATCCTCCTCATAACATCTTAGGATCGGAACCTGGCGAATGGGCGTTGGGAGTCGAAAATGGGGTACTATGGAGGCTGTTGGTACCAGATTCGGCGATCGAGAATTTTGTGAGCCCGGTTTCCCAATTTGGGACGTGACAGGATCCTTAGTGCATTAAGCCCAGGACGTAGGCTCTCGTGCAGCCACTTCCTGCTCCAAGTTTAGGTGCTAAACAAGGGATCTGAGCCTATTGCCATCAGGTGACAATCTAAACACATTGAGTTGACTTAGTTTTAGATTGATGTACCAGATGTCATATGATTCTAACTTGTAGAATCAACACATGCGGGTTTGACGTCAACTAGGAATGTTGGATTGAAAGCAACCATCGCTAAGATAAACACTAGTAAGGCTCACCCCTTTCACGATCACAACTAACTAGGTACATTCACAGTTGCCATCTCAATCCAGACTTGGAATCAATTAGGTACATTCATTTGGGCTAGTGTGTCTAACTAGCTTAACCAGTTTACACATTCTCGACTCGAGGTAAGGTTAGTAGAATCCCCCACTCCTCAGTTGAAAATAAGTTTGAATGCAACTTAAATATATGGTCATTGGTCTTGCCTTAATCTAAGCTCACAAGAACAAAACTCTCCCTGTTAGGGTAAGGACGGGCCTAACATTAAATTAGAAGGCGAAGATTAAGCATTAAGAGGTTGGGTTTTCCTCTACCACTGCATTACTTACTTTCATAACCAGAAAGCTCCACTAATAAGGTGATGACTTCTTCCCCTTGAGCTTTCCATTTCCAAATTAGCCTAAGGAATAGTTTTCATTTGAATTACAATTGTCATCTTATAACTTATGGTCACTTATATTAGTTATCAAATCTTAAGGAAAAGCTTACATTTGAACTACAACTAATAGCTTGTAAACCATGATCACATGCAATAGTTATTAAATCTTACATGTTAGTTTTCATTTGAATTCCAATTGATAGTTTATGCATTTGATTCATGAACTCTTGTGGTAGTCATAAACTTTATTATCAGCATATATCTCGCATGTTATATCTATGTACTTTCGCGTGTCAATGAATTGCTTATACGTCGCTTACGGAATACAATTCACTACATCTACTAGTGGAAAACTCTACTTATGTATGTGAACTCACACTTAGGATGTAACGGGCCAGAATGTGTAAGAAATGGACCCTCGACTTGGAGGTCATCTTGAACGGTGGAATATCAATGTGAGTTTACCATCCATAGGTTGTTTTGCCTACGCAGCTTTGGGGATGACTTCTTTACCACCCTGATTTAATATTGCCCTACACAACCTCTTTATTGTTTCGATTTAGTATTTACTTCGTTCGACCTTTTATCTCTTCGACTTGGTATTTGTCCTACGATTTGATATTTGCCCTGTGTGGCTTCGACGGTTCATTTCCATATTATCATGTGATGGTAAGTCCTACATATTGAATTTTAATTGGCCACTAGTCAATAGGCTTCCATTGAACATCCTAAGGTGGAGGTCTCATAAACGAGGATGGTGGGAATGAGACACTATTCCAGAGTTATCGGCATAGGCTGGGTGATAAACCCCTCGTAATGGAATAATAATGGTTTGACTAATCATGCATTCATATCATATGGACGATGATGGGTGGCTAATTCTGGATGTTGTAGCACGTGCCCTTAGGCCTTAGTATGGTATCGTTTTGTTAGCTCCCAGTCTATCAACTATCGAACCACGTACATGATGTACGATGACTTGGTCATTATGTTTTTATGTGATGTACGCGCGTGATGTGCTACGCTAGTGACTAGCCATATATGTCTGGGTGACGAGCCCAAGTCCGACTGGATGAGCATCCACAGGTTGATGTGCATTCACGTATCTATGCATTTAAATAAGACTGCATCATGTATTGTTTTGAATGCCTTGTTATTTTTAAACTATGCTTGACTAAGGCGGCAGTGTATAATCTGAAGGAAATTCATACTGAGTTGGCAACTCATTCATTGTATATTCAACCGTACAAAGAATACAGGTTTAGGTGAAGATGGTTATGGTATAGATCCCAATGCTGGGATATTATGAGGAGGAGTCGCGTCAAGAGGCAGCGGAGTAATACAGACTCAATTAGTAGTTATAGTTATTTCTTTTCTAGTCGAACTCTAATACATTTGAAACTTATGGGTGTTGTACGTAAGGTCCCCAGCTAAGTGGACCAGGATCTTGATATTTTGGTTATGGGATGGTTCGTTATTATCGCACTCTTATTATAATAATTTGTTATTTTACCTATTTAGCTAACACCTGGGTTTTTGGTAACGATTTGTATACTCGGGTTCTGAAAACTGGGGCGTTATACGTGATCTCATCAAAAGATTTCCATATCGTTGATCTTTTTTCCCTTTAACCGAACTTGAAGTTGTTTCAACCTTATTTTCTAATTTGTCTCCCTCCACAAAAAAGGAATGTGACTGATGCACCAGGGCTAGAGGTACTTGGGTTTTCTTCACTATTCATCTAAAAATCAAAAGATAACAAGTGTGAGGTAAGATCAAGGCGTTTATAGGTTGAAGTAATCAATCAATCACATTTATACGTATATATAAATATATAATACAATAATACTGGGCCCCTCCATAAACTGTAAGACACAAGTGTATCAAATAGTCGCATAATAAAGAAATCCACCAGGATACATACATATACATGAATATAAATTGTCCATAATTGTTTCAAATTTCGTTTATTAATTATCTCTAAATATCTAATATATTTCTATTTGTCTCTATCTAGAGGTGTTAATTATCTCTATCCCATTCTGTAGCATGCCATGTATTGTCCTCATACAATTTACATGCAAGCTAAAATTTCATCAGCACCTCTCCATATTCTCCAGATATATGTAAAATTCAATACTAATTAGTTGTCACACCCACATATAATCCATTACACATGTAGTGGAAACCAACTAGTAAAGAACCACATATCCAGAGAAAATATAAACACTACCGAAATTCCAACTACGTGTAAATTAAAAATGATGACAATCTAAGTAGATGGTATGATACCGAACTGTTCAAAATAAGACAATTTAAGAATGCATAAAGAACAAGCATTTTCAGTCGAATGATTGTACTTGTTCAATATAAATTCCTAGACGAATGGTATATTGCTAAACCACTAGGTGACCTAAATACTAATTAACAACAGCAGATGATAAAGAATCATAAGCATCAATATTTAAAGAACAAATATCGAAATATATAAGAAAAAGTTACTCTATACAACTACAAGTCTACGAGTAAAATATTTAAGAACAAATAAGAAGATACTGCATTTATGGTAGGCGAGTTAAGTTAGTGCATTTAGTAGGAAATTTAAGTTAATGTATTTACTCCAAAAAACTACAAGTCTACAACTAAAAAACTTAATACATCAAAGTTAAGTTTTAATATTCTCTTTATTTTAGATTAGATCCATAATTTTCATCGTCCAAGCTCGGGTTGGTGGTATCCTTTCCAATATACTCATTAACCTCCCCTGAATCAGAAGGTGGGGAGATTTTTCCACTACGCTTTTTTATAGATTCAGCTATTTTTTTTTCCAAACTTTTTTATGAGCTGATTTATATGAAATACTAAAGATCTTGTAGAATGAGATGAGTTTGGAAATAAACTTTAATGGTTTCTTGCTGGTCGAGCTCAGTCCTACTTCTGCGTCATGTTGTCAAGGAGCAAATTGTTAATATCTAGATGCATCTGCCTCTTCCTTGTTTAACTGAAGGCTATTTGTAATTGTTATTCTTCTAGTCTTCTTAATCTAGCTTTATTCTCATCTTCCTCATTCCTACTAATTCTCTTTACCCTCTTTATTTTAGATTCTTTGTTGATTAAAACAGGTCTGTTATGGTATATCTTATGGCTAGTTGTATTTGATGTGGGGAGGGGGTGAAAGGCTTCTTGTTGGAGTCTACAAGAGCCGGGAATAAAATTCATACCCCCCCCCCCCCGCGACCTGATAAGCGTAGTCTAAATAGTTTTGTTTTGTTAACAAATCTGACCCCACACAAATTGCATTAAATCTTCATTCTTATAAAGTCTGGGGAGTAGACTTGGGATCCATAATCCCAATTATTGATGGATGAATCATCTGAAGACATTACTTAACACCATTTAGAATATTGTTATAAACAAATCCTAAATATTGATGGATGGCCCAAACTGATGCCTAACTCAACCCAATGCCCAACCCAAACCCGCACCTAACTCAACCCAACGCCCAACCCAGCACCCAACTCGATCAAAACCCGCACCCGACTCAACCCAGTGCCCAACACGACCCAATCAAGCGTCCGACCTGACCCTAATCCACTCCTGCCTCAACCTAGAGCCCAACCCAACCCACACCCCGACCCAAACCCATACCCAACTCAACCCAACACCCAACCTGACCCAACCCAGCACCCACCCCCACTCAAACTCGCACCCGACTCAACTCAGTGCCCAACCCAACCCAACCCAGCCCCCACCCCGACCTAAACTCGCACCCAACTTAATCCAGCGCCCAACCCAACCCAACCCAACCCAACCCAACCCAACCAAACCAAGCGCCCACCCCGATTCAACCCAATTCCCAACCCAGCGCCCAACCCGACCTATCCCAACACAGCACTGGACCCAACTCAAGACCCAACCCAAATAAAAAATCAAAAAAAATAAATCCAAAATCATAAACATATATGATCTCTCTCTCTCTCTCTCTCTCTCTCTCTCTCTCTCTCTCTCTCTCTCTATATATATATATATATATATATATATATATATATATAAAATCATACTTTTGTAGTGGCTGAATTGGTTGAGATGAGTCAGGTTGGGCGCGGATAAGGAGAGAGGAGAGAGGGGAGCTCTGCTTGGGTGGGCATGGGATGGCAACCAGTGGGCTGCAGCTATAAGGAAAAGAGAGAGTGGGGTAGGCTTTTGTTTTGTTTTTTGTTTTCTTTTTTTTTAATTGGCTGGGATGAGCCAGGTTGGGCACGGATAAGCAGAGGGGAGCTCTGCTTGGGCGGGAATGGGATGGCAACCAGCGAGCTGCAGCTATGAGGAAAAGAGAGGGTGGGGTAGGCTTTTGTTTTGTTTTTTGTTTTTTTTTAAAAGTTATATATATTCGAGCCAAGTCGAACTTCGAGTCAAATACGAGTCAACTTGATCTACACCTTGATCAAACTCGATTTGATTTAAAATTGAGTTTTTAAAAATGAGCTCCACTCGCCCCAAGTCCGCCCTTCGAGCAGAGTCTCGGGCCAAGTCTAGTGAGCTGACTCTTGCACAGCCCAGCTGCAAACTTGCATCCCAACCGTGGGGCGTGACATCATCACCATGTGTGATACATGTGACGAAGATTAGAAGTGGTTCAAACCGGCAATAAAACCAGCACGGTGCATGCATACTGTCAGATCACACTAGCACTGTTGAACCGAACCGAGGTATCTTTCACTCATTCTACCACTTAATCTATGGATATGGGTGTACGAACCGCCCTCTTTAACCTTTACATAAACCGTTTGGATCACTTAAAATCCCCCATGTACCCAATGGGGAACATCAGGGTATATTATTCTGGCAGATCATTTTCATAGTTTTATTACAAATCTAAGCCCTTAAAACGCACAGCCATCGTCTCCGGTTCCAAGTGATTATAAAAGCCTATGAAAAGTGCTACGGGTGCCTGCAAGTTGTGGAATCCACAGGAAAAATTACAATAGCACAAGAAATTTCAATCTTTTTACAGTGAATTCCACGCATGACCACTATTTAATTTCATTGGTGCTGTTAAAACAAAACAACGCTTCAAAAGTCCTGAAAGTAAATGTTTTTCGATTCAAGGCTGGAGAGGAGGCAAGATTTCAATTCTAGATACACCTTCCTTAGCCTCTGCAGCTTTCGCAACCTCCACTTCTCCTACCACAGCACCCACCACCTCACTATCACCCCTTCCAATATCATCATCGCCGTCCACGTAATTGGGGTCCTTCTCATCGATGGCGAGAGGGACGACAGATAGCTCGTTCTCAGCAGGGTTAGCCGGGCCCTCCCACGTGAACTTCCCGCCATGGCCCGACTTGGGCGGGCGATGGGCAATGCCAAAGCCGTCGACGGGGTGACGCTCCATGCGCTGGACGCCCTTGTCGTGCAGCTTCTTCTCAATGTAGCGGAGGGTGTCGGGGTTGTGAGTCTTTAGCTCGGCTTTCTCAACCCTCTTGCGCCCTTCCTCGTCTCTGCTCTCCACGTGAATCGTTCTAGCAATCTCCTTTGGGCCTTCTCTTTCCATCTCTTTCTCTCTCCTTTACCTGTCTGTCTCGCAGAGATAGCTTGATAGCAATGAATGCGAAAGGCCTTTATCTGGAGTCTTGGAAGGTCCTGGAGAACGAAAGAGAGTGATCGCTGGAACGTTCTGCCAGGTACTTCTCTCTATAAGTGCCAGATGTCGCAATAAGGGAACAACAGCGAGTACTAGGAATCGATGCTCGACCTAACGTTTGTACACCGGACGCGGATTGTGTACCGACTAAACTCCGTGGGACCTACGTGGTGTATATTAAGTAGGGTGCACATTTAACCATGGAACTATATAACCAGACGGTAACTGTTGGAACGGATCGATTTGATCTAGTTCTAGGGTATTAACGGTTCAATTCTGGTTTTTAAATTTTCTGAACCATTAATTATGGATCGGTTCTACTTTAGGGTCCTTTAGAACAGAACCGAACCATTGATCCAAACCGTGACAGAACCGTTGATCTGAATCATCGATCCGACTTAGTTTAAAACAAACAAACACAAAAAAAAAAACTAAGCGCCCACCCTTTTTGAAAACCCTACCCCTACCCTTTTTGAGAGCCGTACCCCTGCCCCCCCACCCACCCCCCCCCCCCCCCCCCCCCCCCCCCCCTCTCTCTCTCTCTCTCTCTCTCTCTCTCCGTATCTGGGTGCTGCTGCGGCACCTGCAAACCCCATGCATATTGCTCTCCTCTTTGACTATGATGGAGTGCTCATTGACACTGAGAAGGATGGCCATCGTATTTTCTTCAATAACACTTTCGCTAAGGTACGATTATTAGTTTCTTTTTCTTTTTCTATTGAAATGAGTTTTCATTTTTAATGGTTTCTCTTTTTCATTTCTTTGTTTGTCACATGCGCCGGTTCTGGTTCGGTTCCGGTTCCATTCCGTTTTTTATGGTCCGGTTCTAGGGTGCTAACGGTCCGGTTCCGGTTCAAAAAATTGTAGAACCGTTAGAAACGATTCAATTCCCGTTTCACCCTAGAACCAAACCAAACCAACCCGTGTGCACCCCTAATACCAAGGCTATCCATATCTGTTTATCAGCTCATTTCATGGCATGTTAAAATTGAAAGTATATCTAAATCTCAAGTGGACCACACCATAGGAAGGGAATTAAACTCCTACTGTTAAAAACTCCTTATGGGCCATATTTGTGTGTTTTCCCTTCATTCATACGGGTGTGATATTATTAATAGGTTGGATGACAAATTAACACCACTGTGGCCCTGGAAAGATTTTAATGGTGGACGTCATTATCCTCGCTATTTGTTGTGGCGTCATCCTTGTACTTTGGTATGCTTAATCTTTCATTTATTTTTAAAATGAGTTGATAAAAAGGATAGAGAAAATGAAAATGATAGACATCACGGTGGGCCAAGAGAATTTACTCAATAAGCTAATCAGTGGCAAATCTGCAGCCTTATATACCTTTACACACACACACAGACACAATTGATTTTATGGCATGATCCAAACCGATCTATGGGAATCACAACGGATGGACGTTAAGCAATATCTTTGTTAGTTGCTCGGTTTCGTTTTTGTTGCATCAGGCATGGCAGAATCCATATATCGGCTCAATACAAACTAGTCAACTTTGACCCCAGGCATCAAAATAAGGAGATACATCCAACATGAATGCATATGATTAGATTCTGTCACGCCCCAAACTTAAAAACCGGGCTCACAAAATTCCTGATCACCGAATCCGGCGTCGATAGCCTCCGTAGAACCTCATTCTCGGCTCCTAGCGCCCATTCACCAGGTTCCGATCCTGGGATGCTACGAGGAGGATTTTCAGCGTCAGTTTGATTCGTAATAAGCATAACCAAAGGCATAACCCACAAACAACAACCAAAAACTCCATTACATTTTAACTATGATAAAAAACTTTACAAGTACAATGAGCATAAAGGGAAATACAATGGTAAGGAACAAAAACTCCAAAAATGATCTGCAAGTGCTCCAGCCTCAGCGCTGCTGCGCCCCAACGTCACCTGCACGCAACGGTCATGCAAAATCTTATAGAAAACTTAGAGGGTGGTGAAAGTGTGTGTACAAGGTACTAATATGATCATGCAATATCAGAGTAATGCGGAATATGCAGATGCATCCATGATATCATGAGTCGTACCAATGCAAGATGCAAGTCAAGCATACAATCCCCATCTAAGTCCACATGTCAATACAACTCAACTTTGGGATATCACCGGGGTCTAGTACACTCTAAATCAGATCGCCGCCACATCGCGCGCGATAAGGTAAGTGGAAGAGACCTCACTATCCGTCTGCCAATATCGGGCTCGATTCGTCGATAGCGGACCCATTTCTCGAACTGGTCAGACTCAGCCTAGCATTGCCCCCTACACTCAGGCGGGTAAGGATGCACCCCCTTCCAACAGATCACGACACAGTGGAGAGCTGTAACGCCCGTGAAAAATCCGTACTTGGGCTCGAGTACCAACTCGACCCGAAATTGCGTAGAATTCATTCCTTTAGAAAATATGACTAGGTTAGCTAGTGCAACGTTAGAATAGCTGGGAAATGGTCCCTGATCACTTTAAATACATTCTACAAGGCCCAAAGCGAGTGGAACCAATGGTGCTATAAAGCTCTAAAACCTCGGACCAAACTCTAAGCAGGTTTGTTCTTTGGACCACTTTGAATCTTTGTATTGGATCTAGACCGCACGTCGAAAGTCCGATACCTCCTATCTTAGACCATTAGAACCGCCTAGCTGGACTTGACACTCATTCCGAAAATCAAGTCAAACCGATAATCACAGGCTATTTCATTGAGCCCGGACCGAGGAGAGTGAGAATAGGGTTAGAATTGGAATTTAAAATTCAAATCTGGCACATGATTTGACGCATCAGTATTGAGCGTTCTGACTGTCAGAATACAGCCAAATTACACCCTTGGATCAGGAAAAATATCTATTACATATCACGAGACTTATAGGCCTGATCTTGGTGCGATGACCGTTAAATTGAAACTGGTCCGCCACGTGCGATCTGCGAACCCTACCGGTCTGAAAACTGGATGTGTGCTAGATCCAGTATGCATGAGCTTAAGTCCGACCGCATTTGGCCTGGGGACCTTCAGAAATGCTCTTTTGGACCGAAACGGCCCCGATTTGGTTAGGCACCAAGTAAACATTGTTCCCAAGCCTATTTTAGGCATGTTTTAGGCTATAAAAGGGGTTGAAACCCTCACTCCTCTCTCCCATCCGAATTTGAGAGAAATCCTAACTTGGGAGAGAGAAAAAGGTGAGAGATTGTGAGAGAGTGGGAGAGCTCTTCCTGCCACTTGTGCTACGTATTGCACGTGCTTAAGCAACACACCTCTACCGCTTTTCCGGCGATTTCACCGTGATTCTAGGTAAGTAAATACCCTAAATAGTTGCTGATTTGAGTTTCCTTTGTTTCCATAGCGATGTAGCTTATGGATCTCGTGTATTAGGTTCCCTATTCACCGTAGACGAAGCGTATACGCTCCGTTTCAATTCACGAGTTTACAAGACATAAGGTGAGGATTTTAGACGCTTTGATTGATGGTTCCCAACGCTTTCAATGTCGTTTAATAGTAGATTCTTGACGGTTTTGACGTTTGACATGTACAAAATGCTCTCCGTTTTCCGTTTCGTAAACTAACGAAGAATATGAGATTTAGGGCATTTTAGTCATTTGTAGGAAGTACTGTTTACATTCATATTTTGCTGATGTGATTGACATGGTTTGTTGTCGCATTAGGAAGTTAGGAATACGTGCATAATTACTTTGGCGAAGAGATTTGCCTAATTGCGCACTTCGGGTCGACATACTATATGTAAACTTAAGTGTGTAGTGTATGTGTTTGTATAAATGCTTGTATTAGTATGTATTGAATTAAATGATGTTATGAGGTAGTTTGAGATTGATTTCTCAATTAATATGTTGACCTAAATGATTTCCTACATGTTGATTGTATGCATGATTTCATTACATGCATGAAACATATGTGCTTGAAGATTTACTTAAGTTAAATGTTATAACATGTGTTAACATGCTCATATGACTATATTTCAATTCCAATACTCTTACATAATTTGCTGATGTGTTTCCATAAGTGTTTGGGATTAGACTTAGTCCAGGCAGTCGGTAACCGAGCGAATTCGTGGCTGACTGGTCTTAGCCACGAGCGACGCGTCGATGAACGGGAGTCGTGTTTGGAGTTGGCGGCAGTGGTTAGGCCACGCGAAGTGTTTTACGCACTTCATGTCGTTCGACTTGAGATGTGATCGCGCCAGTCGAGCCCGTCAAGTAACCCGATTGGCCGATGTATGTTCACCTTGTATGAGTCATAACTGCTTGAACCTAGGGTACTGAACTTACCATTGTAAACCCTGTTAACCATGGTACCTTGATCCACGAAGACTCATGAGCCGGGCATGGTGGTATGGGACACCGTGGTCGAGCTGTCGGCCTACGCTGGGGCCACAAACCTCCCCGTAGTGACCAGTGAGCACCAAGTCTCGTGAGCAGATTATGGTGGTATGGGACACTATATTCTAGCTGTCGGCCTACACTGATCAGGCGACGAGTCCTTTGTAGTGACCACGAGCGTATTCTGAGTCCACGGGAGGCGACGACCCTTCCGTTGCAGTAGAGTACAGTAGGCCTGTATTGATAAGGTGATGGGGGAGCGGTGCAACGAGTGCGAGCAACAGCCCTGGCAGCCCTTGCAGTGTGACTTACGAAATATACATCGTATGAGATTACTAGGAGTGACGACCCTAGATAGGATCTGTGTTAGGATTGATACAAGGGAAGTACCTTAGTTTCCCAATCCTGTTGTTTGAATGGACTAATAAAAACTTGAAAATCATGTCACCATGCCATTGCATGTGCCTGGAAGATATGGAGCACTTGAGGGTCGATTGCATGCCGCGGTCATAAGATGTTGCCGTATGAGGGAGATTGTCGGTGAGGGCATACATCATGTCATGTCATCTTGCATTAACAACAGTATTAGGATTGTCTGATTTACTGCTTTACTATTATCGCATGATTGAATTGTAAACATGCTAATCTTTGCTCTATGATTCCACTGAGTTGATCACTCACTCCCACGTTACGGGATGGTGTTTGCAACACCCACCAGACCCTGTTGTAGATGCAGGTGAGGCGGAGATCCAGGAGGTGGAGCCAGACTTTGACGAGGACCAGGACGAGTTCTCGTACATGCAGTATCACGATGGCTTCGCGTAGGTGACCTGGATCGATGGGACTTCAGTGGGACCATTTTGGATATTTATTTTGTTCATGTACATGTATATGAGACTCAGAGATGTAGTCATACTTTGGAGACAGATGAGATTTACTTTATTTTTCCATACAGTGATATATATATTGTTTAGTCTTCCGCTTGCTTTTATCACTGGATCTGAAGTATGAATTGCAGTTTTGGTATACTTTTACTCATGTGAATGCTTTAAATCAGAAAACATTGAATCATAATCATTTTTGTTGCATAAGTGACGGTCTGGAACTCGGGAGTTGAGTTTATACACGACCCCCGATTTTCAGGGTGTTACAAGAGCGTAGTCATCTGGTAATCGGCACTCGACGCTCATCTACCCACTCGGTCTACACGTTGGAGCAACTTCCTGGTACCATAAGGGTTTAGGAACTTTCACCCAGGGATATCTATAGCACCTCATGTAGAACAAAATTTTCGATATCCAATCCTACCAACCACGACACGTCTGTCGAGGCTACGGCCCCGATGTCGCTAGAGCATATAGTAACCATATCACACAATGCGAAATGCATGAATCATACTATCCAATTATGCAACAAATCCTGCGCGTATCGTGTGCTCATGTAGGGCAACACCACCTAATCGGGAGCCCATAAACAACCTGCCCGAAGGCATATCCTATGATCAGTCGATTCTCATATCAAGCATACATATGATGCGTATGATCATAAGTCATGAAACTACAATAAACATGTGAACAAGTGATGAACCATTCTTACAACGCAAATGGGCCTAGACGGCCTATACACAACAAGTACTGCCTATCAAGGGGCCATAGGGAGAGTCGTGATGTGGACATCCAACCAACATTACACTCGCAATGTGGACGTCAAACCAACATTGCTCCCAAGGTACGATCGCCGTAAACATCGCTACATATTCTGTATTGGGATCATACATTGCAATGGACCTTAGGTACATCCCATTGGGCCTTAAATATATCAAATGGGCCTACTCCCATGGGCTTTAAAATACATTAAATGGGTTCAATCCCATGGGCCTTAAATTACATCAAATGGGCCTCGACCTATGGGCCCTACATTAAGTTTATTTTCCACCCAAATTGGGGCCCAACATGGTGTTTATTTCCATCCAAACTATTCATAGGATCACGTGAGCCTAGGGCCCACTGTAATGTTTATTTTGCCATCCAGCATGCAGGCTAAGGGAGGCCCACTATAATATTTGTTGGCCACCCAACCAGGGGGAGACCCACCGCAATATTTATTTACCATTCAACCTATTGATAAAGTTACGTGGGCCAAGGGGGGTGGGGCTGGTCCCACCGTCCAGGGTGGACGGTACAGATATAACACATACTCATGGTGGGTCTCACCGTCCAGGGGTGAACGGTGCAGACAGAACACATGCATCACATAGGGCCCCACCGTCCGCTCGACGGTGGATGAAACAAATATATCATGGTGAGTACCACCGTCTGTCTGGACGGTGGATGAAAATATGTGCATCACTGTGGGTCCCATGTGGGGCCCACCAAAATGTTTATTGGCCATCCAGGCCGTTCATAAGGTCACTCAGACCTGGATGAAGGGAAAACATAAATTTCATCTTGATCCAAAACTTCTATGGACCCCAGAATGAGTTTCAATGGTATATGTTCATTCACACTGTTTCCTATGATGTGGGCCACCAGAGCGTTGGATCAGGCTAATCTTTGGAGGGGGCCCACCCGAGGAGGGGACCCACCTCATGAACGGCGTGGATCTAACATATACATCATGGTGGGGCCCACGGCAGCAGCCGTGGGTGGCAAGCTGACCGCCCGCTCGCCTAATGCTGCACGCAGCAGCGTGCAGCTGCTGCTCTTTGTCAGAGGCAGAGGCGCTGCCTCTTGCAAAAATTAGGAAAAAACCCATTTTTTCGGGGGTTTTCACGTGTGGGGTTCGCAACTTGAGAATCCACTCCGTCCATTAGTTTCTAGGACCCGAAACACACAAAACGAGTCTAATGTTCGGTATTTTTAGTACGCAGGTACAGCAAGGTGGGTCCTAATAGAATTTGAAGGGTAAGAATATCATTTTCTATGGTATGGCCCTCCTGATTATCGGATTGACCTCATTCTTTGGCTCAACGCCTAAAATGATAAGGGAAAGAGGATGGACGGCTTGGATTGTACCAAAACATCAAGGTGGGGCCTATATCAGTGGGTCACACCTAAAGCTTGAACAAAGCTTATATTTGTGTTTTCCTTTATACAGGGACGTCCAGCGTCCCAGACGCTGGACGGTCTGGCCGTTGCACGTGGAGGTGGGCCCTGTTTAGGTGGGCCATCACACGGCTACCCATACACATACAAGGTGGGCCCCATATAAAAATGGAATGAATCCAATAGATGCATCCTAGTGGGGTCTATCCAAGTGGGCCACACAACCATCAATAATGACATAAAATAAAATAAAATGAGAAGGGAGAGAGAGAGATGGAAAGTGGGTCACGCTTGTGATGGAGGGACCCCGATACTATGGGCCCTCCCTTGCAATGAATCATACAATCAAATGGGTCCTTAAGCAAATGGGACCATCAAAATTTAAAATCAATGGGGATCCTTTCCCCACCAATATGGATGGTCTAGATGACCTTTCTAAAGAAATAAACATCATGATGGGGTCCATGGAGAATAGCCCCATCATGGAATGATCATGATGATCCTAGTGGACCATCGGCCACATCTTAGGGTCCCAAGTGAGATCCAAACCATTGATCGGTTGGCCTCACTTGGCCCATCCCAAAAACATGAAAAACTACTAATATCTAGCACCCACCGTTCGATCTTCTTACTCTTATGGGCTCCTTAGCACCTTAGCTTCAACTTCAATGGATGAGATGAGGAATGGATGGATAGGATGAAAGATCTTGGGATGGAGAGGTGGGCCACAGTTGGAGTTTTGGAAGGAGAGGGAGAATTCCATACGTATGGGGGTGTTTCTCTCTTGAATTTTTTTTTTAAATGAGAAAGAGAGAAGTTGTAAAGGGAGAGAGAGAGAGTGATGGATGGATGTGGTGATGGGTGTGTAAGACACCTTTGTTGACTTTGGTGACATTTGTGTAAGAAAGGCATGGCATTGGAAGACTTTTGAGGCATTTGTGTAAGAAAAGTATGGGCATGGAAGACTTTTGTGGCTTGCTTGGGAAAGGATAAAAGTGAAGTGTACTTGACATGTACTTGACATGTGATGTATTGATTGATGGGATTGATGTGACATCTCGTAGAGATTCTCTTGGGTTTCGCAACGTGCTGCGTTTTCCTCGCACCGAACGTTGGCCCACATCTCTTGACCAGAGTATCGCCTCGGCGCGCAAGTCGCGGCATCGGAACCGCAGCGATGGCGCGGTCGCTATGGTAATGGTCTTAGGTTGAGTCAACTCGGGTTGACGGCATACGAATCAGGGTCGTGTGTAAGTATCGGTTAAGGGTCGAAGGTTACCGGAATTTGACCGGTAAGACCGTGGAAGTCTACGGAACGGTACGGACTAAGATACGGGTCTTACAGCTCTCCCCTCCTAATAAAAATTTCATCCTCAAAATTTACACAATCATCACAAATAGGCATAACTCGCGAGGAATAAGAAACATAACGTCGTCATATAAAATCAGAGACAGCATACAAAATACAATACATGATCAACCATCAAAGAGATGAGGATAACGCTCTCGAATCTTGGCCTCACGCTCCCAAGAAGCCTCCTCTACAGAATGGTGACCCCACTGAACCTTCACCAATGGGATGAACTTGGTTCTGAGGACCTGCTCCTTCCGATCAAGGATATGGACTGGCTACTCAATGTAAGAAGCGTCCTCACGAACCTCCAGTGGCTGTCAATCAATAACGGGAACTATGTCTGACCCACACTTCCTCAACATGGAGATGTGAAAAACGTTGTGAACGCCAAATAACTGTGATGGCAAGGCAAGCCGATAGGCCACGGCGCCAACGCGCCCAGTGATCTCAAAAGGTCCTATGAATCTCGGGGCATGCTTGCCCTTCGCTCCAAATCGAACTACGCCCTTCATGGGCGAGACCTTGAGATACACATGGTCCCCTACATTAAACTCTAAGGGACGACACCGACGATCAGCAAAACTCTTCTGTCGACTCTGAGCTGTGCGTATCCTCTGCCTGATGATGTCAATAGCCTCTGACGTCTCCTACACAAGCTCGGGACCTACGAGACGACGCTCTCCAACCTCGGTCCAACAAGTCGGTGATCTGTATAGTCTGTCATATAGTACCTCAAAAGGAGTCATACCGATGGTCGTCTGATAGCTGTTATTATATGCGAACTCAGCCAATCGTAGATGCTCATCCCAGCTACCCCCGATATCAATCGCGCAAGCCCGAAGCATATCCTCAAGGATCTGATTGACCCTCTCGGTCTGGCCATCGGTCTGCGGATGGTACGCGGTACTGAGCTGCAAATCAATCCCCATTGCTCGCTGGAAGCTCTCCCAAAACTGAGACATGAACCTCGAGTCTCAGTCAGAAACGATCGAGACTGGAACACCATGCAGTCTCACGATCTCCTCGATAAATAATCTCGTAAGCTGGTCCATAGACCAAGTCGCACGCATCGCAAGAAAATGTGCCGACTTTGTCAGATGATCCACAACAACCCAAATGGCGTCATGACCGCGCTGAGTCCTCGACAAGCCCATAATGAAATCAGTCGACACGTGCTCCCACTTCCACATCGGGACACTCAATGGCTGCAATAGACCAGGAGGTCTCTGATGATCGGCCTTGAAAAGCTGGCACGTGTCACACTCGGCCACAAAACTGGCAATCTGGCGCTTCATTCCCGCCCAAAAATACTGTCGCCTCATGTCACGGAACATCTTCATCGAGCCCGGGTGGATAGAAAACCGCGATCGATGTGCTTCAGTCATAAGATCTCTACGTAACTGTGGAATATCCAGGACACATAATCGGCCTATGAAGCGAAGTCCACCATCTGTACCAATCTGTCAATCTTCCTAACTCTCAGATGTAGCCTCAACCATATAACTCTGCAACGACTCATCAGCCTGCTGAGCCTCGATCACCCTAGCGACAAGAGAGGTTGAATCGACAGGCTCGATAACTGTATGATGGAAGACTGCAGGCTAAACTCAAAGTCATACACTGCGATATCCTCAAGCATCCGCCACACCTGAATCATCATATACGCCACTAGACCTCGTGGCTGACGGCTGAGGGTATCTGCCACCACGTTGCCTTGCCGAGGTGGTACTGGAGATCAAAATCATAGTCTTTCAGGAGCTCCATCCAGCACCTTTGTCTCATATTCAACTCAGACTGCGAGAAGAGGTACTTCAAGCTCTTGTGATTAGAGAAGAGCTAGAACCTGACCCCATAAAGATAGTGCCTCCACACCTTCAGTGCGAAGACAACTGCAGCCAGCTCCAGATTATGCTTATGATAGTTCAGCTCATGGACCTTGAACTGACGAGACGTAAAGGCCACTGGTCTCCCATGCTGCATCAGGACATCACCCAAACCAATATGCGAGGCATCAGTGAATACAATAAAACCATCACTCCCAGAGGGAAGAGTGAGGACAGGAGCAGACGTCAGATGGTCCTTCAACTCCGTAAATGCTCCAAGTAAACTCTGCGCCCTTCTGAGTCAACCTAGTCAGCGGGGCTGCAATACGAGAGAAGCCCTCAATGAAAAGCCGGTAATAGCCCGCCAAACCAAGGAAACTATGGATCTCTGTCGCAGTCGTGGGCTGGCCCCACTGACGCACTGCCTCAACCTTCGAGGGGTCCACTGCGACGCCCTCCCTTGTCACCACGTGATCGAGGAACTTCACCTCCTCCTGCCAGAACTCGTACTTCTCCATCTTCGCATACAGCTGGTGTGCGCATAGGGTCTGCAAAGTGATCTTTAAATGCTGCTCATGCTCCTCACGGGTCCTCGAATAGATCAGAATGTCGTCGATGAAGACTACAACAAACTGATCGAGATAAGGGCGGAAGACCTCGTTCATCAACTGCATGAAGACCGCGGGTGCATTGGTCAGTCTGAAGGACATGACCTGAAACTCAAAATGACCGTAACGCGTCCTGAATGCTGTCTTCGGAATGTCCTCATCTCGGACCCGAATCTGATGATAACTGGAACGCAAGTCGATCTTCGAAAAGAACTGTGCACCCTGTAGCTGATCGAACAAATCATCAATCCTCGAGAGTGGGTACTTGTTCTTGATCGTGACTTTGTTCAGCTCGCGGTAGTCAACGCAGAGCCTCAACGAACCATCCTTCTTCTTCAAAAAGAGTACCGACGCTCCCCAAGGTGAACTGCTCGGATGGATAAAACCCAACTCTCGCAACTCATCCAACTGCTTCTGCAGTTCCCGTAACTCCAACGGTGCCATACGATACGGGGCCTTCGAAATAGGCACGGTACCGAGCACGAGATCAATCTGAAACTCGGTGAGTCGACCAGGCGATAATCCCTAAATCTCCTAAAACACATCGAAAAAATCACAAACCACGGGCAAATGATCGATACAAGCGGCAACAGGATCCTCTATGGTGCAGGACATCAAACAAGACAACCGCTCTCCTCTAGCCTCTACAAAGAACTGAAACTGTGGCACGCTGGGTATACAGAATGTGACTGTCCTCGCGGGGCAGTCCAAAATGGCATAATACTCGGCGAGTCAATCCATACCCAGGATGACGTCGAACTCAGACATCGATAATGCAAACAGATCGGTTGGTAAAAAGGTATCCCCAACTAGAACGGGGCAAGACGAGCAAAATTGGTCCAACACTGCAGTCCTCCCTAAGGGCGTCGATACTGATAGGCTCTCACAAGAAGACTCCAACGGTAAGCCAGTCGATCGGCAGAAGCTCTCGGCCACAAAAGAATGTGATGCACCGGAATCAACTACACACGTGCAATGCATACAGAAACTGGAAGTATACCCTCAACGACTCCTCCAGAAGACTGCGGATCCTGCTGAGTCACATAGAATCTAGCCTGAGTCGGCTGGGGAGGTGCCTGTCCCCTCTGAGCGTGCTGCTGATGCTGCTGGGGTCACTGAGGTGGTCGAAACTACTGTCGCTGCTGCTGTGGGGGTCTCTGCTACTGCGGTGGAGGCTGTTGTGGAGCCCTCTGTTGCTGTGGACCTCTCTACTGCTGCTGGGGGCTGGGACACTCCCACGAATGGTGTCCTGTCGCACCTCACCTAAAACAAGTGCTGGTGAACTGCCTCGGAGGTAGTGGTGGAGGTGCTGCTGGTGCCCGGAAGGCTGGGCGACCTGTGCGCCTCTGCTGCTGTAGTCAACACTGCTGGGAGTCGCTGGAAGGAGCCTGCTTCTTCCGGTCTCTCCTCTGACCATGATCAAACTGAGAACCGGCCCACTCAGTCTCGAAAATCTGGGCCTTCCGCACCACTTCCTCAAAAGTCGAAAGCTCGTGCCCAATAACACGACTGCGAAGACCGTAACGCAAGTCATTCTCAAATCGGCGGGCTCTCCGCTCCTCATCATCTACTAGGTATGGTGCAAACCTGGACAGTGCTACAAAACGGGCTGCATACTGAGCCACTGTCATATCGCCCTACACCAGGGCCTCAAACTTCAACGCTCGCCGTCATCGGATGTGATCAGGGAAGTACTGTCGGTCAAACCGATCCACAAAATCCTCCCAAGTCCACACAAAATCAGCGCCTACTGCTCGAGAGACTGATGTCCACCAATGCTCAGCCTCACCGTGGAGAAGAAATACGGCTAGTCGAACTCGCCGCTCTATCGTACATCCCATCATCTCAAATACCTTCTCTACATCGACGCGTTATCTCTCAGCTGCCGTTGGGTCTGGCTCATCCTGGAAACGCGGGGGATCGAGCCGTCGAAACTCACGAAGGAGAGCACTCGCACAATCCTGCTCTACCTGTGCTGGTGAAACAACTGGCTGCCTGCCCTATCCCTGAAGTGCAGCCGTCAAAGCCTGTAACATCTTCTGCAACTGTGAGGCACTCACGGATACGGTCAGCTCTGCACCGGTCTCTGGTGGAGGAGCAGCATACTCAGGATGGGCAGTAGGAATCTCTGGTGGTGGAACGGGCATCGCAGGTGGTAATGCAGGAGCTTCAGATGGTGGAGCAGGATCTTCAGGTGGTGGTGCGGGAGTCAAACAGGTCACTCTCCCACGCGCCATGTCCTACAGGAAAGAGCGAAGGCGCCTATCAACTTCAAAACTCTCGAAGGCACGCACGCTAAGGGTCTAAAACGGAAGATCGCTAAGCTATCCGAACTTTGGGACTTAGCATTCCACACTCATAGCAAATATGTAATGCAGTTCTCAGTTATTCCCAAGTTATGTTCTGATACCAACTTCTGTCATGCCCCAAACTTGAAAACCGGGCTCACAAAATTCCCGATCGCCGAATCCGGCGTCGACAGCCTCCGTAGAACCTCATTCTCGGCTCCTAGCGCCTATTCACCAGGTTCCGATCCTGGGATGCTACGAGGAGGATTTTCAACATCAGTTTGATTCGTAATAAGCATAACCAAAGGCATAACCCACAAACAACAACCAAGAACTCCATTACATTTCCACTATGATCAAAAACTTTACAAGTATAATGAGCATAAAGGGAAATACAATGGTAAGGAACAAAAACTCCAAAAATGATCTGCAAGTGCTCCAGCCTCAGCGCTGCTGCACCCCAACGTGACCTGCACGCAACGGTCATGAAAAAGCTTATAGAAAACTTAGAGGGTGGTGAAAGTGTGTGTACAAAGTACTAATATGATCATGCAATATCAGAGTAAAGCGGAATATGCAGATGGATCCATGATATCATGAGTCGTACCAATGCAAGATGCAAGTCAAGCATATAATCCCCATCTAAGTCCACATGTCAATACAGCTCAACTCTTGGATATCACCGGGGTCTAGTACACTCTAAACCAGATCGCCGCCACATCGCGCGCGATAAGGTAAGTGGAAGAGACCTCACTATCCGTTTGCCAATATCGGGCTCGACTCGTTGATAGCGGACCCATTCCTAGAGCTGGTCAGACTCAGCCTAGCATTGCCCCCTACACTCAGGTGGGTAAAGCCGCACCCCCTTCCAACCGACCACGACACTGTGAAGAGCGTAGCCATCTAGTAATTGGCACTCGATGCTCATCTACCCACTCGGTATAGACGTTGGAGCAACCTCTTGGTACCATAAGGGTTTAGGAACTTTCACCTAGGGATATCTATAGCACCCTATGAGAATAAAATTTTTAGTATCCTATCCTGCCAACCACGACACATCTGTGGAGGCTACGGCCCCGATGTCGCTAGGGCATACAGTAATCATATCACATAATGCGAAATGCATGAGTCATACTATTCAATCATGCAACAAATCTTGCGTGTATCGTGCGCACATGTAGGACAAAACCACCTAATCAGGAGCCCATAAACAACCTTTCCGAAGGCATATACTATGATCAGTCAATTCTCATATCAAGCATACATATGATACGTATGATCATGAGTCATGAAACTACACTAAACATGTGAACAAGTGATGAACCATTCTTACAATGCAGATGGGCCTAGACGGCCTATACACAACAAGTACTGCCTATCAAGGGGCCCTAGGGAGAGTCGTGATGTGCACATCCAACCAACATTACACTCGCAATGTGGACGTCAAACCAACATTGCTCCCAAGGTACGATCGCCGTAAACATCGCTACATATTTTTTATTGGGATCACACATTCCAATGGACCTTAGGTACATCCCATTGGGCCTTAAATATATCAAATGGGCCTACTCCCATGGGCTTTAAAATACATTAAATGGGTTCAACCTAATGGGCCTTAAATTACATCAAATGGGCCTCGACCTATGGGCCCTACATTAAGTTTATTTTCCACCCAAATTGGGGCCCAACATGGTGTTTATTTCCATCCAAACTATTCATAGGATCACGTGAGCCTAGGGCCCACTGTAATTTTTATTTTACCAACCAGCATGCAGGCTAAGGGAGGCCCACTATAATATTTGTTAGCGACCTAACCAGGGGGAGACCCACCGCAATGTTTATTTACCATTCAACCTATTGATAAAGTTACGGGTGCCAAGGGGGGTGGGGCTGGTCACACCGTCCAGGGTGGATGGTATAGATATAACACATACTCATGGTGGGTCCCACCGTCCAGGGGTGGACGGTGCGGACAGAACACATGCATCACATAGGGCCCCACTGTTCGCTGGACGGTGGATGAAACAAATATATCATGGTGAGTACCACCGTCCACCTGGACGGTGGATGAAAACATGTGCATCACTGTGGGTCCCATGTGGGGCCCACCAAAATGTTTATTGGCCATCCAGGCCGTTCATAAGGTCACTCAGACCTGGATGAAGGGAAAACATAAATTTCATCTTGATCCAAAACTTCTGTGGACCCAGAATGAGTTTCAATGGTAGATGTTCATTCACACTGTTTCCTATGATGTGGGCCACCAGGGTGTTGGATCAGGCTGATCTTTGGAGGGGTCCCACCAGAGGAGGTGACCCACCTCATGAACCGTGTGAATCTAACAAATACATCATGGTGGGGCCGACGGCAGCAGCCGTGGGTGGCTAGCTGACCACCCGCTCGCCTAACGCTGCACGCAACAGCGTGCAGCTGCTGCTCTTTGTTAGAGGCAGAGGCGCTGCCTCTTGCAAAAATTAGGAAAAAACCCATTTTTCTGGGGTTTTTCGCTTGTGGGGTCCGCAACTTGAGAATCCACTCCGTCCATTAGTTTCTAGGACCCGAAACACACAAAACGAGTCTAATGTTCGGTATTTTTAGTACGCAGGTACAGCAAGGTGGGTCCTAATAGCATTTCAAGGGTAAGAATATCATTTTCTTTGGTATGGCCCGCCTGATTATCGGATTGACCTCATTCTTTGGCTCAACGCCTAAAATGATAAGGGAAAGAGGATGGACGGCTTAGATTGTATCAAAACATCAAAGTGGGGCCTATATCAGTGGGTCACACCCGAAGCTTGAACAAAGCTTATATTTGTGTTTTCCTTTATACAGGGACTTCTAGCGTCCCAGACGCTGGACGGTCTAGCCGTTGCACGTGGAGGTGGGCCCTGTTTAGGTGGGCCATCACACGGCTACCCATACACATACACGGTGGGCCCCATATAAAAATAAAATGGATCCAATACATGCATCCTAGTGGGGTCTATCCAAGTGAGCCACACAACCATAAATAATGACATAAAATAAAATAAAATAAAAATGAAATGAGAAGGGAGAGAGAGAGATGGAAAGTGGGTCACGCTTGTGATGGAGGAACCCCGATACTATGGGCCCTCCCTTGCAATGAATCATACAATCAAATGGGTCCTTTAGCACATGGAACCATCAGAATTTAAAATCAACGGTGGGGATCCTTTCCCCACCAATATGGATGGTCTAGATGACCTTTTTAAAGAAATAAACATCATGATGGGGTCCATGTAGTATGGTCCCATCATGGAATGATCATGATGATCCTAGTGGGCCATCGGCCATATCTTAGGGTCCCAAGTGAGATCCAAACCATTGATCGGTTGGCCTCACTTGGCCCATCCCAAAAATATGAAAAACTACTAATATCTAGCACCCACTGTCCGATCTTCTTGCTCTTATGGGCTCCTTAGCACCTTAGCTTCAAGTTCAATGGATGAGATGAGGAATGAATGGCTAGGATGAGAGATCTTGGGATGGAGAGGTGGGCCACGGTTGGAGTTTTGGAAGGAGAGGGAGAATTCCATACGTATGGGGGTGTTTCTCTCTTAGATTTTTTTTTTTAAAATGACAAAGAGAGAATGAGTTATAAAGGGAGAGAGAGAGAGTGATGGATGGATGTGGTGATTGGTGTGTAAGATACCTTTGTTGACTTTAGTGACATTTGTGTAAGAAATGCATGACATTGGAAGACTTTTGAGGCATTTGTGTAAGAAAAGTATGGGCATGGAAGACTTTTGTGGCTTGCTTGGGAAAGGGTGAAAGTGATATGTACTTGACATGTACTTGATATGTGATGGATTGATTGATGGGATTGATGTGACATCTCGTAGAGATTCTCTTAGGTTTTGCAACACGCGGCATTTTTCTCGCACCGAACGTTGGCCCACATCTCTTGACCAGGGTATCGCCTCGGCGCGCAAGTCGCAGTATCGGAACCGCAGCGATGGTACGGTCGCTATGGTAATGGTCTTAGGTTGAGTCGACTCGGGTTGACGGCATACGAATCAGGGTCGTGCGTAAGTATCGGTTAAGGGTCAAAGGTTACCGGAATTCGACCGGTAAGACCGCGGAAGTCTACGGAATGGTATGGACTAAGATACGGGTCTTACAATTCGATGAAGATCAGTCCCTTAATTTGCTAAAGTTTATAATAATTTGGCGATAATTTGAGAGCAAGGTTCTTCCTCCATAGTTGGGTTAGTTTATACCTTTCATAAGAAATGACTTTCAGAAAACCTAAGCAAAGAAAAGAAAAGTAAATTAAAACTCAAAATTAATCAATATGAGTGACTGCAAGAATACATCTCTTAAAAGAACAACTTAATATTGGATAAAGAATAAATCTAGCATATGACCATAAACTTGGATTACAACTAAAGATTATAGCTATGAATTACTACTACTCATAGAATAAGTTGAGATAAAAGATAAATTGATAAATTTGGTTGAGTTTCATTACTTATAATTTGGTTTGTTTGAGTTTTTTCCTTTAGACGGTAACATTCCTCTGCTATTTTTAAATATCTGTCATAACTTATTCCAAATCGTTCTTTTATTATTGTAATGGTTACAACAATAAAAAAAAAATCTTTCTGGATCCTTATCTTTTCTAGATCATTCTTTTGATACGTTTTCGTTAACAGCGGTTCCACTTCTATTGGCCAAGGATTTGTTGCCCTCAGTCGCCTTTTATATCTTAAATAGTTTGACTGCATTTCTTCTATATTGACCACAATACTTCGTCAACCATTCACTGACGTGTAAAACTAGATTTACGCCGGCTGTAATCCAAATCTTAAAGATCTTATATACACTACCTATTCATCATGCAATGCCACCTGTCGCCTTCCTATTGGCTTTATCAAAATACCCAAAAATAGGGTAAAAATTTACCCCCATTTTGCTTCGCCTTTAGAAAAAAGGTGACATCAACATTATTATGTTGCCCGATATCATAAATGCAATCGTCCGTTAATCTGCGTGTTGTTTCTCCATTGATTCTACTCGACAGATGTCATATCAAGAGATATCCTTTGTCTCACTCTTATAGGTTGTTCATGTCTCGACCCATCTCATAAAATCGTATTATATGAGGAGTCATGATTACATTTTCATTAATGCTCACATATCACAGCTTATATATAAACAAACCTTACATTGGTGGTTCTCCCCTTTCGCTCCTTACATCTCTCTTACATTAAACTCTTCCCGATTTTCTCTACATAATTTGTCATGGTTGTTACTTCTTCTTCTATTCCAACTTTCTACTTGGAATCCCTCATCAAAGACCTTGATGTCTTATCATTTGAAGTGATTAATGATCTCCTATTCAACAATCTAACCAAACCAGACACTACATTGTTGGCACTTGGTCATGCTTTTCATCCGACAGTCACCCATCAACAACTTCAAGAAATCGATCCCAACTTCCTAAAGTACCTTAATGAAGTTCTGCTTATTCAATGGGAAATTCTTCTCAACCCCTCCAATCATTCAAGTCTTAATGAGCATGACCAAAATCAATGAATGGTTGGACTCAATGGTTCACTTATGTTGAAGAACAACATGGAGACACATAAAAGCAAGAAGAAATTTATGAATGCATCAAAATTTTCCTATATGAATATCCAACCAATTCCTTCCTCCTTCCAGCAACATTAACTTCCAGATTTGGTCGACCAATACATTCTATTTTGGATATGGCACCATGGGTCCATTGATCATAAATGTATGTGCATTCACTCATCTCCTGCCTTTTGGGGAGCCTGTCTACCAGGACTTCTGTAAGCGTTATAGTTTCTAGCTCCTATAATTGTCAAATTTTTTAGTGTCAAAACCTCTTGGAATCTGCCTTATGTAGCGCATCAATATATTCAAGACAGTGCAAGGACAATGGTCTTTACTTTAAGAACTTCAAATGCAAGATTACATGTTCACGTTCGAATACAACATCAAGTATGAATTCAATGTTTCAAGATTCATAGTTCAAGCTTCAAGTCAAGACAAAGTTCCTATACTTTGAACCTCAAGTTCAAGCTTCAATGTTAGTCAAATTTAAGCTTCAATAGGTCTCAAGTTCAAGCTTCTATATATGTCAGGATCTCAAGCTTCGTGAACTTCAAAGATCATCTATCAACCAAAGGAAAAGAAGTTTCAATGTTCATATATTATATATAAGGTATGAATGACCCTAGATTGACTACAAGGTAAGTCATTTTAAATACATAATTGAGTCACTTTATAAGTGCATAGACTGTTTCTCGACTAGTCCTAGCACTGGCTCGACCAGTCCAAGAATTCATCAACCAGTCCTAAGTCTGTTACTGATTTTTGAATTTTTTTTTAAAATCATTGACCAGTCTTGGAGACTGCTCGACCAGTCGTATGAACAATGCTCGACTCAAAGTCCAATAACTAAATTGGGTTCCACACGACCAGTCGTGGACAGGACTCGACCAGTCGTGGAGGCCACTCAACCGGTCGAGCAGACCCTATGACCAGTCTTGGAACGGTCTTATTGTAACACCCCAAATTTTTGTCAACCTGAGATTAGACGTCCTTAGGCAATGAGTCAACCATAACACCTTGGTAACCTCTTAGAACCCAATTCCAAAGCCAAGAAATCGTTTAGAATGAAATTCTTTAGAAATTTAACGTGAATTAGCCAGTGCTACGTTAGATTAGCTGTGAAATTAGCACTGATAGCTTTAAATACGATCTGTAAGACCCAAAACCTGTAGAACCATTGACGCTATCTTACCCTGAAATCCAGGATCAAACTCTAAACCTGTTTGTTCTCAAGAACCCTTTGAAACTTTGTATTGGATCTAGACCGCGCGTCGAATGTCCGATAGCGATAATCTTAGACGATTACGACCGCCTTGTTGGACTTGACAATCGTTTCGAAAATCAATCCCAACTAATGTTCTGAGACTATTTCATTGAGCCTGGAGCAAGGAGTGTGAGAAAGAGTGAAATTCATTAAAAATTAAATATCATTTAAATAAATTTGGCACGTTTCACTTGCGGGTTAAGTATAAACATTCAGACTGTCGAAATCTGACCCAAATACACCCTCGGATTAGGGAACATTTCTCACCCAGGTTAATGTACTTGGAATCCTCGATCGAGTCTCCGTGACCGCTGAACTGAAACTGGTCTGCCACGTGCGATCTGGGAACTCTACCGGACTAAAAACTTGGTGTGTGAAGGATCCAATATCCATGAGCTTAAGTTCGACCGCATTCGGCCAGGGGACCTCCCGAAATGTTCTTTTGGATCGAAAAAGACCCGATTTGGCTATAACCCAAGTATACCTTGACTTGGAGTCTGTTTTGGTTATGTTTGAGCTTATAAAAGGGCCTTAAACCCTTAGCTTTCTAACCCATACGAATTTGGGGAAAACTCTAAGAGAGAAGAGAGAAAAGAGAGAGAGAGTGAGGGAGAAGCTGGTGATTCTCCTGGGATTCCTCCCTGCTACTCTACGTGCCAAATCCACCCTTCTGTGTCGCTTTTTCGGTGACTCCAGCTTCGTTTTAGGTAAGAAAACCCTAACCTTAACCTGTTTTAGGGATTCTATCAATATAAGTAGCGAAGTAGCTGATGTATCTTGTGAATTAGGTCGTCATATCGCCGTTGGCGAAGCGTAGACTTCCTCTTCGATTCGTTACACTTCTACGACGAAAGGTACGGATTTCAGACGCCTAGATTACCTATTTTCAAAGCTTTCAATGGCGTTTAATGGTAGATTGCTGATAAGGATGTTGTTTGACATGTAGAACATGCTGTCCATTTTTCATTTCGAATACGTACGAAGAATATGAGATTTAGGGTATTTTGGGTATTTATAGAAAATACTGTATACGTACGTATTTTGCCGATATGATTGCCATGGGTATTTACCATGTATTTATACTAGTTATGGATGTATGATCTGTTTAGCGAAGAGATTCGCCCTAATGCACATATTGGCCGACATATGCTATGTAGACTAATGTGTGTAGACTAAGTGTTTGTTGAAATGCCTAAATCAATATGATTTATGCCTGCCATATGTTTTGAATGTAAGAACATGATTATTGTGTATTAGACATCTCCTTGATATAAGGATCTGTCATATTATATGTTGAAATCAACATACGTCAAGTACGTTGGAGTTGTGTAGTCTAAGTGTTTGTATAAATGTATGTATTAGTAAGTACTGAGTAAATGGTGTTGTAGATTAGCGTTGAGACTGGATTCTCAACTAATTTGATGATGTACATGAATTTCTCCATACTTGTTGTATTGAATTGATTACCTTATGCTTGAAATACTCATATATGGTTAACTGCTTATGATGTATATTATAACATGCTGATAACATACTGGAATGTCTTGTATTTCGAGTTTGTCTCTCTCACGTGATTATTGATTCACATTACATGTGCTTGGGGATATACTCAAGTCCAGGCAGTCAGTAACAGTTTAGAATTCGTGGTTGGATTCTATTTGCCACGAAGGATGTGTATGACGAACCCGAGTCATACTAGAGTCATCGACAGTGGTTAGGCCATGCGAAGTGCTTGTGCACTTCATGCCAGTCGATTCAACGTGCGCTCGTGCTAGTCGGACTCATCAAGTAACCCGATTGACCATTGTATGATCACCTTGTATTTGTCATAACTGCATGAACCTAGGGTACTGAACTTACCATTGGAAACCCTGTTAACCATGGTGCCTTGATCCATAAAGACTCATGAGCCGGGCATGGTGGTATGGGACACCGTGGTCGAGCTGTCGGCCTACGCTTGGGCCACAAACCTCCCCGTAGTGACCAGTGAGCACCTTTGACTCCTGAGCCTATTGTGGTGGTATGGGACACTACATTCGAGCTGTCGGCCTACTCTGATTGGTGATGAGCCCTTTGTAGTGACCTCAAGCATATTCTGAGTCTACGGGAGGCGACGACCCTTCCGTAGCAACGAGAGTACATTAGGCCTGTATTGATAAGGTGATGGGGGAGCAGTGCAACAGCCCTGACAGCCCTTGCAGTGACCTAGAAAATATATTATCGTATGAGATTACTAGGAGTGACGACCCTAGACAGGATCATTGTTTGGGTATTGATATAAGGGAGGTACCTTAGTTTTCCAATCCTGCTGTATGAAAAGGACTAATAACAACTCGGTAATCATTATCCATATCGCACTGCATGTGCCTGGAAGATGTGGAGCACTGAGGAACGCAAGCATGTCGCGGGCGTAAGATGGTGCCGCATGAGGGAGTATGTCGGTCAGGGCATCCATCATGTCATTTCATCCATGCATTAATCACAGTATTTAGGACTGTTTGTTTTGCTTGCTTTATCATTATCTCGTGATGGATTTGATAACATGTTAATCTTTGCTCTATGATTCCACTGAGTTACCTACTCACTCCCACGTTACGGGATGGTGTTCTAGACACCCACCAGTCCCTATTTTAGTTTCAGATGATGGCGATGCTCGCGAAGCAGAGCCGGACTTGATGATGAGGAGGAGGATCCCTCCTATATGCGGGTTCTGATTGACGGGGTTACGGGGTTACTGATTAGCTGCCAGCACACGTGGTATTTTACCCTTTATTTTTACACCCATGTATATTCTTTTTACTCATCTTTGGAGTATACATGTATATGTTTAACCTGATAACATGTTCACACTCTGGAGACTCACAACAGTTCATATATTCTATATATCTATCACATTCTTCCGCTTGCTAAATTAACTGTCTCTGGAATATGATATGCTATTTTGGCTTGATCACATTGGAATTTCAAATTTCACCGACAGGTGAGAGTATACGATAATTTAGGCCATAACGTGTCGTTGGTCGCGTGAAGCGACCTAAGTCACCTCTAGGTCGTTAGTCGACGGGTTTGAGTCATTCCCTGAAGAATTCCAAACCTAGCAATGAATGTCCTTAGGTTGTGGGGCAACCGCAACACCTTACACTCAATCGCAAGGCCTAAAACCCCTTTTCATCCAATTCCTTCAGAATCTCTCCTTCCACCACCCCATTCTTCACCTTTTTCTAAGTCCTTTCAGAATAGACATAAATCCTAATATGTAAATAATGGAGAATCATACTTAAACAAAAATTTACTATAAATAGTAAATATATGTATAAATTGGACTATTGGCCATTCCAATTAGGGAATCTCATGGAATGAATGAGTTAGTTGGATGGATTAGCCTCTCCTACCCCAAAATCATATGTTACAAGTCATATAAAGTCATTTCGGTTTGTAAATTGGCCCCGTGGGCCTATCCACGCTGATCTAGGATGATCTGAGGTGGGACCCATACATTTTTGGGGACCACAGGACAGGGGGACCATGCCCAGATGGTCGGGCCTTGCTGGATTTGAAGTTGGCCGGCAAGGACCTCGCCGGTTCGGCGAGACCTCTCTGTACAGTGGGCCTCACTCGGGTCGGGCGTCGGGCCGACGCACTTTGGTGGGTAGGGTACTCCCCCTACATGTGGTCCGTCCCTTAAAAGTCCCCCAAACACTCACCTCCTTCACAAAAATGCCTTCCAAGCTCTCCCTTCTCAAGTTTTTGCTGCCTCCCCTCCCAAATTTCATTTCAAACCACCTCCATTCTCATTTTCTGCCTCAACCGACGCCACTCCATCACTCACAGCCATACAAGCTCCCTTCTCTCTCCATTCTCATCGTTTGAAGCTCTCTCATCCTCCATTGAAGGCTGAAAATCAAGTGAGCCTCCATCCCAACCTATTTTGCTCTTTTCCCTTTGAAATCCTAGCCTTTGAGGGCCTGATTCACTCCTCTATAGGGCCTAGATTCGTTTTATCCCTTTAGGGCAGTCATTTCTCCCCATTTCCTCTATTTTTCATGGCTTTGTAGAGGCTATTTTAGCCTTTTTCTCCACTTTCTTCGCTTGAGGAGTATTGAGAATACATGGCCGATAGAGCTCTAATGGGCAACAGACAGTATTAAGCTAGACAGTATTAAAGAAGGTAAGTCGGGACCGTGGTAGAAGTCCTTTGGTAGAATTAGGCATCTATGTCATTGTCTTGTAAATTGTTTGAATACCGTTTTAAGGATTTTTGTGTTTGGTTGTTGATGGGTCTAGTGATGTCATAGGTAGAAAATGTGTTGTGCTTAGTGGTTTGGGCTTAGTATAGCTGCAGTCGTCTCTGTCATAATGCATGTGGAATTTTATTCCATGTATTGTGGTAAATTTTGTTAAATGAAGTGCATGCTGTTTCGTTCGCTGTAAGGTATTGTCCCTAGATTAGGTATATCCTATGGTTTCCACTACCATGATTGGAATGTATACGATTAAAAGTAAATCTCAGGATTAAGCTTACAAATAAATTTTTATCCCACCCCAACCTCCTACCAAGCATGCCACTCCCAATCCCGACATGGGATTAGTAATGCGGTCCTAGTTAACACAACTTAAGACCACTGGCCATATAGGCCCTTGACGTTTTGGACCTAGAGTTAGTACTCCTAGATTTGAAAGATCTGACAATATAGGAAATCCAATTCCATTTACACAATCGTGACCCTAAGCGATAGAACAATCCGCTATAGTAGAAATGGTATGAAACCATTTAACGTATAGGTTTAGGTTTTGGATTACAACTAGTGAGATATAGACCAATCTACTAGTTACCTTAAGTAGTGTAAAGCCTGTATATGCTAAGGAATAGTAGGTTAGATTTGGTTGGAGTAGAACCTTATTCCTTCGATAGATCCCCTTAATACTTATAGACTTCTGTTATAACCCTTAGGAAAGTTGATTTAACTTAGAACCATTCACTCTCAAGGAAAACTTATAAATCCCTCAAATTGAACTTAGAATAGACCAGCACATCCCTTAGAATAGCCTTCCCAAAGACTTATTACATTCGGGAACACAGAGTAAAGGAACTGTATATGTAAGCGATGTATTCGCGGTTTGAATTGATTTCTTAATCCTAGTAGTTACCAATGAATCCAATGCTCTGATCAAGCAGAAGATCGACATCAACTCGGATTAAGAACTGATATAACGAGTTTTCTGTCCTGATTAGACAGGAGGTTCAATGTATCCGGCTCAGACCCACTACACAACTTTTCTTCCGTGTTGTCCCGACCATCTACAACCAAAAGTTATTGCTTTGCCTTTGGGAAATGTTGAGGACATACAGCCAATAGAGATTAGACCTCTTGCCACAAACTCACATCCGTCCTTGAAATCAACCACAACACCCATCACTTCAGCTTTGTTCTACAACCATAGGTACCAATGCCATAGAACGCATCGTTAGTAAAGGAAGACCAATGTAGTGAGAGGTTGTTTCCCATTTCATGTTAAAGATAGGCCCTAAGTTACACCTCGTTCCAATATACGGATTGAGACATAGATTCTTGAGCCTTAAGTAGAATTAAGTTTTAAGGGGGGTAGAACATTTTGAGCCCAATCTAGTTAGGTTAATCAATGCAACCGTTAGATCAGAGTGGCACAGCGGAAGCATGGTTGGCCTCTTCCCTACTAGCCCAGGATTGAAACAGTTGATTTAGGTTATACGTAAGGCTAGGTCATTAAATAGGATTTGAACCATCCTTAGAATGCCAATACTAAAGTCTCTTTAGGGACTCATTACCCTTAGCCAATTTCGGGGAAGAAATTTTGTTTTAAGGGGGGTAGATTGTAACACCCCGAATTTTTGCCAACTTGGGATTAGACGTCCTTAGGCAATGGGTCAACCATAACACCTTTGTAACCTCTCAGAACCCAATTCCAAAGCCAAGAAATCGTTTAAAATGAAATTCTTTAGAAATTTAATGTGAATTAGCTAGTGCTACATTAGATTAGCTGTGAAATTAGCACTGATCGCTTTAAATACGATCTGTAAGACCCAAAACCTGTAGAACTATTGACGCTATCTTACCCTGAAATCCAGGATCAAACTCTAAACCTGTTTATTCTCAGGAACCCTTTGAAACTTTGTATTGGATCTGGACCGCGCGTCAAAAGTCTGATAACGATAATCTTAGACGATTATGACCGCCTTGTTGGACTTAACAATCGTTTCGAAAATCAAGCCCAACTGATGTTCTGAGGCTATTTCATTGAGCCTGGAGCAAGGAGTGTGAGAAAGAGTGAAATTCATTAAAAAATAAATGTCATTTAAATAAATCTAGCACGTTTCGCTTGCGGGTTAAGTATAAGCATTTAGACCATCAGAATCTGACCCAAATATACCCTCGGATCAGGGAACATTTCTCACCCAGGTCAGTGTACTTGGAATCCTCGATCGAGTCTCCGTGACCGTTGAACTGAAACTGGTCCGCCACGTGCGATCTGGGAACTCTACCGGACTGAAAACTTGGTGTGTGCAGGATCCAATATCCATGAGCTTAAGTTCGACCGCATTCGGCCAAGGGACCTCCCGAAATGCTCTTTTGGATCGGAAAAGACCCGATTTGGCTATAACCCAAGTATACCTTGACTTGGAGTCTGTTTTGGTTATGTTTGAGCTTATAAAAGGGCCTTAAAGCCTTGGCTTTCTAACTCATACGAATTTGGGCAAAACCCTAAGAGAGAAAAGAGAAAAGAGAGAGAGAGAGAAGCTGGTGATTCTCCTAGGATTCTTCCCTGCTACTCTACGTGCCAAATCCACCCTTCTGTATCACTTTTTCGACGACTCCGGCTTCGTTCTAGGTAAGAAAACCCTAACCTTAACTTGTTTTAGGGATTCTATCAATATAAGTAGCGAAGTACCTGATGTATCTTGTGAATTAGGTCGTCATATCGCCATTGACGAAGCGTAGAATTCCTGTTCGATTCGTTACACTTCTACTACGAAAGGTACAGATTTTAGACGCTTAGATTGCATGTTTTCAAAGCTTTCAATACCGTTTAATGGAAGATTACTGATAAGGATGTTGTTTGACATGTAGAACATGCTGTCCGTTTTTCATTTCGAATACGTACGAAGAATATGAGATTTAGGAAATTTTGGGTATTTGTAGGAAATACTGTATATGTACGTATTTTGCCGATATGATTGCCATGGGTATTTGCTGTGTATCTATACTAGTTATGGATGTATGATCTGTTTGGCGAAAAGATTCGCCCTAATGCATATATTGGCCGATATATGCTATGTAGACTAATGTGTGTAGACTAAGTGTTTGTTGAAATGCCTAAATCAATATGATTTATGCCTGCCATATGTTTTGAATGTAAGAACATGATTGTTGTGTATTAGACATCTCCTTGATATAAGGATCTGTCATATTATATGTTGAAATCAACATACGTCAAGTACGTTGGAGTTGTGTAGTCTAAGTGTTTGTATAAATGTATGTATTAGTAAGTATTGACTAAATGGTGTTGTAGATTAGCGTTGAGACTGGATTCTCAACTAATCTGATGATGTACATGAATTCCTCCATGCTTGTTGTATTGAATTGATTACCTTATGTTTGAAATACTCGTATATGGTTAACTGCTTATGATGTATGTTATAACATGCTGATAACATACTGGAATGTCTTGTATTTCGATTCTGTCTCTCCCACGTGATTATTGATTCACATTACATGTGCTTGGGGCTATAATCAAGTCCAGGCAGTCGGTAAAAATTTAGAATTCGTTGTTGGATTCTATTCACCACGAAGGATGTGTATGACGAACCCGAGTCGTACTAGAGTCGTCGGCAGTGGTTAGGCCATGCGAAGTGCTTGTGTACTTCATATCGGTCGATTCAACGTGCGCTCGTGCTAGTCGGACTCATCAAGTAACCCGATTGACCATTGTATGTTCACCTTGTATTTGTCATAACTGCTTGAACCTAGGGTGCTGAACTTACCATTGGAAACTCTGTTAACCATGGTGCCTTGATCCATAAAGACTCATGAGCCGGGCATGGTGGTATGAGACACCGTGGTCGAGCTGTCGGCCTACGCTGGGGCCACAAACCTCCACGTAGTGACCAGTGAGCACCTTTGACTCGTGAGCTGATTGTGGTGGTATGGGACACTACATTCGAGCTGTAGGCCTACTCTGATTGGTGACGAGCCCTTTGTAGTGACCTCGAGCGTATTCTGAGTGTACAGGAGGCGACGACCCTTCCATAGCAATAAGAGTACATTAGGCCTGTATTGATAAGGTGATGGGGGAGCGGTGTAACGAGTGTGTGCAACAGCCCTGACAGCCCTTGCGGCAACCTAGAAATATATCATCTTATGAGATTACTAGGAGTGACAACCCTAGACAAGATCATTGTTTGGGTATTGATATAAGAGAGGTACCTTAGTTTCCCAATCCTGCTGTATGAAAAGGACTAATAACAACTCGGTAATCATTATCCATATCACACTGCATGTGCCTGGAAGATATGGAGCACTGAGGAACGCAAGCATGCCGCGGGCGTAAGATGCTGCCACATCAGAGAGTATGTCGGTCAGGGCATCCATCATGTCATTTCATCTATACATTAATCACAGTATTTAGGAATGTTTGTTTTGCTTGCTTTATCATTATCGGGTGATGGATTTGATAACATGTTAATCTTTATTTTATGATTCCACTGAGTTAGTTACTCACTCCCACATTACGGGATGGTGTTTCGGACACCCATCAGTCCTTATTTTAGTTTTAGATGATGGCGATGCTCGCGAAGCAGAGCCAGACTTAATGATGATGATGAGGATCCCTCCTATATGCAGGCTTTGATTGACGGGGTTACAGGGTTACTGATTAGCTGCCAGCACACGTGGTATTTTGTCCTTTATTTTTGCACCCATGTATATTCTTTTTGCTCATCTTTGGAGTATACATGTATATGTTTAACCTGGTAACATGTTCACACTCTGGAGACTCACAACAGTTCATATATTCTATATATCTATTACATTCTTCCGCTTGCTAAATTAACTGTCTTTGGAGTATGATATGCTGTTTTGGCTTGATCCACCTCATGTTTTATGTATTATTACCGCCGACATTCAGCCATCATTGAAAATATTGCATAAGTGATGTTCTGGAACTCGAGAGTTGGGTTTTTACTCGACCCCCGATTTTTGGGGTGTTACACTTATCTTATCGTGTCTAAAATTTAAAAGTTTGTTATCCTACGACTAGTCGTGCTGAGCTCAGGACCAGTCGAAAATACAATTTCTGTAACTATAAATAGAGCACGAATTTCAGAGTTTCATATTCAATTCAAGCTAAATCAATATGCCACTCTGAGAGATAAGTTAGTGATATTTTTAAGCTATTTAGTGCTCATCATATATTCTCTTTAATTAGCTTTCTTTGTATTTGATTTTGTATTCTACATTCCAATTTTATTTAAAAGAGGAATTGAAGTATTCCCATTTCTTGGGATCAAAATCAAATCAAGCTAGCCCAAGGTGATTTAATTTAAAATCAATCTAGAACCTAGAACAATTTCATAAGTGAGTGTGGACATTGAACTTCTACGTTGAACTTCTACTCTGATTTGGTTCTTCTAGGCTGCATCAAAAGGAGAATATCCAGGTATTTTAAAGCTTTGTAAATTCTTTGTTTGGGTTTTTGAGATTGTGCCAAGAAAATATCTGTTTTGGTTTGTCTGAGGTGATCCAGAAAACTCAGAGTGTAGGTTTTTTGAATTGTGTAAGCCCATTTAAAAGACACAATTGTGAGGGTTTTAGGTGAACCTTGAAAAACCTATTTTTATAGTGAATGCTAATATCCACTGAGTGAGGATATTAAGAGTGGAGTAGTTGAGTGGCTATTTTTCTAAACAGTTGATGTACACATAAATGAACCACTATAATTTCTGGTCTTGTGGCTGATTGATTATTCCTTTTTATGGATGTTTGTAATTTTCCTTTTTGCATTTGTGGAGAATGTTGTAATTTCTTTTACGCGAGTGTGGGAATATTGTAATAGCTTAGTTATTTCATCTGCTATTTATTTCTATATTCCTCTATATCAATTTGAGTTTTTGATATACATACCGTTCTAAGAATCAGGTTGTCCTACCATAAACCTTTAGTTTTTGGTGTAAGGTTGTCCTTACAACAACATTTGTATCAACCTCTCAATACTTGTACATTTGAGGTTGTTTTACATTTCTGCATTGTGGGATTGTTTACTGCTATCAGTATTTATATTTATTTAAATTTTGTTGTTAATTTCTTAATTTGGCATAATCCTATTCACCCCCCCTCTAGGACTTAATAGCTCTGCCTTTTCAACTAGTATCAGAGCTTAATAGCTCACTTTTAGTTATTCATTTTGGATTTATTTCTTAAGTTAATCGATCTGAGTTATTTGAGATGTCAAATTTTGATAGTTTTTCAGTCACTAGGCCTCCACCATTTGATGGCTCCAATTATGCCTATTGGAAAGCCAGAATGAGAATTTTCTTAAAATCCATATATTAGAGCGTGTGGCAAGCCACAACGATTGAATGGACCCCTCCTACCACTGAAGTAACTATATCGATGGATCCAAATCTATGAAAGTCACACCTTATTTTTCTTAGACCATTCTTCAGAAAAATGAGAGTGGTGCCAATGCAAAGGCTTTAAATGCCATAACTTGCACACTATCACTGGATGAATTCAAAAGAATTATATCTTGTGATACTACAAAGCAAGCCTGGGATATTTTAGAAATAATACACGAGAGAACAACAATCGTCAAGAAATCTAAAGTTCAAATCCTCATAAGCAAATTTGAGAAAATACGTATGGAAGAAAATGAAACCTTCATGGATTTTTATACAACATTAAATGACATTATGAACTCTATATGGGGTCTCAGTGATAAAATCCTAGAAAGTAAAATCTATGCAAAGATACTACGCTCACTCCCTAAATGGTTCAATTCAAAGGTGACCACGATCCAGGAACTTCGTGATATGGATAATATGAGGGTAGAAGAATTAGTTGGTTCTTTACAAACCTATGAGTTAACTTTTAAAGCTCCTAAAGGTAAATTTATCGCCCTTAAATCTTCTAATTGTACTTATCAAGAAAATAGTAATTTTGATTTGGAAAATTCTAAAGATGATATGGCCCTTTTAGCTAAAAAGTTTTATAAGATTTTTAAAAGTAAAAAGATGGTTGATTTTCAAAAACCTAATGAAAAGAAAAGATCTAAAACTAAAACTTGAAAATCTTTAAAAGACAGTTAATGTTACAACTATCATGAATATGGGATTTAGTGAACAAGTGTCCTAAAAAGGACAAACCATACTTTGAAGCCTCTTCTGAATCAGAAGATTCTAAAACCAAGTTGGGTAATGAAGTCAAAGCCCTTATGACTCTAACCAAGTTCACTTTAATCAAATCATGATGATTCAACTTGTAAAGAAAATCCAAATAGTGATCATGAAATTAAAGAAGATCTTCAAGATGCGTATAATGCCCTATACATGGAAAGTTGTAAAATTGTTGTAAAACTAAAACTTCAATAAGAAAAGTTTTTGAAACTTAAAAAAAAAATTAATAATCTTGCTTTAGAAAAATCTTATATTTTAGACTGTTTTGAAAAAACTAAGTGCGACTTAGATTTCAAAACCTCTCAAGTTGAAAACTTAAAATCTTAAAACAAAAAATTAAAACTTGAAGTCTCTTCACTTTTGAGTTTAAAGGAGACATGGATGTATGCCCAAGGTGATCCTAAGTTAGAAAAACTATTATCCGGATCTCAAAAATGTGGCGACCGATCTGGATTAGGCTACGACAAAAGTATTCCACTCAAACATAAGAATACACCTTCTAAGTTTGTGAAATGAGAATCTTCAAACTCAAAAGGGAAAAGTCTAAATCAAAATTATTCTAAAAATGCTAAAACTTTTCAAACCTTAAAACCTAAAAGCAACCATATCAACTATAAAAATGAGAATCATAATCCTTTAGCTCAAAAAATTGTTGATTTACTTAAGGAGCTCTTAATATCTAACTCAATGGGACGGTCTTATAACAACTACAAACATAAAAATACCACTGTACTCCTAAACCCAAGATTGTAATGAAATGGGTTCCTAAGGTTACCTGCCTGGTTGCCCACACTACTTTTAAAGCTACAAGCCATTTAAAGTGGTACCTAGACAATGGATGCTCCAGACACATGACTGGTAACAAAGGTCTGTTGACCAATATTAAATATATGACTGATGGTTCAGTCATATTCGGTGATGATACCAACTGCGGAATTATTGGTTAAGATACGGTTCAACTCTTTAACCTTCCTTTATTTGAGAATGTTTTATATGTAGAAGGGTTAAAACACAACTTATTAAGCATCTCTCAAATATGCGATAATAATCATAGTGTAAATTTTACTAACCTAGGGTGCAAACTTTTAAATAAAAATGGTTCTGTAAAATTAACTTGTCGCAGAACTTCTAAAAACTGTTGCATTATAAGTGATTCAAGCTTATCTAATTTATCATGTTACATGGTCCATACCGATGAGACCGATTTATGGCATAAACGCCTTGAACATGTACACTATCACAACTTATATAGATTGAGCAAAAGGGAGTTGGTAAGAGGCTTACCTAAAATACAAAAAATAGATAAAATATATGGCGAATGCCAGATTGACAAGCAAACTAAGAATTCTCACAAAAAGGCGGACTCCAATGCCACATCTAAATTGCTCGAACTCCTCCATATGGATCTTATTGGGCCAACTAGAACGGAGAGTCGAGGTGGCAAGAAGTACATTCTGGTAATTGTCGATGACTTTACTAGATATACTCGGGTAGTTTTCTTAAGAGATAAATCAGAAACTCTCAATGAAGTAAAAAGGATACTTAAACATATCAAAACTGAAAAAGAGTCTCAAGTCTGTAAGATCCGTAGCGATCATGGATCAGAATTTGAGAATAACGGTTTTGAGAAATTTTACAGTGATCAGGGAATATCATATAAATTCTCTACGCCCAAAACACCACAACAAAATGGTATACTAGAAAGAAAAAATAGAGTGCTTCAAGAAATGACAAATGTAATGTAAAATAGTATGAACCTCCCTAAAAATCTTTAGGCTGAAGCCATAAATACTGCGTGTTATATCATTAACCACGTTTATACTAGAAAATTAAATAGTAAAACAGCTTATGAAATGTAGTTTGATAAGAAGCCTACTATCAAATACTTTCGAGTTTTTAGCAACAAGTGTTACATTTTATATGACCGAAAAAATCTAGGTAAGTGACCTGATAATAGATAAACTGTCAAAATTTAACATAATAAAGGTCTGGATCTTAACTCAAGGAAGTTAATCAAAAAAAAAATAAATTAGAGCAACCCTCTCTGATACCACTTGAAAAAGTGATCTTAAGAAGTCCCAGAGGGGAGGGAGGAGTGAATAGGACTACGCCAAATAATCGAATAAAGTGATGAATAATAAATAAATCAGAGATCTCAATTGCACTAATATTGAAACATTGATTCAAACTGATTCGTAGGACAACCTTCACCCAAACAAGTTTAGGTAGGACAACCTTATTTCATTAATGTAATAAGAATCAAAATTCCAAACTGAGCAAGAGAAAATAAAACTAAATATTAAAAGTATTCATCACTTTAGCATAAAAGAGATTACAAACATTTACCACAAAAAGATAAAGCATTCACCACAACACCAAAAATTATAGTGGTTCGGTGTATCAACAACTGTTCTAAAATAGTTATACCTACTCCACTCTCAAAATTACTATCCACATAATCTTAGCTTTCACTAAGAATAAGGTTTTCACAGGGTCACCTTAAAACCTGATACAATTGTGATTTTACCGAGCTATCACAAACAAAGAAATTCCTCAATGAGATTTTTTAGATATCTCTGAAAAACTAAAATACAAAATGTAAATGTATACTTATTTTCACCATAGATGAAGCAGTAGCCAAATAACCACTTTTCTTAAATGTTGAATGTTCGATGTTCAGTTTAATAGAAAAGGTCTAGGGTTTTATTGATTTTAATTAAGATTAAACTAAGTGCCAACTTGTATTAATTCTCTTTAATGTCAATAAGAAGAGTATTCACTCTCTTTTTAAAATCATAATGACAGAGTTCAAAAATAAGGAATTAAACAAAAAGCTATAAAATGATTTATAAATACCGTTCAATAGCTTGACAATAACCAGGGCTTCTTTCTCTTGCAGAAGGATTATAGTAGTGATAATTGAATAATTTGGATTGAGAGAGAACCTCAATTTATAGGTAAAGAAGTTGTTTCTTCGACTAGCCCAAGCATCGGATTCAGTTCCAACGGATTTTCAGATTTGAGCGGGATAAGATTTAACAAATCTTTAACTGGTTAAAGGCTCTACTCGACTGGTCGAAGGTGGCCTTCGACTGGTCGAGTAGATCACTCGACTGATCGAAGGTATAAAAGAAATTCTGTTTCACTCGATTTATACTAGGACTGGTCGAGAAAATCTTAGGCTGGTCGAGCTAAAACTTAGGATGGTCGAAACTTAACCAAATACAAGCATAAAAACCCAATTTTAAATAGATTTTGAAAGAATCTAAACTTAAGGTCTTTCTACGGTTTATAATACCTATATGAACTGATCTTCATTGTCTTAAAGTATATTAGAGACTTGAACTTCTCTAAGTATCTTGATCTTCTGCTAGAACACTAGTAGATCTTGACTTCATGTTGTCTTTTGAGCTTGATCTTCAACTTGATCTTGAGCTTGATCTTCTACTAGAGCTTGAACTTATTTTGAACCTTGATCTTGAATCATACTTGAAGATCACTTATTAAGATGTTTTGACTAAAGAAAATTTTACAAACAGTGTGAAGTGTGCTTTAAACATTATAGCACTTACAGATTCCAATAGTGGCACAATCCATCATGCTTATGGGCAAAAAGGAAAGCAGAATGGATATATAATAAGACAGGTAATATTCCAGTCATTTCTTCATGAATCTTCATTCTCTGGTGAAGTAAGAGTGAAGAATGATCAATTAATAGAGAAATCAGAGAATGATACAATTTTCAAATATATTTTTTAACATATCCTTTCTAACAGTCGTGCTAGACTCTTGATCTTTTGATTCTAGAAAAGGTAATTGTTGATTACCTGAGATTATAATTTTCAATATCAATTTTTGCAAGTCAACAATAGGGCCAGATCACTACCACGACTGAATTATTATATATTAACACTCAAGCTCGGGATTATTATTGTGATTGGATTATTGTTGTGACCGACATTTATGGTTCCAAAATGATATATATTCTTAAAAAAAGGTCATCACAAAACTATTTTTTATCCCTAGTCGATTATTTGTAAGTTTATTGAGTGACGATTATATCTAGATTATCAAAAATTATCAGGCTTATAATGTTAATCAAGACACAGAAAGATTCAATATATATATATATATATATATATATATATATATATATATATATATATATTATTTAAGAAAGACAATATACTGTGGCCTATTAAACAACTTATCAAGTCATGGATCAAAATGAATAGGGCATTAGAATGCCAACGGATATTCATCCTATCAAAATTAATTTTTTTGAAAAGTAAAGAAGTTATTGAAAATGAGAGCTTAAGAAGTCTAAAAGGGGGGTGAATAGGACTATGCCAAATAATCAAAATAAGCGCTGAATATGTAAATAAATTAGAGATCTCAATTACTTAAGTATTGAAACATTGATTCACCTAAAGTTTTAGGCAAGACAATCTTATTTCATAAATTTCTTTAAAATCAAAACCTCAAACTTTGTAAGAGTACAAGTAAATATTACAACATTCACCACTTTAACTGAAAATAAATTACAACCATTCACCACATAAAAAGTAAAGGCATTCACCACATAACATAGAAAATTATAGTGGTTCAGTGTGTTAACAATTGTTCTAAAACAGCCACACCTACTTCACTCCTAATATTACTCTCTACATAATTTTCACTTTCACTTTGAAAAAGGTTTTCCCAGGGTCACCTTAAAACCTGATACAATTCTTGTAATATTACCGGGCTATCACAATCAAACCCCTCAATGAGATTTTTAGGCTATCTCAGACAAAACCTACACTAAGATTTTCTGGCTATCTTAGAAAAATCAAATAAAGAAGAAGAATGTACACTTATCTTCACTGTAGAAGATGTATCAGAAGCTATAGCCAAAGAACCGCTTTCTTGAATGTCAATTGTTCAATGTTCAGTCAGATAGAAAAGGGTCTAGGTTTCTATTGATTTTAATTAAGTTCAAACCAATGGCTACTTAAATTAATTCTCTTAAATCTTAAAACAAGAGTATAGTTTACTCTCTTTAGAATCAGAATGGAAAGATCTGAGATTAAGGGAGTTAAACAAAAGCTATAAATAAAATTTATAAATACCATTCAAATAACTTGCTAATAACTTGAGCTTCTCTCTTTCTTGTAGAAGGATTTTGATAATAATAATGGATATTTCAGATTAAGAGAACTCAATTTATAGGCAAAGAAGTTGTATCTTCGACTAGCCCGAGAAGACTAGATTCTGTTCAACAGATTTTAGATCATGCGGGATAAGATCTATCTAAACTTCGACTAGCCCAAGGACCAGTTTTACTAGTCGAAGAACTCTGTTTGACTAGTTGAATTGCGTCTTCGACTGGTCGAAGTTTCCAAAATCTGAAAAGATATAGTTACTGGACTTGGAGACAAATTTTTTCAGGCTGGTCGAAGGTCAAGCTTTGACTAGTTGAACAAAAAATTGGTTTTACTTCGATTTGAACTTAGACTTTCCAAGAAAACTTAGACTAGTCAAACCAAACTTTAGTCTGGTTGAATTCCAAGCAAACACAAGTATAAAAACCCAATTTTAAATAATTTTGAAAGCACTTAATCTTAAAGTCTTTCTAGGGTTTTACACTACCTGAGATATACGAAATATCTAAACTTCTTTGTCTTAAACTCGATTACAGACTTCATCTTGACTTTTGAGCTTAATCTATTCTTGAACATCAGTTGATCTTTAGATTGATCTTCTCTTAAGAATGTACCAGTGTTGAGCTTAATCTTCTCTTGATCTTAAGCTTGATCTTCTCTTGATTATGGACCTGTCTTGAAGATCTCTTGTCAAGTTGTTTTGGCTATACAAAATTTGACAACTAAAGTATGCTTAATAATTTTAGCACTTACAGTTTTAATTATAAAGATTCTCAGAGAAAATCTGATCCAATTAAAAGATGGTAGATCAAGCAATAATTATAGAATGGCCGCAATAAGCATACTATCTCCTGAAACTCTGTCAAAGTTGCAAGCCCATATACTATCTTCAGCAAGTGAAGATTATTGACAACAAGACGATAACCACCTTATATCATTCTTTATGATAGAATATTATATCGGTCAACCGGCATAATCACTCTGGTAGAATCATTCTTATAAACTGTTAAAGAACTATTGCCTTATATACACTACAAAGAATTGCCGATTATCAAGATACCGTTGGTCATTGGCTATGAAAATTATTATAAAGCATTGATGATCGCTAAGACATTGTCTATTACGAAATATTGTTACAAATCATCATTAATATTGTCACTATTATTGCCAAGTTGATATTATTGCCTCAATAAAATAATGTTATCATTTATCAATGAGCTATTATTATCATCAAGCACTGTTAAACGTCATCACTTATTATCAATATAACAAAAATTGTAGCTGGGTTTATGAGATTACCGATTATCGAACATCGTTGACTATCATTGACTACACTGCGTTGGCTATTTTACCGATTCATTTATATACGACAGTGGTGAGCGCCCAAGAAGGTTAATTATGCATAAGCCTTATATTATCAGCGATGGAAATTCATTTATATATAGCAGTAGTGAGCGCTCGATCAGGCTAACCTTGCATGAGAACTATATATTATGCTCCAATAACTTAGAGCGTAAACTGTGAATGCTCCAATAACTTATGATCCTAAACCACGAATGCTCCATTAACTTACGAGCTTAAACTGCTCTTGCCCTCTTGAGTCTAGCTTGAAATCAACAGTAAACTACATTTGCTTTGTTGAGCCCGGTCAAGTCAAGTTAGTTCAATCGAGTCCAATCAAAGTTATGTCCACTCCAATAACTTATGAGCTTAAACTGTGTATGCTCTTACGATCCTGACTCAACATTGACATACTAATGTTACTGATTAAACTTCAAAATATAGGATGCAACATTGACAAACACAGAAAATGAAACGACTAAATTATTGTCATCTTATCTACCACAAATTGAGGGGAACATGCAATTGAAATTGCTATACATACCAATTATTTTAGAATCGATAGACATTTTAAATCATTCTAAAGCTATTAATATATTGTGATTATTTCAGAATTGTTAATATGCTACAATCATTCTAAAGCCTTCAATATATCTTGAATTTACTAGTGCATCATGAAATTGAATTGGGAAATTGTGATATCCTGAGAAGCTAATTCTGATTAATCAGGCAGGAAAAATTATCACTCAAGACCATGAAATATGTAGGCTATGAATAAAGAAGACATTCTTGATGAAAGAAGATATTTAATTGCTTAATGATTATTATAGTAGGAGAAGCATTAAAGGATAAATCTCTGATCATGATGCTTAAAGAAAGAGCTACTGGAGCTGATCAAAAGGACCGCCGCAACAGGAGTGGGATCAAAAGATAATTCTCTGATCAAGATGCTCAAAGCTAAAGTCACCAGAGTTGTCACAATGACAAGTTCAGATAAAAAGTGAATTGCACAAACAAAGGCAATTGAAAATGGCAAAGATACAATTGAGGTCCTATTCATAGAAAGAGTATTACCCAAAGAAAGCATTGACACTGTCGTCGTCTGCATCGTCGAAAACAATTACTTAACCACTTGGGGGCATTCAATCATGCCTTCGAGGCAAGCACAATTCCTTCGAGCATCATCCCTTCAAGTCAAGCATAATTCCTTCGAGCATAATCACTTTCAGCCAAGCACAATTCCTTCAAGTGTTATCCCTTCGAGCCAAACACAACTCCTTCGAGCGTGATTCTTTGTTCGGATGTGATCATCTACACATCCATCGAGCATGATTCTCTATTCGAAAATGATCACTCAGTCATCGTTCAAGTGTGATTTATTTGACTGTGATTCCTTCGAGCTTGATTCCTTCAAATGCAATTCTTTAGTCTTCTGTTCGAGCTCGACTCTTGAGTTTTCCGTTCGAACGATCCTACTCCGGTATGAAATCAGCTCTACCTTCATGAAGAATCCTTCTCTGTCATGAAAGGATTTTTATGTAGAAGAAGATCGATCCTCCATTTGATGTCATAGACAAATCAAAGAAGGGTTGAAGGGGCGTCTGTTGGTGCATAAAAAATGCATTTTCAAACTTCTCATTCCCTCTTGCAGCATTTTCAGACTTTCCAATCCCTCTTACAGCATTTTCAAAACTCCTAGTCCCTCTTACAGGATTTTCAATCCTCTCAGTCCTTGTTGCTGTAGAAATAGACTTCTCAATCCTTGTTACTACAGAAATAGACTTCCCAGTCCCTTTTCTGTAAAAATAGACACCCAAAATGTTGTTGCATGCAAACAGACTTCACAGAGTGTAGTCACGCGGTAACAGACACCTAGAATGATGTTACACGTAGAACAAACATTCATAATGTTATTGCATGGAAACAAAGTTCATAGAGTGCTTTTGCACGTAAATAGTCTTCATAGAGTGCAATTACGCGAAAATAGACCTATTGCGCGAGCAGACTTGTTGCGTGGTTCTGTTGGGTTTTTTGTGCAAAATGGGGCCTGTAGCACATAGATCAAGGCTTCACAGGTGTAAAAGCTTATAAATACCTCTTCCCCCTCTCATTTGCAGGATGAGAAGTTTCAGAGATGTGTCAGGATCAAGGAGAGAGAGAGAGAGAGAGGAGCAGGTATTGGGGAGATGTGTTGTACGGACCCGTACAACAAAAGATGTGTTGTGCGGACCCACGTAACAAGGGATGTGTTGTGCGTGCCCGCAAAACAGGGTACCTAATTCACCTTCAAATCCAATGTGTCTTAACTATAAAGAGAATGAGTATTATATGGACCAACAAGGCCACAATCATACTATAGATATTACTTCTTGCTAAAGCATGCAGTCCAAGACCTGATTGACAGCCAAAAGATCATGATCTCAGTCCCCAAAATGACTCCTACTGTTCTCACCAACATTCTCTAAAATCCCCTGCCACAACATTAAGCAGGGCCCAGCTCATCGGGTGACCCTACCATCAACAACATTGAAGAAAAGCACATCGACAGCTTCTTCTCTCCCTTATAGTCCATCTATACCATTTCATACGACCAAGGAGTCATACCTTCAGTCTTGTAAGGGGCATCACAGGCTCTTCCCCTAGTAACAGAGATGGTAGTTGTGAGACCCGTATCCTATCACGTACCGTTCTGTAGGCTTCCATAGTCCTCCCGGTCGAATTTTAGCTACCCACGATTTGTTATCGGCGTTTGCGCGTGATCCTGAGATGTGTCTCATATATCAGAGTCGACTCAACCCAAAACTTGTACCCTAGCAACCACACTGTCGCAGCGGTTCCAACATCACATCTCGCGTGCCGAGGTGATACCTGGGCTAGGAGATGTGGGGCCGCATTCAATTCGAGAAAAAAAACACCGCACGTTGCAATCCATAGAGAATCCATCATATCAATCACTTTACTTATCAAAGTACACCCATTACTTTATCTCATCTCCAAGTACAAAAGCAACCCTTAAAAGTCAACTCTCTCCCTTACACAAGTACACCCATCCATCCCTCTCTCCCATCACTCCTCTCCCATCATCTCTCTCTCTCTCTCTCTCATTCTCTCTCTCATTTTTCCTCCCAAGTAACCCACGTCCAAGCTCCCCATGAGAGAGCTAGTGTGGCACACCTTCCTACCTTCCATCTCCACCATTCAAAGTCCTCCTCAACCATCAGAATCATTTCCTTAGAGCTCTAGAGACTATAGGTAGAAGAAGGAAGAGAAGATCAAAAGTGGGTGTTCTATAGGCCTAGATTTCATTTCTTTGATGATGGACCAAGTGGGGCCTACCGATTGATGGTATGGATCTCACTTTGAACCCTAGATGTGGCCAATGGCCCACCTTGATTCTCATGAACATTCTATGATGGGGCCATTCTCCATGGACCCCATCATGATGTTTACTTTTCTTACATAATTAGGGTCATCTAGACCTTACATTTTGGTGGAGAAAGGATATCCACCATTGATTTTTGAACGGTGGGTCCACATGTAATGGGAACCACTTGATGTATGTTATGATGTATAGAAGGGAGAGCCCATAGTGTCAGGGTCCCTCCATCACACGTGTTTCTCTCTCTCTCTCTCTCTCTCTCTCTCTCTCTCTCTCTCTCTCTCTCTCGCTCGCTCCCCCTCTCTTTCATTTTTTTGGTGATAATGTGGACATGTGGCCCACCTCATGGTGAATCCACCTTGATGCAACCATCCACCTTGATGCAATCATTCGTTGTATTGAAGCCAACAAGTTCTATGGGTCTGTATCACGAGGTATGTGTATGGGACCCACCCCACCGTGGGGCTGCACCATGATGTATGAGTTTTATACCCACATTGTCCATCAGAAGTGAGACCCACGTCAGGCAGGTGTGGCATCCACACCGTCCATCTGGGATAGTGGGACCCACTGCGAGATGTGTTTTCACCCATGCCGTCCTAACCTCCTGGACACTGGGTGTTTAAAAAAAAATAGAAATATTAGCTTGATTCAAAAGTTTTGGGTGGGCCACTCATGCAGGCCCCACCTTGATGTATAAATCTAATCCACACTATTCATCTTATTTCTCAGCCCATTTTAGGCATTGAGCCGAAAAAGGAAGCTAACCTGATTTTCTAACGAGCCATAGCATAGAAAACAGGGATTTCTACCGTTCAAATCTATTAGGTTCACTTTAGTTTTTTCTATACACTAAAACATGCTGAATATTGGGTTCTTTTGGATTGTCTTGAGCTATAGAATTCAATGGTTGGGTTGGAACCACCTGATACGGGCCCCACCTAGGCAAAACCACAGAAAAGCTTCTTTTCAAAAAAAATTATTAAACATGCACCAGGTGCTACTGCTGCTAGACATCTATAGGATGTTGCAGTAGTGTCCTGCTGCTACACTGCCAAGGAGAGCCAAGGACGTGGGTCCCAACCATGGCCCCACCGTGATGGGTGAGAACATCAGCACCGTGCATTTGGTGAGCCCCTTCTAGTTGTGGGCCACCCCAAAAATCAGTTGTGTAAGGAACTTAGGTGGCCCACACTACAAGGAAAAGTGAGGATTGAACGTCTACCCTCGAAACCTCCTTGTCCAGAGGTTTTGAAATAAATTAATATTTATTTATTTATTTATTTTGGTCCGTGTGACCTTATCAATAGATCAGATGGGAAATAACCTCATGGTGGGCCCCAAGTGGGACCCACCTCTGTTGTTTTTAAGCAGCATCACGAGATGCATGTGCCATCCAAGGTGTAAATGCACACGGTCCATTAGTTGGTGGGCAACGTGTGTTGACCCTACCATGATGCATGTGTTGTGCCCATAATGTCCAACCATTTTGAAAGCTCATTTTAAAGCTTGAGATTAAGAAAACAAGACAAATCTAGTACCAAGTGGACCACACTGTAGAAACAGTGGGATTGAACATTTACCATTGAAACTCTTGGATCCCAGAAGTTTTGGACCAAAAGGGGATTTTTTTTTCCTCTTAATTCAGGTCTGTGTGACCTTATGATAAGATTGCATGGAACATAAATGTTATGGTGGGCCTTGATGATTTTAATGGTGAGAATCATTTTCACCACTGTTATTTGGAGTGCGGTCTAAATGATCTTTCGATACGATTCATTCCTTATGAAATGCTCTAGAATGATCTCTACATGGGTTATGACCCATTGCAATGTATATAAAGCTCATTGATTTGGCCCATTTGATAAGGCCCGATGTGATATATGAGGCTCATTGTTAAGGCCAACCTTGATGTGTATAAGGCCCGTTGTTGAGGCCCACCTTGATATATATGAGATCCATGTGATGTGGCTCATTCGATGTATTTTGGCCCATAGGCGTGGCCCACCCGTTAGTTTTGTTAGGGCCATGTAATGAGGCCCACTTGATATATGAGGCCTAGTATTGAGGCCCGTGCGATGAGGCCCATATGATATATTTGAGGCCCAAGTGCAAGGCCCACCTATTGTATATTCGAGGCTCGATGTGATGTATGTTGGCCCATATGACGAGGTCAATGTGACGTAAATGAGGCCCATCATGATTGTAAGTGAGGCCATGGGCCTACTATATGTTTGGCCCTATGCAGGCCACTCCTTGGGAGCAATGTTGGTTAAATGTCTACATTGATGGGCAATGATGGTTGGATGTCAACATTGTGACCTTCCATTAGACCTTATTAGGCCCATTCTCATAATTCTCATGAGTTAACCCAGATAAGTGGGCCCCATTCACCATAAACAGATGGTTTCGCACTATCGAATTTGATATAACCCCAGCCGGGGGCCGATCCTTATATTATGGTTTATTAATTGTTCCTCTATGGACCCTGCCTTGTTTACATGCTAATTATCGGTGCCAATTATCGATGCTAATTGTTGGTGCTTATTATCGGTGCTGATTATCAGTGCTGATTATCGATGTTGATTGTCAAAGCCGATTATCGAGGTTAAATCCTATTCCAATTGTCTATGCCAAGTCAGATTGTCGAGGTCCATTCCGATTTCGATTGTAGAGGGTGAGTCAGATTGTCGAAGCTGATTATCGAGGCCAATTCTGTTTGGTCGAGGCTGATTCCGTTTAGTCATGGCCGATTCCGTTCGTTGAGGTCGATTCCGTTTGGTTGTGGCTGATTCCGTTTGTCGAGGCTTATTCCGTTTGGTTGTGGCCGATTCTGTTTGTTGAGGCCGATTCCGTTTGATGAGGCCGATTCCGTATGTCGAGGCTGATTCCGATTGTCGAGGCCGATTTCAATTATTGAAGTTGATCATTGAGGTCGATTCTGATTATCGAGGTCAATTATGATTGTTGAGGCCTAATGTAATGTATATTAAGCTTATGGGATGTGGCCCTTTGTGATGTATATTAGGCCCATGTTAGAGGCCCATTGTAATGTATATGTTGCCCATGTGATGTGGCCCACGTGATGTATATGAGGCCCAATGTGACGTATTTATGGCCATCCATTGAGGCCCACCTTGATGTGATGCATAATGGACCTGTGTGAGAGGCTTATTGCGATGTGCTTGGGGCCCATGGATTGTGACCCATTGTGATGTATTTGGGGCCCATGGGACGTAGCCCATCTGATGTATATAGGTCCATGTGATACAGCCCATGTGATGTGTATTAGGCCCATGTGACGCGGCCCATTATAATTATATGAGGCCTATTGTGGTGCATTTGAGGGCCAGGCTATAGTTACCATTGTAATGTATGTTGGGCCCATATGAAAGGCCTATCGTGATGTGTATTAAGCTTTTGAGTGAGGTCCATTGTCACGGCCCAAACCCAAAAATTGGATTCATAGGAATCCTGATCACCGAGTCCGGTGCCGACAGCCTCCGTAGTACCCCATTCTCGGCTCCTAGTGTTCATACACCAGATTCTGATCTTGGGATCCTATAAGGAGAATTTTTAGAATGATTTTTTTTTAATGGAGCATAACCACAAGTGTACCCAAATCATAAAGGCAACATCATCATCATATATCCACTAATATAATCATTTGAATACAATGTTGAAAGGAAAATACATATATCAAAATCAAAGCTCCACAGGACAGCTGCACGCTCCAAGCTCAACGCTGCTGTAGCCTAATGCCACCTGCACTCATCTATCATGCATAAGCTTAAAAAAGCTTAGAGGGTGGTGAAAGTGTGTGTAAAGTAAGTGTCAAGTATAAAATAAAGCCCATAAATCATATATTATCGAGATAAGAAGGAAAAATGACAAGATCATGAATCATATGATATCAGAGTAAGCGAAAATGTACTGGTAAGTCCATGAATCATTCAATAATAGAATACGCAATGTGGGTCAGCTATACAAATGCGAAAGCCAAATGTCAGACGCCAATGATGCAACGCAATATAAAAATCCTACTAAGTCCATCTAGGCCATATAACTGTAAAAACATAGTAATCCAAAATGCTAAGTATTGTGGATGCATTATAATATGCGGTGCGAATGAAATGACCATGCTGGAATGCGAAGTCGGGATGATAGTACGAAGTATCGTAGGCTACGGGGGTCCATCAAAAGGAAATTCTATCCAAACCAGTCTCATACCTAAATTTGGATAGTCAAACACAATGTGGTAAACTCCTGATCCCAGGTTAGTCGCGTGCCTAACTGAAATTCAGGCCATACGAAGGTACAAGTAATAAATAGTTATGCACCACCAGCCTAAGTGGATAGTGAGTGAATGAATGAATAAATGGATATGCAATTCCTGCTCAATAAGTCCACATATCAGTACGGTTGCTCTCTAGGAAAATCACCGAGGTCTATTACACTCTACACCGACTGCCTCCTCCCTAGCTGCACAGCCCTGTGAGTGGAAGAGACCTCACTATCCGCATAGCCAGTAGTCTACCAATACCTACTCGGCTCGTCGATAGCGGACCCATTTACGAGCTGGTCATACTCAGCCTAGCTTATAGCCACCTTACTCGGGCGGATAAGGCCACACCCCCTCCCAACCGACCACGACACAGTGGGAGATGCGGCCTACTGGTATTTGGCACTCGGGAGCTCATGTTCCACTTGGTCCAGACATTGGGGCACCTCCTGGCCTTGAAGATTTTGGGATTTTCACCCAAGGACATCCTAAGTGCCCATAGTGCTAGAACCAAGTATTTTCGGTGTCCCATTTAGCCATCCAAGATGTGTCTGTGGAGGCCACGACCCTGATGTTGCTAGGGTGTATAATGATCAAGTCATATGCGAGATGCATGAGTCACACTATCCAGTCATGCAGCAATCCTATGCGTACCGCACAATCATGTAGGGCACTCTGTCTCATAAGGAGTCCCGTAAATGTCTCAGCCCAATGGCTTATGCTATGATTAAACATTCCTCATATCAAGCATACATATGATGCGTATGGGTATGAATCATGGAGCTATACTAAGCATATTATAAAATGATGAACTGTCCTTAGAATGAAGATGGGCCTAGACAGCTTATACACAACAAGTATGGGCCTTTCAATGGGCCCTTATGAGAGTTATAATGTGGATATTTAACCAACATTATTCTTACAATGTGGGCGTCAAACCAACATTGCTCCTAAGACCTTATATACATCCCATTAGGCCTCGAATACATCAAATAGGCCATATCACACGGGCCTTATATTCATCAACTGGGCCACATCAATGGGCCGCACCAACGGGCTTTATGTACATTATGATGAGCCATAACCCATGGGCCTTAGAATGTATCAAAATGGGCCTAATCACATGGGCCTTACATTCATAGCAAGGTCGGCCTCAACAACAGCCTCATACACATTAAGGTGGGCCTCAACAACGGGCCATAAATATGACAAGTGGGCCACATCACATGGGCCATATGTATATACCAAGGTGGGGTCCACTTGAACTATAGATCTGTCTTATTTTTAGCCTCAAGCCTTAAAACAAGCTTTCAAAATGGTTGGACAAATTGGATGCAACACATGCATCATGGTGGGGGTCCACATGAAGGCCCACCATCATGTATATATTATATATATAATATAATATATAATCTATATATAATATATATAATATATACAATATAATATAATACACACACACACACACTGCAGTCCCACACGTGGGGTGGGTCCCACCGTCCAGTGTGGACGGTGCGGATAAAACACATATATCAGGGTGGGTTCCACCGTCCATGGTCAGTGGACGGTGTGAATGAAACACATACATCACTGTGGGTCCCACATGGAGCCCACCATAATGCTTATTTGCAATCCAACCCGTTCGTAAGGTCACATGGACCTGGATGAAAAGGAAAAAAAAATTCATCTTGATCCAAAGCTTCAGTGAACCCAAAAAGTGTTTCAATGGCAAACATTCATTCACCGCTGTTTCCTATGATGTGAGCCACCTGAGCCATGTATATGGCTGATTTTTGGGGATGGGCCACGACCCTATGGGGCCCACAAAATGGACGGTGTGGATAATAAACACACATCATGGTGGGGCCCATGGATGGGACCGTGGGTCCCTACTCGTCCGCCCGCCAGCGCAGCAGGCACTACCTGCACCTCTGACAGCGGCAGCGTCTGTTGCAGATGCTTGGTTTGTTTTTTTTTTGAAATCCATTTTTTCTGTGGTTTTTCGTATGTGAGGCCTGCTTCAGGAGAATCCATCCCACCCAATAGATTCTACAGTCCATAATCAATCCATCAAGCCCAATATTGGGCATGTTTCGGCGTGTAGAAAAATTCAAGTGAATTTAAACAGTGAGAATCACTGTTTGCTAAGGAATGGCCCACCAGTTAGTCGGATCAGCTTTATTTTTTGGTTCAACGCCTAAAATGAGTTGGGAAAAAGGATGAAAGGCTTGGATTGAAACCATACGTCAACATCGGGCCTATACAAGTACCCCTCTCCAAAGCTAAAAAAATTAAACAAATATATTTAATTTCCCAGTTCACATCCAGACGCTGGACAGTTCTGGCTTAATAAATGCATTTAAGGTGGGCCCTACTTAGGTGGGCCAGCACATGGCTGGGTGGTGTGGAACAACACATATAAAGTGGGCCTCACCCACAAATGACTTGGATCCAATACATGCTTCATGATGGGGTCCATCCAAGTGGGTTACACGGCCATATCATTACACACAAAAATAAATAAATAAAAAGAGAGGAAGAGAGAAAGAGAGAAAAAGGGATACGCGTGATAGAGGGACCCCGGCACTATGGGCCCTCCGTTTCAAGCATCCAATCATACATCAAGTGGGTCCCATTGCATGTGGGCCCATCAAATTAAAGATCAACAATAGAGATCCCTTCTCCACTAAAATGTAAGGTCTAGATAACCCCTTTTTAGACTAGAAAGTAAACATCATAATGGGGTTCATGGAGAATGTCCCCATTATGGAATGATAATAAAATCAAGGTGGGCCATCGGCCACATCTAGGGTCCCAAGTGAGATCCATACCATCAATCGGTAGGCCTCACTTGGCCCATCATCAAAACATGGAAAGATCTAGCCTAATAAGCACCCACCTTCGATCTTCTTGGTCCGTTGAAAAGTCAATCTCCTTGTGTCTCACTTTGATGGTGGAAGATGAGGTTTGAATGGCTAGGATGATGGATTTGGGATGGGAAAGTGGGCTATACACAAACTCACTTTTCACTCTCACTTGGAATGCTTGGACGTGAGTTCACTTACTTGTTTGGGATAGAGTGTTGAAAAAGACTTCACACTCTAGCATCCTAGCTATTCTCCATAGCCTACGATACTATGTAGTATCATCCCGACTTCATCTAACGTGGTCATTCCATTTGTACCTCATATCACATTATATCCTCAGCATATGGCATTTTGGTTACTATGTTTATTCATTTATATGGCCTAGATACGACTGACGGTATTCGTGGACTCATCAAGATTTACATGTTGCATTGTATCATCAGCATCTAATATTTAGCTTCCTGTCTTTGCATTGCATAGCTGATCTATATTATTTCAACAGTATATGATATTATTTTTATTATATTTCTGCATTGCATAGTCTGGATAAGACTAATCTTATTTATGGGCCTATTAGTATATTTTTGCATTACTCTGATATCGTATGATTTATGAACTTATCAGTATTTCGGATATTGTATGATTTATGAGCTTGTCAGTATTTTTGTTTACTCTAATTTCTTTGATATTTCTTACTCAGCACTTACCTTGTGCACACAGTTTCACCACCCACTAAGCTTTTTATAAGCTTATGTATGATAGATGTGTGTAGGTGACGTTAGCTTGCAAAAGGATTGAGCATGGAGCATGCAGCGGTCTTCTGGAGCTTTGATTTTGGCATATGTATTTCCCTTTCAACATTATATTCAAATGTTTATATTAGTGGATATGTGATGATGATGTTGCCTTTGTGATTTGGATAAATTTAGTTATGCTTCTTATGAGATAAATGTACGTTGAAAAATCCTCCTTGTAGGATCCCAGGATCGGATCTGGCGTATGAGTGCTAGGAGCCGAGAATGGGTTATTATAGAGGTTGTCGGCACCGGATTCGGTGATCGAGATTTCTGTAGTCCGATTTTCGGGTTTGGGGTGTGATAGAAAATGGTATCAAAGCATAACTTGGGAATACCTAAAGATAACATCACATATCTACTGATAGCTACCCTACACTCTATAATTGTTGAGAACTTAGAATAATTTGATTCTCGAGTTCGAATGACTTAGTGATTTCTGATATAGATCCCTACCATTAAGATTGCAAGGATGCATAGTATTCCAGTTTCAATCGTCTCTTATCTGAGGTCCGAGGTTCAGTAGGATCACTATAGTGTTGATAATGCATCTTGGAAGGCGAGGTTGAGATTAGAGAGCACTATCTTCATCTTTTTGTATATTGATTGAGCCTTGACATATATACTTAATGAAGTTTCTTCTTCCCTTGTCTGTTCTGTAAATTTTGAAGATGAAATTTTTTAAGTGGGTAGAGTTGTGAGATCTGTATCCTAGCCCATACCATTCCATAGGCTTCCGCAGTCCTCCCCATTGAATTCCTGTGATCCGCGATCTGTTATCAGCATTTGTGCGAATTCCTGTGATCCGCGATCTGTTATCGGCATTTGTGCTCGATCCTAAGACGTGTCTCATATATCAGAGTCGACTCAACCCAAAACTTGTACCCTAGTGACCACGTCGTCGCCGCGATTCTTACGTCACGTCTCGCTCGCCGAGGCGATACCCGAGCCAGGAGATGTGGGTCTGCTTTTAATTCGAGAAAAAACACCACGTGTTGCAATCCTTAGAGAATCAATCATATCAATCACTTCACTTGTCAAAGTACACCCAGTACACTATCCCATCCCAAAGTACAAAAGCAACCCTTAAAAGTCAACTCTCTCCCTTACTGAAGTATACCCATCCATCCCTCACTCCCATCACTCCTCTCCAATCATATCTCTCTCTCTCTCTCTCTCTCTCTCTCTCTCATTTTTCCTCCCAAGCAACCCACATCCAAGCTCCCCATGAGAGAGCTAGTGTGGGCCACCTTCCTACCTCCCATCTCCACCATTCAAAGTCCATCACAACCATCAGAATCGTTTCCTTGGACCTCTAGAGACTAAAGTGGAAGAAGGAAGAGAAGATCAAAGGTGAGTGTTATATAAGCCTAGATTTCATTATTTTGATGATGGGCCAAGTGGGGCCTACCGATTGATGGTATGGATCTCACTTTGGACCCTAGATGTGCCGATGGCCCACCTTGATTCTCATTATCATTCCATGATGGGGTCATTCTCCATGGACCCCATCATGATGTTTACTTTCCTTGCATAAATAGGGTCATCTAGACCTTGCATTTTGGTGGAGAAATGATATCTACCGTTGATTTTTAATCAGTGGGTCCACATGTAATGGGACCCACTTGATGTATGTTTTGATGAACGGAAGGGAGGGCCCATAGTGTCAGGGTCCCTCCATCATACATGTTTCTCTCTCTCTCTCAACCTCTCTTTCATTTTTTTTAGTGATAATGTGGCCGTGTGGCCCACCTCGTCGTGGACCCATCTTAATGCAACCGTCCATCATGTACCCTTCTACTGTATTGAAGGCAGTAAGTTCTATAGGTCTGTATCATGAGGTATGTGTATGAGACCCACCCCACTGTGAGGCCACACCATGATGTATGAGTTTTGTACCCACTCCATCAGAAGTGGGACCCACATTAGGCACGTGTGGCGTCTACACCGTCCATGTGGGATGGTGGGACCCACCACGAGATGTGTTTTCACGCATGGTGTCCTAACCTCCTGGACACTGGATGTTTTGAAAAAAAAAATTTAAAAAAAATAGAAATATTAGCTTGATTCAAAATTTTTGGGTGGGCCGCTCATGCAGGCCACACCTTGATGTATAAATCTAATCCACGCCGTCCATCTTATATCTCATCTCATTTTAGGCATTGAGCCGAAAAAGGAAGCTAATCTGATTTTCTAGCGGGCCATAGCATAGAAAACAAGGATTTTTACTGTTCAAATCTAGTAGGGCTACTTTAATGTTTCTACACACCAAAACATACTGCATATTAGGATCATTTGGACAGTCTTGAGCTATAGAATCCAATGGTCGGGTTGGATCCACCCGATGCTGGCCCCACCTAGGCAAAACCGCAGAAAAAATTCTTTTCAAAAAAAATTATTAAACAAGCAGCAAGTGTTGTTGTTGTTGGACGTCCATAGGACGTTGCAGCAACGTCCTGCTACTACACTGTCAAGGAGAGACAGGGATGTGGGCCCCAACCGTGGGCCCCACCTTAATGGGTGAGAACATCAGCACCGTGCATTTGGTGGGCCCCTTCTAGTTGTGGGCCACCCCAAAAATCAGCCGTGTAAGGAACTTAGGTGGCCCACACTACAAGGAACAATGAGGATTGAACATCTACCATCGAAACCTCCTGGTCCAGAGGTTTTGAAATAGATTAATATTTATTTATTTATTTATTTTGGTCCGTGTGACCTTATCAACAGATCAGATGGGAAATAAACCTCATGGTGGGGCTTACGTAGAACCCACCTCTGTCGTTTTTAAGCAGCAGCACGTGATGCACGTGCCATCCAAGGTGTAAATGCACACCGTCCATTAGTTGGTGGGCCACATGTGTGGACCATACCATGTGCATGTGTTGTACCCATAACATCCAACCATTTTGAAAGCTCATTTTAAGGCTTGAGATAAAAAAAACAAGACAGATCTAGTACCAGGTGGACCACACTGTAGAAACAGTGGGATTGAACATTTACCATTGAAACCCTTGGATTCCAAAAGTTTTGGACCAATAGGGGATTTATTTTTCCTCTTAATTCATGTCTGTGTGACCTTATGATAAGATTGGATGGAACATAAATGTTATGGTGGGCCTTAACGATTTTAATGGTGAGAATTATTGTCACCACTGTTATTTGGAGTGTGGTCTAAATGATCTTTCGATACGATTCATTCCTTGTGAAATGCTCAAGAATGATCTCTACATGGGTTATGACCCATTGCAATGTATATAAAGCTCATTGATTCGACCCATTTGATAAGGCCCGATGTGATATATGAGGCTCATTGTTAAGGCCCACCTTGATGTGTATAAGGCCCGTTGTTGAGGCCCACCTTGATATATATGAGATCCATGTGATTCAGCCCATTCGATGTATTTTGGCCCATGGGTGTGACCCACCCCTTTGTATTGTTAGGGCCATGTCATGAGGCCCACTTGATATATGAGGCCTAATATTGAGGCCCGTGCGATGAGGTCCATATGATAATTTGCGGCCCAGTTGCAAGGCCCACCTATTGTGTATTTGAGGCCTGATGTGATGTATGTTAGACCATATGATGAGGCCGATGTGACGTAAATGAGGCCCATCATGATTGTATGTGAGGCCATGGGCCCACTATATGTTTGACCCTATGTAGGCCACTCCTTGGGAGAAATGTTGGTTAAATGTCCACATTGTGACCTTTCCTTAGGCCTTGTTAGGCCTATTCTCATAATTCTCTTACGGGTTAACCGAGATAATTAGGCCCCATTCACCATAAACGGATGGTTTCCCACTATCGGATTTGATATAACCCTGTCCGAGGGCCGATCCTTATATTATGTTTTATCGACTATTCCTCTATAGACCCCGCCTTGTTTACATGCTGATTATCGGTGCCGATTATCGATGCTGATTGTCGGTGCTAGTTATCAATGCTGATTATCAGTGCCGATTATCAACGTTGATTGTCGAAGCGGATTATCGAGGCAAATTCCTATTCCGATTGTTGAGGCTAAGTCAGATTGTCGAGGCTGATTATGATTCTGATTGTAAAGGCCAAGTCAGATTGTCAAAGCCGATTATCAAGGCTGATTCCATTTAGTCGAGGCCGATTCCATTTGGTCATGGTCGATTCCTTTTGTTGAGACCGATTCCATTGTTGAGGCTGATTCCATTTGATGAGGCCGATTCTGTTTGTTGAGGCCGATTCTGTTTGTCGAGGATGATTCCGATTGTCGAGGCCGATTCCAATTGTTGAAGCTGATCATTGAGGTCGATTCTGATTATCGAGGTCAATTATGATTGTTGAGGCCTAATGTAATGTATATTAAGCTTATGGGATGTGGCCCTTTGTGATGTATATTAGGCCCGTGTTAAAGGCCCATTGTAATGTATATGTCGCCCATGTGATGTGGCCCACGTGATGTATATGAGGCCCATTGTGACATATTTATGGCTATCCATTGAGGCCCACCTTGATGTGATGCATAATGGACCCGAGTGAGAGGCCCATTGCGATGTGCTTGGGGGCCCATGGGTTGTGCCCCATTGTGATGTATTCAGGGCCCATGGGACGTGGCCCATCCGATGTATATAGGCCCATGTGATGTGTATTAGGCCCATGTGTCGTGGCCCACTACAATTATATGAGGCCCATTGTGGTGCATTTGAGTGTCAGGCTATGAAAACCATTGCAATGTATGTTAAGCCCATGTGAAAGGCCCATCGTGATGTGTATTAAGCTCTTAAGTGAGGCCCATGGTGTTGTATTTTTTTAGCCTCTTGTGAGGCTATGAGTCTACTATACATTAGGCTCTATGTGGGTCATTCCTTAGGGGAAATGTTGGTTAAATTTCTACGTCGTCGAGGCCGATTATTAATGTCGGTTACTGATACCGATTATGAGTATGCGACAGCATAGCATCATGATGCATACCCATATGCATCATCTGCATGTTTGTTATGAGATGTGGTCGACCATTGCATATGACATTGGGCAGGTTGTTATAAGACTCCTAGATAGGCGAAGGTTATCTCACATGAGTGCACAGTATGCACACGATTGATGCATGACTGGATTGTATAACTCATGCACCTTGTATTGTGTGTTGTGATTACTATACACCCAAGTGATATCAGGGTCGTAGCCTCTGCAAGCATATCGTGGATGGCCAAATGGGACACCAAAAATCTCCTATTAACATCGGGCTACCATAGATGACCCTGGTGAAAATTCTTAAACCCTCTTATACCAGAGGATGCCCCAACGTCGAGACTGAGTGGATATATGAGCACTTGAGTGCTAAATACCAGGAGGTCGCGTCTCCCACTATGTCATGGTCGGTAGAGAGGGTGTGTGGCTTTAACTGCCTGAGGGAGTAGGCATAGCTAGGCTGAGTCTGACCAACTCCTAAATGGGTCCGCTATCGACAAGCTGGGTAGGCATTGGTATACTGCTGGCAAGCAAGTAGTGAGGTCTTTTCCACTCACTGGGTTACGCGGCCTACAAGGGTGGTAGCTAGTTTGGAGTGTACTAAACCCCGGTGATGATCTCAGAGATAAACAGTACTAATATGTGGACTTATTGAGCAAGAGTTGCGTGCACATTCATTCATTCATTCACTATCCACTCGGGTTGGTGGTGCGTAACTATTTAATACGTGTACCTTCGCAGTGGCCAGGATTTTGGTTGAGGCGTGCGACTAACCTGCGATCAGGAATTTACCACATTGATTCTGACTATCCAAATTTAGGTATGGGACTGGTTTAGATAGAAGTCCCTTGTGATGGACCCTATAGCCTACGATACTATGTACTATCATCCTCACTTCACACTCTAGCATGGTCATTCCATTCGCACTGTATATCACATTACATCCACAACATATGGCATTTTGGGTTACTATGTTTATGTATTTATACGGCCTAGATACGACTGTTGGTATACGTGGACTCATCATGATTTGCATGTTGCATTGCATCATCGGCATCTGATATCTGGCTTGTTGACTCTGCATTACATAGTTGATCGACATTGCTTCATCAGTATGTGATATTGTTTTTGTTATATTTCTGCATCGCATAGCCTGGAAAAGGCTGATGGTATTTATGGGCTTATCAATATGTTTTTGCATTACTCTGATATCGTATGATTTATGAACTTGTCAATATTTCAAATATTGTATGATTTATGAGCTTGTCAGTAATTCCATTTACTCTAATTTCTCTAATATTGCTTACTTAGTACTTACCTTATGCACACATATTCACCACCTACTAAGCTTTCTATAAGCTTATGCACGATAGATGCATGCAGGTGGCATTAGGTTGCAGCAATGTTGAGCATGGAGCATCCAGCGGTCTTCAGGAGCTTTGATTTTGGCATATGTAATTCTCTTTCAGCATTGTATTCAAATGTTTATATTAGTGGATATGTGATGATGATGTTGCCTTTGTGATTTGGGTAAACTTGATTATGATTCTTACGAGATAAATGTATGTTGGAAAATCCTCCTTGTAGGATTTCAGGATCGAAATCTGGTGTTTGAGTGCTGGGAGTCGAGAATGGGGTACTACGGAGGCTGTCGGTATCGGATTCGACAATCAGGATTCCTGTGAGTCCGATTTCTGGGTTTAGGGCGTGACAATAGTCCTCCAAGGGGCACATCCTTTCTCGCAGCCCCTAATCAGACAAAGGGCTTCTATAATAGATAGAGTTAAGAACCCTTGGTTCTGGAAGCTGCCCTCTCCAACTTTAAGCTTGTCATCTTACATGGGCAACTCCAACTCATGAGTCAGTAGTTTTCGAAGGGAGCTTCTCTCCACACCCTCATCGCTCTAACTGGTCAAGCAAGGGGCATCCCATGGAAACCTGGATGGGGAACCGATGATTTTGGAAGGTGCCTCCTCAACATATGAGCTAGTGAGCCCATGAAGAACCGTGTCAACCTCCACACTGAGAGGTCCATGGGGAACTCTCCCTCTCTCGTGCCGCATTAGTTACCCGTGCCACGAAGCCCACCAAAGAACAACTAACAGCGATGAGGAGATGCTTTACCGAACCAATATTCATCCCTTAGGGGACTCCCACACCTAGAATGGCTAATCCGGAGGCACAACGTAATATCCCATGCAACATCGGCAAGAAGACGGTCTTCAGAGAAGTAAGACCATAAGAAGGCTCATAGACCTCTGTGTCTTCAACAACACAGGCACCTGCTCCCAAGGCACCTGTAGTCCTAAAAGGAAAGGTAACTCCTTACAATGCAATCCCTTGGCATTATTCAAACCAAATCAATCTAATATCATCATTCAAACCAATGTTATTGAATCAAATAAAATAAATATTGTAATTGAACTACAAGCTTCTTCCCTTAACCTTAGCTAAGAGATTAGCATAACATGGCTAGCATTTTAGAAAGAAAAACAAAACAAAAACTAAAATGACAAACTAAATTTGAGGGGTCAAAGAAGAAGGACAGCTCCGTGGAAGCTTCGCCACCCCTCAGGTCTTTCCCCCAAGCCCTAAATTTTCCCTAATTGGAATGGGCCACTAGTCTAGGGGGACAATTATGACTTAGGCTATCGTAGTTGTAATCAACGAGGATATCCATAGGGATTATTCCTGATTGAAGATAGACTTACATGGTCCGTACCATTAATCATAAATATGAGCAACGTCGGTTGAAATTTTTTTTTGGGTGCCTAACAATATAGGTGTACCATCGATGTACTTTACCGGTGATTTAGCTCACCATGGGTGTCGCATGCCAGCTAGACACACATCTCCAACTTGGATTAGTACAAATTGGTTTGTTACTAGACTAGTCCTCTTTCGATTATAGATACACATTCCGGAGTATGAAGATTTGACCTGGTGCCTAACAGTATGGGATGTCATCGATGTACTTTACAGGCTAATTAGCTTACCATGGATGTCACATGCCGAGGATTATGCCTCTATAACTTCTATAGTTAAGGAGGCCGAATTGTTGTGAACGTGTTATTATGAGCAGAATAGATCTAATGGAAGATACACATCCAAGGCATAAGAACCACTTCGAGTGCTTAATTAGATGAGCTATACTTTTGGACATTTTATCAACTAACTTGTACATTATGGATGCCCCTTTTCTACCAAGGACTTTATCGGGTGACTAGCATTACCGGTGCGCTTTCTCGTACTTTCACTGGTTGATTAGCCATGAGGGGCTTACTCATGCTTATCCTCAATCTTAAAGTCCAATTCATGTGTTAGGATGTTTGATTTATATTTAATTCCTCGAAAAGTAGAGCTCTCTTCCTATTCTTTTTATCGTCATATCACTACAAGAAAACTGTGAAAGTGCACCTATTACGTGCCCTGGTTTGTCAATTACATTGTATGTTGAGTCAGTCGGACAACAGCACCTAACAAGAAGATCAAGTCAAGCGTCTGCCTCATCTGGATGTGTGGAAGCTCACCAAAAGGTAAATCATAGCCTCACATCCCATGTCCCATAACACCAGGTGATTAAACCCTTAAAAAGAACTAGAACATCTTAGGGTTTATGTGTAAGAAAACTTTTCATCAAAAAGAAAATCTTCTAAGTTTTTCTTACACTGTCGATTATATTGATTCCCCTTTTGATATGATCGATCAGCTCTGTCGATGTCCTCGGCATATCAATCGATACAATCGAGTGAGGACAAAAAGCGTCCAGCAATCAAACAATCTTCTGGACGATTTATCGATATATCGACCTTCGAGTCGATATCATCGATATTCGAAAATCGATCATATCTGAAGTGGATTGATCATATCGACAGACTGCTTTCCGGTACCCCTATTTTTCTAAAGAAAACTAACATATGCTTTGATATATCGATGACTGTCCGATTCAATCTGAACTCAAATATCGATCATATCGGGAGTCAGTCCATCATATCGACTGTGGGGCGCATGTTCTCTCCAGCATGAATTTCATGTTACTTTTAATGTTGATCGGGGTGCCTGTTGATAAATCGATATTCATATATCGATCATATCGAGACCAAGTCGATTGGATCGAGTCAGGACATAATTCGTCCAGCAAGCTTACATGTAAAATCTATACGATTTATCGATCCCATCGAAAAGGTCGCCGATATGATCGATGTACAAATTTCGATGACATCGACTGTTTCTCCGATCATATCTGTGATCCTAAAATTCTTCAAGGCTTTTCTCTTATTTTTCACCTGTCGATAGATCGAACCATCACTCGATGGAATCGGAGTTCGAAATTCGATATCATCGATGTGTGTCTCAATCCCATCAACCAGTTGGTAGAAGGTTTCCAAAAGCGAAATGACAATTAAGTTCTTATCATCGAGAGGTCGGCTGATACAATCGAGAGTATACGCTCGATCATATCGATGACTGCTCGATGATTTCGAACTCTATCATAAATATGACCGTTTATATCCGTTGGAACCTTTTACCTATAAATAGAGAGAGTTTTCTTCATTACTGGTAGAGAAAGTAGAGAGTGCTTTAGAGTGTTTTAACCTTCCTATCATTTACCTTAAGCCCTTTCTCTCAGGAAGTTCATCCTCCAATCTACCCTCATCATTGATATCTCATAGAGTAGATTAGGGAATGAACTTCCGCATTCAAGGATCCTTCATCTACTGATTTAATGACATATCATTAAGCTGGGATGCCTTGAATGCATAGATGATGGGAACCTCTCTATCTTCCTTATAGAAAAACCTTTAGAGAGTGGTAGTCCATCATAACCTTGACCCAACCTAAGCCTAGCATATCTACATCTTCATGTTGCGGATCAAGGGAGCTGAAGACTCTTCATCAACAAGTAGAAGGTCTTCATCACTGTGCTGAAAGGGACTCATCAACTTATCTGTAAGTACTAAGAGTCCAGAGGGCACTTGCGATCATTCCTTTTTAGGATTGGGTTTTAAGTGTTGCTCACCATTTGAAGTCCTCGAAGGAGGCCTCCGACGGGAATGTACATGCGGGGTGCGTTGTGTGGACCCTTGCTCTGTGGAGAGCATAAACATCTCGTTAAGAGTACGCTAGCAAAACTCAAGGGTTAGAGGTGAACCGAGTAGAAACCTTAGGGTGCGTTATGTGGACCCTTGTCCTATGTGGGCATAAACATCTGGTTAGAAGTACGCCAGTAAAACTCCAGGGTTTGAGGTGAACCGAGTAGAAACCTCTGTAAAGGTTGAAGGTAAACCTGATTTAAAACCTTAGGTTTGAGGTGAACCATGGGAAACCTCCTTAGTGAAATCCGGTCACTCAAGGGTTGAGTGTGGCAGCCGGGAGTGGAGTAGACAAGTTGTCGAACCACTATAAAATGACTATGTTTGAGATTGATATTGTCTTTCATTTATGTGATTGCCTTGCATGTCTTTATATATGATCACATTCTATGCACACACAGTCATATCCATCACAATCTCATCTACATTGTTTGTTTTTTAAATAGTTTGTGATTGGATCCTCTATTAGGCTTGGAAGCCAATAAAGTTAATTCTTAAGTAATCCTAATTTATACTCTGTGATAGGATTAATGAGATAGGACTAAAAAATAACGTATAAATCTTTAAAAAGTCCTATTCACCCTCCTCTAGGATATACTGATCTATTTCTACTTCAACTAAAGTGGTCTTCACCGCAATTTCAAACTTGCCTTTACCGACGGTCAAAACAGTTGGCAAAGGCCCGAAAAACCGCCGGTAAATCCTTTGCCCACGATCAGCTAACAGTTGGTAAAGGCTTTACCGACGGTCAGGACCTTTACTGAAGATTGTGCTGGACGCCGTTAAATCATAAGTTTTTTGCTACACTACCAGAAAATTGGTCAAAAGCTACAGATAAAATCTGTAGCTAAAGATGACTAGCCCCATAGTGCGACTGTAGCCATTGGTATCATAGCTCTTTAAAACTTTGCTACGGATTAAATCTGTAGGTATAGGGATCATGGCCACCAACTATCCATAACAATAGAGAAAATCTTTCTTATTAAAAAGTTATATATATATATAAGAAAAGAGAAGAGGTGTCCCACATGCATCCTAGTCTTCTTTTTTTTTTTTTAACACTAGTCTAAGCAACTAACATACCTTAGTTAATGTCAATGATCTCCTTGTTGCCAATGATTGCCATTGTTTCCAAGGGACTCGTTTCTTCTGTTGATCTTTGGTGAGCTGTGTAGCAGTAAAAGGCATCAGCACCAGTATTTCGAAGTTCTTCAGCAAGTTCAAGCCCTCAATGATATTGAGGTTCACCAGTTGTGAGCAGAGGTTCTCTGTTTTGTCTACCAGAAGTTCAATCTTCTCACCACGGTCCAGAACCTGCACAAAGGGAGATTACAATGGGTTTATTTTGATCTGCGCATCACAAGATTTAAATAATTTGGGGGCTTCAAAAGACAGGGCTAGTGGAGGACACTAATCTTGGCATTTGGGTGGCCCAAGGAAAAACATTTTCCTAACTGCAGAAAAAATAAATCCAATATATTCAAGTCAATGGAATCCATGCTTAAATTCTTTGTCACAAACTCATTTTATTCTTGATTGTAGTATCAACATATTTAAATCATAATTTTAAAACTAACTGCCTGTCTTTATTTCTACATATAAGACTGTTGATTTAGAGAGACTATGGGACCATTGAAACTCCATTAGTTTAAAGGTTTTTTTCTTCCCTATGTTGCTGAAGATCTACTAGGTTCAACATATATTTCATAGGCCACAAAATGAAGATCACAAGACAATCTTACCCACAAAATGAAGATCACTGCAAAATTTTCTACCCAGGTGCCACTATCACTTTGAATTGTGTTTTTGATTTGTGCTCCTACTCCTGCCTCCTAGTTGTTCATACTTGCTAACGTTTTGACGCTAAAGCTTCTCCATTCCCATGCTCAAATTAGTTCCTTCTTACCTTTACACTTTGGGATTACTTGCGCACCAACAAAAAGACCAGTTATAAACATTACCATGGGCCCTACCTGTGGAAGCATGGAGCTTCCAATAGAGAAAAGAATGGTTACCATTCAGTTCTAACCTACAAAACAAATCTTAACCATTAGCCACTATTCCAGGTTATTCCATAGATACATATGCTCCAAATATCAATATTATGGTAAGAGATGATTACAAACTTGTAAAAAGTGGATGAAGCTGGATAGAGTGAGGTTTAGATGCACATATGTTATCCGAGGTACTACTAGAGTAGCATTCAAAATCCATGCAACAACTACAGCATATGTTATCTGAGGATGGAGAAAGGTTGTGAGTTCGACAAGGGAAAACACAAAATGAAAGAACATGTGATAAATTATAGTTTTATTCCACAAAGCAACAATGTTGAATATAACAATATGGAGGCCATTTCTCACTTGTTCCACTTTACTACCATTGTCACATCCAGCTCCAACCATGACTATTTTAACTACTGCTGCATCAACATTCACCTTTCATGGGATCAAGAATGGAAATTATACTGGGTTTTTCTCAAGCTCGTACTTGTACACTTGGAGCATCTTACAAATTGAATATGATAAAATATCCTTAATGGATAAAATCAAGCAAGAGACACATTAATAACAATGGCTTACTAGCCAATGTCGAAGCACTTGGTCATTTCCATAGCAGGAAAAGTGGCATTCCCCCTAGCCATGGAGAAATATACATCAAACCCAGTCTTCTTGGATGAACCCAAATGGTTTTTTTTTTCATGAGAGGCAAGTTGTAACATTGTTGCACCATCCTCCTCCCTAAGAGAGAAAAAGGGACATGATTTTAATCATGCAACATCTGCACCTACTCTATAAGTGAATTATATACCTCCACAGATGAAATACACAAGAAATTCAAACCATTTTTCAGGGAAAACAAAAACAAAAAAGATGAAATACACAGATGCATTTACATTATCAGTTAGAGGAATAACAAAATACTCAAATGCAAATGTTATCAATTAGAGGAATAACAAACTATGTTACATAAAAGCGAGGGAATGAACAGATAGTACATAGCTTGCATGAAGTTATATTGCAGGCTTCTAAACAAGAAATCACTTGTTATGCATGCCTCTTTTTCACGAAATGCATGCCTCACTAAGCTTGAAGTCTTGAAAATTCTTACTTGAAGGCGACTATGGACACCCAACATGAAGTCCAGAAAATGGATTTGCTTTTTCCTCCAGCTAGTTGGCCTGTGTAAAGAGAATGGAAGTATTAGAAGTCACTAATCCATTGAGTGGACAAAGATATAGTTTTATGGCTCAGATTTCAATTTCCTTGCAACTTACCCATAACAAACAACCCAATTGGGATATTAAATCAAGATCTAAAACTACCATGAAATATTCATTGAGGAGAATTAAGTCTCTTGTCTACTCTACAAATTAGAATAGGAATAAACTTTCTCACTGATGTTGACATTCTTCAAGTTCATGCAGGTAAAATCATCAACATATATGTTAGAACTAGAACCTTATGACCAAAGGTCCTCTTCAAGATCCTAGGGGAAGCCTTATAACTAGTTCACTTCATACATCACCATTTCAAATTTAAAAATGCAAGTAAAACATACAAATGGAAGCATGGCCAGGTAAAGTATAATCTATCCATTTCACATGAACTAGTACTGATTTTCCCGGAATCATGATACCCAGATACTTTGAGAAAAATCAATCACCCGTGCATACTAACGAACAAAGCTAGACTTGTTGAGGGATAATTTGTAATGGCATTCCTATAATTCTTTTGTGATGGAAAACTTGCAACTTTATTGCTTTTTGGATCTCTTTAATCGTCCTATCTATTCTAGATTCTTCCTGCATTTGGTACTAGAGGTTTATAAATATCATATCTTGCACTCTATCACTTAAAATTGTCTGCAGTCAACATGGTATCTGAGCAAGTTCTCTGATCCTGTAGAAAATTTTTTAGGCTTCACATCTCTGTGGACGTAACTAATATAAGACACAAAAGCATGGTGTTGGAAATAGAAACAAAAAAGCTATGACTAATAAAAAAAGGCAAATTTCTCCAACACTTCATCAATTATATATCACTTCAACTCAATAAACAAAAACACAAATAGGAAAAGATGGAGAAAAAACTAGAATCTGAACATTACAGTAATAACCTGGGACTGATTGTTACAATTGAATTAGGTTTTATCGACATCATGTAAATGCAATTTTCCAACATTTTCAATTTCATCAGCTTAAGGTTTATAGTAACACACCCACATGGATGGCTTAAAGCTCAAGCCGAATGTGTAGGAAATGTAGATAATTGAGTGGACTATCGTAGGTCTTAAAAATTATTCAGCTACTCCTAAAGCAGATAACTATAAAACATAAGCAACTTAAGAAATGTGTAATAGGAAATGTCCATTTTGATTTTGAACTTGATGACGCGTGATGCAGCAGCCTACGAGTTGGTTCCACAAAAGCCCAGGAGTGGGTCCCACAAGTTGTTTGCTCAGAGATTAGGGGGCCCTACAATAACAATCTAATACAAAGTTGAGTAATTGGTCAGGATTTTTTGTATTAAAAAATGTTATGTGGTCAGACAATTCAAGAAATTGATCAACATTTCAGATAACCAATTTATATAAGAAAAAAAAAAAGCCATCAAGAGGACAATGATTCACCACTCAAATCAAAAGCAAATTTGAAGGAAAAGTTAGAAGGACCCTTAATCATCTATGTGGTCTAGCAAAGTGAATTTGAAACTCAAAGAATTTTCCAAGTGATATGGAGAAAATCATGCTTACAGGTCCAACTTCTTTTGTGATGTTTCCTGATGTAAAAAACAAAAAGAAGAAGAAGAAGAAGAAGAAGAAAGAATCAAGCCAATGTTTACACTGAATTGAAAAATAAACAAGATTTGTTATGGAAGCTTGCAGCTCATACATTTTCTTATAAAGTCATAGGTTAGAATCTCAACCATACCATATGATTCTTGTGAGAATTAGAATTTTGCACGTATAGTATGTTCAGATCCACCAACAATCTAAAATATTTCATATACCATATGATTCTTGTGAGAATGTGAATTTTGCACGTATAGTATGTTCAGATCCACCAACAATCTAAAATATTTCACATACCATATGATTCTTGTGAGAATGCGAATTTTGCACGTATGGTATGTTCAGATCCACAACAATCTAAAATATTTCACATCTGCGCTAAATCATTAGTATCATGAAACAATAAAAACACTTTAGAAGTACAGTCGATAAAAAATTGTTTTTACAATATTTATAATAAAATAAAAAAAATAAAAAATTATTTTTATGTTAGACAAATTCATATTGAGCACAACAACAAAAGTACAATTGATAAACTTTCTAATCCAATCTATCTTAAGACACCAATATGAAGCTAAAGGACAGTGTCATGAGGCGAAAAAAGAACAATACCATTGTTCCACCCAGCTGCAATTAGGATCGACACACTCAGCTCTAGCAAAAGTTAGTGAAGAGAACTTTATAACCTGATGTAAACATGTGTTTAGACATTTTTGATACATTCAACTCAAAGCTATCTTTTTTCAAATAGATGTTTCCTCTACTCACAGCATGTTCAGTGCACTTATCAGATACCCCAACACTAATAAGGTTTATGTAGAGCTTTTAAATTGGGATAAGATTGCATGGACTTGTATTTGCATATCTAAAAGTATAAGAAAGTTGTTAGAATATGGGTAAGAAAAGACACTAGGGCTCAACCCCATGTAAATAGCTTACTAAGAGATTAGAGGTCTTAGAATCCACATACCTTGGAGTCTTGGATGCTGATAACTATATAGTTACTAGAGACACAGTTACACAGTGCCAAACATGATGGCTTTTAGTCGGATTCATGACATCCATACATTGTTTTCTAATTGGCCTGCCTTATATACTTATACATTATATATATATATATATATATATATATATATATATATATATATATATATATAAGAACATGAATGTGTCAAGAGAAAGGGGAATGTATATTATAGACAAAAAAATCTATACTTCTTCCATTACCAATATACTCAATTGGCCTGCCTTAAATTATACAGATCCCCAATCAGAATCACAACAAAAGCTAATAGCTATGATCATTAGAACCATCAACTATTTTATAGTACATAAAGGAATAATAGTTGTAAATGATTCCAAGATGGAGAAATGGAAACATGAAAGGAAACAGGATGTAAAGAGACTTACCAAATCCATAGCCAGATACCAACCAAAGAAAGTAACCATTTAATATACCCTCCTCATTTGATCTGTCGAATCTACAGTAACAGCATAAGCCCTGTTGGGGATTTGTACTACGGAATCACACAAATCCAAATCTAAGATAACAATCCAATGACACCAACCACACACAAGAGAACACAGATTTAACGTGGAAAACCCTTGTAGGAAAAAACCATGGCACAAAGCGATAGATCTCCACTATGTAAATAGAAATTACAAAGAGAGAAGACTTACCCGATTCGAACAACCTCGAATCTCACCCTTGCAACACCCTTTAGAAATCCTAAAATCCTTTAAAGAACCCTTGGAACTCCTTTAGAAAGCCTTAGAATACCTCCCAATCCTGCATATACCCCTTTATATAAGTTTAAAAAGAAGTAGAATCAGAATAGGAAAAAAAATCGTAAAATCTGCGTTTTCACAGAAAATCTGTGTAAAATCTTCAATGTCATCGAAGGTCCATCGATGTCATAAAAAACGGACCAAATTTGTCCAGCAACTAGGGGTGAAATTTTTCATGAATTATCAATGGCATTGAGTAACCATCGATGTCATCAATGAGTGGCATTCATGTCATCGAAACCCTATAGATATCATCAACAGACTAACAGATAAATTTACGACGTCTGTCCATAACAATCTCCACCATGTCTTCAATCTTCATCCATGTAACTTCTTGACCTCTTCTCTTATCTCTACATGACATCATAGCTTCTCTTACACACTCCATCTTCCTTTTACGCCATCGCCAAGCCCAGAGAAGTTTTACAGACCTTGAACTTCTCTACAAGAACGATCTAGGATAGCATGTCCATTAGATCAGAATCCACATGCCCAACCATCTCTGTTCTTGTCTTCTCAAAAGGAAAGACGTAGTCTTCTTACCATCTAACTGCTACCCAATATTGCTTACCGAGGTACTTGTTCACAAAACTGATAGCCTGTGAAATAACCAGTCTAATCCAGATCATGGCATACACTGTCAACCACATTCGAATAAGGCTCATAAGATATCCTGCTTTTCCTCATCTATTTTGGGACATGTCCTAAGAAAAACTTGAGGAGAGATGGATAGGGATGCTCTCCAGATTTTCCTGGCCCATCACATTCTTGATCAATACCTACACACAAGGTATTCTTCCTGTGATTACCAAAGCCTACTCCTCTTTCAGTCTCAACGCCGAGAACCATCTTTGCAGCCCTCCAATCCTTCATCTTGAATGTCTCACTTAACTAAGTCTTCAGTATATTGATTTCAAACATGTCGTAATTGGCAATCTATGTGTCATAAATTCTTGACTCACCATGAAGGAATCAAACCACTGCCTAGGTGACAGGTCAAACCATAACCTCCTGCAAAATCTTTTCTCTACCCCTTTAACTCAAACTGCTTTGGTTACTTCATGTAGATCTGCTCTTCATTTTCCCTTGCAGAAGTGCAGACTCCACATCCATCCTTCCATCTAAAGATCACATTGGCCAACCAGCACCAATTATGAATCTAATAGATACCTGCTATACCGTCGGCACGAATATCTCTGAGAAGCCAATCCCTTCTCTTTGAGTATAAACCTTCGCTACTAACCTCACCATGTATCTATGTTGTATCCTCCTAAAGATCCATATGCATCCAACCACTTTTCTACCCACTAGAAGCTCCCCCAGCTCCCATATGGCGGTCTGGTATAATGAATCCATCACGTCGACCATAGTCACCTTTCACTTCTTAGCATCAAGTTCACATAGAACCATCTAAATAGAAGATGAATCCCCTGCAATATTAGACTCATCCATGTACCTCGTAGATATCCTGCGACCATGCCATGTGATTCTTCTCATAGGTGGCTGCTCCACCTGCTCTGTATCTTTGTCCGCGCGTCTCATCCTTCCTTCTCTACCCACTCATGTAGCCATGCCCAACATGTCACACATGTGAAGAGGTAGAATCCGCTACATCCATTGCAGCTCCACCTTTTAAAGTGCTTCCCATCAACCTGTACATGTTACCGAGCAGTTGCGCTTTCATGATTACCCGTGTCCCCTTAGATACCCTAAGAGCACCATCAATACCTACGTACTTGCATCCTTTTGCCTCAAGTATACTAAGAGAAATTAGATTCTTCTTCAAATCAGGAACGTGCCTGACATTAGTCAAGGTACGCTCCACCCCATCAAATATCTCGATGCACACCGAACCAACAGCCACAACATTACAGGCAAAGCCATTGCCCATAAACATCTGTCCACCATCGCACTCCCTGTAGCTGGCGAACCAACTCTGATGAGGAGTCATGTGAAAAGATGCCCCTGTGTCTAGATCCACTCGTCCTTACGATCATTGTATGGTCGCTTGATAGTAGACACTAACAAAACATTACCATCACATCCACTCGATCTATCAGACATGGAAACATTGGCCTCCCTATATGAAGCCTCAGAATCTTCTCTCTTCGATTTAGGATTTTCACAATCCTTCACGTGTCCTTCCTTCCCACAATTCCAGCACTTTATCTTTCCTTTGCCCTTGCCCTTAGATTTAGATCTAGAACCTGAAGAACCCGTACCTTGTTCAGAATTCCCACCCCTTGTAAACAATGCATCAGAAGATGTCTCCATGTCACCGTTTAGCTTTCTCATATCCTTCCCTTGAAGGGCCGAGACAACGGTGTCAACACTTAGGGTTTAATTCATGCTGCACATAGTGTTCTTTAATGACTCATATGACGTCTGGAGAGAATTTAACAACATACCTATTTGTTCCTCAACTTTCATTACTTCCTCTATATCTAGCAATTTGCAAACTAATTTATTGAAGTTGCTGATGTGAGCCTCCAAATCTCCACCCTCTACCATCTTGAAGTTATACCACTGCCACTTCAAGTGGAGGTGATTTTCAAAGGACTTTTTCGCATAGACATCCTCTAACTTCGCCCATAACTTAGCCACAGTTTTCTCCCTCATGACGTTGTAGAGAACCTCATCCGTAAGACATAAACGGATCGATGAAAATGCCTTCTTATCAAGAGTATTTTATTCATCATCAGTCATTGTAGACTTTCGCTCCTCAAGAGCACCATCTTCGCCTTGCTTAATTAAGGAACTCATCATCTTGATCTTCCATAACTCAAAATTATTTTTCTTGAGTACGTCTCAATCTCATACCTGGTGCTTACCATTATCACAAATCCCTCACATTCAGATCTATGCCTCAACGATTGCTCCGATACCACTTATTGGGAATTTGTACTGTGGAATCACACAGATCTAGATCTAGGATAACAATCCAATAACACCAAGTACACACAAAAGAACATAGATTTAACATGGAAAAACCTTGCAGGAAAAAACCATAGCACAAAGCGACGAATCTCCACTATGAAAATAAAAATTACAAAGAGAGAAGACTTACCTGATTCGAACAACCTCGAATCTCGCCCTTGTTACACCCTTTAGAAACCCTAAAATCCTTTTAGGAACCCTTGGAACTCCTTTAGAAAACCTTAGAATACCTCTCAATCCCGCATACACCCCTTTATATAAGTTTAAAAAGAAGTAGAATCGGAATAGGAAATAAAAATCGTAAAATCTGCGTTTCCATAGAAAATCTGCATAAAATCTTCGATGTCATCGAAGGTCCATCGATTTCATCAAAAACAGACCAAAACTGTCCAGCAACCAGGGGTGAAATTTTTCATGAATTATCGATGGCATTGAGCAACCGTCGATGGCATCAAATTGGCATCGATGTCATTGAAACCCCGTCGATATCATCGACAGACCAACAGATAGATTTAAGGCATCTGTCCATAACAAGTCCATCATAAATACAAACGGTTATTTGATTTTATGTATCTGTTTAACAAAAGCCCACTGCAAATACAAACAAGAAGAAGTTGAACAACTACATCATATGAGGTTCTAAATGTTCTGATTATCAAAACTTTATATTCGAGTCTAAACCATGATGAACATGGGAATCACAATCTTTACATAAGAATACCAAAAAGCAGCTCAAAAGCAAAGCCTGACACCTTAATCATTCTGTCCCAGGCAAAGAAAGATCTCAAAACTAACGCGACAATATCCAAACCAATCAAAAATCAATTTGACAATATCATGGAAATCTTACACCGACAAAGATGAAACTCCAGCAATAAGGTCAAACTCAGATCAGTAGCATGTATACAATGATTAAGACTCCAAAGTTTTCTGCCTAGTTTTAGAGGCAAGGAGACTAGTGGTTGTACCATTCAAATTTTATTTTTTTTTAATTCATACCTATGGGAGTTATGATATGTTTTCAACTGAGTTAACTGAGAATGTCAAGTTGTCAAGTAGTTCCAATTTCTCCTTGTAATCTCCATGTTGATTATTCAAAAAAAAAAATTAAAAAAATTAAAAAAACATTAAAAAAAAAAACATAAAATGTTTAACGGAGGAATGGCCAAATACAGCCACCAGGATGCTTATCATGCTACTATGTTTTCCCCACCAATGTGACCTATGAACAGGACATCTGAGCCATGCAAAAGGTGGGAATATCATGGTGATCACCTGGCGTAAAAATCAGGTTGATCCACTCGCCAAATGGACCACACCATTTCATGATTTTTACACCAGGTGATCGTCATGATTGTTCCCGCCTTCTGCATAATAATGAAGAGTTACAATAGTACTTGTATGAAAATAAAACCAGCAAACCTAGAACCCCAGTTAGGTAAATTTTCAAAATTTCCTGAACCCTCGACACCTAATAATCTTGATTTCTCCAATTATCATGCCCCAAACATGGAAACTGAGTTAAAAAATTTTCGATTGCCAAATCCGGCGCCAACAGCCTCTGTAGTACCCCATTCTCGGTTTCCGACACCTATTCACTAGGTTTCGATCCTGAGATCCTACGAGGAGGATTTTTAACATGATTTTAATTTAGTATAAGCATAACCATAAGCATAACCCATGAACAATAATCACAAGAACACCATCACAAAATCCACTATGATCAAAAACTTTGAGTACAATCATATGAAGGGAAATAAAAGATAATGATAATAACAAAAACTTCAAAATCTCGACCACACGCTCCTACTGTGATGAGGCTATGGCCGCGTCCTGGCATCACTTACACGCATCAATCATGCATAAGCTTATAGAAAGCTTAGAGAGTGGTATAAGTATGTGCGCAATATGAGCTTGCTCATAATGCAATGTCAGAGTAATATGGAATCATGCTGATGAGTACTTGAATGTGATTAGCTATCAGCCATATCAAGGTCATGCGATGCGAAATGCAACTCATGCATGTCAATCCTCATCCACATATCAATGCAGAGCATCAAATATCAATATGGTTCTCATTCTGAATAATCATCGGGGTTTAGTACACTCTAAATGACATTACCCCTTTCCCAGGCACGCAGTCCAAGTGAGCGTAAGAAACCTCACTATCCGTCTTGCCAATAGTTTGTCAATACCTATCTGACATGTCGATAGCGGACCCATTCACGAGCTGGTCAAACTTAGCCTAGTAATTCCCCCTACCCTCAGGCGAATAAGGCCACACTCCTTTCCAATCGACCACGACATAATGGGAGATGCGGCCTCCTAGTATTCGACCCTCTTGCGCTCATGTATCCACTCGGTCTCAATGTTGGGGTCATCCTCTGGTACCATTGGGTTTGAGAATTTTCACCCAGGGACATCTATGGCACCCCGATGCTAACAATAGTATTTTCGGTGTCCGATCCTACAATCTACAATGTGCCTGTGGAGGCCACAGCCCTGATGTCGTTAGGGCATGCAGTAATCATGTCATACAAATGCGAGTGCATGAATCACACTACCAGTCATGCAGCAATTCCTGCGCGTACCGTGCACTCATATAGGGAAACTCCGCCTATTAGGGAGTCCATAAACAATCTGCCCGAAGGCATATACTATGATCAGTCACTCCTCATATCAAGCATACATATGATGCATATAAGCATGAATTATGGAATTATACTAAACATGTTAAATGGTGATGGACTCTGTTCATAACTACAAGTATGGGCCTATCAATGGGCCCTAGGGAGAGTCATAATGTGGACATTTAAATAACATTATCCTTACAATGTGAACGTCAAACCATCATTGCTCCCAGGGCACGACCTGTTATAAACATCATTATATACACCACGGTAAAAACACACATTGCAATAGACTTAAATACATCCTATTGGGCCTTAAATACATCAAATGGGTCACATCACATGGGCCTTATATTCATCAAGTGGGCCGCACCAATGGGCCTTATGTACATTGCAATGGGCCATAACCCACGGGCCTTGAATACATCACAATGGGCCCTCATATGGCAATAGGGCCACATCACATGGGTCATATGTACATCAAATGGGCTACACCAATGGGCCCCATGTATATCAAATGGGCCACACCCAAATATAAGCGGTGATAATGATTTTTACCATTAAAATTCCCAAGGCCCACCATAACATTTATTTTTCATCCAATTTAATCATAAGGTCACACAGACCTGAATTAAGAGGAAAAATAAATTTCCTACTAATCCAAAACTTTCGCATTCCCAAAGGATTTCAATGGTAGACGTTCAATCCTCACTATACAGTGTGGTCCACTTGATAAATAGATCTGTCCTATTTTTAGTCTTCAGCCTTAAAATTATCCTTCAAAATGGTTGGATGGTTTGGATGCAACACATGCATCATGGTGGGTCCCATAGGGATGGATGACATGGATGAAACAGATGGAACCCAAAGAACTTGGTGACGCCACTACAGCAGCTATGTAGCTGGAGTGAGGTACACCAACCGTCCCACTTCCCCATGCGTGGGGAGGTGTGGTTTGAACACAACATCAGTGGGTCCCATGTGAGGCCCACCATAACATTTATCTTACATCCAATCTATTAATAAGGTCACAGGGACCTAAATGAAAAGGAAAAACAAATTTCATAATGATCTAAAACTCTGTAACCACAAAGGGTTTTAATGGTAGACGCCCAATCCCACTGTTCCCTATGACATGGGCCACCTAAGATGTGTGTACGGCCAATTAAAGGGGGGCCCACTATTTAAAAAGGGGCCCACCAAATCATGGTGTTGATGTGCACACACATCACGATGGGGCCCACAGCTGGGACCGTAGGTCCCTGCCTCTTCTACCCACACAGCAGCAGGACGCTGCTACAGCGTCCTTTGGACGTGCAGCAGCAGTAATTGCAGTGTTGTTTTTTTATTTTCTGAAAAAATTATTTTTTTCAAAGTTTTTCCTAGGTGAGGCCCGCATCAGGGGAATCCACTCCACCCATTGCATTTTATGGCTCATAATCGACCAAATGAGCCCAATATGCGATGTGTTTTGGCGTATAGAAACATCAAGGTGGGTCCTAATAGATGTAAACAGTAGAATTCACTGTTTTCTAAGCTATGGCCCACCAGAAAATCGAATTGATTTCATTTTTCTGCTCAACACCTAAAATGAGTTGGGGAATGGGATGGACAGTGTGGATTTGTCCCATACATTAATGCGGAGCCTGTGTGAGCCGCCCACCCAAGTCTTTGAACCAAGCTAATATATATATATATATATATATATATATATATATATATATATTGTTGCTGTTAGCACACCACACTGTCCATTCACATTTCACTATAGCCATGTCCAGCTTCCTTAGATGCCTAATAGTTTGTATACAACACATATATATATGGTGGGCCCCACCTATAGGCGTACTGCCTAGGTGGGCCACCAAATGGTTGAATGGTGTGGATAAGGCATACATCAAGGTGAGGTACATCCGAGTGGGCCACACAGCCACATCATCATATATAAAAACAAATGAAAAAGAGAGGGAGAGAGAGAGAGAGAGAAAGGGACACATGTGATGGAGGACTCTGCCATTATGAGCCCTCCCTTGCATTCAATCATACATCAAGTGGGTCCCTTTACATGTGGGCCCACCAAATTAAAAATCAACAGTGGAGATTCTTTCTCCACCAATAGATGACCCTATTCATGCAAGGAAAATAAACATCATGATGGGGTCCATAGAGAATGGCCCCATCATGGAATGATCATAAGAATCAAGGTGGGCCATCAGCCACATCCAAGGTCCAAAGTGAGATCCATATCATCAATCAGTACGCCTCACTTGGCCCATCATAAAAAAAATGAAATCTAAGCCTATAGAAACACCCACCGTTTGATCTTCTTGGTCTGATGGATCGCCAATCTCCTTGCCTTCAATTTTGATGGAGGTAGGCAAATGGATGGTTGAGATGGGAGATGAGAGAGAGGGAAAGTGGGACACACTTTGCTTTGAGAGAGAGAGAGAACTTGTGTAACATCCCGAAAATCGGGGGGTCGAGCAAAAACCCAACTCCCGAGTTCCAAAATGTTATTCATGCAACATAGATATGTATGTTTGAATGTTGTCTGTGATAATGTATTAAACATGAGTGAAATTAAGCCAGAACAGCATATCATACTCCAGAGACAGTTAAATTAACCAGCGGAAGTCTGTAATAGTATGTATAACATATATAAACCATTGTATGTCTCCAGAGTGTGAACATGTTACCAGGTTATATACATACATGTATACTTCAAAAGTAACCAAAAGAATATACATGAGTGCTCTAAAAATATAAAATGACAAGTGTCAAGGTATTTAAGCAACCTCCCTGTAATCCCGTCAATCAGAACACGCATAAAAGAGGGATCCTCCTCATCATCATCAAGTCCAGCTCCGCCTCATAGGCCGCGCCATCATCTGCAATCACAAAAGGGTCTGGTGGGTGTCCAGGAACACCGTCCCGTAACGTGGGAGTGAGTAGCTAACTCAGTGGAATATTAGAGCAAGGATTAACATGTTCTCAAATCAATCACGCGATAATAGTAAAGCAATAAATCAAACAATCCTATACTGTTGTTAATGCAATTATGACATGACGTGATGTATGCCCTCACTGACGATCACCCTCATGCGGCAACATCTTACGACCGCGGCATGCCGCACTCCCTCAAGTGCTCCACATCTTCCAGGCACATGCAATGTCATGGTGATATGATTACCGAGTTGTTATTAGTCCTTTTCATACAGCAATATTGGGAAACTAAGGTACCTCCCTTATATCAATCCCAACACAGATCCTGTCTAGGGTCGTCACTCCTAGTAATCTCATACGATGTATATTTTGTAGGTCGCTGCAAGGGCTGCCAGGGCTGTTGCACGCACTCGTTGCTCCGCTCCCCCATCACCTTATCAATACAGGCCTACTGTACTCTACTGCTACGGAAGGGTCGTCGCCTCCCATAGACTCAGAATACGCTCGCGGTCACTACAAAGGGCTGCCAGGGCTGTTGCTCGCACTCGTTGCACCGCTCCCCCATCACCTTATCAGTGTAGGCCGACAGCAAGAATATAGTGTCCCATACCACCATAATCTGCTCACGAGTCATAGGTGCTCACTGGTCACTACGGGGAGGTTTGTGGCCCCAGCGTAGGCCGACAGCTCGACCACGGTGTCCCATACCACCATGCCCGGCTCATGAGTCTTCGTGGATCAAGGTACCATGGTTAACAGGGTTTACAATGGTAAGTTCAGTACCCTAGGTTCAAGCAGTTATGACTCATACAAGGTGAACATACATCGGCCAGTCGGGTTACTTGACGGGCTCGACTAGCGCGATCGCATCTCAAGTCGAACGACATGAAGTGCGTAAAACACTTCGCGTGGCCTAACCACTGCCGCCAACTCTAAACACGAATCACGTTCATCGATGCGTCGTTCGTGGCTATGACCAGTCAGCCACGAATTCGCTCGGTTACCGACTGCCTGGACTAAGTCTAGTCCCACACATCCATGAAATCACATTAACAATATATGCAAAGGTTTTTGGAATTGAAATGCAATCATGTGAGCATGTTAACACATGTTATAACATTCAACTTAAGCAAATCTTCAAACACATACATTCCATGCATGTAATGGAATCATGCATGTGGTCAACATGTAGGAAATCATTTAGGTCAGCATATTAATCAAGAAATCATTCTCAAACCACTACATAACATCATTTAATTCAATACATACTAATACAAGCATTTATACAAACACATACACTACACACTTAAGTCTACATATAGTATGTCGACCCAAAGTGCGCAACTAGGCGAATCTCTTCGCCAAACTAATTATACACGCATTTCTAACTTCCTAATGCGACAACAAACCATGTCAATCACATCAGCAAAATATGAATGTAAACTGGACTTCCTACAAATGACTAAAATGCCCTAAATCTCATATTCTTCGTTAATTTACGAAACAGGAAACGGAGAGCATTTTGTACATGTCAAACGGCGTTGCCGTCAAGAATCTACTATTAAACGACATTGAAAGCTTTGGAAACAGTCAATCAAAGTGTCTAATATCCGCACCTTATGTCTTGTAGACTCGAAAATTGAAACGGAGCGTATACGCTTCGTCTACGGCGAATAGAGAACCTGATTTACGAGATCCATAAGCTACATCGCTATGGAAACAAGGGAAACTCAAATCAACAACTATTTAGGGTATTTACTTACCTAGAAAAGCGGAGAAATCACCGGCAACGTGATTGAGTTGCGTTGCTTAGGCACTTGCAACAGGTAGCACAAGCGGCAAGGAATTCTCCTCCAATCTCCCTCACAAACTCTCACCTTTTCTCTCTCCCAATCTAGGGATTTTTGCAAATTCGGATGGGAGAGAGGAGTGAGGGTTTCAACCCCTTTTATAAGCCTAAACATGCCCAAAATAGGCTCCAAGTCAAGGTATACTTAAAGTATATCCAAATCGGGGCTGTTTCGGTCCAAAAGAGCATTTCTGGAGGTCCCCTGGCCAAATGCGGTCGGACTTAAGCTCGTGCATACTGGATCTAGCACGCATCCAGATTTCAGGCCGGTAGGGTTCCCAGATCGCACGTGGCGGCCCAGTTTCAGTTTAACGGTCACCGCACCAAGATCAGGCCTATAAGTCTCGTGATATATAATAGATATTTTTCCTGATCCAAGGGTGTAATTTGGCTGTATTCTGACGGTCAGAATGCTCAATACTGATGCGTCAAATTTGTGTGCCAGATTTGAATTTGAAATTCCAACTATGTCCCTATTCACACTCTCTTCGGTCCGGGCTCAATGAAATAGCCTGTGATCATCGGTTTGACTTGATTTTTGGAATGAGTGTCAAGTCCAGCTAGACGGTCCTAACGGTCTAAGATAGGAGGTATCGGACTTTCAACGTGCGGTCTAGATCCAATACAAAGATTCAAAGTGGTCCAGAGAACAAACCGGTTTAGAGTTTGATTCGAGGCTTTAGAGCATTATAGCACCCTTGGTTCCACTCGCTTCGGGCCTTGTAGAACGTATTTAAAGTGATCAGGGACTGTTTCCCAGCCACTCCAACGTTGCGCTAGCTAACTTATGCTTAGTTTCTAAAGGAATTAACCCTAAGTGATTTCTTTGGCTATGGAACCGGGTTTTAAGCGATTTTTCAGGTGTTTTAATTGACCCACTGTCTAAGGACGTCAAATCCCAGGTTAGCCAAAATTCGGGGTGTTACAACTTGGACGTTGGAATTTTTTTTCTTGAGAGATTTTTTTTTTTAGAAATGAGGGAGAGAGAGAAGTGATGGGATGATAAATGGTGGAGTAATGGGTGATGGGTGATGGGAGAAGTGATAGATGAATTGATGTAAGGTTTGACTTTGAGGTGACTTGTGTAAGAGAGAGGTAAGGGTAGAGTATGGGTTGTTTGTACTTGATTTGAGGTGTGATGTGTACTTGATTGATGGGATAGAATGATTGATTGATGGGATAGGTCATAGAGATTCTCTCAGAATTCACACGCGCAGCATTTTCCTCAAAATAAACGTAGGCCCATATCTTCTAGCCTTACTATCGTATCAGTGTGCGAGTTGCAACGTTGGAACCACCGCGACGGCGTGGTCGCTAGGGTACAAGTTTCGAGTCAAGTCGACTCTGATATGCAGAACCCGGCTTAGGATCATGGACAAACATCGGATACGGGTCTTACTCCAATTTTTCCAAAACCCTAAAAACCAAATTTTGCAAAGTTCCTTAATTTTCCACCTTCCCTAACACCTATTTTCTCAAAATCCCTAAATTCCCTGAACCACATCTCCCAATGTTCTAATATCCTTTATCTAGTCTGTAGCCATCCTTCAATACTTTTCTCATCTAAAACCCTCACTGCAATATCAATCCAAAACACAATTTGAGCCTAAAATTTAAATATGCAATCTGTAAATAGTTTCAATTCTCAAAAAATCTGCTATAAGTTTTAGTGTAGGAAAGTGAAGAAAAATTATGGCTAGGAATGTCTAATGTGTGTGATTTTTGAAACACACAACATTCGTGACATGACCCACAAGTGAGATGGCCCTTATTGATACATTACCCAGCAATGTGTGATGTGGAGAGATGGCTCCACCATATTCTGGTTCTACCAGCTCTACCTTACCATCTGGCTTGAAGAAGCACTACAACACCGATAAAATCAGGATGTGATTTCAGGAACTAAGTTTTGACATGTAACACACTTCCATTAACTAGCAAGTATTACTCAAAAGAAATATCTCCAATAGGAATTACTTTCTAAGAAAATGTTGTTCATCTAATGTAAGGACAGTAAATATTTTCACAGAACAATAGCAGTAAGAGCTTTCTTTTTTTGGATGATGCCTTCCCATGAGAGATGTGCTCATCCATGCAGAGCTTTCTTTTTTTGGATGATGTCTCACTTAGCTCATTCCCACTCACTGAAAATTCCACAAAGACATGCCATGATTTACAAACTATACACAAGCACCTAGAAAGAAACAAAAGTATAATATAATGCTTACTGCAGGAAATATTTAAAAAAAAAAAAAAAAAAAAAAAAAAAAAAGACCGCATTATTCTGATCTAGCTGTGTACACAAATAAATTTGCTTGTATTGTACTACAGGTTGTTCACTTCTTTAAATGGACCATCTTTTTATTTAATGATATTCCAATCAATAAATATAGGTAAACTAACCACAGCTCAAGATCCATGAACAAAAATTTCAGAGGTTCCAACAAAACTCAAGCAGAAAACCGAATCCATCTAAATAATAACAACCAACCATTGCATGACTGAATAAAATCAAACAAGTCCAGTACATCTATAACCGACGAACCATAATGTATTATAACCATAAAAAAGAGCATGACACAGTAATTCTTAAATGATAATTCATGTCAATTGCATATTCTAGTCTATGACTATTATGAGTTACATATAGTGCATATGTTCTAGCATATTCACCTTCTCTCTAACTCCAATATTATTTTTCTAAGCAACAGGTCGAACACAAATACATGGCCCAAAACAATGATCAAACAACCAAAGGAAAAAAAAAAAAAAGAATAAGCAAAAAAAAGGGAGGTCAGGGCCATACACATCTCTATCCCATGGCTATTGTTCACGAGCTAGATTGACAAAGCCCTAAATCAAAAAAGCCCCAAATAAAATTAGCCCAAATCGAAAAAATTACGTAATCGAGACTACAAATCCACAATTAGGGAATCAACACTACAAATCCACAAAGCCCTAAGCCCAAAAAGGCCTCTAATACATGATTGCCTTCTCTTAGACAACACCTCTACACTAATCCATAATTAGGGAATCGACACTACAAATCCCTAATTAGGGATTCAAAACTCAAATATTCCCAATATACAAATCATTAGACAATGTTACTTAAAGGATTAAAAAATGCCAAAAATTGCCTAAATTGTTATGAATAGATAAGGAGAGAGAGAGAGAGAGCGATACCTGATGTTGCAGCAAGATGCTCCTTGATGTTGCAACAGGGGGACGAGGAGATAGAAAGAGAGAGTATAGGGTTTTGAGAGAGAGAGGTGGAGAGGGAGAGGGAGAGGCAGAGAGAGGCAGGGAGAGGGAGAGGGAGAGGGCGGGAGACGGAGAAGGAGAGGCAGAGAGAGGGAGCGACAGAGAGAGGGAGAGCGCACAAGAGGGAGAAGGAGGCAGAGGGAGCGGCAGAGCGCACGAGAGGAGAGGGAGAGGGAGCGACAAAGAGAGGGAGGGAGAGGGAGATTGCAAGAGGGAGAGGGAGGGAGAGGGAGCAGCCTGTTTGTTAACGTTGAATTATTGCACTTAACGCGAAATTGGGTAAATATTTCGTTCTTAGTGGTGTTTGTTAATGCGTTGTTAACGCGGAAGAAGGAAAGCGCTAACTGGTTTCTCACTGAATTCTTTTCGTGATAGGAGTCTGGCTTAATGTTGAAGCAGAATGCGCTCCATAAGTTTTTCTATTAAAAAAAATTGTTTCTAAAATTACCCCTTTTCAAGTTACTACAGAAATTTTCTTCTCTTCAAATTGTTTGCGCAATACAAAATAAAATTTTAACATGTAAAACTTCTTTATGCCCCACTATGATTTATGTGTTTGATCTACACTATCCATCAACCTTTTCAGATCATTTAAGGTGTGAGCCAAAAAAAGATGCAAGTCCAAGGATTAGTTGGACCACAAGGTGGGGATTGAACGTCCACCATTAAAAACTTCATGGGAGTTGGAGAAGTTTTAGATCAAGCTGATATTTGTGTTTTCACTTCATCCACGTCTACATGACCTAATGAATTTGTTGGATGGTAAAAATAAATTTTAAAAAAAATTAAAAAAAACAAAAAAGTAAAAAAAAAATAATAATAAAAACATCACAATGACCCTTAGAAAGGTTTCAACAGTGGATGTCATTATAACTACAACATCCATTGGTGTGGTTCACTAGAGCTGTGGACTTGCTTCATCTTTAAGATCATATATTAAATTAATATGAGAAAAACGATTAAAGGCTTAGATAAAACACTTACATCACGGTGGGCCCCATAGAGGGTAGGACGCAATCCATGTTTGAAGCGGATGGGCTTGGATTGAGGGGGAAACGGATTGGCTACTCCCTTGCCACCAGCCATTGGCTGGTGGTCGGTGCTCTGTGGGCCCCCCCATGATGTATGTGTTTCATGCATGCCGTCCACCTATTTTTATATATAATTTTATTGTAAAAAAGAAAAAAATGAACTATATATCAATCTCAAGTGGACCACATTACAAGAAACAATGTTGAATGAACATCGACCATTAAAATCATTTTAGGGGCCATAAAAGTTTTGCATAAGGTTGATATTTATTGTTTCCTTTCATCTGGGTCTTTATGAACTAATCAATAGAATGGATGTCAAATAAACAATACAGTGGGCCTTAGAAGGATTTTAAGATATCCATTCATTTTTTTTCCCTGTGGTGTAGCCCAACTAAGATTTATATCCCTATCATTTTTTGTATCAAGCACTAAAATGATCCATAAAAATGGATGAGCAGAATGGATGAAACACATACATCATAGTTAGGCCCACAGAGCACCAACCACTGGCCGGTTGGTGTCAAGGGGAGTAGCCAATCCGTCTCCGAGTCAAGGACAGGATTGGAAGCGGATTGGCTGGTACATTGACATCAGCAAGTTCTGTGGGTCGCATCATGATGTATTTGTTATATCCAAACCATCCATCCATTTTGTGAGCTTGTCGTAAGACTTGAGCCAAAAAATAAAATAGATCTAAAGATAAATTGGACCACACTGCAAAAAGTAGTAGGGGATTGAACGTCTACCATTGAAACCCTTTTGGGGTCACAAAAGTTTCGGATCAATATGAAATTTGTTTTTCTTCTTTATCTGGATATTTTTGACCTTATGAATAGATTAGATGGAAAATAAACGTTATAGTGGGGCCTGCGAATTTTTTAACGGTGAAAATCATTATCCTGCAGCTATTTTTAGTGTGGTCCATTTGAGTTTTGAATACGATTCATTTTTTGGAAAATGCTCTAAAATAATCTCAAAAATTTTATGAGCAGAGTGAATATAATAAATACATTAATACATTATTGTAGGACCCATGTAACTTTGATCTCCTTTGAAACGTTCCTACAACTTTACCTGGAAGGGCGTCTTCGCACGACACGTATCTACACCAGCTATATAGTTGGTGTGTGATACGGAAGCTAATTATCTACTCCCCCAGCCACCAACCTGGTGGGTGATGGTCGGTGCTGTGTGGCCCCATGATGGATGTGTTTCATCCATTCCGTTTATCCATTTTTTACATATCATTTTATTTCTCTATCCCAAAAATAAGATGGATATAAATCTCAGGTGGATCACACCATAGGAAAACAATAGTGATTGGATATCCACCATTAAAATCCTCCTTATGGCCCACTGTACTGTTTATTTGACCTCCAATATGTTGATTAGGTCATACATGCCCAGATGAAGTGAAAAAACAAAAATCAGCTTGATCCAAAACTTTTATGGCCCCCAAAAAGTTTTCAATGGACAAAGCTCATTCAAAACTGTTTCCAGCATGTTTCCTAATAGATAAACAAATACCTTACAGAGGAAGAAGAAGGGGTGAATAGGCTCAGAATGTTATGGCCATCTGTAACTTTAATATGATTTTTACATATGTCATAACTGGATGGGAAGGGGTGGCACATGATTCAAGGGTCCTTATGTATGCTGTGCTTGATCCAACAAAGAAATTTCCATTGCCCCCACTTGGTAATATTTAATAAAAAATAATTTCTTTATAATAAAAATATTTCCAAACAGGAGATGAGGACAAATGTGTCAAATTAACATATTTTAGACATTTCGGATGTTTGTTAACAAACAGATTGTTTCAAATTCAGTACTAAATTTCATACTTCAGCCATAATTACCAAACAAGTTTTTTGACTTTAGATTTCAAATTTCAGATTCAGCTTCAGATTTTAGATTCAGGCTTTAGACTTCATATTTAACAAACGGGGCCGAAGTGTAGGCGCTCTTTGAGAGGGTTAGGCTAGGGTGTTATATATATATATATATATATATATATATATATATATATATATATATATATATATATATATAAAGGGATGGATAGCCCCATCGGTCGGCTAAGGGTAGTTTGTTGTAGTGTATGCTCTCTACGTTTTGGACACTTTGTTATACATCCCCAATTATAGAATTTGACTTATATACTTGTTAGATGGTGTTTTATACTTTCTTGGTTTGGTTATAATTATATAGGCTTTTTTCTTACAATTGTGCAATTAATCGAGACTCTGATTGTGAATATCAAGCCAAATGCTAACCATACTATCCAATCACGGGCATTTTCGACTCACTAGTGGATCATGTTTAAGTTAAAGTTGACTAACTTGGGACTTGAATTCTTATACTCAAGTTGCGGTTCCAAGGTGTTACAGTTTTTAATCATCTTAAATTTTCATATTTTTATATAAATTTTCATATTTTAAAATATTTAAAAATATTGTCTTTCCACGAGTTAATTTGACTCTCTATCAACTAGGATTTTAAAATTTTCAAACTTTGAGAAATAAGAGAGTGTTAGAAAGACAATAAGATAGAAAGAAGTACAAAAATTAGGAAAGAATGGGAGGAAAAAGGAAATAGGGGGCTTGACGCACTCCTCTCTCCAACCAGCCATACGACCATATGGCTCAGCCACATGTCCACAATTTGAGTGGATTAATTTCTTCCTTACATCCTCTTCTTCCCTTTTAAAAATTTTCTCTCACGCAACATCCATCGGGTGTCCATGAATCACGATTAACAACTTGAGAAACTTTGATCTACAACTTTATATCATTATTCTAAATAATCAGTGTCTACTATAACACCATACAAGTTATAATCCACAGGAGTATAAGAAATTTCACAACTTTTACAATTAAGAAATGATCAAAATCTATCATGTATATACAACCATACAAAGTGAAAATTTTTAAAAATAATCATTGAATCACCACCATTAATCAATCAACACACATGAATCATCACACAACTAAAAAACACGTACATTCACTAATGAGAAAGTTCAAAAAATACCGATGTGTCATATAAAATCATGCTTTCAATTTCGATAGTTGGTGATACAATAAAATTAAAACAAATGTATCTCTTAATCCGTATGTTCGATCCCCTTTAAAATTTGGATGATCATTCCTCATTATGATTTACATAATCTGATCTGCCAACATTAAAAAATGGACATATACCCATCAGCACGTCCAAAAAAGAAAATGTATGATGACCAAACAACATGATGGCTTTGACACTGCTTTTGTTGGATTTTTCAAAAACACATTGAAATATAAAATGATTTGAAAAATTCAAATTTTAAGATTAACATTAAGGATCCCTGTTGGTGCATGCCGAGTTCCTGGAAACACAAAATCTATAAACTACTCATACCTCAATGTAGAAATTTGTTAATTTTACTGTTATCAATCTTCCAACATAAGGAGTGTCTCTTTGATCCATCTTAAAGGTAGTAGATAGCAGAACCACCATAAAAGCCATCTAGTGGGGACCAAAGGCAGACCTGAGCCATCCACAGGGTGGAGCCAACAAATAGGGTCATGCGTATTGACGCAGGGATGAACGTGATGAGGTCGATCACCGTCTTCCTCAAGGAAAACAACTCTGAATCCACGGAGCTTCTCTGGACTCCTCACAGAGACTTCTCGAATCCACGAGGAAAGAAAGCAGGAAAATAGAAATAAACTCTAATAAAATTCAAAATTAATTGATAAATGATTGATAATCCTCTAATGTGTCTCCTTACACCATTAATATAGAAAAAAAAAATAAACTAAAATTCGTAATTACCAAAAATAGCACAATTCTAACTCTAATACAAATCCTAATTCTAATAAAACTCTTCTAAGGCTTAACTCCTAAAAATAAAAATTACAAATAAACTTTCTCTAGAAGAGTCCTAATATAACTAAAAGTTATTTCTAAAAGGAAAGAAAATGTAAAACTCTAAAAATATTTAAAAAATCGGAATTACTAAAAATAGTAAAAAAAAATTTTAAAATTCATTTTTGAGCTGAAAGCACGCGTTTTCTGATGAAACAGACAGATGTGACCCATATTGTGAGTCGGTTCACCTCGGACGGCCCGTTTAGTAAAGATTAATAGGTTGTACACCCTATAACGACACTCGGATCAAAAGTTATGGTCAATTCATGGTCCATCTTCTTATGGCTCAACCATGCTGGAAATGTATCTGTGACGCGTTCTACATCAGACCCCTCCACTTGAAAAAACTCATCCTCAAGTTATGCAAGAGACTAGGCACATGAGTCTGAGATAACTTCTGACGTTGATGTTCATTAGCCCTTTTTTTGTACTTGGCATTAAGCTCTCGAGCTAACAGAACACATGTACTCATGTTTTCCTTGACTTGACTAATATTGATCAGTTCCTTCACATCTGTCTTCAAGATCTCATATTTTTTTTTTGATAATGTGAGAAATTAGGCAGACTTGCCCCTAAGACAGGATCAACGTGATTTTGTATATCTCATATGGGAGACAATTTATTGAGGGTTCATCGAGCACAATCTCCTTGAACTCGTGCAACATCGGCTTCAAATCTTTTGGAATATTCATAGGCTCCATATATTCTTTCTTTTCAACTAATGGATATATATCTCTTGTTTCTTCAGATTGTTTAACAAAAGCCTGTTTAGTTGTGAGAGACTGTCCTCAACTTTAGAAGTCTTGGGTTGGTTCTCCCTTCCCAGAGGGGCAAGGATAATCTTTTTACCATCTTTAATAAAGAAAATAAATAGGTTATCCCGATCCCTATGTGTAGCATTAATATTATTTTGTCAGGGTTGACCAAGTAACATGTGGCAAGCTTCCATGTCGACCACGTTACACATTACTTCATCCTTATAATATTTACCAAGGGAAAAAGCTATACAACATCGTTCAGTTACCTCTGTTTTGTTGATCTCCTTGATCCATCCAATCGTGTATGGAGATGGGTGTCTTTCTATTTTCAGTTATTGCTTTTTCACCATTATTTTCGACACGAAATTTTATCACTCCTGACATCAATGATTACATTGCAGACTTTTTTGTATGCAGTGCACCTTGTTCGAAAGATGTTGTCTCGCTATAATTCTATTTCTGGCTTTGACATATATAACGACTTCCTCATAATTGAAGTGGTGGCCTATGATTTACCATCATCTAATGGTGTTTTGTAGAAATTAGGGTTGTGTCATACAATGGCCATGGGCGATTAAGCATCACTTTGAGCTCAGGGTGGAATTAGTATATCCGTAATGCAGTTGAGGGTTGCCTGCAGCCCTTACATGGTCAACTGACTCTCTCGATGGAAAGCTTTCATTCTTTTCAAAAGATAACGAATCCCTGGATCACCGCCCATAGGATTTTGATTCATACCTTTGTTGTTTGCCATCGGCCCGAAGGGAAACCTCGCTCTGATACCAAATTGACGCAGGGATGAACATGATGAGGTCGATCACTGTCTTCCTCAAGGATAACTACTCTAAATCCACGGAGCTTCTCTGGACTCCTCACAGAGACTTCTCGAATCCACGAGGAAAGAAAGCAAGAAAATAGAAATAAACTCTAATAAAAATTTTAATTAATTAATGAATGAATGATGATCCTCTAATGTGTCTCCTTACACCATTAGTATAGAAAAAAAATAAACTAAAATTTGTAATTACCAAAAATAGCACAATTCTAACTCTAATACAAATCCTAATTCTAATAAAACTCTTCTAAGGCATAACTCTTAAAAATAAAAATTACAAATAAACTTTCTCTAGAAGAGTCCTAATATAACTAAAAGTTATTTCTAAAAGGAAAGAAAATCTAAAACTCTAAAAATATTAAAAAATTGGAATTACTAAAAATAGTAAAATGTTTTTCTAAAAATTTGTTTTTGAGCTGAAAGCGCGCATTTTCTGACGAAATGGACAGATGTGACCCACTGTTTTGGTTGATTCACCTCGGATGGCCCGTTTCAGTAAAGATTGATAGGTTGTACACCCTATAACGATACTCGGATCAAAAGTTATGGTCAATTCATGATCCATCTTCTTGTGGCTCAACCATGCTGGAAACGTATCTGTGACGCGTTCTACATCACGTATGTGTGATATGTGGGCTCCACCTACTCTCTCTCTCTCATTCTCTCACTCTCTCTCCCTAGCTTATTATCTCATATATTTTCTCCCCTTATTAGACCAATATATAAGAAGGATTTTACAGTTTTAGAAGTGAGTCGCATATAGTGCTACACTACCCTATAAACTTTTAGATTGAAAATATTTCAAAATAAATAAAATAAAAATATTTTTTATCTTTTTCTCATTGTCCTTTTATACTTACCCTTTCATTTTCTTTTTGTGCATACCATTTGTCCCATATCGAATGGGAATGGGAAAAAAAGAATAGTATATATTAGAGTTTTCTCCTTAGTCTTTTGTGAATGAGCTCCCTTATGCCCAACGCCATATGCACACAAAAGCCCACCCAAGGAGTTGGGAAAACTAGCCCAAAAACCTTTAATCGGGCGTATGCGCCCATGCACACTTCTTTCTACCCCTTTGTAGGAGGATCCGACCCACGTATGGCTTGATGAATCTGTTTCTAATGGACCATTCTTAGTTGTTTCTTCGCTTTACTTTGATGAGACCATTAAATTTGAACTATTTCCATTGTGAGAAATGACCACATTAATCTATGGGCCATCATTGCAACAAGGAATGGTCAGAAATATATTGGCTTGGCCATTCATGAATGCATTAGAAAATCTCTTACTAACAGCATGCATGCCAGAGGAATCTATTTGTTGCGCATTGCATTCCGGATAACATGTCGAAAACTCACTGCACCAATCGTAATATACCGAGGGGCCAGCACAAACTCTCTCAAAGAAAGCGATTCCACCCACTCCCCGCCCTAGCAGGAAATTTATTTTTATTTATATTTTTTTTAAAAAAAAAAGGAGGATAAAATGTAACCATCCTTACCTCGTAGTTGGTCATCTTGAATAGGTGTGAAGTTCAATAATTTTTGTTTTATCAAGATTCGAGCATATAATCCCGTAGCTATTTTAACAATTTTGAGATAATATACCCCATTGGGAAAATTCTTCGAGTAATAACAAATCAATTCATCTCGAAACATTCGATGGACAACACTGCAAATGGTAGAGGTAGAAGATGTTCTTCTACTCACCACTTTTTGTGTGATTTATGTTATCAAAAAAAAAAATCTCTCAAATTTACATGAACCAGAGTTAACCATTGTCTATCAAAAGTAGGATGAAGATAACTATCTCTGCAAGAATTATATCCTAAGTGCTCTCTCAAATCAACTGTATGAAATATTCTGCAATCTTCCAACTTATGCTAAACTACGGATTGCCTTGGAAAAGAATACAAGACAAAAGAAGCATGAGGAAAAAATATGCAGTCAGTAGGTATTTTAAATACCAAATAGTAGATGAAAAATCTATAGTTCAACATACCAATGAATTCAATATGATAGCCCATGAAATTATCTTTAAGGGGGATTAAGATTGACGAATTATTCTAAGTCAGCAACTATAGAAAAATTGCTTGCATCTTCGAGAGATTTTAAAACTCCCTCTGACACAAAACCAATGAGCTTTCTATAGAAAGTCTCATTATGCATCTTTGCATCTAAGAAGAAGCCAGGTTTCATGATAAAAGGAAGAGTCAAAAGAGGAAGTTTCTAAAATGAATCTGGTTAATGACAAATTCTAACATAAGGAAAAACCCAACAATTTGAAACATGGTTGATGACAAAGTCTAGCCTAAGAGAAAACCTCATACGTCACCTTTGTTTATGTATAATAACACTCTGTTATGCATACTACCAGCTGTGAAGGAAGTCTGTTATACATACCTATTCCATGTACCCTAACCGTCCAAATCTCTTAACTTACAGTAGTAACTAACCTTGGGCAATTCCCATGCTGTTAAAGGATTGGATCAACAAATCTAGCCATTGAATGCCAATCAAATATGGTTTAAAACAAGTCATCAATTAACTAATAGTTAACAATTAAAAGCTCATAGTTAACTAATTGAAAAAATCAGAGGTGTTAGGCAGCCAACATTTGGTGGAGCTCTAAACCATGAGATCAGCCCACTCTTAATGTCTCGAGCAGACCAAGTGGATATTTTGTTAAATTGTGTGGATTTTTACGGTCCTAAAGAATGCACCTAGCCACACCCACTTTTATTGATCATGCGTTAGCTTCATAAAGTGAGACAAAGCACAATCAATCAGGATTTCTTCCTCCACAAATCCTCAGGTCTAGGGATTGGAAGAAGCTAATGCAAATGCAAGTCCTAATATGAGAATAATGGGTCTCCTAGTTTACATGCTTGTTAAGGATCCTATCAGTTCAAGTGACAAAAGGTTTCACCAAGATACCATCCATGGCATACTCATGCACTCATGTGAGATAGGACTAAGGCATACTTGTTGGGGGCCTTGCACAAAACCTTAGGATCTAGCCTCCCGAACAAACCAGAATTATGGGATAATAATGCAATGAAAAAAATCAAAGCACAATCACACACCACACAAGAGATTTTTACGTGGAAAACCCTCAAAGAGGTAAAAACCACGGGACCTCGTCCAGATCAACAATCCACTATGAAGTAGAACATTTACAACCTTCGTCACTCACGCAGGAGTGGATAAACAATAAGAGAATAAAAAGAAAACTGAGAGATCTCACCAATCACGAGGACGTAGAAGCGCTGAGATGACGGCTCCCTTCCACAAGCTTCCTCTCTCTCTTTTCTCTCTCTCTCTTACACCCTAAGCCCTTTAGCAAAACCCTTGTAAAGCCTTTAGGAAACCCTCTTGTGTTTTTCTCATACCCTAGAAAAACCCTAGAGACCCTTTTTATAGTTTTAGGAAACTCCTTTCCGCATCCCTGTTGCAAAAGGACTCAAATCCGTAATTTTTCACAAAAACTGCGTAACCTAGGACTGGTCCTGAAAATTTCAGGACTGGTCCTAGCCGCCTACGACTGGTCGTAGCTCACCTACGACTAGTCGTAGATCACCCACGACTGGTTGTAAACCACCGAGAAAATTAACAACAACTCGCTGGACTTTGAGTCGTGCCAGGGCTCGAACCCACTACCGGTCGAGCACCTCCCACGACCGGTCGAAGACCACCTATGACCGGTCGAGAAGGGCGATGAAACCCTCTGAAATTTCAACCACTGCACCGTCTCTCCTCTGAACTGAGGAGAAAAATCTCATCAAATCTACCCCTTTCTGACTTAGGAGGAATTCACCTTCTTCAAGCCAGCCAGGTTTCTACAAACCTCAAACTTGCCCTTGAGCAAAGCCTTGGTCATCATGTCTAACCCATTATCGTCTGTGTGAACCTTCTCAAGCTGTAACACCTTCTGTTCTAAAGTATCTCTAATCTAGTGATACCGAATCTCTATGTGCTTCGACTTGGAATGCTGACTTGGATTCTTGCTCAAGTGTATAGCACTCTGACTATCGTAATAGACCACGTGCTCCTTCTGCTTCAGGCTAAGTTCCTGTAGGAACCTCTTCATCCAAAGCATCTCGTTACATGCCTCAGTGACTGTAATGTACTCAACCTATGTAGTCGACAATGCTACGATCTTCTGTAGCTTGCTCTGCCAAGAAACCGCTCCCCCTGCAAACATAAACATGAACCAGATGTAGACTTCCTGGAGTCTATGTCACCTGTCATATCTGCATCTTTGTAGCCCTCTATCACAGGTTTACCATCACCATAGCATAGGCTCAACCTGGATGAGCCTCTTAGATACCGCAGTATCCACTTCACCACTGCCTAATACTCTTTGCCAGGATTGGCAAGATACCGGCTGACAACACCAACCGCATATGCTATGTCTAGGCATGAACACACCATAACATACATCAAACTTCCTACAGCTGACGCGTAGGGTATCTTCTACATATCTTCCACCTCTGCCTTCGTCTTGGGACACTGCCTGTTGTTCAATCTGAAGTGACCATCCAGTGGAGTGCTAACCGGCTTTGCTTCATTCATATTGAACCGCTCTAGGACCTTCTCAATATACCGCTCTTGTGACAGCCAAAGCTTCCTGCTACTTTTGTCACGGGTTATCTCCATTCTTAGGATCTGTTTATTCGGGCCCAAGTCTTTCATCGCAAACGACTTGCCCAACCCCTGTTTCAGCCTGTCGATCTTCTTGATGTCTTTTCCCATGATAAGCATGTCATCAACATATAAGAGCAGAACTAAGAAATCACCATCTGAGAACTTACGCGTGAATACACAGTGGTCCGACTTCGTTCTGTCATACCCATGTTATAACATGAATGAATCAAACTTCTTGTACCATTGCCGTGGAGCTTGTTTCAGCCCATACAAGCTCTTCCTCAGCCTACACACCATATGTTCCTTGCCCTTGACTTCAAACCCTTCTGGTTGGTGTATGTAGATCTCTTCTTCCAGGTCGCCATGGAGAAAAGCATTTTTAACGTCCAACTACTCTATCTCCAGATCCATGCTAGCTGCCAACCCAAGCAACACCCGTATGGATGTCATCTTCACCACTGGTGAGAATATCTCCTCAAAGTCTATGCCTTTCCTCTGACCGAACCCTTTTACCACAAGTCTGGTCTTGAACCCCGTCTGTGAATTCTTCTGCTCAACCTTCTTTCTGAACACCCACTTGTTGCTCAGAGCTTTCTTGCCCTTAGGCAATTTCACCATGTCATAGGTGTGGTTCTTATACAAGGATTTCATCTCCTCTTGTATAGCTTTCAACCACTCCTCCTTATGCTCGTCGGTTAGGGTCTCAGAATAATCTTTTGGCTCTCCCCCATCGGTTAGCATAATGTACTCATGCAACGAGTACCTCTTGGACGACTGTCTGTCCCTAGATGACCTCCTCACCTGTGGCTCAACAGGTGGATCAAGTGGGGGCTGCTCCCCCTGTCCATCTTCTGTAGGAACCCCCTCGTCCTCTGCACCTTGCTGTACTCCCCCGTCATCAGGCATCACAAGAGGAATAACTAGATCCATGTCCTTTAGCTCACCTGAACTAGGCTGATTCTTCTCTGGCTTACCAATGTCTTAATACACTGATCTTCAAAGAAAACCACATCTCTACTCTTGACGAGCTTCTTCTCGGTCGGATCCCACAATCTGTAACTGAACTTTTCATCATCGTACCCTAAAAACACATACTGCATGATCTTCATATCGAGCTTGGACCTCTCGTCCTTCGGTATGTGAACGGATGCCCTGCATCCAAACACCCTGAGATGACTATATAATGGATCATGTTCAGTCTACACCTTCTCGGGTACTTCTCCATTCAACGGGGCTGATGGAGACCTGTTTATCAGATACACCGTTGTGCGCATTGCTTCTCCCCAGAACGTCTTGGGAAACTTTGCATGGGATATCATGCATCTGATTCTCTCAACAATGGTGTGATTCATTCGCTCAGCTACACCATTATGCTGGGGGGTCTTGGGAACCGTCTGTTCATGCTGTATACCCAGAGACTTACAGTACTCGTGAAAGTCACCAATGTATTCACCACCATTGTCAGTGCGAATGCACTTCAATGATCTACCTGTCTCTCTCTCGACCATATCATGAAACAACTTAAACACACCAAAGACCTCATCCTTGGATTTTAAAGCATAAACCCAAACCCTCCTAGATGCATCATCTATAAAAGTAACAAAATACAATGCCCCACTCAAGGTTTTTATCCTCATAGGACCACACACATCAGAATAAACCAAATCTAATGCATGCACTTTATTAACATAAGAAGTAGTTTTAACAAATGAAACTCTATGTTGTTTCCCTGATAAACAATCATGACAGGTTTTGAGAGGTATACCTGTCATGTCTGGAAGGAGTCGTTTCCTCGCTAGTAGCTGAAGCCCTTTTTCACTCATGTGGCCTAGACGCCTGTGCCACATGTCTATAGCTAAATCCTCTACTGCGTTCAACCCACCCTTGCATACACTGACACTTGCCTTGTACAGGGTACAACACTTCTTTCCTTTGGCTGCGATCAACAAACCCTTGATGAGCTTCCAGCGCCTACCAGCAAACCGGCTTTCATAGCCATCATCATCCAACCTTCCCGTCAACATCAAGTTGAACCGAAGGTCTGGGATATGCCTCACATCCCTGAGAACCAATGTGCAACCCACATTGGTCTTCACACAAATATCACCAACTCTCACGATCTTCGATACGCCAGAATTTCCCATCTTCACGGTTCCATAGTCACCTGACTTGTAGCTTGTGAAGAAATCTCTGTGTGGAGTTGCATGAAAAGAAGCTCCTAAGTCAATCACCCAGTCGGTGTCCTGACTCGTAGCCGCGAGAAATACATCATGATCTGTGGTAAGAATAATAACAACGTCGCCATCTGAAGCAACCGTAGTGGAATCAGATTCATCTTCCTTCTCCTTTCTTTTTCCTTCTTATCGTTCTTAGCCTTACGATATTCATGCTTATAGTGGCCCTTCTTGCCATAATTCCAACATTCAATATCTTTTCTGTTACTCGACTTGCCTCTTGATTTATCTCGGGCCTTCTCGCCCTTCCTGTTCTTTCCTCTCCCCCATTCTTGTGTCACAAGTGCCTCTTGCTGAGTAGACCCCTGAGACTTTCTCCTTGTCTCTTCAATGAAGAGACAGCTAGTAACCTGTTCCATGGATACCTTTCTGTCTGGCGCGGAGTTACTTAGAGACACCACCAATGTCTCCCAACTGTCAGGCAATGAACTAAGCAATAGCAAAGCCTGCAATTCATCATCCAGGACCATCTTCATAGAGGAGAGTTGGTTCACTATATTGCTGACCTCATTCATGTGCTCGGCCACAGAACCACCATCCTTGAGCTTGAGATTCACAAGTCGCCTTATCAGAAAAATCTTATTACCGGCTGTCTTCCTCTCGTACAGCCCTTGTAGTTTCAGCCATAGGCTAGCGGCTGAGGTTTTCGTAGACACATGGTGGAATACAGAATCATCTAGCCATTGTCTAATAAACCCCACCGCCTTCCGGTCCAACTTCTTCCAATCATCATCAGACATACCTTGGATTTTGCTGATATGCTTAAAATTGGAGAATATAGATCCTTACAATAAAGCAAGTCCTCCATCTTAGCCTTCCATATGGTCCAGTTGGAACCATTGAGGCTGATCATCCTTGATGAGCCACCTTCCATAATTCTAAATCGATCCTACCCATTCAATGAACCTAGTGCTCTGATACCACTTTATTGGGGGGCTTGCACAAAACCTTAGGATCTAGCATCCCAAACAAACCAGAATTATGGGATAATAATGCAATGAAAAAAAATTAAAGCACAATCACACACCACACAAGAGATTTTTACGTGGAAAACCCTCAAAGAGGTAAAAACCACGGGACCTCATCCAGATCAACAATCCACTATGAAGTAGAACATTTACAACCTTCGTCACTCACGCAGGAGCGGATAAACAATAAGACAATAAAAAGAAAACTGAGAGATCTCACCGATCACGAGAACGTAGAAGCGCTGAGACAATGGCTCCCTTCCACAAGCTTCCTCTCTCTCTTTTCTCTCTCTCTCTTACACCCTAAGCCCTTTAGAAAAACCCTTGCAAAGCCTTTAGAAAATCCTCTTGTGTTTTTCTCATACCCTAGAAAAACCCTAGAGACCCTTTTTATAGTTTTAGGAAACTCCTTTCCGTATCCGTGTTGCGAAAGGACTCAAATCCGTAATTTTTTACAAAAACTGTATAACCTAGGACTAGTCCTAGTGTAACACCCCGGATTTTTACCAACCTGGAGTTATACGTCCTTAGGCAATGGGTTAACCACATTGCTCTTGAAAATCAATCTTAAAGTCTAGAAATCGCTTTTTAACCCATTTCCTTCAAAATCTCACCTTTCACCACCTCATTCTTCGAATTTCTCCAAGTACTTTCATATTAGATACAAATCTTACAGTTTAAATGGTAAAGAACTATACTTAAACTAAAACTTACTATAAATGGTTCATACATGCGTAAAATGGGAGTTTGACTATGGAATTTTTAGAATTTCTCTACAACTCGAAATCTTATGAAATTTGGTGGAGATAGGGTAAACTTGATGATGAACCACTAAAAAAATAATTAAAATAATATGATAACTAGAAGTGCTCAAAATGGGGCATAGAATGGCCTTAGGACCGTATTCTGCCATAATTAGGGTAGAATTTGGTTGAGTACCAAACTGAATACTCAGTAGAATTAACTTGAACAACTTTAAATACGAACTACAAGACCCAAAATGAGTAGGACATCTAGCGCTATGTTACCTAGAAACCTGTGATCAAACTCTAATCCCGATTGCTCTCGGGAGTACCTTGAAACTCCGTATCAGACCTGGACCGTACGTCGAAAATCTGATAACGATGAACTTAGACCATTATGACTGCTTAGTTAGACTTGACAATTATTTCAAAAATCAAGCCCAAATGATGCTCTGGGACGATTTCCTTGTGTCCAGAGTAAAGAGAGTGAGAAAAGGAAGATATTTAGAAAATTAATTCTATTTTTATGAAATCTGGCACACTTCACTTGCGCATTATTTTTTAAGTGTTTTGACCGTTAGAATTTGACCAAATTTCACCCTCGGATCAGGATAGGTGGCCCATACATGTCATAGCACTTGTGGCCCTGATCGAGTTCCCGCAACCGTTGAACTGAAACTGGTCCGCCACGGTCGATCTAGAAACCCGACCGGACTGAAAACTTAGCTTGACCTAGATCCAATATTAGAGAGTTTAAGTCTGATCGCAATTAATAACAGGACCTCCAGAAGTGCTCTGTTGGATCGGAACAGACCCGATTTGGTTATAACTTAAGTATACCTTAGCTCTAAGTCTATTTTCATCATTTTTGGGCCTATATAAGGACTTTAAACTCTCATTTCCAAATCCCATACGAATTTCAAACCCTAGCTAAGAAAGAGAGAGAGAGAGAGAGAGAGAGAGAGAGAGAGAGAGTAGGAGATTCACCCAGGGATTCTACCCTGCCGCTCCATATGCTTCAACACCACTACCGTATCGCTTTTCCGGTGATTTTTGCGTCGTTCTTAGGTAAGAAATCCTAACCTTAACCTGTTTTGAAGCTTAGAATAGCTGTAGTGAAGCTATAGCTAACCTGTTTCATGCCATAGGTAGCATATCCACCCATTTCGCATTTTCTGATTTAAGGTGCGGACTATATACGTTTAGGTTATGGTTTTCAAGACTTTCAATGTTAAGTAATGATTTATTCTTGCTTAGGATGCTATTTCACATGTATAAAGTGCTGTCCGTTTCATTTTTCAGTTACGTTAACTATGTTGAATATACTGTATTCCTCGTATTTGTAGAAAATACCGTATACGTATAAAATTCAGATTTGTGCTTGCCATGATTTATTGCTATCTATGTATGCTAGAGGCGTGTATAACAACTTCTCGGTGAACGGATTAGCCTAATACATGTTTTATCAGATTATGTTGGGTATGCTATTTTTGTGTAGTCTAAGTGTTTGTGAAAATGACTGAATGAGTATGGAATTCACTTTCGTGCTCGCCATGACTAACCGTCGTGGATATATGATTGTTGTGTAGGTGGCAACCCTTTGACGAAAGGATTTGCCCTAATACGTATATTAACTAGTACCTACCTTGTATGACTTAATGTGTATGCTAAGTGTTTGTAAATAAGTCTGTATGAATAAATACTTGTAAACTATTCTTTAAATGGGTGTTGAGATAGGATTCTCAGCCACTCTAATGATGTGTATGAATTCCTCCATATACTTTATTCCATGCTCATTGCTTTTACCTAGAAATGCATAAGTGTGGATTCATGTTTATGTTGTACTACATAACATGCTTAATTGATTATATGATTTGAATCATTGCTCCATTACTTCCTTGAGAATCTCATATTCTAGATCGTTGTAATTGAATGTGATTGGGGCTATTGTATAGCCCAGGTAATCGGTAATCATACTCCAAATGGTGGTCGAGGTTGTTCGCCACGTAGGATGAGTTTAACAAATCTAAGTCGTGCTTGGGATGTTCGGCAGTGGTTAGGCCACACGGAGTGCTTATGCATTCCATGTTGTTCAACTCAACGTGCGCTTGGCCTAGTTGAGCTTATCAACTAACTCGATTGATCGATGCTTGTTCACCATGTTTGGTCGCTACTGTTTGAATCTAAGGCACTGAGCTTACCAGTGAAACTCCCATTAACGATGGTACCAAGATCCCCTAAGACTCATAAGCCGGGCATGGTGGTATGGGACACCGTGGTCGAGCTGTCGGCCTACGCTGGGGCCACAAACCTCCCCGTAGTGACCAGTGAGCACCGTACTCTAAGCAGATTATGGTGGTATGCGACACTATATTCTTGTTGTCGGCCTACACTGATTGGTGACGAGCCCTTTATAGTGACCTTGAGTTTATCCTAACATTGCATAGGGGCGACGAGTCCTGTTGTAGTCTTAAGGATATAAATAGGCCTGTATTGATAAGGTTATGGGGGAGAGGAGCAACGATTGCACGCAACTGCCCTGGCAGCCTGTAACATCCTGAAAATCGGGGGTCAAGGATAAACTCCACTTCCGAGTTCCAGAACATTACTTATGCAACATTTTCAATGATGAATGAATGTCGGCTGTAATAGTACATAAAATATGAAGTAGATTAAGCCAAAACAGCATATCATACTCCAGAGACAGTTAAATTAGCAAGCGAAAGAATGTGATAGATATATAAAATATATAATTAATTGTAAGTCTCCAGAGTGTGAACATGATACCAGGTTAACTAATTACATGTATACTCTAAAATAGAAAAAAAAGAATATACATAGGTGTGTAAAAAAAAAGGCAAACCGCCAAGTGTATTAACATTTAATCAATAACCTTGTAAACCCGTCGATCAGAACCAGCATATAGGAGAAATCCTCTTCATCATCAAACAAGTCCAGCTCCGCTTCACAAGCAACGCCATCACCTGAAACTAAAACATGGACTATTTGGTGTGCGCAACACCATCCCGTAACGTGGGAGTGAGTAGCTAACTCAGTGGAATCATAGAGCAATGGTTAACATGTTATCAAATCAATCAAGCGATAATGGTAAAGTAAGCAATCAAGCATTCCTAAACACTGTGATTAATACAAACATGAAATGACATGACGGATGCCCTCACCGACATACTCCCTCATGCGACACCATCTTACGTCCGCGGCATGCTTTCTTCCCTCAGTGCTCCACACTTCCAGGCACATGCAGTGCGATATGAATATGATTACTGAGTTGTTATTAGTCCTTTTCATACAGCAGGATTGGGAAACTAGGGTACCTCCCTTATATCAATACCCAGACAATGATCCATTCTAGGGTCGTCAGTCCTAGCATATCTCATACGAAGTACGGTTCTAGGTCACTGCAAGGGCTGTCAGGGCTGTTGCACGCACTTGTTGCACCGCTCCCCCATCACCTTATCAATACAGGACTAGTTTATATCCTTAAGACTGCATCGGGACTCGTCGCGCCTATGCGGTGTTAGGATAAACTCAAGGTCACTACAAAGGGCTGTTAGGGCTATTGCTCGCACTTATTGCTCCACTCCCCCATCACCTTATCAATGTAGGCCGAGAGCAAGAATATAGTATCCCATACCACCATAAACTTCTCAGAGTAGGGTGCTCACTGGTCACTACGGGGAGGTTTGTGGCCCCAGCATAGGCCGACAGCTCGACCACGGTGTCCCATACCACCATGCCCGGCTCATGAGTCTTAGGGGATCGAGGTACCAAGGTTAGAGGGGCCTTCCAATGGTAAGTTTAGTACCCTAGGTTCAAGCAGTTACGACGAATACAAGGTGAACATACAATTGTCAGTTGGGTTACTTGATGAGTCCGACTAGCATGAGCGCACGTTGAATCGACCGACATGAAGTGCACAAGCACTTCGTGTGGCCTAACCACTGCCGACTACTCTAGTACGACTCGGGTTCATCATACACATCCTTCGTGGCAAATAGAATCCAACCATGAATTCTAAACTGTTACCGACTGCCTGGACTAGAGTATAGCCCCAAGCACATGTAATGTGAATCAGTAATCATATGAGAGAGACAGAATTGAAATACAAGTAATTCCAGCATGTTATCAGCATGTTATAACGTACATCATAAGCAGTTAATCATACATGAGTATTTCACACCTAAGGTAGTCAATTTAAATATAACAAGCATGGAGAAAATCATGTGCATCATCATAGTAGTTGAGAATCCAGTCTCAACGCTAATCAACAACACCATTTACTCAATACTTACTAATACATACATTTACACAAACACTGAGACTACTCTACTCCAACGAACTTGACGTATTTTGATTCCAACATATAATATGACAGATCCTTATATCAAGGAGTTGTCTAATACACAAAAATCATGTTTTACATTCAAAACATATGGCAGCCATAAATCATATTAATTTAGGCATTTCAATAAACACTTAGTCTACACACATTAGTCTACATAGCATATGTCGGCCAATATGTGCATTAGGGCGAATCTCTTCGCCAAACAGAACATACATGCATATCTTGTATAATAACATGACAAATAAACATGGCAATCATTTTAGCAAAATACGGACGTATACAGTATTTTCTACAAATACCTAAAATACCCTAAATCTCATATTCTTCGTACGTATACGAAATGAAAAACAGACAGCATGTTGTACATGTCAAACAACATCCTTATCAGCAATCTACCATTAAACGACATTGAAAGCTTTGAAAAATGGTAACCAAAGCGTCTAAAATCCGCACCTTTCGCCGTAGAAGCGTATCGATTCGAATAGAAAGTCTACGCTTTGTCAACGTTGATATGGCGACCTAATTCACAGGATAGGTCAGCTACTTTGCTACTTATATTGCTAGAATCCCCAAAATAGGTTGAGGTTAGGATTTTCTTACCTAGAACGGAGTTGGAAACACCAAAATAGCGATGCAGGTGGAAGGATCTGGCACGTAGAGCAGCAGGGAAGACTCCCAGGAGAAAGCCCCAGTTTCTCCCTCACTTTCTCTCTCTTTTCTCTCCTCTCTCCTGGGGTTTTCTCCAAATTCGTATGGGTTAGAAAGCTAAGGGTTTAAGGCCCTTTTATAAGCCCAGACATAATCAAAACAGACTCCAAGTCAAGGTATACTTGGGTTATAGCCAAATCGGGTCTTTTTCGATCCAAAAGGATATTTCTAGAGGTCCCCTGACTGAATGCGGTCGGACTTAAGCTCATGGATGCTGGATCTTGATCACATTAAGTTTTCAGTTCGATAGGGTTCCCAAATCGCACATGACGGATCGAGGATTCCAAATACACTGACCTTAGTGAAAAATGTTCCTTGATCTGAGGGTGTATTTGGGTCAGATTCCGACGGTCAGAACGCTTAAAAAATGTCGCGCAAGCGACATGTGCTAGATTTATTTAAATTGAATTAATTTTCTAAATATTTTTCTTTTCTCACTCACTTCACTCCGGACTCAGTAAAATGGTCTCAGGATATCGGTTGGGCTTGATTTTTGAAATGATTGTCAAGTCCAACTAGGCAGTCGTAATTGTCTAAGATTATCGCTATCGGACTTTCGACGCACGGTCTAGATCCAATACAAAGTTTCAAAGGGTTCCTGAGAACAAACAGGTTTAGAGTTTGATCTTGGATTTCAAGGTAAGGTAGCGTCAATAATTCTATAGATTTTGGGTCTTGTAAAATGCATTTAAAGCGATCAGTGCTAATTTCACAGCTAATCTAACATAGCGCTAGTTAATTCACGTTAAATTTTTAAAGAATTTCGTTCTAAATGATTTCTTTAGCTTTAGAATTGAATTTTGAGAAGCTACCAAGGTGCTATGGTTGACTCATTGCCTAAGGATGTCTAAATCCAGGTTGGTAAAAATTTAGGGTGTTACACAGCCCTTGTAGCGACCTAGAACCATAATATCGTATGAGATTCCCTAGGACTGACCACCCTAGAATGGATCAATGTTGGGAAATGATACAAGGGAGGTGCCTTAGCTTCCCAATCCTGCTGTATGAAAAGGACTAATAAGAACTTGGTAATCATACTCATGACATCGCACTGCATGTGCCATTGACGTTGGTGTGAGAGCACAGTGGTAGTGATTCATGTCGCGATCGTTAGATTATGTCATATGAGGGAGTTTGTGGTGAGGGCATGCATCATACTTCATATCATCCTTACATTAACAAAAGTACCTAGGACCTGTGTGTTTGTACTGCTTTATCATTACTGCTTGATTGGATTGATAACATGTTAACCTTTACTGTATAGTTTCCACTGAGTTCATTACTCACTCCCACGTTACGGGACGGTTTTGTACACACCAACCAGTCCCTGTTTTAGTTTCAGATGATGGCGATGCTTGCGAAGCAAAGCCAGACTTTATGATAATGAGGAGGATTCCTCCTATATGCAGGTTCTAATCGACGGGGTTACAGGGTTACTGATTAAATGCCAATACACTTGGTATTTTGCCCTCTTATTTAAACACCCATGTATATTCTTTTCTTTCCATTTTTGAAGTATACATGTATTTAGTTAACCTGGTAACATGTTCACATTTTGGAGACTTCCAATCAATTATACATTTTATATATTTATCACAGTCTTCTGCTTGTAAAATTTAACTGTCTCTGGAGTATGATATGTTGTTTTGGCTTAATCCACTTCATGTTTTATGCACTACTACAGCCGACATTCATCCATCATTGAAAATGTTGCATAAGTGTTGTTCTAAAACTCGGGAGTGGAGTTTATGCTCAACCCCCGATTTTTGGGATGTTACACCTAGCCGCCTACAACTGGTCGTAGCTCACCTACGACTGGTCGTAGACCATCTACGACTGGTCGTAGCTCACCCATGACTGGTCGTAGACCGCGGAGAAAATTAGCAATAACTCGTTGGACTTTGAGTCGTGCCAGGGCTCGAACCCACGACCAGTCGAGCACCTCCCACGACCGGTCGAAGACCACCTACGACCGGTCGAGCAGCGCGATGAAACCCTTCAAAATTTCAACCACTGCACCGTCTCTCCTCTGAACTGAGGAGGAAAACCCCATCAATACTAACACCAAGTCATCCCCGATGGTGGAGATTTTCCATCCTAACACCAAGTTAGTCCTCTCAAATAAGATTACCATTTATAGAATATAACGGGTTTGTCCAAAAAACTATATGTTCATGGCCAGGCTACATTCTCCCTTGCTAAGAGCCATTGTGTCCAATCTTCAGCTAGCCAAAACCCTCTCAAACCAATATGAATAAACATGTTCCATACACATTAATTAGAAGAATGATATGAATCATGCATATAATCATGATACGAAAGGAAAAAATAACATTGGTTTTCATGACAAATCCCTAATAGGTCCAACACGGCATGCCCAAGCCTAAAAATTTGTACGTTCAGCCTGGGGTTGATCTAGCCAAAAAAAAATTAAAAAAAAAAAAAAAACAGAGACAAAAAGACAAAATCCAATTTTTCCTACTTGAATGTTCCTAATGTATCCATTGAACAAACAAGCCATACATGCTAAAAAAAAAAAGACATTTTAGATGAACGAAACCAACGTCCTACATTCAAGATGGATGGATTGCCCAACGAGGGATTGGAATCTCATAATGTGGCACATAACACATGCATATAAAGTTGGGCCTAGTCAAATCAGGCTAAAATGACTGCAGCCCGAGCCCTACCTGAAAGTTAACACTCCATGCATGCAAGGCCCAAAGTTAGCCCATGAGCCAAGCTAGTAGGTATAAGCCCAAACCAAATTAGGGGCTACCTCATTGAGTATGCATGACCTCCCGACCCATTTCCACCCTTAAGGCCAAGGCATTAAGAAAGGGGGGCCACCTAAGGATGGCTTAGATCTTATAGGTGCTAGGTTGGACCCAACACAATAATGAATGGGCCTAAATGGTGAACTAGGTACAAAACAGCACAATAATGCCTGGGCTCAGGCTTGACTTTTTGGCCCAACTAATGATCAGGTCGCTCTCAGGTGAACCCTAATCTAGCCCAAGCCTGGCCCAATACTACCCTATGTGGTAGGGTGCATAATAGAAAGTCTTAAACAGGGAATTAGGCAGAATTAGTAATTAGGACAAGAACGTTACAGGTACCTGCAACACTCATTGTGGTAATATATAGGGTGTTTTTAGCCATTTGAAGTGATGTTATATCAATTAAAACATCCAAATTTGATATTTATTTAACCGTTTGAGGAATAATGTGGCACCGCCGAAGCTTATAATATATGCTCCATATTCACCACCCAATCCACACACGCACTCATGATTATAGATGATGTAGAGCAGGATGAACGTGATGAGGTCGATCAATGTCTTCCTCAAGGATAACTACTCTAAATCCATGGAGCTTCTTTGGACTCCTCACAGAGACTTCTCGAATCCACGAGGAAAGAAAGTAGAAAAATAGAAATAAATTCTAATAAAATTTGATATTAATTGATGATTGAATAAAAATGAGTTCACATCCCTTTAAATAAGGGAACCAAGCAATAGGAAACAAATCAAACTCAAACTACAACTAAAACTCATAGAATCCACGACTTACTATAAATACTATTTATAGACGGTCGTGATGTCTACTAGTGCTCAAGGTTTTCGGCCAAAAATAGTAAGTGTCCTATTTGGCTTCACGAAGCCGTTCTCCAAATTATCCTAAGTACTTTTCATGTTGGACATAACTCCTAAAGCCCAACGGATGAAAAGCTATAATCAAACTAAAACTTACTATTTATAGTAAAAACGAAAATAAAATGGGGAAACGACCATCGATCAGGGGTTTTCTGGCAAATCCGGGCTGCGCAACCCAGCATAGAAGGGTTGGTTGGCTAAAGTATCTCGTTCTACCCCAAAATCATATATTTTACGTCAGATAACTCATTCTGGATTGCGAGATACGCCCAATCTAAGGTCCAACGGTCCGGATCACTTCTGTCGTCGACCGGGACATTTCTGATCTATCTTGGCCATGAAACTGTCCACGACCCGCTCTACATCAATAGACTTGTGACTGATTGCCTGCCTTGTATACGACGACCATCCAAAGATGACGCCAAGTAAACATACTTAGTTGCCAAATTTACAGAACAAAAGAGAAAAAAAAAATGAATCTGTGGATTTTTAGTCAAGGACTGTTTAACTAAAGAATTCAAGATGTGGACATAAAAATCCTCATTTGAGAGCTTGTAAACGGAGGTAAATGAATTGGGATTGAATGGATTACTTAGTTGTGTTTAGATGGGAGTAAATGAAATGTAGTTGAAATCCAAATATTCTAGAGTAAATGGTTAGAGCAGGAATGCATTGTAATTTTCACAAAAACATATTTGATATTTTAAATTGTCCTTAATATTTCAAATTAGTGTATATATGTGATATTTAATAGAATGATTGTAATAAGCCCATTTAAATATATACATTTATCAAAAATGAGAAAATTTTCAACTTACCAATATTTTGTAGACATCCATTTAGATTGCCAACCTTGGGATAGTTTGGATCATTTTATTGGTGAGATTTTATTGTAGCTGATAATTAGATTATTTCAGAGTATCATCAGCATACCATATGCGGACATGTGTGTAGTGGCATCTTTGTTTAATGATACGACTACCAAGAGAGCTCAAAAAGGCATTTCACCCCATTTACTTTCAAATCCCCTCTTCCAGGGAGGATTTCATTTATAGGCACATTTACTCACATCTTATTTTATTTCAATGCATTTACTTGCATCCAAACACACTTCAAATGCCATTTACCACCATTTACTCCCAATTCTTCTCATTTACCTCATAATTCAATTGTTATTATGTTGTTGCTTGGTATGTTGTTTTCAATGGGATATAGGCAATCCAAGGACGTCCCATCGCTGAACAGTCCAAGGTAGGTATGCTCACTTATTTTATCATGTAAACTTAAACATAGTTCAATATATATATGTTTAGGCTTGGATCCTTGCTCTTGGACGGGTGGTAGACTCCCAGGAGTTTCAACACCCCGTCCAGGGTTGAGTATCCATAGGGGGTGAATTCCCACCCGTAGGGAGTGAGTGTGCGGGGGTGTGTGTGCGTGTGTTTGTGGGGTGTGTGCGTGCACGTGTGTTAATATATATATATATATATACACTTTTCAGACGGCCCTGTTCAAAATTTTGACTTTGATACACACAGGCCTAGCCCATTGCTACACCGGATGATCGGACCAGTTGGGACCGCAACTTGTGGTGGCCTTTATAAGCTTGGTCAGTGTTGTCATGGTGGTTTTGGTCAATTGTTGAACCGTGTAAAGCCGACATTTGGATTGGACAATTAGCTTATTTGTTCGTTTTTCCTTCTTCTTCTTCTTCTTCTTCTTTTTTGTATTGTAGTTAATTTAATTATAAGATCACAGGCTGATCTGGTTGGAGGACTGTTCGGACCGATTTGAACCAGACCATCGGGCATAAAAAAACATTTTTGCTCATCTGGGTTTTAAACAATGGTATTACCTGCAAGTACATATAAAATACACAGCCATGTTAAGCCTTTCATGTACATGCCACATACCATCATGACACGATAAGTCCAAGATCTAATCCATCCATCAGAAAGGCATCAGTATATTGATGACCTAGACCAAGAATCAGGTTCATACACAAGTAAAGTGAGCAACAATTTGTAAAATAAATATACAGCTTTGAAATACTTGGCTGAAATTTTCTAACCCATCCACCCACTTCTAATATTGAAGCCCACACGCTAGTGGACCCTATTTATTTTGGTCAGACTCACCTGATTGAGGAATTGGATCTCACACCAATATGTCATGTTGGCACATGTACCTTGGACATGCGTGGTGCAACTAGCAAAGCTCTAAATTACAATATGAATCACGGTTGGAGAAATAGCTTGACTTAGAAACTCTTTTGAGTTAACTCGACTCACAAGAGTTTGACCTGAGGAAACTCGGACATGACTGTGGCCTGCTGCTGACTTGGTAAGATTGGTCGACTCAATGCGACTCAAATTGAGTCAATTGCAGGCCAGTGTATGCTTTTCAATAGATGGAAAAGTTATAAAACCCACCCACCGAATAAAGCTGAGTCGATAGCAAGTGAGGGTAGCTTTTCATAGGTTAAAAACCATGAATCCACTTCCTCAAGGAAGCGCGTTGTACTCATCAACCAAAGCACCAAATCTCCGTATCATACAAAATTTTCATTTTTAATGCTCACAATATCTTAAATATTTGCCACTAATCTTGTTGGGTGACTGCAAAAGCACACAAGTAGAATAAAGAGGAGTAATCCATTCACACAATCCAAGCACAATAAGAATACGTTGATTTAATGTGAAAGTACCTTTGTGGGAAAAAACCACGGCACAAAGAAATAGATGATCACTATAAAAGTAGAAATTACCAAGAGAGAGGGAGAGCTTACCCGATTCAAATAACCTCGAATCACACCCTTGCTACACCCTTTGAAATCCTTAGACAAATTAAATACCCTGGATGTATCTCTCAATCCCGCTTACACCCATATATATAGCCTATAGAAGGATCCCAAGCAAAATCGAAAACAAATCCTACAAAATCACAACTCTGTGTAAAATTGCACAGAAACTAATGATGGCATCAAACAGTCTTCGATGTCATCCAAATTAATCCTTCGATGGCATCGAAAAAAAGCCTTAACTGTTCAGAGACAAAACATGATTTTTCAAAAATTCTCAATTGCATCATGTTATGTTCGATAGCATCGAACACCTCCTTCAATGTCATCGAACGCCCTCCAATGGCACCGAAAAAAAATCCCTAATAGTCCAGTGACGAACTGGACAAATTTCAGAAAATCTCGATGGGATCGAGCATAGTTCGATGCCATCGAAGGCGACATTGAACAGTCTGTCAATGGCATCGACATGCCCTGTATCTGACTAATTTAAGACATCAAATACGACAATCCCCACCATGTCTTTGAACATCAAACGAGTAGCTTTTGGTCCTCTTCTCTTATCTCTGACTTGCATAATAGCTCCATCAATGCTTTTCGTACACACTCCGTTATTGAGGGTCAAATATTACATATTATCCTTCTCATGCACGTTTCGTTGTTGAGGGTCAAATATTGCATATTATCCCCCATTTATATATTGGTTTTATAAACATGATAATGTTTAATGTTCTATTTTACTCATGTTTGTGTTGCAAGGTAAATTTCAGAGTTTGGATTGAAAGCGTACTAAAAGTATGGATTTGATGCTCAAGAATCACCAAGGCAAGGAATGAGTCTTAGGAGACCAAGATTGAAAAATTCACATGCCAAAGATCTAAGAAAATCAAGTGAGGAATGAAGAGAATCAAAGATTTAAAGTGAAGAAAAAGAATCCTGAAAAAACATATTCTGAAACTCTAGGTCATTTTGTGAAATTGCGTAGAGTGAAATCTATTTTGGGAAACTACGCAAAGTGAAGCCTATTTTAGCAAAGTGCATAAATTTGAGGCAGTTTCTAGAGTTTTCCAACTAAGTGTGGAAGTTGCAGTTCCACAACTATAAATAAGACTCCCAAGTAAGGTCTATTTTTAAAAAACTATGCAAAGTGAAGTCTATTTTAGCAAACTGCGTAAATTTAAGATGGTTTCTAGAGTTTTCCAACTAGGTGAGAAAGTTGGAGTTCCACAACTATAAATAGGATTCCCTAGGATGTTCCTAGGCATATTCTAAGGTTTGAAGGAGCAAAGCACAAGGGTGGAGAGCCGTCGTCAACCGTTTTTCATGCTTTCTTCTAGAGTTTTAGTTCCAATCATGTCTGTGGTAGGCTAAACCTCTTAGCTAGGGTTAAGAAGTGAAGCTTGTAGCATGATAGGATGTTTCTATTGCTTTGATTCATGTTTATGTTGAACTTCATAGATTCTAATTTAATATTTAAGGAATACTTTTTGTTTTTAATGGTTTATTGTGACTCAAATTACAGTAGATTTGCAATAGCTTTGAGTATCTTCTTTTCCTGATTTAAGATTGTGAAATTGGTAAGTCTTGTTATTCACCATCATCCCTTGGGCATGGTAGAGTAATGGAATCTTTCCTAATCTTCACAATTTTCTTACTTTGAGATTATGGGATTGGTAAATCCTATTGTTTTCCATTGTCTCCTAGGCATGGTTTGGTGATAGAATCCCTGCCAATTATAATGGTTCTCCTTCATTGAGAATTAGGTCAATGGAAGTTTAGATTTAGTTTTATTGATGTATTTTTCAATTGGATAGGATAGGACTCCAAATCTAATTGTGTTACTTGAATCAAGTAAGAGGGCTCCCCGATCACTACAAGTGGATCCTTGGCACCCTAGTTCTCACCTTTAAATTATTAGTTTTAATTACTCTATTCACAATTACTCTCTCAAATACTTCAGAATTAATTTTACATCTTCTTCTAAATCTACTTCTGGTTAACTTCATAAACGTACAAGTTTCAGTCCCTGTGGATTCGACCTCGGTCTTACTGAGATTATTACTACATCGTGACCCTACACTTGGGGTTGTAAACATCCGTCCTCCTTCTATGTCATCGCCAGGCCTAGAAAAGTTACACATAATTTGAACTTCTCTGTAGGGACCACCTTGGGGAGCATGTTTGTCAAATTCACACTGGTGTGAATCTTCTCCAGAGTTACGCCTCTTTTCTCAAAAACCTATCAGATAAATTGGTGACGAACATCAATGTGTTTAGTACGTAAATGATAAATAGAGTTTTTAACCAAATTGATAGTGGTATCGTTGTCACAATTAACCAGCACAGCCTCATATTGAAGCCCTAACTGATTTATCATGCCTCTCAACCAAACACCTTCTTTAAATGCTTTTATCACTGTCATATAATCTGTTTCAGTCATGGAAAGAACCACCACAGACTGAAACTTTGACATCCAACTAATTGCTTCACCCGCTAGTACAAACGAGTAACCTAAAGTCGATTCTCTAAAATCCACACTGTCTGCGTAGTCTGAATTCACATACCCTGCTGACTTTGCTCTTGTCTTTTCAAAAGTTAAGACATAGCCTTTTGTACCTCGAATGTATCAAAGTAGTTATTTCACTACTTCCCAATATTTTTTGCTGGGGTTTGTGTTCACTCCCCAAGTGCAGGGTTGTGAAGTAGTAATAACTCGGTAAGACCGAGGTCGAATCTCAAGGGAATGAAACCTGCACGTATTCTAAAATTAAATAGAACTAGAACTAGACTAAGATGCACTCTAAATCAAATAAAATTTTAAGAAATAATGATGAAATATTTATCTAAAATTTAGGAGAAATCAAAGAAAAGGAAACTAGGGATTCAGAGGATCCACTTGTAGAGATCAGAGAGATCTTATGGCTGTTTCATGAATCATGGAATTTACTGAACTGTCATTGATCTAGTTTTCAAAGAGATGAAAGGTGTATGAATTAGAATGGATTCCATCACCAAACCATGCCCAAAAGACTATGGTAAACAACATAATTAAACTAATTACCAACCCATCACATGTATGAAGTTAGGAAGGGTACCGTCATCCGACCATGCCCAGGAGACGATGGTGAACAACAGGGCTTCCTGACGTCATAAACATTAAAAGGAAATAGAAATATTCAAAGCATCGTAGACCCATTGTAATTTTAGTCACAACAGACCATTAAGAACTAAAAATATTCCCAAAATAAAATTAAATCAAAATCAGTTCAATATTAAACAAAAGGCATAATTAAACGTCTCCCATCACGCTACAAGCTTCACCTCTTAGCCCTAGCTAAGAGGTTTAGCCACACATAGATGGGCTGAACTCACATAAAAATAAAATAAATTAAATAAAATAAATTAAAACCTTTAGAAGAACTCTCCCTGTCTCTCTCTCTCTCTCTCTTGTTGCCGTTCCACGTTCCTACCGAGCCAAGTCACCCTTACTCTTCCTCCCAAGGTCTGAATGAATGCTCCCCACGTCCAAAACCTCCTTATATAACTGTTGGAGTAGTGAAAATCGGATTTGAATCGGATTTGGAAAGCTATGCATGCCTTGTGAAAGCTTTTTCGCAGCCAAGTTCAGTGCCTCGAAACATGCCACTTTCCTCGCTCAAATTCCAAAGAAACACCGTCCCCTTAGTACTTTCTTGGGTCCTCTACATGATAGACGATTCAGATCTGCCATATGATCAAAGATGGTGGGACAAAACCGCCTGGAAAAGTCAGTTTTCGCGGATGTGCGAAACCTTTCGTTGTTGTGATCGGTGGGCCCCACAGAAGTATTTTCTGGAAAATCCACCCCATCCATTGGATTCAGGACGAAATTTCGTCAAGAATGGGTAGTTTTGAATGTCCATTGACGAAGGCCAGAGAAGAAATCACTAAAAGATCAATTTTGAACGTCCCAGGGTAGTCCTTTTGTGATCTTTGTACCGCACACATGTGCATGCATGGCTGAAAAATATCACCTAGGTTTTGTAGTATTCACATCTGTCTACAAGATGGACGGTTTAGATCGTCCGTACGGGACATGAGTGGGGCCCACTGTCGACCGAAAAATGGACCAGAGCCGTCCGTTCGCTAGCTGCCTTACGCAAACGTCTTCCGCTGTGGCACTTGTGGGGCCCATTTCGTTAGACACTTGAGAAATCCAATCCGTCCACCGAATTTCTCTCGGAATTTCAGTAAGAAATGACTGGTTTCAGATTAATTTTGGCTTCGCCCACGGAATATTCTGTTTCGCCGTCCATCTGACGTTTAACGGTGGCAATCGCATGATAGCATGCATGAGGTGAGAAGGTCAACATGGATAGGGGCGTGACCACCCCCTAAACACAATGAATGGGTTGGATCATGCATTTGGGCGATGGGTGGGGCCCACAGTGAGAAACTGGCGGATGCTGGTGCGTCTGCTGGTGTTTTTTTTTTTTTTGAAGTGAAGAAGATTGAGTCGGTCAGTATGTACTGACCGACTTTGAGAATTTTAGTGCACGGCTGGTGCACTTGTCTACCGTGCACACGTGATGTAAATGAGGTCCTTTGAAGATGTTCATGAGAAATCTGCTCCGTCCATTTGTATTGTCTTCTCATTTAACGCGTTGATACCAATTTTGAAGCATATCTAGATATCAGGTGGGCTCCAGATGGACGATTTGTGGGCTGATCTAGCCATTGGGATACTTCCATAAGGATCGAACGACTGAAATTTGACGTGTACGGTTAATTTATGGTCCCTTGACCATGTATGAAGTTCTGAGCTGAACGGATGGTGGGAACCTTGTGATTTTGCATTCTGGCTGACTTTCAGGCCACTTAAGCTTCAGTTTCTCAGTTTTCTTAGATTTCTGACCGTTTATATCCGTCAATCTTGGTCTTCTGAAATCCGTCCCTTGCCCTCGTGATCATCAGAACGTTAAATCCAAGCTATTGGCATCCTATTTCAGTTAACTCTCCTAATCACACACTGCAACAAAACACGATTAAAACTGGGCATTAAACAATATTATGCTCGTAAATCCAAGTAATAAATGGGGTCTAATATGCACTATTTGACCCTCAACACAACCCCCAACCAGCATTTTGCTAGTCCCGAGCAAAATATGCGAAAAATAAGTTGAGACTTATATGAAAATTTCTATAAAGCCGAATGATTTTTGAGAAATAATCCAGGAATTAAAATTCTACGATTCATGAATGTTGGCATTACTTGCTCTTGGACTCAAGCGCATGGTAGACTTCCTAATGAAGTTCAAAGTATTAATCCATAAATCAGACAAATTCTGAACATTATGATCCATGAGTGTATAGTGGAATCTCAGCTAATCACATTAAGATTGAATTTGTTATTTCAGGATCTCATTGGTAACCAGCAAGAGAACTCATGATAACCAATCTTGCCTCATAAATTCCATCTTTTGATCTTTTTAACTTTTTTTATTTTTCCATTAATAGTCATGTCAAGGAGAGGAATCAAATCCCTACCAATAGGGAGAAAACCTATGGTGAAGACCGTACTCCCAGACCTTTTTATATCATTCATGGGGAATTAACTCCACACCTATAGGGAGCAAACCTATGGTGAAGATTAATTACCCAACCTTTACAATTTTTATACCATGATGGCAAAATATTTCAGGCTGGTTCCTTTCATGCTCAGTGATTACCAAGTTAATCCTTCGATATGGAACTGAACACTTAATGTGGAAGCGAGATGTGACATGTGAGATCATGACTCAATCAATGTTTACAACTTCCAATCATGGATTAATGTTTTGATCTTAATTGTAAAATCTAACAGATAACTAAATTCAAGAGTCGTAAAGTTACCAACATCACGTAGCTTGAACTTCTAAATCCAGGATATCCATCAAAATCACTTCGAATTCATAAGAATTCCCAGAAATTTTATTTTATTTTATTTTATTTTATTCAATTTTTGCTCAAGACTTAAGAAAATACTGATTAGGTTACCTAATCCCCCACCCCCAACCTAAAATCTACATTGTCCTCAATGTAAAAGATATGAGCATGCAATGCACATGGAACAACGAAAGTAGAGTGATGGGAAGATAGTACCTGAATAACGAATCAAGAGAGATTTTCCACGAGATCACAGTATGGAAGCTGGTTAGCACGAGAGAAAAAGAAAAATAAAAATGACGAAAATAAAATCCTACCTATACCACTTTCGCAGGTGCTCTCGATTGCATTTAGCGAATGCGACAAGCCTTTAAACCCCTAAGTTATCCCTAGTGGACGAGTTGTAGTCTCGTGAGGGTTTGCAGTAATGTTACCCACAAACATTGAATCATCTAACTAGAAAAATGAACTGAAAAGCTGGGTTGCCTCCCAGGAGCGCTAAATTTACCGTTTTCAGCCAGACAAATAAAGCAACAATCTTAGTCCTATGAAAGCGATAAACCTACATATACCTCCATCAGACTAGGAGATCAGTCCTGGTAAACAGGAGCAATCAGAGGCATGGACATGTCCTCTGAATCAAATGTCTCGACAAATGGCTTTAATCAATGTCCATTTACTTTAAACTCCTTGCCATTGTCGAGATCTCTTATCTCGACGGCCCCATGAGAACAAGCAGTAAGAACAATGTAAGGGCCGGTCCAACGAGATCGAAGCTTACCCTGAAAGAGGTGGAATCGAGAATCATACAAAAGGACTTTCTGACCTGGCGTGAATGATTTTCGTAAAATATGTTGATCATGAAATGCCTTCATCTTGTCCTTGTAAATTCTCGAGTTTTCGCACGCATCATTCCGAATTTCCTCAAGTTCATTTAACTGAAGTTTGCGTAGCGAGCCAGCGCTGTCTAGATTAAAATTTATATTTTTGATCGCCCAATATGCTTTATGTTCCAATTCCACAGGCAAGTGACAGGCCTTCCCATAGACAAGTCTAAACGGAGATGTTCCAATAGGAGTTTTAAAAGCAGTACGGTATGCCCATAGGGCATCGGTCAATCGGATTGACCAATCCTTACGGTTGGGGTTAACCATTTTTTCCAGGATATGTTTGATCTCTCTATTGGAAATCTCAGCTTGTCCACTTGTCTGTGGATGGTATGGGGTACTCACCTTATGAGAGATAGCGTATTTCTTCATTAAACTCTCAAATGGTCTATTACAAAAGTGTGAGCCCTCGTCACTAATGATGGCTCGAGGCGTTCCGAACCGCGACAGGATATTTTCTTTCAAAAATTTAATGACCATGCGATGGTCATTTTTGCGGCACGGAATTGCTTCGACCCATTTAGTGACATAGTCTACGGCGAGCAAAATATACAGATTTCTAAATGATTGGGGGAATGGTCCCATGAAATCAATACCTCAGCAATCAAATGCTTCAATGATAAGGATGGGATTCAAAGGCATCATATTTCGACGGGACAATGCTCCCAATTTTTGACAACGCTCACAAGCTTTGCAAAACTCATGAGTGTCCCTGAACATAGTGGGCCAGTAAAAGCCACACTGTAGAATCTTGGTCGTGGTCTTTTTAACAGAAAAGTGACCACCACAGGCCTGTGTGTGACAGAAGGAGATGACACTCTGATGCTCATCGTCTGGCACACACCTCCTTAAGATTTGGTCTGGACAATATTTAAACAAATATGGATCGTCCCAGAAAAAGTTACGCACCTTGGTAAAGAATTTTTTCTTATCTTGCGATGTCCAATGTGTCGGTATCGAACCTGTAGCAAGATAATTAGCAATATCAGTGAACCAAGGTGAATGGGAGACTCTAAACAGTTGTTCATCAGGGAACATATCATTAATATGAGTCGCCTCAAGGGAATCAGAGGTATTAAGGCGAGAAAGGTGATCGGCCACTACGTTCTCTACTCCCTTTTTATCTTTAATTTCTAAATCAAATTCTTGGAGTAGAAGGATCCATCGTATTAGGCAGGGCTTAGAATCATTCTTGGAAAGAAGATACTTAAGTGCCGCATGATCTGTATAAATAATGATCTTGGATCCGATCAGGTAGGACCGAAATTTGTCCAAAGCGAACACTACGGCTAAGAGTTCCTTTTCCGTAGTTGAGTCGTTCACTTGGGCAGGATTTAGAGTCCTACTTTCATAATGAATAACGTAAGGCCGCTTATCTTTACTCTGGCCTAGAACCGCTCCAAGAGCATAATCAGAGGCGTCGCACATAAGTTCAAAAGGAAGACTCCATTCGGGTGGCTGCATGATAGGTACAGTGGTTAACATGCCTTTAAGCTTAGTGAAAGCTTCTTGGCACTGCTCAGTCCACTCGTATGGTGTATCCTTTTGAAGAAGATTACATAAAGGACGAGAGAGGAGACTAAAGTCCTTTCTGAATCGTCTATAGAATCCTGCATGTCCTAAGAAAGATCGCACGTCTCTGATATTCTTGGGTGGAGGTAGGTTAGAGATAAGATCAATTTTTACCTTATCTACCTCGATTCCTTTGGACGAGATGATATGCCCAAGGACAATTCCCTTTTGAACCATAAAATGGCACTTCTCCCAGTTAAGTACTAAATTTTTTTCTTCACATCTTTTCAGCACACATTTAAAACTTGCTAAGCACTCGCTGAAAGATGAACCGAAAATAGAGAAATCGTCCATGAAGACCTCTAAATATTTCCCCACCATGTCAGAAAAGATACTCATCATGCATCGCTGAAAGGTGGCAGGGGCATTACATAACCCGAATGGCATCCTTCTGTAAGAAAAGGTGCCATAGGGACATGTAAATGTGGTCTTTTCCTGATCTTCAGGGGCGATTTCAATCTAATTATAACCTGAATACCTGTCTAGGAAACAGTAATAGGAATGACCAGCTAGCCTTTCCAGGATTTGATCAATGAAGGGCAATGGAAAGTGGTCTTTCCTTGTGACGGTATTCAGCTTCCTGTAGTCAATGCACATTCTCCAACCAGTAGTAACTCTGGTCGGCACGAGTTCATTATTGGCATTGGCTACGATGGTGATCCCGGACTTCTTAGGAACCACCTGAGTTGGACTCACCCATTGACTATCGGATATGGGGTATATAATGCCCACTTCCAATAGTTTGAGAACTTCGGCCTTAACCACTTCCTTCATGTTTGAATTTAATATACGTTGTGATTGCCGAACAGCCTTTACATTATCCTCAAGATATATGCGGTGAGTACAAATCGATGGGTTAATTCCCTTGAGGTCCGCTATCGTCCATCCAAGAGCTCCCTTATGCTCAATGAGAGTAGATATGAGTATACTCTCCTGTTCTTTCTCCAGGTGGATAGAGATCACCACTGGATATGTCTCATCTTGACCTAAATAGACATATTTTAAATCAGAGGTTAAGGGTTTTAGGTCAAGCTTCGGTGGCTTAAGATTAGATGGTAGAGGCACTACATCAGTTTGGGGTAATTCTTCAATTTGTGGCCTCCTCCGGTTAACTTCAAGTACCGATGCAGTATCCAGCATGGCACATGTCTCTCTAATTATATCATCATCAAGATCATGGGAGTGGGCCAGGCACGTCTCTAGAGGATCAGAGGATAAGGTGAGAGGTGTTCTGTCTTCCACAAAAGAATCAATCATATTAACATCGTGAAAATCGTCATCATCCTCTGAGTTACTGCCGTTATTGAAAAAGATATTCGATTTCAATGTTAAATTTCCAAAGGACATAATCATAACACCATTCCTGCAATTGATAATTGCATTTGAAGTGGACAGGAATGGGCGACCAAGGATGACGGGAATCTGAGTGCTCGTGTCATTGATGGGTTCGGTGTCCAAGATGATAAAATCAACAGGGTAGTAGAATCTATCAACCTGGACCAACACATCCTCGATGATCCCTCTTGGTACACGAACAGAACGATCAGCAAGTTATAGTGTGGTTCGAGTAGGTTTTAATTCACACAAACCTAACTGTTGGTATACCGAATAGGGAATCAGATTGACGCTTGCTCCTAAGTCAAGAAGTGCGTGATCAATTCGATAGTTTCCGATTACACATGATATGGTTGGGCAACCGGGGTCTTTAAATTTTTACGGCACATCTTGTTTCAGGATGGCACTCACTTTCTCAGTCAAGGAGATCTTCTTTTGAACACTTTTTCGTCGTTTGGTAGTGCATAAGTCCTTTAGAAATTTAGCATATAAAGGAATCTATTTTACAACATCAAGTAGAGGAATGTTGACTTTCACTTGTTTCAACACCTCTAGGATATCCTAAGAGTTAGAGAGACGTTTTGGTTCAACCAACCGTTGGGGAAACGGAGCAACTGGCTTTTCTAGAGGTTCCGGTTCAAATTTTTGTGGGGTGCCACTAGATCCATCATTGTTGTCCTCTTCTGGTTCTTGAGGCTTTTCGGGCCTAACCGGAAGGGTTTTATCAATAAGCTTCACACTCCTAAGAGTGATGATGGATTTAGCGTGCCCTATTTGATTTGAAGAGCTGGGATTACCTGTCTCGTATTGTGGTTTAGGATTGGGGATTGGTTGTGCAGGAAGCATCTCCTTTTCTATAGCCGTCATACGTGAATCTATCTTTTGTATAAAAAACCGCATTATCTGCGTTAGCTCTTGCACAGAATTTTGAGCCGGTTCTTCTTGAGGTCTCCCCTGATTTGGATTTTGATTGAAGAAACCTTGAGGGGTAGCAGTTTATCCGTTCCTCCAACTAAAATTCAGATGATTTTTCCAGTCAGGATTGAGGCATTAGATTGTTCATTCAATACTTCTCGAAAGGCAGGTATTGAAGGACAATTTTCAGTAGTATGAATGTTGCAATCACAGATACCGCAAACACTTTCATTAACCTTTTCCTTCTTTCCTTCCATGGCCTCAAATTTTCTGGTGAGATTGGCCACCTTAACGTTAAGATCATCATCCTCTTTCAGGAGATATATTCCTCCTTTTCCCCTTGAATTAGTCAGCCTAGACGTAGTGTTCGTCCTTGGGTAATAGTCCCATGATTGTGTTTTTTCAGCGAGACTATCGAGGTAATCCCATACCTCGTCGACATTTTTGTTGATGAATTCTCCGTTATACATTGTCTCGAACATTTGGCGCATGGAAGATGTTAGCCCATCATAGAAAAAATTCGTAATGCGCTATATTTCAAAGCCATGTTGTGGGCATGCATTAACTAAATCCTTGAACCTTTCCCAACATTGGAAGAATGTTTCATCTTCCTTTTGGGTAAAGTTCATGATTGCTCTCCTGAGGATAATTGTCTTAAGATGTGGAAAAAATTTCTTTATAAATTCCCTCTGCATATCATTCCATGTGCCAATAGATCTAGGACGCAGTGAATGTAACCACGTCTTGGCTTTTTCTTTCAAGAAAAATGGAAAGAGTTTCAGTCTAATAGTATCCTCAGATACATTAAGAAAGTATAAGGTGCCTATGATTTCATCGAACTCTTTCAGATGCAAGTATGGTTCTTCATACTCAAGCCCATGGAACTTAGGAAGGAGTTGGATAACCCCTGGCTTGATGTCCATATGTCCTGTATTCTCAGAAAAAATCATGCATGAGGGCGTACTCACCCCCGCCGGTTGTAAATAATCTCATAAAGTACGAGGCGGGGGTGCCTGATGCACCTCATTCTCATCATGTACTTCCTCAACCCTTGGTTAGGATAGTGTTTGAGGTTGATTTTTAGCCATAACGTCCTCTAACTCAGGAGAATTCAAGTGGTGTCTAGTCCTACGATGGACAGTCAACCCCTCAACTAATCCTCCTTCAGTCATGAGACGTCGAGTGTAGTCACGTGCCCACTGGAGCATAAAACACACTCAGCCCTCAAATTCTAACTTAAACCTAAGAGAAAGGAAGAAGAAATCTAGAAAATAAAAGGAAAAGATGGAAAGAAGTTACCAAATTTGGAGTCCTAGGTTAAGAATCTGCAAAACAAAACAAAATAACTTAGTTTCTAAGAATAGAAAGTCCTAATTAAAAGTAAATTAATTTCTAGGGAAAAGAAGAAATTTCAAAGAAAGAAGAATTAGAAAGAGCTTACTAAATTAGAAGCTTCCTACAAAACAAAAAAATTGAGTTAGTTTTAAAAATCAGCTAGAAGGAAGAATAGAAAGTTTCTAAAGTTAGAAAAAATTTCTAATAAGGAAAATAACTAAGCTTCTAAACCTAGAATTAAAAATTTCTAAAAAGAAAATCTAATTCTAAACTAATCCTAAAACTAATTAATTTCAGAAAAATGTAGCCGACAGTCCCCGGCAACGGCGCCAAAAACTTGTTCACTCCCCAAGTGCAGGGTTGTGAAGTAGTAATAACTCGGTAAGACCGAGGTCGAATCCCAAGGGACTGAAACCTGTACGTATTCTAAAATTAAATAGAACTAGAACTAGACTAAAATGCACTCTAAATCAAATAGAATTTTAAGAAATAATGATAGAATATTTATCTAAAATTTATGAGAAATCAGAGAAAAGGTAACTAGGGATTCAGAGGATCCACTTGTAGAGATCAGAGAGATCTTATGCCTGTTTCATGAATCATGGAATTTACTGAACTGTCATTGATCTAGTTTTCAAAGAGATGAAAGGTGTATGAATTAAATGGATTCCATCACCAAACCATGCCCAAAAGACTATGGCAAACAACATAATTAAACTAATTACCAACCCATCACATGTATGAAGTTAGGAAGGGTACCGTCATCCGACCATGCCCAGGAGACGATGGTGAACAACAGGGCTTCCTGACGTCATAAACATTAAAAGGAAATAGAAATATTCAAAGCATCATAGACCCATTGTAATTTCAGTCACAACAGACCATTAAGAACTAAAAATATTTTCAAAATAAAATTAAATCAAAATCAGTTCAATATTAAACAAAAGGCATAATTAAACATCTCCCATCACGCTACAAGCTTCACCTCTTAGCCCTAGCTAAGAGGTTTAGCCAAACATAGATGGGCTGAACTCACATAAAAATAAAATAAATGAAATAAAATAAATTAAAACCTTTAGAAGAACTCTCCCTGTCTCTCTCTCTCTCTCGTTGCCGTTCCACGTTCCGACCGAGCCAAGTCCCCCTTACTCTTCCTCCCAAGGTCTGAATGAATGCTCCCCACGTCCAAAACCTCCTTATATAACTGCTGGAGTGGTGAAAATCGGATTTGAATCGGATTTGAAAAGCTATGCATGCCTAGTGAAAGATTTTTCGCAGTCAAGTTCAGTGCCTCGAAACACACCACTTTCCTCGCTCAAATTATAAAGAAACACCGTCCCTTAGTACTTTCTTGGGTCCTCTACATGATAGACAGTTCAGATCTGTCATATGATCAAAGATGGTGGGCCAAAACTACCTGAAAAAGTCAGTTTTCACGGATGTGCGAAACCTTTCGTACCATTTCGCTGTTGTGATTAGTGGGCCCCACAAAAGCATTTTCTGAAAAATTCACCCCGTCCATTGGATTCAGGAGGAAATTTCAGTCAAGAATGGGTAGTTTTGAATGTCCATTGACGAAGCCTAGAGAAGAAATCACTAAAAGATCAATTTTGAACGTCCCAGGGTAGTCCTTTTGTGATCTCTATACCGCACACATGTGCATGCATAACTGAAAAATATCACCTAGGTTTTGTAGTATTCACAGCCGTCTACAATATGGATGGTTTAAATCATCCGTACGGGACATGAGTGGGGCCCACTGTCGACCGAAAAATGGACCAGAGTCGTCCGTTCGCTGGCTGCCTTACGCAGACGTCTTCCGCTGTGGCACTTGTGGGGCCCATTTCGTTAGAAACTTGAGAAATCCAATCCGTCCACCGAATTCCTCTCGAAATTTCAGTAAGAAATGACTGGTTTCAGATTGATTTTGGCTTGGCCCACGGAATATTCTGTTTCGCCGTCCATCTGACGTTTAACGGTGGCAATCGCATGATAGCATGCATGGGGTGAGAAGGTCAACATGGATAGGGGTGTGACCACCCCCTAGACACAATGAATGGGTTGGATCATGCATTTGGGCGATGGGTGGGCCCCACAGTGAGAAACTGGTGGACGCTGGTGCGTTCGCTGGTATTTATTATTATTTTTTTTTTTTGAAGCGAAGAAGATGGAGTCGGTCAGCATGTGCTGACCAACTTTGAGAATTTTAGTGCACGGCTGGTGCACTTGTCTACCGTGCACACGTGATGTAAATGAGGTCCTTTGAAGATGTTCATGAGAAATCTGCTCCGTCCATTTGTATTGTCTTCTCATTTAACGCGTTGATACCAATTTTGAAGCATATCTAGATATCAGGTGGGCTCCAGATGGACGATTTGTGGGCTGATCTAGCCATTAGGACAATTCCACAGGGATCGAATGACTGAAATTTGACGTGTACGGTTAATTTATGGTCCCTTGACCATATATGAAGTTCTGAGCTGAACGGATGGTGGGAACCTTGTGATTTTGTATTCTGGCTAACTTTCAGGCCACTTAAGCTTCAGTTACTCAGTTTTCTCAGATTTCTGACCATGTATATCCATCAATCTTGGTCCTCTGAAGTTCGTCCCTTGCCCTCGTGATCATCAGAACGTTAAATCCAAGCTATTGGCATCCTTTTTCAGTCAACTCTCCTAATCACACCCTGCAACAAAACACGATTAAAACTGGGCATTAAATAATATTATGCTCATAAATCCAAGTAATAAATGGGGTCTAATATGCACTATTTGACCCTCAACAGTTTGACATGTATCTACTCACAACACTGACTACCTGTGAAATATCTGGTCTCATACAAACCATGGCATACATCAAACTGCTAAAGACATTCGAATAAGGCACACGAGACATATCCAACTTTTTCTCATTAGATTTAGGACATTGCTCTAAGGAAAGCTTCAAGTGAGCCATGTGAGGAATGGTCACTGGCTTTACCTTGTCCATCCCATACTTAATCAACACATTTTTAAGGTATTCTGCCCATGATAACTAAAGCCTACTCCTCTTCCTGTCTCTATAAATATCTATACTAAGAACCCACTTTGTAGCCCCTAGATCTTTTATCTCGAATGTCCCTGATAACTGAGTCTTCAATACATCGTTGCAAACATATCATGACTGGTGATCAACATATCATCAACGTACAATAGTAGGATGATGTACTTATCATCACTCACTGTCTTCTAATTGACACAGTGATCATATTTACTCATAGTAAATTTCTAACTCAACATAAAAGAATAAAAAAATTTATACCGCTGCCTAAGCAACTGTTTCAAGCCATATAACGACCTCATGAACCTACAAACATTGTGCTATGCCCCTTTAACTTCGTAGCCTTCTATTTTCTTTATGTAGATCTGTTCTTCTAATTGTCTCTTGCAGGAATGCAGTCTTCACGTCCATTTGTTCAAGCTCGAAATCATATTGGGCAACCACTGCCAACACGAATCTGATAGTATATGCTTAACCATCAACGCGAATATCTCTGTGAAGTTGATTCCTTCTCTTTGAGCGTAACCCTTCATTACTAGCCTTAATTTGTATCTATCATATTTTCTTTTAAATAATCGTTTGCATCCGATCACTTTTTGGCCTATTAGAAGCTCCATCATCTCTCATATGTTGTTCTTGTGCAAGGAGCCCATCTCACCATCATTAATGCCTTCCACTTTTCTTCATCTGGCTCATCAAGAGCCTCCTGAATTGTAGATGGGTCCCCCTCATTTGTAATGAGGGCATATGCGATATTAGAGTCATCCATTTATCTTGTCGGTAACCTACGATCTCGTATTGAATTTCTTCTCACAAGTGGCTACTCCACCTACTGTTGTAGCTTTGTCTATGCATTTGTCTCAGCATGAGTATCATCTGTGTCAACCTGAATGTTTATAATTAGTTTTTTCGATTCCTCCAGCTCATTCTGCTCATTTTTTAGAATAGGGAGCCTTCATCAAATCTGACGCCACGGTTAGTGATGACCTTAAGTGTGACTTTATCGTACAACTTGTAGCCCTTCACACCAACACCACAACCAATGAAGATGTACTTTTTGATTCTTTGATCAATCTTATCTATCTCAATTGACAGTACATGAAAGTAAGCCTCACAACCAAATATTCACAAATCTGAGTAGTCAATCGTATGACCACTCCATACTTCTTATAGGAATTTATAATCAATTGCCATAGAATAAGATCGGTTCACCAAGTAGCAAGCCGTGTTAATGGCCTCAGTCCATAGGTCCTTGCCCAACACAACTTTACGTAACATGTCTGAGCCCTCTCTAAGAGTGTGTGGTGTGTGGTGTACTATGCTGTGCCTAATGATCCCTTCATCTTTATAATATTTATTAAACTCAGTGGAAGTAAATTCACCGCCATTATCAAACCTTAAAACTTTTATTTTCCACCCTTACTATTTTTTCACCATGGCCTTCCATTGTTTAAATTTAGTGAAAACTTCGATTTTACGTTTCATGAAATAAACCCAAACTTTTCAAGAGTAATCGTCAATGAATGTGACAAACTATGACAACCCTCCAACGGAAACCACGAGCGATAGCCCCCATACGTCAGAGTGCACATAATCAAGCACTCTCTTACATACCGGTTTTAAAGGATAGCCTAGATTGTTTACCATATATACAATACTCGTATATATTTACATCAGAATTCTTAAAAACTGAATTAAACAATGGTCGGATAGTACCTTCATGCCCCGCTTACTCATGTGGCCCAAACGAACATGCCACATACATGTAGGCGTGGAGTCCACAACAGCCATTGCCACTGCACCTATTGAAGTGCTCCCAATTAACCTGTAAAGGTTACCGTGCCTTTGTGCTCTCATAACCACGAGTGCCCCCCTTTGATACTTTAAGGACACCATTAACACTAGTGAACTTGCACCCTATTACCTCGAGTGCACCAAGAAAAACTAAGTTTTTCTTCATGTTAGGAATGTGCTTGACCTCAGTTAAGGTACACTCCATCCCATCAAACATCTTAATGCGCACCATACCAACAGCCATAACATTAAAGGCATCATCAATGCCCATAAACACTTGACAACCATCGCACTACCTATAACTGGCAAACCAACTCCAATGAGGAGTCATGCAATACAAAGCCCATCTGTCAAGGATTCACTCATCTCTACGATCATCGTACAAGTGTCCGATCATATACACTAACAACACATCACCTCCACTTGTCTCTTCATCATACATGGCAGTGTTGGCCTCCCTAGAAGAAGCCTCAGAGTTTCCTTTCATCACTTTAGGATTTGTACAATCCTTTTTTATGTGCTCAGTTATTCCACAGTTCCAGTACCTTAATTTACCCTTGCCTTTGCCTTTGGACTTGGATCTCGACCATGAAGATCTTGTATCTCACTCAATATTGCTACCCCTTGTAAGCAATATATCGGAAGAAGCCCCATGATACCGTTTTTCTTTCTCATGGCCTTTCCTTGAAGGGTTGAGATAACAATATCCACACTCAGGGATGTATTACTATTACACAAAGAGTCCCTGAAAGACTCATACAATGCTGGTAGAAAATTTAGCAAAATACATGCCTGATCATCATCTTTGACTACTTCTTCCATCTCTAGAAACTTGCAAATCAACTTATTAAAATTACTGACGTGGGACTCCACATCTCCACCCTCTACCATCCTAAAGTTGAACAACTACAACTTCAAGTGTATGTGATTTTCCAAGGACTTTTTAGCATAAATATCCTCTAATTTCACCCACAACTCCACTGCAGTTTTCTCCCTCATGACGTTGTCGAGAACCTCATTCATTAGACACAATCAGATTGAGGATTTGGCTTTCTTATTGTAACACCCCATGTTTCAGTACTCAGCTGTTACCCTAAGGACCCAATTTAGGATGAATGCAGAACTAATTTGACTTAATAGTTACCCTCATTCTACCCTGAAACCAAACGTTAGATCATTAAAACCCACTGTTCATTAGATTAACTGCATTATGTAAAGAAACTTAGATACTTAGGGCGTGTTTGGGTGGTGGGATTAGAAGGTAATAGGTGGGATGGGATTCAAAAAGCATAATTATTACCCATGGTAGGGATTGCCCTCGGTTGCCATGGGATAAGATTAATGTCTTGCTTTGTTGGTAATATGGTGGTATATTGAATGGATATACCCACCATCATTTAAAATTACTGAGAATAACACATGTGTTATATCTAAAGTGTTCATTTATTTTGTAACCTCGTTTTATGGCATGGGCCTAAAAATGAGGTAGATCCAAAACTTATGTGGCCCCAAAGAAGTTTTCAATGGTAAGTATTTAATCCTCATTGCTTTCTATGGTGGGATCCACTTGAGCTTTAGATTTACCTGATTTTTTAGCCCATGCTATAAAATAACCTCGAAAAATGGGTGGATGGTGTGGATATTAGCCCACACATCATGGTGGGACCTACAAAATTTTCCAACATTGAGTGAAATTGGCACGGGACCCAATACAATTCCATCTAATCTAATTCCAATCTTTTCCATTCTTCCCAAACATGGAGTGGAATTGGCACAGGACCAGATGATTCCCATCCCACCTAATCCCTTATAATCTCACCGCCCAAACACGCCCTTAATAAACAATACAGTCATCAGACTTTGGAGCTATCTGTGTAAGTGTATTTATATTTCCCGGGAACATTTAAGGACGTTGAAAACCAAGTATAAACATGATTTAACCATTGGATTGTCGGGTATCACTAGATTGAATGAAAAACCACCAGATGAGGCCCACTTGGACTATGGATCTACCTCATAGTTAGATTGGTGGTCCATATTAAGTTGTTGGAGATGATGGACAGGCTAGATTTTGGGTAAACATCTTGGTGGACCACTAACGATCGATGTTGAAGCGATCTAGCCATTCAAACTCACTATCATGTATCCAATTGAGATATTGGATTGATGAATCATAGAAGTATTTGAAAATTCCCTCTAAATTGAACTATAAACCCTTATAACTACTGATGACCATATTCAAATACAATCTAACCATCAGATTAATAAAACCTATAACTAAGGACCTCGAATCACAAAGTATGATCAACCTGAGTTTTGGATCTGCCCGAATTTTGGACTAATGGCCTATTAGAACCAATAGAGGCCAGTCAATGGAATGGATCCATCAAAAGGATCATAGTGGGCCCCACATTTGAGTTAGGAGTACACAACCTGTGTAGTCCCGTGCAGCACTGAACATAGTGCTCGGTCAAATCGGGTTTGACCCGATGAAAATGGTAAAAATAGAAAGGCATTTCCCGCTTGTGTCCGGATGAATGGACACCGTCCATTTGGGATGGGCTGTGGCCCACCATGATCACATGTTTGGTTGATCCAAACTGTCCATCATGTCGAGACAAGGGGTTTAACCAAAGTATTGTGGGTCCCACATGCAATTACACTCGTGCGTGCACACATACTCGAGTGCAAGTCGAGCTATGTGCGGTTATCTTTTCGAATCCAGAAACTGTCCTGCTACTGCTAGGCTGGTGATCCACGTGAGAAGGAATTCTCCAATCCTAGCCCTCCATTTAGGCATATCTCGACCATTAATTTGTTGTTCACATGGATCAGGGTTTTCTATGGAAAACGGACACCAAAACCACCATTCTACTAGCTGCTTAAAGAAGTCAGACAACGGAATCAAATCCTGGCCATTCGTTGCTCATCCGATGGTGCTAGGAGGTTTAGGGCTTCAAAAGAAGGAGAATATGTAGCAAGGAATTTGCTGCTCTATTCCCCGTAGTCGTACTCCCTACACACGCCTGTTTCTTTCGAAGCTTGAACCCACCACCAAAACCAACTTAGAGCTTTGAAATATCCTTCCTACTAGCCTCCCTAGACTGTTCTTTGACGTCCACATGCCTCAGATCGAAGGAAGGTCTGTCAGATAGAGTTTTTCTATTGGAGTTCATTTTCCTCACCGAAAACTACCCACTACACAACCAGTTGCAAACACTGATTCGTGATCCATTCACCCACCAGGTAGGCCTTGTCTATTGTCAATTACAGCCATAAAACAATCCCATTTTTTTAAAATCGAAGTCAGTAGAGGAAACAGAGTGGCGTGTGAAGTTTGCTGACGAGTTGAGTTTGAGTCAACTCGTTGACACTCAGCTGCTATAACCTTGGTGGATTGTTGGTTGTCCTGTGTTAGTTTGTTGGGTTGGTAAGGAAAAAAAAAGACAGAAATAAGAGAAGAAAGGAAGAAGAGAAAAGAGAGGAGAAAGGGAGCTCGGGTGTGGCTGCTGCCCCAACCGAGCCTAGCCAAGTCAAGCGTGTCTCAGGTGTTAGTTGGTCCAGATTGTTGGACGATGTAGTGGAGAGAAGGAGAGAGAGGAGAAAAAGAGGTAGAGAGGTGAAGAGAAACGTGAGAAAGGAGGGTCAACTCGCTACCTTTGTGGCTACCAAGTTTGATCTAAGTTTAAGTTCGAGTTGGGCTTGGACCCAGTTCAGATTTGGGTTGTCTGAACCCATTGCTGGACATTCTAGCAAGGAGGAAGAAAAGAGAGGTGGAACGAGGAAAGAGTAAGAAAAAGAAGGAGAGGAAGAGAAAGGAAGGAAGGAAAAGGAAGAAGAGAGATTTGGGTTATCTTTGCAACTGTCGAGTCAACTCAGTGGAATTGTTAGGTTGAGTTTGGGTTAGCTTACTCTAGCCTTATAGCTATTAGGTGATGTAAACCCAAAGTGAGTTCCTTTCAAGTCACCGAGATAGAGGTAAACCGAAACTCATTTACATCCATTTGTTACTAAGTTGACTCAGTGAGTTTTTACTAAATGTATTGACCTTAGAAGTCAAGTACTAACTATTTTCCTTCATGTTTTTGTTTGGGTCATGGTCTTAAATTATTGAGTAAATTTGACTCCGTTGGGTTACATTCGTACTATCTAGTAGGCCACACCCAACTAGGTTGCGCAATCAGGTGAGGACTCACCCTTTGAGCTTCCCACTTAAGTTCATCAATTTGGACATAGATGATGATATGATTTCTCTCATTAAGTTACTTACCTCACTATTGAATATGTTAATTTGTTGTGCAACTATTTCATGTGTTTAATTATAGCAAGTATAAACGATTTGATGATAACATGTTATCTTTAATTGTACATTTATTAATTAATTGTATGTTTCTACTTGCGCTTAAGTGATGAAATGAATGAAACCTATCTTGGACTCACCATATTACCATCCTTATTTTCCTTACATGGCTTGGATCGTACATTTACTTTACACGGCTTGGACTGCATATTTGCCCTCATGACTTTGATGGATATTGGAGCCCTTTTGTGGCTTGTTGGTTATATTCGCATATCTTATTTATTTATGGGTCATTATGCGGAGTTCGTTATGATTTTCAGGTGAAGTTGAAGTTAGTTTATCAATTTTCTAGCCATCTTGTAGAGTTCATACAATTTTTAAATGATGTCGAAGTTCCTATTTTGATTCTCTCTTCGTCTTGCAGTGTTCAGTCGTATGGTGATTTTTGGGTGGAGTTGAAGTTCATTTCTCAATTTTCTAATCATCTTGTGGTGTTCACGTACGATATGATTTCTGGGTGAAGTAGAATTTTGTATGTTGGTTTTCTAGCCATCTAGCTGTGTTCAGTTGTACTGTGATTTTTGGGTAGAGCAGGAGTTTGCTTATCAATTTTCTAGCCATCTTGTGGTGTTCACATACAATATGATTTTTGGGTGGTCCAGAGTTTGTATGTTGATTCTCTCTTCATCTTGTGGTGTTCAGTCATACTATGATTTTCGAGTGAAACGAGAGTTCGCTTATCAATTTTCTAGCCATCTTACGATGTTCATGTACGATATGATTTTCGGGTGAAGTAGATGTTTGTATTTTAATTCTCTCTTCATCTTGAGGTGTTCAATCGTATTGTGATTTCAGAGTGGAGTTAAAGTTCGCTTATCAATTTTCTAGACATCTTGCGGTGTTCACATATGATATGATTTATGAGTGAAGTGGAGGTTTAAAGCTTTATTTTCTATTCATTTTTACAATGTGATTTTTGAGTGCAATAGAAAGTTGTATGATTGATTATTTGATTATCTGGACACGTTCACTTGCATTACGATTGCTACTACATTTCCTTAATGTTGAGAGTATATTGATTGGCTAAAATTTTGAGTATATGATTAAGATTATGAATTGTGCTGCTTAATATATCAATTCTTATGACTCGCGATCTATTCTGGATTATGAATGATGAGTGTGTAATCTTAGAGGGTACTCTTCACTGTGATAGCCATTGACGCAATCAAACCATATCAATTAATGCAGGTATAGAGCGAACCAATGTTATTCATTGGGTTACTAGAGTAGATCGGGTAGCTGAGGAGCTAGACGGGGTCCCCGCGGCCCATATTGAGCTCCACCATTCGATGATATATTTTTATTTTTATTTAATGAACTTTTCTATTTGGGGATTGTATAAGTCCTGTATGGGCGTTACATTTGAAATTTTATGATGATCAGAATGTTTTTATACAATGCATGGTTTACTTCACCAACATTTGCTGCTAACTCTGATTAATAATAAGCGGTTCAAATTTACACTGAATTTTAAAGGCTAACACTCAGGTTTTTGGAAAACGAGTCATATACTCGGGTTTCGAAAACTGAGGCGTTACACTTATCTAGAGTCTTCCAATCATCATCATTCATAGACTCATGTCGCTCCTCAATAGCCTCATCTAACCCTTGCTGAGTTAATAGATTAATCATCTTAATCTTCCATAACCCAAAGTTATTTTTCGCTGAGTACTTCTCAATGTCATACTTCCAATTTCTAGCCATTGATACTTCTCCTTACAGATTCAACTATGTGGCCCAACATAAGCTCTGGTACCACTTGTTAGGTGACCGTAGAAGCACACAGAGTAGAATCAAGAGGAGTAATCCAATCGCGCAATCCAAACACAACAAGAACATAACGATTTAACGTGGAAAAACCCTTACGGGAAAAAACCATGGCATAAAGCGAGAAATGATCACTATGAAAGTAGAAATTACATAGAGAGAGCTTACCCAATTCAAACAACCTCGAATCACGCCCTTTGAAGCCCTTGGACGAATTAGAAATCCTAGAAATACCTCCCAATCTTGCTTACACCCATATATATATAGCCAATAGAAGGATCCCAGGCAAAATCGAAAACAAATACTGTAAAATTGCAACTCTATGTAAAATTGCGCAAAAATTATCGATGGCATCGAATAGTCTTTAATGTCATTGAAATTAATCCTTCAATGGCATCGAAATAATGCCTCAATTGTCCAAATATAAAACATGATTTTTCAAAAATTCTTGATTGCATCATGCTATGTTCAATGACATCAAACATCTCCTTCAATGTCATCGAATGCCCTCCGATTGCATCGAAAAAAATGCCCTGATAGTCCAATGATCAACTAGAGAAAATTTGAAAACTCTCAATGGGATCGAGCATCGTTCGATCCCATCGAAGGTGACATGTTGAGTTTAATAAAAACCTAATTCGAGTCTTCAAGTTCACCTGTTCAGCTAGATATTGAGTCGAGTCAAGTAGAGGATGTGACTTGTGGAAGTGACCAATGATATCAACAGTCATAAGAGTGAGTTTAGAAATGGCCTTGCATTCTTTCATTGGCAAGCTCTATTAGTATATTATACGCACATAATGGTTGTTAAGTAGAATCAATGACACTATAATCTTCCCCATCAACTGGTTCAAGCCACCACTCGCTCCCATAGTAAGAGTTGGGAAGTCCCAACAAAAACTTAAAAGCCTCCACCGCCCTCTTTTGCTCCCTCAACTGGTCCTGCCTTGCATGCGAAGCGTGCTTGCTAGTGAACATCCTGTAATGCATCTCGACGTAAATCCTTGTATAGTTTAGTCTTATTTGGAGAAATCCCATTCTCTTTCATGCATACCACAATCTCTGAAGCCTTCTTGAAGAATGCAGCCTTCACACACATCTACTAGTGAATTAAGCAAGCCTTCATCTGGCCTAATGGGCAGCAGGAAGGAGGGGGAGATGATGATGCAAATCTATCCTTTATCTCATTCCATAGCAGGAGCGCTTCTCCTAGCTTTCTAGCCAATGCAATCCCATTTGCAAGATTTCCATATGTGGGTATATCAGGATAAAATTGACATAGGGATGAACGTGATGAGGTCATTCACCATCTTCCTCAAGGATAACTACTTTCGCAAATTCTACATGGGAAACCCAGCATAAATAGGTTGGGTGGCTAAACTAGTTCATCCTACGTCAAAATCAATGATGACACATCAGATAACTCATTCTGGTTTGCGAGATACGTCCGTTTTAAGTCATGGATGGTCCGAATCACTTACAATTCCAATCGGCCCTTTTCTAATCCATCTTGGCCATGAAATTATCCGTGACCTGCTCTACATCAGTCCCCTCCACTTCAAAAGAACTCATCCTTGATTTCTCATCCTGCTTTGGTTCATGATACTTGGTCAGGTCCACAACGTTGAAAGTTCATGACATCGACATGTCATTTGAAAGATCAACAATGTAAGCGTTGCCATTGATCTTTCAAAGGATCGGTACTGGTCTAATCTTTTTATTCTTCAATTTGTTGTACGTCCCAGTCGAAAATCTCTCTTCATGTAGATGGAACATAACATGGTCACCCACCTCAAACACCTTTTGTCATCGATGCTTGTCCTCTCACTCCTTGTACTTCTCATTCGAGGCATGTAACTTGGTTTGCACCTCCGCATAAATGCCTATGATCTTGTCTACCATATGTTCTGCTGAAATGCTCGTGCCTGAAAACTTAGGCAGAGTGACCAAGTCAAGCATGTGGCGAGGCACTCAACTGTAAATAATTTGGAATGGGGACTTCCTTATTGAGTGGTTCATCATGTTGTTGAATGCAAACTCCGGTTGAGATAAGGTCAAATCTCATTGCTTTGGTTTTTCACCTAAAATTCATCGAAGAAGGTTTTCCAATATGCGATTCACAACTTCAGTCTTCCCATCAGTATGTGTGTAGTAGGCGTTACTGCACTGAAGTTGTGTATCGAATTGAGTCCATAAATTCTGTTAAAAGTAGCTAATGAACTTCGTATCACGGTCAGAAGTAATGGCCTTGGGAACCCCATGCAGGCGCATGACCTATCTGAAGAATAGATTCACCATGTGTGTTCAATCGAGGGGATCTTCTTGCATAGGATATAGTGTGTCATCTGTTAAGTATGAAATATTACATATTTCTCCCTATTTACACCTTGGTTTTATAAACATGATGGTGCTTAATCGATTTAATTATGTATGTTTTCATATGCGAGGTGATTTCGAGAGCTTAAGGTGAAATTAATGCCAAAAGGAAGATTTATGCTCAAAAGATTACTAAATGAAGATTTGAAAGTCATTAATGAAGAATTCGCATGCCAAGGATCTAAGAAAACCAAACGTAGAATGAAGAGAATCAAAGATTTGAAGTGAAGAAAAAGAATCCTGAAATTGTCCTGAAAACAAACATATTCCTGAAATTGTCCTAAAAAGCATATGCTGAAACTCTGAGTATATTTTGAAAAACCGCCTAGAGTGCTAAATTTGAGGCGGTTTAAACCTCGAGTCTATTTTGAAAAAATGCATGTAGTGCATAAATTTGAGCCGATTTCTAGATTTTTCCAACTCAGTGCGAAAGTTGGATTTCCACAACTATAAATAGGACTCCCTATAATGCTCCAAAGCATCTTTTAGGATTTGAAAAGGTCTCAAGGAGCATAGCACAAGGGTGGAGTAGCAGCCAAAGAACTTTTCTTCTTCCCTAATTTATTTTTCATGCTTTGTTTAAGAGATTTAGTTTCAATCATGTCTATAGTTGGCTAAACCTCTTAGCTAGGGGTCAAAAGTGAAACTTGTAGTGTGTTGGGATATTTATTTTGCTTTAATTCTTGTTCTTATTGAACTTCATTGATTTCTAGTTTGATATTAAAAGAATATTTTCAATTTTCTATGATTTATTATGACTCAAATTACAATAGATGTTGTGATAGCTTTGGATATCTTCTTTTCCTATTTTGATATTGTGATATTGGTAAATTCCATTGTTCACCATCATTCCTAGGCATGGTAGGGTGATGGAATCCTTTTCAATCTTCATAATTCTCCTCCATTGAGAATTAGGTCAATGAAAAGTTTAGATTTGATTTAAATTGCTATATCTTCTAATCGGATAAGATAGAACTCCAATTCTAATTGTGTTTATTGAATTAAGCAAGGTAACATCTTAATAGCTACAAGTGGATCCTTGGTACCCTAGTTTCCACCTTTTATAAGACCCATATCTTAGTCCGTACCATTCTGTAGACTTCCACGGTCTTTCTAATCGAATTCCAGCAACCTTCGACCCTTAACCGGTATTTACACGCGACCCTAATTCACATACCGTTAACCTGAGTTGGCTCCACCCAAGACTTATACCATAGCAACCGCGTCGTCACCACGATTCCGATGCCGTGACTCGCGTGCTGAGGCGATACCCTAGTTAGGAGATGTAGGCCAGCATTCGGTGCAAGAAAAACGTAACACATGCGAAACCCAAGAGAATCTCTACGACTTGTCATATCAATCCATCAATCTCAACATGTCAAGTACATGTTAAGTACACATCACCTTTCACCCTTTCCCAAGTAAGCCCCAAAGTCAAAAAGTTCTTAAAAAGTCATACTTCTCTTACACATATTGCCACAAAAGTCAAAAAGCTCTTACGCCTATCACTCACCACATCCATCACCCATCAATCTCTCTCTCTTTACAACTCTCTCTCTCTCTCATTTCTCAAGCTTTATTCCAAGTAACCAAAAACTTCCATACGTATGAGCTTTTCCAAGCCTTCCCAAGAAACAAAGGTGGCCCATTTTCCTACCCTTTCATCTCCCATCTCAACCATCCAAACCTCATCTCCTTCATTGGAATCGAAGCTAAGGAGCCAAGGAACCTAAGGGAGCAAGAAGATCAAACAGTGAGTGCTTTGATAGGATAGTTTTCATGTTTTTAAGATGGGCCAAGTGAGGCCAACCAATCAATGGCTTGGATCTCACTTGGGACCCTAAGATGTGGCCGATGGCCCACTTTGATCATCATGATCATTCCATGATGGGGCCATTCTCCATGGACCCAATCATGATGTTTATTTTTCTTGTATACCTAGGGTCATTTAGATAATCTATTTTAGTGGAGAAGGGATCTCCACCATTGGATTTTGATTTAATGGGCCCATGTGTAATGGGACCCACTTGATGTATGATTGGTTGCAAGGGAGGGCACATAATGTCAAGGTCCCTCCATCATGCGTGTCTCACCCTCTATCTCTCTCTCTCTCTCCCTCTCTATTTCATTTTCTTTTATGAGATCATGATATGGTCATGTGGCCCACTTGAATGAACCCCACCATGAGGCATGTATTCTATCCAAACCATCTACAAGTGGGGCCCACTTTGTGTGTGTTGTATCCACACCATCCTCCATGAGGTAGCCCACCTCTAATGCATTTGTTACATGCAACGTCCAGTGTCCAGGGACGCTGGACGTGGTTTAGAAAACACAAATATCAGCTTATTTCCAAGCTTATGTGTGGCCCACTCATGTAGGCCCCACCTTGATTTATGTATTCAATCCACATCGTCCACCTCATTCCCTGGATCATCTTAGGTATTGAGCCGAAGAATGAGGCTGATCTGAGCATCTGGTGGGCCATAGCATAGAAAACTTCGGTAGTTACCATTGAAAAATCACCTGATGTTTCTATACACCAAAAAAATCTCAAACTTTGGACTCATTTCGCCTGTTATGAGCCGTAGAATCCCATGGTTGGAATGGATTTTCTGATTGTGGGCCCTACTTGTGAAAAACCACAGGTAGATTGATTTTTAAAAAATAAAATAAAATGCAATGCATGTGACGAGTGGGCGGCTAGTGACCCACGGCTCCAGCCGTGGACCCCACCATGATGTGTATTTTCCATCCAACCCATTCATTTGGTAGGCCCCATCCTGGGGTAGGCCCCCTCCAAATTTCAGCTCCATCCAAAGCTCGGTTGGCCCACACTGCAGGAAATAGTGGGATTGAACCTCTGCCATTGAAACCCTTTTATAAGCCACAGAAGTTTTGGATCAAGATAAAAAAAAAATTATTATTATTCATCCCAGTCCAGGTGACCTTATCAACGGATTGGATGGCATATCAACATGATGGTGGGCCCCACGTAGAGCCCACAGTGATGTATGTGTTTTATTTCCACCGTCCAGCGGACGGTGGAGCCCACACTGATGTGGGTGTTCTTTTCACACCGTCCACTGCTGTGGATGGTGGAGCCCACCTAGATGTATGTGTTTTATTCACACCGTCCACCATGGACGGTGGAACCCACCATGGTAAATGTGTTTCACCACACTGTCCAGGGCTAGACGGTAGGACCCCATTGATGCATGTGTTCTTTCCATGCCGTCCATTTATATGGGACCCACCATGATGCATGGGTTGCACCCAAGTCCATCCATCCATTTTAAAAGTTTATTTTATATTATGAGTTAAAGAATGAGCCAGATCCATAGTCCAAGTCGACCCCACCTTGGCATGTTATGAGGCCCATCTTGACTTATCTAAGATAGTCTATTGGGGCCCACTTTGATGTGGATGTAAGGCCCATGTTATGTGGCCCATTCGATGTATTTGTAGCCCATGGTTGAGGCCCACTTTGATATATATGTAAGGCCCAATGGGTGTGGCCCATTTTATGCACATAAAGCCCATGTGATTAGGCCCATTTAATGCATTATAAGGCCCACGGGTTATGACCCATTGCAATGTACATAAGGCCATTGGTGCGGCCCATTGATGTGGCCCACTTGATGAACATAAGGTCCATATGATAAGGCCCATTTGATGTATTTAATGCCCAATGGGACGTACCTAAGGTCCATTGCAATATGTGATCCCGACATGGTTTATATAATGATGTTTACGACGGGTTACGCCTTGGGAGCAATGTTGGTTTGACGTCCACATTACAAGTATAATGTTGGTTAAATTTCTGTATTATAACTCTCCCTAGGGCCCATCGTTAGGCCTGTACTTGTTGTGTGTAGGCCGTCTAGGCCATCTGCATTGTAAGGATAGTGCGTTATTTCATAATATGAATAGTATAGTTCCATGATTCATGATCATACTCATCATATGTATGCTTGATCATATCATATGCCTTCAGGCAGATTGTTTAGGGGCTCCCAGATAGGTGGTGTTGCCCTACATGAGCGCACGTTACGTGCAGGATTGCTGCATGACTGGATAGTGTGATTCATGCATTCGCATTGTGTGATATGGTACTATACGCCCTAACGACATCAGGGCCGTAGCCTCCACAGGCATATCATGGTTGGCAGGATTGGATACCAAAAATCTTGTTCTACATGGGGTGCTATAGATATCCCTGGGTGAATGTTCCTAAACCCTTATGGTACAAAGAGGTTGCTCCAATGTCTAAACCGAGTGGGTACAGGAGCGTCGAGTGCCGATTACCAGACGGACGCGCTTTTCACTATGTCGTGGTCGGTTGGAAGGAGGTGCGGCCTTACCCGCCCGTGTGGAGGGGACAAAGCTAGGCTGAGTTTGACCAGCTCGAGGAATGGGCCCACTATCGACGAGTCGAGCCCGATGAGCGGCGATCTGGTTTAGAGTGTACTAGACCCCGGTAATATCCTAGATTTAAAATGTATTAATATGTGGACGTAGATGAGAATGTGTATGCTTGAGTTACATTTCACATCGCATGGCCTTGGTATGGCCGATATCATTCATGTATTGCATCGTATAACCTTAGTACGGCTAATGGTATTCATGAATCCCTCTGCATATTCTGCATTACTCTGATATCGCATGATCATATTACTACCTTGCGCACACGCTTTCACTACCCTCTAATCTTTCTATAAGTTTATGCATGACCATTGCGTGCAGGTGACGTTGGAGCACAGCAGCGCTGAGGCAGGAGCGCTCTGCAGATCATTTTGGAGTTATCATCCACTATCATTGTATTTCCCTTTATGCTCATTGTACTTGTAAAGTTTTTTATCATAGTAGAAATGTAATGGAGTTTTTGGTTATTGTTTGTGGGTTATGCCTTTGGTTATGCTTATTATAAATCAAACTGATGTTAAAAATCCTCCTTGTAGCATCCCAGGATCAGAACCTGACGAATGGGCGCAGGAAGCCGAGAATGGAGTTCTATGAAGGTTTTCGACACCAGATTCGGTGATCGGGAATTTTATGAGCCCAATTTCTGAGTTTGGAGCGTGACACCTATGAGGCCCGTGTCCTAGACCGTACTATTCCGGAGGTTTCCACGTCCTCCTGGTCGAATTTCGGGGACTCGCAATCTGTAATTGGCAGTTGCGCGCAACCTTGAGACGTATCCCATTTGCCAAAGTCGGCTCGACCTGAGACCTGTACCCTTACGAACATGCCGTTGACGCGATTTCAATGCCGCGTCTCACGTGCCGAGGCGATACCCGGGCTAGGAGATGTGGGCCCGCGTTCAGTTCAAGGATAAACGTCGCGTGTTGTAATCCCTAGAAAATATCACATCAATCTTATCAATCCCATCAATCAAAGTACACATCACACTCCATCACTCACCCATCCCCAAGTACAACCACCCCTCCTCTAAAGTCAACTCTCTCTTACACAAGTACACATCACTCACTCACACCCATCACACCCATCTCCTTCTCATCTCTCATTTTTCTCTCATATCTCCCAAGCTCTATGGAAGAAACTCACGTATATGGCTTCCATGGGAGATAGTAGTGTGGCCCACCTTTCTACCACCCGATCCCACCATCCTAAGCCCATCTCATCCATTGAAATCGTCCCTTTGGGACTCTATCATGCATTAGCGGAAGAAGGAAGGAGAGATCTCGAGGTGGGTGAATCTTCATTATTTATGAGTGTTTTTTTTTTGTTCGATTTTATTGATGTTGTTGATTTGAGGGCCCACTTGTGGTGGGACCCATCTTGATGTATGCATTGTATGGAGGGGCCCATAGTGGCGGGGTCCATCCACTACCCAATCTCCCTCTTTTTCCTTCTCTCTTCTTTCCCTATCTTTTGATATGTGTAGCCCACCATGATGCACCCCCACCAAGAAGCATGTATTATATCTATGCCATACATATGGGGCCTACCTTGCTGGACCATCCAGCGGCAGGCTCGCTGCCCTGTCCAGATGAAGAGAAAACACAGGTACCAGCTTGATCCAGTGGTGGGCCACACTGTCATGGACCCACCTTGATGTATTTTCCAAGCAGTCCATCCACGCATGGCCTGGGAATGAGGCAAATGTAATCCTCAGGTGGAGCACACCGTGCTCTATCCAGTTTATGGGACCACCGTGACGGGTGTGTTTTATCCTAGCAGTTCCACTCCACTGGACGTGGACCTCACTTGATGAATGTATCTGATCCACACCAACCATCCAATTTTCTAGCTCATTTCAAGCGTTGAGCCAAAAAAATGAAGCTGAATCGAATCTCTGGTGGGCCATACTGTAGATAATGGTGGTTTGGGTGATGTAAACTATCTGGGCCCGCCGTGATGTTTCTACGTACCAAATATATCAAATATGGGACATGTTAGGCCTGTCACGAGCCCAGGAACCCAACTGGCGGGGTGGATCCTCCTGCTATGGGCCCCACCTATGGAAATCCTCCAAAATAAATAAATAAATAAATAAAAGAAATGAGGAAGGGGGCTCTGGACATTGTTGCTGCCGACGTCCATAAGACGTTGCAGCAAGCAGCCTCCCACTGCATGTGGACCATCCACACCATGCATTTGATGGGTCCCTTCTAGATATTGGATCGTCCCTAAAATCAGTCGTACATAGAACTTAGGTGGCCCACACCATCTTAAAACATGTGAAGACATGTTTAATCTATAAATCAATTGTTGTGAAGGGAATTACTGTGATGTACGTGCCATCCACACATGGGACGTACCTTGATGGAGGTGCTTTATTTACACTATTCCACACGTGTGGACCCTACACCAAACTGATGTATTGACATTAGCAAATTCTGAGGCCCACCATGTTGTATCTATTTCACCTGCACCATCCAGCAAATGATGGTGCTGGATGTATCCAACCACACGTGTGGGATAGGACCCACTTTGATCCACAACGTTCGTCCAGCGTTCAGGGTTTGGACGTTAGGTTCTTCCTGATGTAATATAATATTATATTCTATTATTGTATTACATTATTATATTATGTTATATTAGATGCATTTAGGTGGGCCACACGCACGTGATGACTCCACTGTAATGCATCCAGCATCCAACATCCAGCAATGGACGGCTGGATGCTAAGTGGTCATATTATTATAATATATAATGTTAAGATATAAATAGCAATAATAATTATAATATTTTATTTTATATAGCTTATGGTGGGCCCCATGTGGGACCCACCTGTGCCGTTTGAGGATCATACAGCAGTTATATAGCTATTGTATTGATGTCTGCAGGGTCTGTGGGACCTCCTGCTTAGTGGTTTGCACCCACTCCGACTGTGCATGTGGATGGGACCCACCATACATCCTAACTGTCCATTCATCTGGCGAACTTGTCTTAAGGCTTAAGACTGAAAATAAGACAAATCTAATATCATGTGGACCACCATACATCCTAGCCGCGCATGTATAGGTCTTTATGACCTTATGCACAGACTGGATGAAAGATAAACGCTATAGTGGGTCTCCTTTAAATTTTAATAGTGTGAATCATTATCATCCATTGCCATTGTGGTATGGTCCAGATGATCCTTGGGATATGATTCATTTTGTGATAGTGTTCTAAGATGATCTCTAGCTATAAATGAATAGTGTGGCCGGTTTGGGCCCATTTGACTCAACCCATTTGATTTGGCTCATTTGACTCGACCCATTTGATTCGACCCACTAGTGCGGCCCATTGGTGCAACTCACTTGATGTTTATGAGGCCCATTGGTGAGCCAATTGACGTGGCCCAATGAGATGTATTTTTTCAGCACATGTGTTGTGGCCCAACTGATATATAGGTGACACCATGTATTGCGACCCATTTGATGTATATGAGGTCCATTGGCATGGCCCATTGATGTGGTCCACTTGATTATTTGAGACCCATGTGTAGGGCCCACCTCCCATTTAGCGAGGCCCATTATAGTGCAATTCTGGCCCATATGTCGTGACCCATTGTGATATATTTCTGGCCCATATGTCATGGCCATTGTGATGTGTTTCCAACCCATATGTTGTGGCCCATTGTAAGGTATTTCTGGCCCATATGATGAGTCTTTATGTGATGTATGCGTAACCCATGTGATGTGGCCCTTGGGTGAGGGCCATTGCGATGTATATTAGCCCTTTGTGTGGGGCCATGGGGCCCACTATATGTTTGACTCTATGTGGACCACTGCTTGGGAGCAATGTTGGTTAGATGTCCACATTGATGGGCAATGATGGTTAGATGTCCTCATTGTATCTTTCCTTAGGCCTTGTTAGGCCTATTCTTACCATTTACCAATTTCGATTATCGTGACCAATTACCGATCGTGGCCGATTGCCGATTCTACTTATCATGGTTGATTGACCGATTACCGATCGAGGCCGATTATCGTGACCGATTACCGATCGTGGCCGATTATTGATTGACATGGCCGATTGTCGATTCTGCTTGTCATGGTTGATAGACCGATTATCGATCGAGGCAATTATCGTGACCGATTACCGATCATGGCCGATTGTTGATTGACGTGGCCGATTGCCGATTCTACTTATTGTGGTTGATTGACCGATTACCGATTATCGAGGCCGACTATCGTAACCGATTACCGATCGTGGCCGATTGTCAATTGACGTGGCCGATTGCCGATTCTGTTTATCATGGCCGATTAACCGATTACCGATCGAGGCCGATTATCGTGACCGATTACCGATCTTAGCCGATTATCGATTGACGTGGCCAATTGCCGACTCTGCTTGTCGTGGCCGATTGACCGATTACAGATCGAGGCCGATTATCGTGATCGATTATCGATCGTGGCCGATTGTCTATTGACGTAGCCGATTGCCGATTCTGCTTGTCATGGCCGATTGACCGATTCTGATTATCGAGGCCGATTATCGATCGAGGCCAATTATCATGGCCGATTATCGATTCCGATTGTCGTGGCTGATCGCCGATTCTGATTTTTGAGGCCTAATGTGATGTATATGCGGCCCGTATTTGAGGCCTGTTGTGATGTGTATCCAACCTGTGTTTAAGGCCCAATGTGATGCATTTGAGGGCTAGGCGATGGAACCCATTGTAATGTATGATAGGCCCATGCGAAAGGCTCATCGTGATGTATATTAAACTCTTGAGTGAGGACCATGGTGTTGTATATTTGGCCCTTGTGTGAGGCCATGAGTCCACTATATGTTAGGCTTTATGTGGGCTGTTCCTTGGGGGACAATGTTGGTTAAATGTCCACGTTTTTGATGTCGATTGTCAATACCTATTATTGATACCGATTATAAGTATATGACTGCATAGCATTATGATATATGCCCATTCGCATCATCTGCATATCTATTATGAGATATGATTGACCATTGCATATGTCATAGTGTTGGTTGTTATGAGACTCCTTGATAGGCGGAGCGTATCTCACATGAGCGCATGATATGCGCAGGATTAATGTATGATTGGATTGTATGACTCATGCATCTTGTATTGTGTATTGTGATTACTATATACCCTAGAGACATCAGGGCCGTAGCCTCCAGAGGCATATTGTGGATGGCCAGATGGAACACCAAAAATCTGTTCTACATAGGGTGTTATAGATATCCCTGGGTGAAAGTCTCTAAACCCTCTTAATTCCAGAGGTTGCTCCAAGGTCTAAATCGAGTGGATGCATGAGCGCATGAGGGTCGTACACCATTAGGCCGCGTTTCCCACTGTGTCATGGTCGGTTGGAAGGGGGTGCGGCCTTACCTACCCGAGAGGAGGGGACAATGCTATGCTGAGTCTGATCAGCTCGAGGAATGGGTCCGCTATTGACAAGTCGGGCCCGATATTGGTAGGAAGATAATGAGGTCTCTTCCACTCACCTTGTTGCGCCCGATGGGACGGTAATCTGGTTTGGAGTGTAATAGACCCCAGTGATTTTTCAGAGATAAACTATACTAATATGTGGACTTATTGAGCAGGAGTTGCATACTCACTCATTCATTCATTCAATATCCACTCGGGCTGATGGTGCGTAACTATATGATACGTGTACCTTCGTAATGGTCAGGATTTCGATTGGGGAACGCGACTAACCTGAGATCAGGAGTTTACCACATTGAGTCTGACTATCCAATTTTAGGTATGGGACTTGTTTGGATAAAAGTCTTTTGTGATAGACCCCATAGCCTGCGATACTACATACTATCATCCCGACTTTACACTTCAGCATGGTCATTCCATTCGCACAGTATATTGTATTACATTCATAGCATATGACATTTTGGGTCACTGTGTTTCTACATTTATATGGTCTAGATACGGATGACACTATTCGTGAACTCATCAGGAATTGCATATTGCATCGCATCCTTGGCATCTGATATTTGCCTCTTTATGATTCCTTATTTGCATATCTATTGTATATTATGTACTCTGACATTGATTGATTCATGGACTTGTCCGTATTTTCGCTTACTCTATTATTGTGTGATTTATGACCTTGTCAGTATTTCTACTTATTCCAATAAATGTACGATTTATGGATTACCAGTATTTTCGGTATTGTATGATTATGACATTACGTTGAATAGTTGGCACTTATCTTGTGCACACACTTACACCACCCTCTAAGCTTTCTATAAGCTTATGCACGATAGATGCGTGCAGGTGATGTTAGGTTGTAGCAGTGTTGAGCTTGGAGCGTGCAACGGTCTTTTGGAGCTTGATTTTCAATTTATGTATTTTCCTTTCAGCATTGTACTCAATTGATTATATTAGTGGATATGTGATGATGATGTTGCCTTTGTGAATTGGGTAATCTTGTGGATATGCTTCTTATGAGATAAATGTACGTAAAAAAAAAAAAATCCTCCTTATAGGATCCCAGGATCGGAATCTGACGTATGGACGCTAGGAGCTGAGAATGGGGTACTACGGAGGCTGTCGGCACCAGATTCGGCGATCGGGATTCCTGTAAATTCGATTTCTGGGTTTAGGGCGTGACAACGCCTTTAATTTATAGTTTAAACATTATTTACAATTACTCTCTTTTATTCCAAAATTCAGATTTAGATCTTCTTCTAGTTCTAATTCTAATTCTTTTCAAAATACGTACAAGTTTAGTCCCTGTGGATTCGACCTCATTCTCACGAGTTATTATTACATCACGACCCTACACTTGGGGTTGTGAATAAGTTTTTGGTGCCATTACCGAGGACTACGACTATGTTTTTCTAGAATTAACTGGTATTAGAATTAGGTTAAGATTATGCTTTATTTTTCTGCTATGTTTTTAAGTTAGGATTTTTTTCTAAAATTATTTTTAGAAACTAACATTGTTTTCTGTTTTGTAGGATTCCCAACATATCAACTCTTATTCAGTAATTTTGTTCAAGCCCTCTTTTTTTTTAAGATCTCTTATTTATTTTAGTTTTTCTAGTTTTCTGTTTACATTTAATTATTTAGTTACTTAAGGGTTGTGAGTGTTTCATGCCCAAGTGGGTTGGTGAGAACATTCAATGTCTCTTGAATGAAGGAGGATTAGTCGAAGGGTTACCTATCCATTAAAGGATTAGACACCACTTGAGATCCTCTCAGTTAATTGAAGTGATGGCTGCAAATCAACCTCAACCTCAACCACCAGGTAATGAAGTTCAAGATAAAAATGAAGTACATAATGCACCCCCGCCTCGTATTCTACGCGATTATTTACAACTAGCGGGGGTAAGTACACCTTCTTGCATAGTCTTTCCACTTAATGTAGGAAACGTGGATATCAAAGCTGGAGTGATACAACTCCTTAAGTTTTATGGACTAGATTCTGAAAGTCCATATTTGCACATCAAGGAGTTTGATGAGATAGTCACTACATTACACTTTCCAAATGTGTCTGAGGACACAGTGCAACTTAAATTATTTCCTTTTTCATTGAAAGAGAAGGCCAAGATGTGGATGCACTCTTTAAAGCCAAGATCCATCGGCACGTGGGCCGAGATGTCCCGGGAATTTCTCAAAAAGTTTTCCCTATTTCATAAAACTAACACTTTAAGGAAGGCAATCATGAACTTTGCCCAAAAATAGGAAGAGACCGTCTTCCAATGCTAGGAAAGGTTCAAAGATCTCACAAATTTTTATCCACATAATGGCTACGAAGTATGGTAAACATTAAGCTTTTTCTATAACAGATTAACTTCACCAATGCGCCAGTTCGTAGAGATGATATGTAATGGTGAATTCATGAACAAAGAGGTTGATGATGCATGGGATTACCTTGATCAATTAGCAAAAAACGCACAATCATGGGATACCTCTCCAAGACGCACCACTTTTAAGCCCACTCAATCAAAGAAAATGGGAGGAATTTATGTTCTAAAAGAGGAAGATGATATAAGTACAAGAGTGGCCAATCTCATAAGAAAATTCGAGGCCACGGAACTTAAGAAGGCAGAACCTATCAAATCTGATAAGGCTGCGGAAGTTGTTTATTGTATTTGTGCTTGTAACATACATACAACTGAGAATTGCCCAACAATTCCTACTTTTCAAGAGATATTTAATGAGCAATTGAATGCCATGAACAACTACCAAAGACCTTTCAGAGGACCCACCTCAAATACATAGAATTCTAGCTAGAGAAACCATCCAAATTTCAGTTTGAGGAATCGACAAACAGCTAACCCATAAGAGGCCCTTACCCAATTTTTAAATCAGAGGCCTCAAGAGGATACTGTTCAAAAATTCATGTAAAACGAAGAGTTATTCAACCAGAATACAATACAAGCATTCTTGGATATCAAAACAACAATGGGAATGTTTGCATCATCCAATGAAATGATTGAGTCACACTTAGCGAGTGTGGAGAAAGGGATGCTTCCGACCCAACCTCTCCCCAATCCAAAGCCACAATGTGAAATCAGTAATTCAAGCTCTTCAAATCAAATGGAGTAAGCCAATCTATCACTACTCTTAGAAGTGAAAAGACAATTTGATAAATTTATTCTAGTAAGGGATGAAAAGCCTAAGGACCCCAAAGAAGATAAGAATGATAGACCTAGCGTTACTCCATATGAGTTAGAACCGGAATCTCAAAGTAAGTCGATTGCGTCATTCCCTCAATGGTTGATTACACCAAAACCTCTATCTATTTCTCAGGATATTCTAAAGGTGCTTAAACAAGTGAAGGTCAACATCCCTCTACTAGATGTCATTAAACAAATTCCTTCATATGCCAAATTTTTAAAAGATTAATACACTACCAAAAGACGACAAAATATACAAAAGAAAATCTTTTTGATAGAAAAAGTGAATGTCATCCTCAAGCTAAATGTGCTACAAAAATACAAAGATCCCATTAGCTCGACCATCACTTGTGTAATTGGGAACTATCGGATTGAGCATGCACTTCTTGACATGGGGGTGAATGTGAACTTGATCCCTTACTCTGTTTATGAACAATTGGGTTTAGGTGAATTAAAACTCACCCCGACCACATTACAACTTACTAATTGCTCAGTTCATGTATTGAGAGGGATGATTAAGGATGTGTTGGTCCAAGTTGATATATTCTACTATCTAGTAGATTTTATTATCCTGGATACTTAACCCATCATAGATGTGAGCACTCAAATTCCCATCATTCTTGGTTGCCCATTCTTTACTACATCAAATGCAATCATTAATTGTAGGAATGGAATTATGAATTTATCTTTTGGAAATATGAAATTGGAGCTCAATATCTTTTTCAACATGAGCAAAAAGTCAGAGGATGTTGATGATATCCACGACATTAACTTGATAGATTCTTTCGTGGAAGATAGAGCAATCCTGACTCTATACTCTGGCAACTTTAAAAACATGCTTGGCCCACTCCCCTAATTTGGATGATGACACTATTAGGGAGATGGATATCATGCTTGATTCTACACCGGTACTTGAAGTTAACCGGTGGAGGCCACAATTTAAAGAATTATCCCAAACTAATGTAGTGCCTCTACCGTCTAGCCTCAAAGCATCAAAGCTTGACCTAAAAATTTACCCTTTGATCTTAAATATGTATATTTAGATCAATATGTGACATACCTGGTGGTGATTTCTTCCTACCTTGAACAAGAACAGGAGAATATGCTTATCTCTACTCTCATTGAGTATAAAAGAGCCCTTAGATGGTCGATTGTGGACCTCAAAGAAATTGACCCTTTAATTTGTACTCATCACATTCATCTTGAGGATAATACGAAGAGCTCCCGACAACTACAACGCCGATTAAATCCAAACATGAAGGAAGTGGTTAAGGCCGAGGTACTTAAGTTGTTGGATGTGGGTATGTAACAACTCATATATGAAATTCCTAAACTTTAACTTACCATGTAGAACAACACTACCAACCTTTACAATAAGTAAATCAAATCAATCGGCCCATCTAAATCGTAAATCCATCCGATCTTGAACCAGAGACAAATAGTAAACATATTAGCACTAACGAACGGTCCAGATCATACTGATCGTGGTGTGGGTCCCACTTTTAACGTCGTGCACGAGCACGATATCATGCATTCTCGCAATGCATGGGACCATTGCTTGGTCAAAATCGAGGCTGACCCGATAAAAGCTAGAAAAAGCAAGAAATTCTTCTTGCTTTCCCGCGTTCGGTATTTCAAACGAATCAACTTCGTTCATCGATCTGTAACGGCCCACCTCCAGTTGCCATCTCTATGATCAGGATCGTCCATCGGGATCGAGGGTGGCCCACCGACCGTAACCATGTCTGAATTATACGTAGTATTACCCGCGCACGTACACAATCGTCCACCTTGATCAGTAATGTAAATGCTCTCGCTACGTGCTGAAATCCACGTCACCCAGAACCACATCAGCGGCACCTCGCTGGCAAGTCCATTTGCTCAAGATACTCGAAGCTCTCCCACGCATTACACCATAGTCCTCGTCACACCTACAGTTTCCAAAATAAGCTACCTATCCGACAAAAGGAGGAAGGAATAAACGTCATTTTTAGCAAAATCCGATCTTAGCCACTCCTCAACTTCTAAAAGGATCACTCGAGCGATCCTGGACGTCGGCCTTAGGGCTCTTTGAAAATCCCATAGCTAGCCGAGAAATCAAGGAGAGTCTGAGAAGATAATAGATTGGCGCAAACCGCCTCCATGCAGCTAATCGTGCTTGATCCTCAGCCCTTTGTCATTGTACAGTGGATCCCACAAGTATCCCATGGATCATCTGGACCATCCTAATGGCCCTGATCATTGAATCAACCGGACGTTGCAAAACCGCCATGTCCAATGGGTCATCTTCCTCAATCTGACTGTTAGTAGCACATTCCAAAAGGTGAGTCCTTCCTTTAATCCAAAACATTCATCGTGTGACCCACCCCATCTAATGTCCATCAGGGACGATTATATAGACCCATGCACACGATCCGACAATTACAAGGACCTGATGATGGGTTTTCTCGACATCAAACAGATGTTAATCTCTATAATTAGCGGTAGAAATATCTAGAAGTAGAAAGGCTATAAGTACCTAGATCTTACGGAACTTTTAAGAAAGAGAGAGAGAGAGAGTAAGAGAACGAGCAGCTGGAGTGAATTGCAGGCCTCTGTAGCAACTCGGCTCAGCCAAAGCGAGTCAGGGGCAGGTCCGACTCATCTTCTTGGAGAGAGAGAGAGAGTAGGAAGGAGAGAGAGATAAAGAAAGGAGGAGGGAGAGAGCTAGCTGCTGGAACAAGTTTCCAGCTGCTGTTACCACTCGACTCAGCCTCTCTAAACGAGCGAGTTAGCATCATGTCTGACCCGTTTGTTTGCTGAGGAGAAGATAAAGATAGATAGAGAGAGAGAGTGAGTGTAGAGGAGGAGAGAGTGCAGGTCTGAGGCAGAGTGCTATTGGCGCAAACCCGACTCGGTCCGCACCAACTGAGTCAGCTCCATGCCGATCACTGCTTCTTCCTGGTCCCGCTTCCATCCGACGACCCTTGTGCAGACTTATAGACCAGGAGATCGGGACCATGTCAGATCAACTCAAATCACCCCGATCCGATCAACTCACCTGAGTTTTTTTGAAGACTCTGGAAAAGTGAAGTTCACAAACCAAGTCCCATTCGTGAGCTCAATTCGGTCAGACTCGTCATGAGTCACACCCCAACTTCCTTCACCATCAGTGCATTTATCATCGATAGACCCATTTCTTTTTAAATTAATTCCATCAATTTGTGGTTATATGGCACTCAACTCATTCACGAGTTATCTCGGCAAATACCCAACCGAGTCAAGCACGTGTCATCTTTAAGAAACCACGTTTGAAACTGGCCAATAAGGCCCTTGGAGATATCACTAATCCCCTAAATTAATTAACCTAGGGACCGAATGCAAATGATCCCAACCATCCCCTCATTTCTATGTTCGGTGCCTAGACCGAGTTAACTCAATGATAATGCATCGAAATGATGCATCCAGGAGTACATCTAACTGGCTGCACGAAGATGTAATCACACCTCATCCTAACTCCTCCAACGGCCAAGAGCAATCACCACTCAGGTATAGAATCAACACCTGCTCCCTAATTTCAAATCTCTCTCAACTCAGTTACAAGTTGACCCACTCAATCCCTTACATACGTTGAATCTAATCCAATCTTAGCTGGACATTAAGGACTCTTGCTGGAAACCCGAAGTATCACTATAGATCTGACCCGGTAGCCGACTATCAGAACAAGTAGTTTTCCCCAAATTTGAAACTCTCAACTAGTTGTGGGTTGAAGAAGTCCAACCGAGTCAACTCAGCCGTGACTCATTGGAACCTTTTGATGCCTCCTACAGGTGCTGTCTGCAACTGATATCCTTGAAAGATACTTTCCTTCAATCAATTTCAAATCAAGTAAGTGAAAGCAACCTCAAAACAACCATAATCGATGCATGAACTAGAATTGAAATTGATTCTTAATTCAATGATTTAGGAACTCATAAGCTCATTTGGAGAAAATTCAAATCAAGAGAGACATTCATTTAAAGTGAGGGATATCCCACATGGCTTTCTCATTTCATTAAATTCTACGATAGCACTAAGCCTAAAAGCGTAGAGATATTATAATTGTGTAAATGTTGATTTTACTCCCTTTAATCTTGAATTGATATCGCTATTCATGTGAGAATGTTTATACCTTATTACCCTAATTCATCTTATAGAAGTTTGTATCATACTCTTTATGCCACATTGGGAATTGCCTAGTTTATGTACACATCGGCTAATTGTATTAAGAAGTAGGGAACCTTGTTTCCATTCAAATGGTAAATTGCTTCATAACTCATTATATATGCTAGACTCATTCTAACTTGAATCTAAGATTCATGAAATCTTAGAATAGTAAACTATTTCTTTTATTCCTATTTGGTTATGTTGAACATGAGTTAATACACAAAATTTTCATTTACCCAAGTCCTTTATTTATTAATTATTTGATTATGATTTAGTCTTGCATTCTTTAAGATTATTCTAGTAACTGCTCAATTTTGGGCATAGTTCTGCTAGTAATGACAAGAGTCATGATGCTTTAACTCATTCTCAAGTTGTCCAATGAAGACTAAGTGTGGAATGTCACCTTTTGTGAGATGTAGAACGAACTTGTCTCTAATTTAATTATATTTGATATGTCACATTTATGGGCCCTCATTTAGACCTAGAGAAAGAAAAAAAAAAAAAAAAAAAAAAGGACTTATGTTGAGCTCATGCTTGGATGTTTGATATTTTATTAAAAGACCGCAATCTTTGATAATGTCTATGAGAGAAATCTTGTTAATCATATGAAGCATACATGAGTATCATGGTGCATGACATCCACGCATGACATAAGAGCTTTTTCGAGTGTTTAATGTAAGCCACACTCTGGTCAATTTACTAAAAGTTTCTATCACTTCAGTTAACTCACAGAACATGTGCATTTATGCCCCAGCAGAAGTAAAGATAGGAGAAGAGACCAAGGACAATGTGAATTGCGATAAGTTGACAACGCAAGATCTCAAAAGATATAGTCCGACAAGGAAGAAAATAATGAAAAGTATGGGTTTTGATTATGAAGAACCCACCAGTCTAAATCATGATAAAGGAATTAAGATTCCTATTAGGGTCGGTCAAGAAAAGTGAGGAAACTTTCAAGGATTGGGGGTAGAATCATCAGTGAACATGATTATGATCGAACAGTTATTAGAGGAAGATCCTAAAATAGTCAAGCATCCTGAAATGGCCCCAAAGCAGATGGAGGATGGGGGGCAGCCAACGATAAATTATTTACGAGAAGTAAACTTAAGTATAGACGAAGTGCCAAGAAACAGATTCATCAGCACCGGTCATTATGAGCAAGAGGCTGAGAAATACGTTGAACTTCTCAAAGAAAATAAAGATGTCTTCGCTTGGACGTATGCAAAGATGCCAAGTTTAGAGCTTTCAGTAGCAATGCACTGGTTAAATATTTCTAAGGAGAAAAGGCCGATTAAACGGGCACAAAGGTGATTTTACCCGGACTTGGTTCCCCTTGTTAGAAGAAGAAGTGAACAAGCTGATAAAAGTTAGATTTATCAGGGAGGTCAAGTATCCTAAGTGGATATCAAACATTGTCCTATTGAGAAAGAAAAACAGACAAGTCAGGGTAAAAACAGACAAGTCAGGGTGTATGTTGACTTCAAGGATCTGAATGAAGCCTTTCTGAAAGATGATTTTCCTCTCCCAATAACTGAATTACTGATTGACAATACGACTCAGTATGCTATCATGTCTTTCTTAGACGACTATGCAGGTTATAATCAAATTAGAATGGCGCCTGAAGATGAAGAAGAAACAACATTTAGAACTTCACTGGGGATTTATTATTATAAAGTCATGCCATTAAGTCTAAAAAATGCCGGGGCGACGTATCAGAGGATAATGTAGAATATCTTCCAAGATATGATGTACAAATGTGTTAAGTGTTATGTTGATGACTTGGTGGTCAGGTTAGATAATCATCAGGAGCATCGTAAACATTTGGCATCGGTCTTCCGTCAACTCAGAAAGAAACAGCTGAAAATGAATCCAGTTAAATGTGCATTTGGGGTGTCTTTAAGTAAATTCCTCAGTTTTATTATCCGGCATAGGGGCATTGAGATCAATCCAAGGAAAGTTAAAGCCATTCAAAATATGCCACCACCAAAGACAATGAAAGAATTAAAAAGTTTGCAAGGAAAGCTGGCGTACATTCATCGTTTCATTTCAAATCTAGCAGGGAGATGTCAGCCGCATTCTCATTTGATGAAGAAAGGCACAGAGTTTGTATGGGACCAAGTTGTCAGAATGTGTTCAATTCGATAAAAGAATTGTTAAAACAGCCGCCAGTATTGACAGCTCCAATAAAAGGGAAGCCGCTTATTTTGTACATATCTGCAACCGAAAATTCTTTAGGAGCTTTATTGGCATAGGTGAATGAATCTGGGAAAGACACCACTCTTTATTATTTAAGTAGAACTCTGATGGGCACGAAATGCAACTACTCTCCAATCGAGAAAGAATGTCTGGCGCTAATATTCACGGTGTAGAATTGAGACATTATTATCTCTCTGATGACATAACTTTGATCTCGAGAGCAGATCCGAAAAAGTTTTTAATGACAAGACCAATGCTATCTGGAAGATTAGCCAAATGGATGTTATTACTTTCGGAATATACTATTACATATGAGCCGGTAAAAGTGGTAAAGGGACAAGCAGTGGTGGATTTCCTGGTAGCACACCCCGTAGCAGAGTACGAGACCATTAGTGATGATTTCCCTAATGAACAGGTTATGTTGGCAGAGTCGCGAAAGCCCATAGCAGATGTATTTTGATGGTGCTTCTAGAACATCAAGGGCAGGAGTCGGGGTGATATTCATTACTCCTCAAGGTGACTTGTTACCTTATTCCTTCACGTTAGGAACTACATGTACAAACAACGAAACCAAATACAAAGTTCTCATCATTGAAATGGAAATTTCTCAAGAAATGAAGATAAAAACACTGTATATCTTTAGGGATTCTAAATTGATCACAAATCAATTAACGACTGAATTCAAGATAACAAAACAAGAGTTCTTGCCATACTGCCGAAAAGCACAGTAATTATTGGAGCAGTTTTGCTATGTTGAAATCAAGCATGTACCGCAGTCTGAAAATGCAAAAATAAATGCTTTGGCTAGCATGGTAGTGGCTCTGTCCTGCACGAATCGAAGTCCTCTCCAGGTGACTATAGAAGAAAGAAGATTTTTACCATCTTCAGAAGTTATCGATGAAATTGTTGAAATACTTCTTATATCGTGTTTGGAGGTAACGACAGATGATTGGCGTCAGCCTTTCATATATTACCTCAAATATGATATCTTATCAAAAGATCCAGCACTGAGACAACAAATCAAGTAAAGATCGAGCAGATTCATCATATGTAGCGACGTACTGTATAGAAAATCTTACAATGGGATGCTACTACGCTACCTAGATGAACAAGAAGTAGGCTAGATGTTGCAAGAGGCGCACTCTAGAGAATGTGGGGCACATCAAGCTGGCCGGAATTGATTTCATCGAATACATCAAATGGGGTATTATTGGCCTACCATGTTCAAAGACAATAGATTATGCGAAGCGATGTCACGAATGTCAGATTCACGAAGATGTTATATACATTTCGCCAGAAGACCTGCATCAATCAGTCACCTCTTGGCCTATCTCTGCCTGGGGACTTGACATTATTGGTCCTATAAATCCACCTTCGTCCAAAGGAAAACAGTATATTTTAGTAGCAACAGATAACTTCTCCAAATAGATAGTAGCAATTATATTGTGCAGTGTCGAAGAGAAAGATGTGGTCAATTTCATCCGACACACAATAATATACAGCCATGGTATTCCAAAGAAAATTTTCACAGATAATGGCACTCCTTTCAAAAACAGAGGCATGGAAAATCTATGTTAGAAATTCAACATTCACCATTCATTTTCAAAACCTTACTATCCACCGGTCAATGGATTAGTAGAGGCGTTTAATAAAATAATAGTCAAAATACTGATGAAAACGGTGATAGGAAACAAGCGTGATTGGGATGAAAGGTTGTAAGAAGCATTGTGATCATATAGAACTACCCACAGGACAGCAACAAGAGTAATACTGTATTCACTGATTTATGGTGTAGAAGTGGTGATCCTGATTGAAATACAAGTAGCGTCACTTAGAGTGGCAGTACATTAGTCAATTACAAATGATGAAAATACAAAAATAAGGCTAAAAGAGTTAGATTTGCTTGATGAGAAATGCCCAGCAGCACAGCAGCGGTTGCAGTCATGTCAGGAAAGAATATCGGCCGCCTTTGATAAACGAGTCAAATATCTCTCTTTCAAAAAAGCAGATATAGTGTTGATGTTAAAAAGACCAATAGTAGTCAACCACAGAATAGGGGGAAAATTTGAGCTCAAATGGGACGTGTAACATCCTAAAAATTGGGGGTCGAGCATAAGCTCTACTCCCGAGTTCCAACGCATCACTTATACAACATAAATAAGGATGATTGAATGTTGTTCATATTAGGGCATTAAACATGAGTGGGATTATACCAAAACAGCATATCATACTCCAAAGACAGTTAAATAAGCAAGCGGAAGACTGTGATAGATATATAAAATATATGAACTGTTGTAAGTCTCCAGAGTGTGAACATGTTACCAGGTTCAATATATACATGTATACCCCAAAAATGAACAAAAAGAATATACATGAGTACTCCAAAAGTGTAAAATGACAAGTGTCATGGCGTCTAATCGACATCCTTATAATTTCGTCGATCAGAACACAGTCTACATAGACCTGCCTGATAACCGCCTATGGGAGAAATCCTCATCATCATACAAGTCCGGCTCCGCTTCACAAGCAGCGCCATCATCTAAAACTAAAACACGGACTGGTTGGTGTGTACAACATTGTCCCGTAACGTGGGATTGAGTGATCAACTCAGTAGAATCATAGAGCAAAGGTTAACATGTTATCAATTCAGTCAAGCAGTAATGATAAAGTAAGCAAACCAAACATTCCTAAATACTGTGATTAATGCAAGGATGAGATGCAATAATGATGCATGCCCTCGCCTACATACTTCCTCATGCGACCCATCTTACGTTCACGGCATGCTTTCGTCCCTCAGTGCTCCACATCTTCCAGGCACATGCAGTGCGATATGAACATGATTACCGAGTTGTTATTAGTCCTTTTCATACAGCAGGATTGAGAAGCTAAGGTACTTTCCCTATATCATTTCCTAACAATGATCCAGTCTTGGGTCGTCAGTCCTAGCATATCTCATACGAAGTGCAGTTCTAGGTCGCTGCAAGGGCTGTCAGGGCTGTTACACGCACTCGTTACACCACTCCCCCATCACCTTATCAATACAGGCCTAGTTCGTACTCTTGTTGCTACGGAAGGGTCTTCGCCTCCACGTAGACTAAGAGTACGCTTGAGGTCACTACAAAGGGCTGTTAGGGTTGTTACACGCACTCGTTGCACCACTCCACCATCACCTTATCAGTGTAGGCCGACAGCTCGAATACAATGTCCCATACCACTGTATTCGGCTCACGATTCTGGTTGCTCACTGGTCACTATGGGTGGGCTCGTCACCCCAGCATAGGCCGAAAGCTCGACCACGGTGTCCCATACCACCATGTCCGGCTCATGAGTCTTAACGGATCGAGGTACCATGGTTAACGGGATTTTCACTAGTAAGTTTAGTACTTTAGAGTCAAGTAGTAGCATCCATATATGGTTAACATACATCGGATCAATCGGGTTACTTGACGAGTCCGACTAGCACGAGCGCACGTCGAAACGATCGACATGAAATGCACAAGCACTTCGTGTGGCCTAACCACTGCCGACAACTCTAGTACAACTCGGGTTCATCATACACATCCTTCGCGGTGAAATAAATCTCAGCCACAAATTCCAAACTTGTTACTGATTGCCTGGACCATAACATAGCCCCAAACACATTCCATTTTCACGAGTAATCATATGAAAAAGTTAAAGCAGTAATGAACATATTTCAAACTATACAATCACAGGTCCGATATTGTCCGCTTTAGGGCTATCAGGGCTATTGCACGGAATCGTTACACCACTCCCCCATCACCCTACACGGCTTTATTTCTACATTTTATGGAATACAACTTAAATATGAAATCATACATATGCATTACATAGATAAACAGACACTATAATATATGGTACATGGAGGAAAGCATACACATAGTTAAAGGAGTTGAGAATCATATCTCAACACTGTGATACATTATAATTTACTAACTACTTACTCATTCAGATATTTCAACAAACACTTTAGACTACATACATCAACATACATGATGTATGTTGATCACACAGGTATTAGGCCAAATCCTTTCACTAGGGAGTTACCCCATTTGTAACTCGTGTGCACCCACGACGGATAGTCATGGCAAGCATGAATCCAGGTTTCATATTCATTTGGACATTTCTACAAACACTTGGGCTACACACTTTATCACAATATACGTATATTTACCGTGACGTGATTTAGGGCAAGTCCTTTCGCTAAGGAGTTGTCACACATGTAACAAGCATATATTCACGGTAATTAATCATGTTAAGCACAAATCCAAATTCCATACATATTCAAACATTTCAACATGTACATAGAATATACTATCTTACACATAGTTCACATATAACTGTAAAGTGAAACGGACAACGCATTTTGCATGTGAAATAGTACCCATGTCAGTTATAAATCATTAACCGACATTGAAAGCATTGAAAACCATAACCTATACAGTTATAATCCGCACCTTACGCCAATAAACGTGCAACAAATTTGTTTTAGACACTTGATCTTTGTCAACGGTGGATTGGCAACCTATAGCATGAATTAGGTTAGCTATTTCATAACTTACACTACATAAAACCCTACAACAGATTAGGGTTAGGTTTTCTTACCTAAGAACGACGCTGGAATCACCAGAAATGCGATCAGAGAGTGATGGTTAAGCACGTACAATGGCAGGATAGAGTAACAGGAAACCTCTCCCACTTCTCTCACACTTTATCTCTCTTTTCTCTCTTCTCTCTCCTAGGTTTTCTCAAATTCGTATGGAGGAAATGAGAGAGGGTTTAAGGTCCTTATATAGGCCCAGAACTCACTAATTTAGACTCAAGGCCATGGTATACGTAGGTTATAACCAAATCAGCCTCATTCCGATCCAACAGAGCATTTTTGGAGGTCCTGTTACTATATGCAACTGGACTTAAGCTCATAGATGCTGGATCTTGATCAACTTAAGTTTTCAGTTCGATCGGATTTTCAAATTGACTGTGACGGACCAGTTTCAGTTCAGCGGTCACCGAAACTCGATCAGGATCACAAGTGCAATGACATGTATGGGCCACCTATCCTGATCCGAGGATGAATTTGGGTTGAAATCTAACGGTCAGAATACTTAGAAACATCGCGCAAGTGACACGTTCCAGATTACTTAAAATTATATTTAATTTCTTAAAAATCTTCATTTTCTCACTCTCTTCACTCCGGACTCAAGGAAATGGTCTCAGGACATCGTTTGGCTTTGATTTTCGAGGAGATAGTCAAGTCCAACTAGGTGGTCATACTGGTCTAAGTTCATCGCAATTAGACTTTTGACGTGCAGTCTAGATCCAATACGGAGTTTCAAAGTGCTCCTGAGAGCAAACGGGAATAGATATTGTCCCTAAGTTTTAGGGTAACCTAGCGTCAATGTTTCTACAAGTTTTGGGTCTTGCAGATCATATTTAAAGTGGTTAGTGCTTATTTCATAGGCAATCTAGTGTAGCGCTAGTTAATTCATGTTAAATTTTTAAAGAATTTCGTTCTAAATGATTTCTTTGGCTTTGGAATTAAGCTTTAAGAGTGATATGGTTGACCCATTGCCTAAGGACGTCTAACTCCAGGTAGGTAAAAAATTTTGGGTGTTATAATCTACCCCCCTTAAAATAAAATTTCATCCCCGAAATTACCTAAGGGTAATAAGGAAAGATTAATTATTTTTTTTGCTTAAGTTTTTTTGATTTCAAGTTTCTATACATGGTAGGGTGTGTACGATCTATATTAGTCTGGTTCCTTTTGGTCTACCCCCCTTAAAAACTTACTTCTTTATCCATTTCTTACACCCTGATGGTTTGCTACAGTTTATTTCTTTACCTATTTGGAGTCTTGACGATAATTCCCAACTATATAGAGTAAGATATTCATTTCCAATGGTCGACCAATACGGAGAGACGGTTGTAGTGGGCTTAATCCCGATGCATTGATTATCTACCTGGCCAGGGTAGAAGGCTCAATGTATCCCTTCCTAACCCTGGTGGATCCGGGTCTTCTGCTCGGCTAAGCAGTGAGTCCATTGGTAGTCATCCAGAATTAAGAATTGGGTCAAGCCACGAATGTTTCGCAATTGTATATTTCAGTAACTCCGTAGTCCGATCACTCTAAAAGCTTAGGGAATGTCCATCATGAAATTGTTCAAATTTTCTATGTATAAGGTTATCCTTTGGATCTTAGTCTAAGAGAGTCCTCATTTTAACCTTTGTCCGAGGTAGGGGCTTACAAATATCTTACAAGATCGCCCTAAAAGGTTTCTAATCGCATCATGTGCTAAGACTTCTATTAGGTTCGTACGTAAAGAGCGGATTTGTGGATGCACTAACCTCGGCTATTGTACTTTAACTCATACCTATTGCTACGAATTGGTTTAACACTTGAACCCTAATTGTTGTTATTCCAGTACTTCATTGTTGACATTCTAAGGAAGATTCAGGACCTATCCTTACGCACAACCTAGATCAACTTCCTTCGATCCTGGGCCAGTGGGGTAAGGGTCCACCACGCTTTCGCTGCACCACTCTGATCAAGTGGATGTATAAACCAAACTAACTAGAGTGGGACCATAACGTTCTACCCCCCTTAAAATAATTCTACTCTTCAGACTCAAGACTCTATGTCTCGATCCGTATGTCAGAACAAGGGTAATGTAGGATCTATTCTTGACATGAAATGAGATACGATCTCCCCATACATTGGTCTCCCTCCCATCGATGATGTGTGCTATGGCATTGGTACCTATGGTTATAGAAAGGAACTAGCAAGTGTTGTGATTGATTTCAGGGATGGGTGTGAGTTTATGGCAAGACGACTAATTCTACCAGGAGTGACAATTCAATTCGAACTGCGAACACTCTGCTTATATATAGCTCCTCCACCCCGTGTTCCCGATTATAACAAGTCCTTGAGAAGGCCATTTTAGTGGGTGCTGGACCTAACATTCAATCCGAGGGATATATCAGTTTTCTCTGAGCGTGAATAACTTCTAATGAAAATAACTTCCCTAAGAGTCAGGTCTCACTCTAACGAAGCCTATAAGTATTAGGGGATTCAACGAAGAAGTGAGGTCTCACTCCAACCTCATTAAGCCTACTAATTCAGTGTATCTTTCAATCATCTTAACATAATCAGTCTCTTACATTACTTAGTAGAACCAATAGGTTAGTCTTAATTTAGGAGTAGTGGTAATCTAATAGTTGTAGCCCAAGGTCTATGCTCATACACTATATGATCTCATACAAGAAATTGCTTCATCGCTTAGGGTCAAAGTTGTCTAATTAAAATTAAGTTTCTTGAACTTGAATTTAACTACGCTCGAGCACTCCACGTATGCTCATACCCGCTGAGAAGGTCCTATGGTTCACGTTAATAATTTATTAGATTCTTATACTGTCAGGTCTTTCGAAATCTAGGAGCACCACTCTAGGTCCAAAACTCCAAGGGCCCATGTGGCCAGTGGTCTCAAGTTGTGTTAAATGGGACTGCTTTCCTACTCCCACCTCAGAATTGGGAGTGGCATGTTTGGTAGGTGGGTGGGTTGAAATTCAAATCAATTTCATAGGCTTTGGAAAATGGATCTTGTGTTGGAGAGTGTGAAATGGGATTTTCAAATCCCATGATGATAAATTCCTAAGTGTAAGTTGAAAGAAAGCCCGAAATTACGTTTAATTGCATACACCAAACATGGTGTTGGAAATCATTTATTGTTACTTTTACAATTCCATCCATTATAAAACCATTTAAGATGGATTGTTAAGTTATGAAGTAGTGAGTCACAAGAGGGGGTTCGTGAGCTCAAGGCAAGGAAAAGAAGGAGATGGGAGATGCATATACCTGTAGAGGGCAGTTGGGAGAATAAAATGTCAAAATAAAAAATTTATTTTCTAAGAAGAACAAGGTGGGATATGAAGTTCCCACACCTTTGAGGCACAAAATGGAGATTTGAGAGCTCAAATGATAGAGGATGGAGAGTGTAGACAGCAGTGGGGATGGGTTTTGAATGGGTAGGGACAGTGGTGCACGAAAATGAAAGAGGAAATGATTGGAGGGGTGGTTTTTGCCAAAAAAATCAGATGTTTGGGAGAGAAAGGAGAGCTTGGGGGTCACTTTGTGAAGGAGGGGCGACTTTCAGGGGGTTTTTATCAAAAAATCGTACACCAGGGGGCCACCCTAGCCCCCAAACATGATCGGCCTGAAGGCCCGACCCGTCCTGGCCCATTGACCGGTGAGATCCTCCTCCTCCCTTAGGTCCAAAATGATGTGGGTTGCCCCCTGGGTCCCCCTAAAACTGCCCCGATTGGGCCCTACCTCCGTTTTGAGTCTATTCGAGCCATTTCGAATACTATCTGATGTACATTCGCATTTAGTGATTTCTGAAGGATGGGGTAGGATTTTTTACGATCTAGACCCATCAATAGATGGTCTAGGAGTGATCCGGGGTCATCTCATATGATCACGGATACGTACGGACTCGATCTCGGCGATCGATTTCAGTGAACTTCACAAATTGGCGAAATTGGGAATCCTATTGCCGTCTCTAAATTTCATCGCCCCCTTCCTAAATCAGAGTGTGTCAGAGTGTGTCATGTTACCATAACTCAAGTCCGGTTTAATTCAAATCATGCTCTAATACCATCTGTAACACCCTGAAAATTGGGGGACGACAATAAGCTCCACTCCCGAGTTCCAACGTGCAACATAAGTAAGGATGATTGAATGTTGTTCATATTAGGGTATTAAACATGAGTGGGATTATACCAAAATAGCATATCATACTCCAGAGACAGTTAAATAAGTAAGCGGAAGACTGTGATAGATATATAAAATATATGAACTGTTGTAAATCTCCAGAGTGTGAACATGTTACCAGGTTCAATATATATACATGTATACCCCAAAAAATGAACAAAAAGAATATACATGAGTGCTCCAAAAGTACAAAATGACAAGTGTCATGGCGTCTAATCAACATCCCTGTAATCTCGTCGATTAGAACATGGAATACATAGACCCGCCTGATAACCGCCTATAAGAGAAATTCTCATCATCATACAAGTTCAGCTCCACTTCACAAGCAGCGCCATCATATAAAACTAAAACAGAGACTGGTTGGTTTGTACAATACCATCCCGTAACGTGGGAGTGAGTGATCAACTCAGTGGAATCATAGAGCAAAGGTTAACATGTTATCAATTCAGTCAAGCAGTAATGATAAAGCAAGCAAACCAAACATTCTTAAATACTGTGATTAATGTAAGGATGAGATGTTATAATGATGCATGCCCTCACCTACATACTCCCTCATGCGACACCATCTTACGTTCACGGCATGCTTTTGTCCCTCAGTGCTCCACATCTTTCAGGCACATGCAGTGCGATATGACCATGATTACCGAGTTGTTATTAGTCCTTTTCGTACAGCAGGATTGGGAAGCTAAGGTACCTCCCCTATATCAATTCCTAACAATGATCCAGTCATGGGTCGTCAGTCCTAGCATATCTCATACGAAGTGCGGTTTTAGGTCGCTGCAAGGGCTATCAGGGCTATTACACGCACTCGTTACACCACTCCCCCATCACCTTATCAATACAGGCCTAGTTTGTACTCTTGTTGCTACGAAAGGGTCTTCACCTCCACGTAGACTCAGAGTACACTCGAGGTCACTACAAAGGGCTGATAGGGCTGTTACACGCACTCGTTACACCACTCCCCCATCACCTTATCAGTGTAAGCCGACAGCTCGAATACAGTGTCTCATATCACCGTATTTAGCTCACGAGTCTGGTTGCTCAGTGGTCACTACGGGTGGGCTCGTCCCCGCAACATAGGCCGACAGCTCGACCATGGTGTCCCATACCACCATGCCCAGCTCATGAGTCTTAGCGGATCGAGGTACCATGGTTAACGGGATTTCCACTGGTAAGTTTAGTACTTTAAAGTCAAGCAGTAACGTCCATACATGGTTAACATACATCGAGTCAATTGGGTTACTAGACGAGTTCGACTAGCACGAGCGCACGTCTAAACGATCGACATGAAGTGCACAAGCACTTCGTGTGGCCTAACCACTGCCGACAACTCCAGTACGACTCGGATTCGTCATACACATCCTTCGTGGTGAAATAAATCTCAGCCACGAATTCCAAACTTGTTACTGATTGCCTGGACCATAACATAGCCCCAAACACATTCCATTTTCACGAGTAATTATATGAAAAAGTTAAAGCAGTAATGAACATATTTCAAACTATACAATCACAGGTCCGATATTGTCCGCTTTAGGCCTGTAAGGGCTGTTGCACGGAATCGTTACACCACTCCCCCATCACCCTACACGGCTTTATTTCTATACTTTATGGAATACAACTTAAACATGGAATCATACATATGCATTACATAGATAAACAGACACTATAATATATGGTACATGGAGGAAAGCATACACATAGTTAAAGGAGTTGAGAATCATATCTCAACACCCTGATACATTACAATTTACTAACTACTTACTCATTCAGACATTTCAACAAACACTTTAGACTACATACATTAACATACATGACGTATGTTGATCACACGGGTATTAGGCCAAATCCTTTCACTAGGGAGTTGCCCCATTTGTAACACGTGTGCACCCACTACGGATAGTCATGGCAAGCATGCATCCAGATTCCATATTCATTTGGACATTTCTACAAACACTTAGGCTACACACTTTATCACAATATACGTATATTTGCCGTAACGTGATTTAGGGCAAGTCCTTTCGCTAAGGAGTTATCATACATGTAACAAGCATATATTCACGGTAATTAATCATGTTAATCACAAATCCAAATTCCTTACATATTCGAACATTTCAACATCTACATAGAATACACTATCTTACACATAGTTCACATATAACTGTAAAGTGAAACGGACAACGCATTTTGCATGTGAAATAGCACCCATGTCAGTTATAAATTATTAACCGTCATTGAAAGCATTGAAAACCATAACTTATACATCTATAATTTGCACCTTGCGCCAATAAACGCGTAATAAATTTTTTTTAGACACTTGATCTTTGTCAATGGTGGATTGACAACCTATAGCATGAATTAGGTTAGCTATTTCATAACTTACACTACATGAAACCATACAACAGATTAGGGTTAGGTTTTCTTACCTAAGAACGACGCTGGAATCGTCGAAAAACCTCTCCCACTTCTCTCTCACTTTATCTCTCTTTTCTCTCCTCTCTACTAGGTTTTCTCAAATTCGTATGGAGGAAATGAGAGAGGGTTTAAGGTCCTTATATAGGCCCAGAACTCACTAATTTAGACTCAGGGCCATGGTATACTTAGGTTATAACCAAATCAGCCTCATTCCGATCCAACAGAGCATTTCTGGAGGTCCTGTTACTATGTGCGGTCGGACTTAAGCTCATAGATGCTGGATCTTGATCAAGTTAAGTTTTAATTCGATCGAATTTTCAGATCGACCGTGGCGGACCAGTTTCAGTTCAACGGTCACTGAAACTCGATCAAGGCCACAAGTGTTATGACATGTATGGGCCACCTATCCTGATCCGAGAGTAAATTTGGGTTGAAATCTAACGGTCAGAACGCTTAGAAACATCGTGCAAGTGACACATTCCAGATTACTTAAAATTATATTTAATTTCTTAAAAATCTTCATTTTCTGACTCTCTTCACTCCAGACTTAAGGAAATGGTCTCAGGACATCGTTTGGCCTTGATTTTCGAGGAGATAGTCAGTCCAACTAGACGGTCATACTGGTCTAAGTTCATCGCTATCAGACTTTTGACGTGCGGTCTAGATCCAATACGGAGTTTCAAAGTGCCCCCGAGAGCAAACGGGAATAGTGATTGTCCTTAAGTTTTAGGGTAACCTAGCGTCAATGTTTCTACAAGTATTGGGTCTTGCAGATCATATTTAAAGTGGTTAGTGCTTATTTCACAGGAAATCTAGTGTAACGCTAGTTAATTCACGTTAAATTTCTAAAGAATTTCATTCTAAACTTTGGAATTGAGCTTTAAGAGTGATATGGTTGACCCATTGCCTAAGTACGTCTAACTCCAGGTTGGCAAAAAATTCGGGGTGTTACAGGACGGGCCATATATAATAAAAGAAGTATACTCCAATGGACAAGGTATCAGTATACCGGTCAATGCTCATTTCATCAAAAGATATCATCCCCAAAGATGCTTCTGATTTTAACCCGGAATATTATCAGAATAATGTTTTTGTATCAAAAGGGGGCAAGTCATGTACTGTCAGATGAATGAATAAAGAAGAAATTTGTGATCGCATCAAGACTAAATATTAACAAGTGTTATAAAAAGAAAGTGACCATCGTTATCTTCATCAAGCGAGTTCTATAGAATTTTGTTGAAATTGGTATCGTTACCAAGCTGATATATTGTGAACAAAATATATGAATATCGTTGAAGATATTAGCAGAAGTGGTGATGTATCAATCTCAATCAGAGATATCTATCATTCTCATGACAACAATGGCCATCTATCATTATCTTTTAAGGCAGCTTAGCCAAGCCCTAAAAAATGGCTAGCTACGCATAAGACCTATCATTTTTGCCATTCGGGCAGCAATGAGAAGCCAGTGTCCCTAAAAAGCCTGTGAAGGCCATCATATGCATACCCATGCGGGTTGCGGACGAAGCTAGCAACTGAAAGCCCTAAAAAGGGCCAAAACTCTTCAACAACTAGTCACACGTAACACACATGCCGTCTATATAGCTTTCCAACAGCGTCACGAGGAACGGATAAAAATACACTCCTGTGAATGGGTTCAACCTTGTAGGTGAAGAAAATGCAAGCTGCAGTGTGAGCTCTTTGGCCTTGTCCATAGATTGACCAACCATGCGTAAGACTCCCCAGATCTCTGGCTTGATTTTAGTATTAACTCATAAGGAAGGTCCTAAACCTACTCATTGATGGACTGGCAGCCCTATATTTGGTACCCCAAAGGTCGCCTCATGCGACCCATGAACTCTAGAGAATTACTGTGGCCAACCCTGTACGTAAATCCAACCGACTTCACAGCCCCGGTAGCTTCACTAGGCCCCTCTGATGGATCGCAGTTTGTGAACTCATCGGGTTGTGAGAAGTTCAATGAACTCCTAAGAGTTATAGAGACTATCACGTGAGACCTGATTCCACTACTCAAGAGGATAAACTGTGTGTGAATATCTGATTAAACTAAAACTTAGTACAGCCAATTAAGACAGGGATCATATAGGAAATCCCCTACTAATAAGTCATAAGAGAACACTTAAAAAAAAAATTAAAAGGGGGTATAACACATCGATCAGAATATCGCATAAACAGACAAGAGAACCATTATAAAAAATATTATGAAATACTTATATAACTTGCAATTCCAAGAGTACTTGTAGTAACAAAAGAGAAAATATCAAATTTTTATATATCAGAGTTCTCCTGTTATGCCTAATGTTGCTAAGTATTGTTACGAATTTTCTTTAAATTAACTTAAGCAGCTGCGTGTTCTAGTGTGGCATTTAAAATAATTCTAGTAGGATCCGGGATACCAGCTAGCTTTTCTTCCAAAGAGGCAATTAATTCTTCATTCTTAGCCAATTCAGATCTTTTAGCATCTACGGACTGAGACCACATTGCATCTTTTCCTGTACTTTTTGGATGTTCAGATCTTCCCCCAGATCCTGCTTCTCCAGCTAAGTGATTTCTTGCTTCAAAAGGGCAATACGGTCCTGAATAGTTATCGTGTTATCAACAAAAGTCTTTAGTTTCTCCTGCAAAGATAGATGCCCTTGGTCATGACGAGAAACAATGGGAGCAATCTAAGAAACCTTCTCCTTAGAATATGCAAGTTGCTTCCTATACTCTAAAATCTCAGGTGGAATAATGACAGTTTCAGCTAATGTCAGAGCAATGATTGAATTATGGAATCTTAGGAGAGCATTGCGTACGGAAGAAACGTTGACTTTAGCCATCTGTGCAGCACTGTCTAGAACATCTAAAGCAACAGCCAGATCTGACCATTGATTAGGATCTTTAAATATCTCAACAATAGCTAATATGGAATTCTTGATCAACGCCAATTTATACGTAGAAGTCTTCTCAAGAGATAACACATTTGATGAAGTCCCAATAGAACCAGAACTTGTCATGCCACTTTGAGGTGAGTTCCCTATTAAGAAATAAGAGATATAAAGTTATAGCAGAAGTGTAAGTGCAGATGATATGGAAAGTGTGAATGAAGAGAAAGTATACCTTCTACTGGTATCGGAATAGTGGGATGTTGCATGTCTCTAGTAAGAAGGGGATCGGGTACCACTATCTCAGCAAAAGATGGAGCCCTAGCTTTAGTACTTGAATCAATGGTGGTGGGAGTTAGTAGATCAGTTGATTCTACCAGAAAAGTAATTTCACATGCCACTGCCTATGGAGGCATCGAGAATCTTGGTGAGGCCGCTGGTACGACAGGAGGTAAAACTATGGGGGAAGTACTATCTACCTCCGTATTGATAAAATGATCACCTAAAATAAAATATGTAAGAGAAAAAAGGAGAAAAGAATGAAATTAAATTAAAAAAATAATGAGATTGTCTTACATGGCGAATAACCATATTCCCCGTAGTCTAGGGGATCGTCTTCTTCTTCCCCCGTTATAGGTGAAATCTTTGCAGGAACAGCCTCGGAGGTCGGGAGGATATGTCCTTCATCAACAAGAACATCTTCTGCAATGACATTTTCTTCGCTGCTAATATCAACTTCCCCCTCCTCATAGTCATCGTCTTGATCCTCTCCTTCTGCCTCATATTCGTCAGAAACAGTATTTCCAGACAAAGAAGCTGAACCTTCACTTTCTGAATCTCCTTCGTCAGATTCTTCAATAACAACATGTTTCCCTTTAGAAAGAAAAGACTGGTTGCTTTCTGGTTGAGGATCTGCTTTGACTAAGACCAGAGAAGCAGAAGCAACAGTCCTTTCTTGGGGAAAATCTTGGGCACGCATTCGAGATCTTGTCATTGGCGAAGAAGGACTAGGATGGACAGTTCTGGGGGCAGGAAAAGAGGTCAACTAATGTTAAAGATGAGTAAAAGAGGTTAGCTGGTCTTAAAGATTGGCAATGTTCTCTGGCATGGGTGAAGCAACCTCTATGACTTCCTCTTTTCTTGAGCGGTATCGAGGAAATTTTTCAAATTCATGAATGACACCATAAGCTATCCACCCTTAAGGGTATTGTCAGGCTTTTTCTCATGGATAGGTTCATCTACGGATATTTTAACGCAATGATGACCAGTAAAAGGAGCATGACTGGTCTCCACTATGAAGCCTACTCCCTCTTCAATTGTACGACCCCTAAGTCTTGGTGGTGGAAGCCAAATGGGCTTAGCTACTGGCAGACCTTTCCTTACCAGATAAGACTGGTGAACCCACCATCTCATGAGGAATACGATCATAGCCCAGGATAATGAAAAAAGAATTAGCTCGGCCTAACAGTTGCTTCCATACCATTGCCCATTTAAATGGGCCAGTACCATAACTTCGCATCCTACAGGTCACTAGTCCGCAATCTTCAGAAACTGCCTGATCGAAGCCGAATTGATAAGAAAAATGATTGGGATAGTACGGTTCTCTCCAGAATTCTGTTCCTTCCCTCAACAGGAGACTGCACGATCTAATTGACAAAAAGAATGCCCTTTCTCCCGTAGTGAGTGACTCTGTGTCTAACTTATCCGTGAAAGGTGTGTAGCGAGGTAGACAGAAATGAAAATAATTAATCTTGGCTTCAGAGGAGATGGCATCTTTCACCCAGTTATAGGATCTCTTCGCCATGGCTCTCTTTTAAAGAACCAGAGAGGGATATGAGAAGGATGAACATAAGCTTTCTCTGGCACTTCGAAAGTCCAAGGGAAATAGACGCTGAGCTAGCCGATGAAGTAGTGTCATGGAATATAAGTAGAAGCAGAGCCGACGAAGGAACTTTTTACGTGAGAAGCGATATATCCGAAACCTTTAAAAATTAAACATAGAGCAGAAGGAGCAAGGGAGTATTTGACCCATTCGACCATAACACTGGCTACTACAAACAATGAGGGGCGGATGGCATCTGCTGACTTGGAGCTGGGAAAAACCAATATGCTTAGCCAATAAGCAATAAGTGTTGCGAGCTCCCTATAAACAGAATATTTGATGCGCTCTTTTAAGTTCTTACAAAGGCGTTCTAGCTCTCACGAATGGTTACCGTTAAACATGGAAGAAGAGGAGAAGTAGGTGAAATCGAGGTTATGTATCAAGATGCAATAAAAATGCTAATTTAAAAAGAAGAAATATTATCGAAGAGCTCTGTTAAAAGGGGCTAGCCATTTCATAGGATGAATCTTGTCAATATCTAGAAACTTTGACATCTCCTCAAAAAGTTCAGCAGTTGTTTCCGAGATGGAGGCGATATGGTCAGGCGAAGAGACAAAGTCTAGTTCATCATTGGTAGGGACAAATTCATCAAAGAATTTTCCAGTTATTGGAAGACTAGTGATCCTATGAATATCCCAGAGTGTAATGCTCATTTCGCCTTCAGGGAGATGGAAAGAATTGGTGGAAGGGCACCAATAGTTGAGAAAAGCCTTCAGAATAGAGGATTCCTTATAAAAAGGATATGATGTTGCTTCGACCGTGGAATAGATGTCTATCTTGGATAAAATCCCCGCATGCTTTGTAAGAACTGTCGTGGCCCATTCAGAATAATAATTGCGAGGAGTCAAGAGACCCCTTGTTCTGAACTCTTCATGACTCCAAATAAGGCCACGGTCGATGAAACGCTGTTGAAGCGTCTCGTAAAAATAAGTCAGATATAAACTGTGAGGATCGTAGGATGGGGTGAGGAAGATCATAGAGTAAATATCACCAATTTAGTGTCTCAGTTTCGTTGGCTGCAGAATGCCTTCCAGTAATCTTAGTTCTCTGAATGACTAAGACTCTATATAAGCTAGTCTTTCTCCATCCAGATGATCCCTAGGCTTGCAATTCAGCATGGAATGGTGATGATGGATGCTGACTGGAATCACCATGATACCTTAGTTGTAAGGGTTGTGAAATTTTATGACACCCTCGATCGTGCAAACTGACTCCCAAGAATTATGTAATTTCTTCTGGTTGTGCTCCTTGATTTTCTCCTGAAATTATTGAGACTTATTTCGGCGATTCTTCTTCGGTCGAGAAGGGGGTGGAGTATCTTCCTTAGCAGGAGGTGTCTAGTTGATAGTCTAATGATGCATTGTTATCTTCAACCACTGCTCCCAATCATATTCACAACCATGTTTGGGAGGTCTTTCAAGATCGCCCATTGCGATGGGTCTGTGGATGGGGGATGGTAGTGTGTTGATGCGTTCGGTGAAGTCGAAAGTAGGGAGCACTGGCCCCTTGATGTAGGCAGGGCACGTAGTAATAGTCTTAAAGCTCTTGTGTGAATGTTGGACGGGAGATGATAGAGATTCTCCGGCTTGAAAAGATGTAGGGTTTGGCAATTCTTGGTGAGAAGGTTCATCAGTGGGATGATTGACAGGAATGAAGGTTCTTTTCATGTGGGCCATAGTGAAATGCAGGGGGTTTAGAAATTGGCTAAGTCTAAAAAATGGTCAAGTATCAGTTCTGCGGGTCGTGCAACAGATCCTTTGTTACGTGGGCAGCACAATGCAAAAATTCCTTGCACTAACTTGAAGACGTTGCACGGGTTGCACAACTAATACTTGTTGCGCGAGGAAGAAAAAGAGAAGTAGAGTTTCGCCACAAAATGAAAAGTGAAGAAACGAAATACAACCGACTATTTATAGGAAAATGGGCCGAGTACAGCACTCCAACGGCCGTTGCGTGGGCCACGCAACATGTTCAGAAAATAGAAATTTTTTATCCTAATTCTTTAATTTTTTACAAACAAAGAAAACAATCAAGGGGGTATCTGTTGAAGCATAAAAAATATGAATAAAGATTGGAAGGAAAGAAGATTAAAAGGGAATTGAAAAAGTGAGAAAGGAAGAAAGAAAAGTACTATATTCAGTTGTTAGGTGAATCGCACAACTGATGATTAAGTTGCGCAGATCGCACAACTAGTTTTTTTGTTGTGCGGATGGCGCAATCAGTCCTTCCCATTACGCTGGTCGCGCAACCAATATCAAAGAATAGTTTATTCCAAATGGTCAAATCTAATGCAAAGTGGGTCCCATAACACAAAGATTGAGGGTTCACATGTGTGGAGGCCTCTAAATACCCCACTCCCCCTCTCATTAGGAGATGAAGAATTTCAAAAGAGGATCAGATATCTGAAGGAAGACTGAAGGTGAGAAGGGAGAGCAGTTATTGGTTGCGCAGACTACACAACCAATAAAATGGTTGCACAACCTGCTCAACCAGGTTATTATATGGCCAATTACAAAAAGGGCCAAGGTGCTGCCGAAATCATCTAGTTTAATCTTTATCGCTCCAAGCTCTCCTTTTGCATAAGGGACGAGCTCAAAAGGAGGAAAGTTCGAATGATCAAATCAGTACAACATTCCTCCTAAGGAAATGACCGAAGCACAAGTCAAAATGCTGTCGACTTCGAGATTCGACATTCAAACTTTATCAATTTATATATTTCAAATAATCTATCTTAGAATCAAGGGATATTAGAGGATATAAATGAACTCAGTATTACTAATACAATGATTGTTATGTATATTCTTTCTTTGTTATGTTCTAATAAGATAATTCATCAAATCCAATGCATTTGTTTCTTGTTCGAAATAACCTCCACCCAAGAGCATATGAGACGTGCGATTCTTCTTACGATACGCCAGATTTTACGGACAATTCATAAAGGAATTTAGTCACCTATCTCATCCTTTATGCAATCTACTTCAAAAGGATGTACCATACGGGTGGACTGAGCAATGCTTGAAAGCTTTCACTAAGCTCAAGGGCGTGTTGACTACCACACCTATCATGCAACTACCCGGTTGGAGCATTACTTTTGAGATTATATGTGATGCACCTGACTATGCTATTGGGGTAATGTTAGGCCAGAGAAAAGAAAAGAAAATAAGCCATATGTTATTCACTATGCAAGTAAAACTCTAAATCTTACCCTAATGAACTACTCTACTACAGAGAAAGAACTCCTAGTCATAGTTTTTTCTTTGGACAAATTTAAGTCCTACTTGATCAGATCTAAGATTATCATCTACATTGATCATGCGACGTTGAAGTACCTTCTCTTTAAAAATTATTCTAAGCCCTGCTTTATAAGATGGATCCTCCTACTCAAGGAATTTGATTTGGAAATATAGGACAAAAAGGGAGTAGAGAACATAGTGGCTGACCATCTTTCAAAACTTAATCTCCCTGATTCCCTTAAAATGCCACCTATAAATGATATGTTTCCAAACAAACAATTGTTTAAACTCTCCCAATTACCTTGGTTTACTAACATTGCTAATTATCTTACCACAGGTTTTATGCTGACTCATTAGAATGAGCAAGATAAGAAAAAATTCTTCGCCGAGGTTCGTAAGTTCTTCTGGGATGATCCATATTTATTTAAATATTGTCTAGACCAAATTCTATGGAGATATACGCCAGAAAACAAACACCAAAGTGTCATCTCCTTCTGTCATTCGCAGGCCTGTGGTGGTCACTTTTCTGCTAAAAAGACCATGGCCAAAATTCTACAGTACGGCTTTTACTAGCCCACTATGTTCAAGGACACTCATGAGTTTTGCAAAGCTTGTGAGCGTTGTCAAAAATTGGGTGCATTGTCCCATCGAAATATGATGCCTCTAAACCCCATTGTTATCATTGAAGCATTTGATTGTTGGGGCATCGATTTGATGGAGTCATTCCCCCAATCCTTTAGAAATTTATACATTTTGCTAGCAGTAGAATATGTCACTAAGTGGGTCGAAGTGATCTCGTTCCGAAACAATGACCATCATACGGTCATTCAATTTTAAAAGAAAATATCATTTCCCGATTCGGAATGCCTCAGGCCATCATTAATGATGGAGGTTCACACTTCTGTAATAGGTCATTTGAAAAATTAATGAAGAAATATAACATCTCTTATAAGGTGAGCACTTCATACCACCCACAGACAAGTGGGCAAGCTGAGATTTCCAATAAGGAAATTAAATACATTTTGAAGAAAATGGTTAACCCTAACAGCAAGGTTTGGTCAATCCATTTTATCGATGCTTTATAGGCATACCATACAACTTTTAAGACCCCTATTGGAACTCGTCTATGGGAAAGCATGCCACTTTCCTGTAGAGTTGGAACATAGAGCCTACTAGGCTATCAAAAATTTGAACTTCAATTTGGACAACGCTAGTTCACTGCACAAACTACAGTTGAATGAACTTGAGGAAATCTGGAACGATGCATACAAGAACTTGAGAATTTACGAAGACAGGATGAAGGTGTTCCACGACAAAAACTTCCTTCAAAAATCATTCATAACCGGTTAAAAAATCCTTCTGTACAATTCTTGGTTACACCTTTTTTTAGGTAAACTCCGATCTCAATGGGCCGGCTCTTTCATTCTTACTAATGTATATCCACATGGGGCCATTGAGATAAAGAATCCAACAAATGGACATGTTTTTAAATTGAACAGACATTGTTTAAAGCCATTTGTTGAGAAATTTGACTCAGAGAACATATTCATGCCTCTAACTGATCTTATGTACCAGGATTGATCTCCTAGTCTAATGGAGGTGTACTTAGCTTTTATTGCTTTCGTAGGATTTAGGATTAGGATAGTTTGCTTTAAGTTTGTTTGAGTCTTTATGCTAACCCATCTTCACATTGAAAACCTTGGAAAAGCTTCAATCCCCTTTCTTTAGGTACTATCTTTCCATCACTTCTCATTTCTTTTTGTTGTCTCATCTGCATTGTATGCTTATATTTTTTTTACATTGAGGACAATGTAGTTTTAGGTTGGGGTGTGGATTAGGTAAATTAATTAGTGTTTTCTTAGTTATGAGCAAATTATTTTTGAAATTTTCAATGTTTCAAGTTGAAATCTATTTAGAAAATGATAAATTGTGTATGTAAAGAATGTTTTGAGTATGATAATAATATTGAGATTGAATTTTGAATTGTTGTAGTTTGATCAACTAAGTAGTCTATCACCTACAATTATTGCACTCAATTGATTAAGAAGAAGTTTGAATATCATGTTAATCTAAGTCACAAGACGCATTTAAGTTCCTTTTTGTGAATTATGCTAGAATTTCTGATTGTTAGTATGTGAAGCATTAATAAATGATTGTGAATTAAGTTTGAAGATTTTTATCCACCTTAAAAGATGAAAAGAACTAATTAAAACATTGAGATCGATAAAAATGTCATATATGATGAAAAGACTAGAAAAGAATGAAAAGACTATAAAAGAATGAAAAAGAATGGAAAGTTTGAAAAAAAATGAATAAATAAAAAGAGACAGCTGATATAAAATTAAAAAATGGAAAAAGAAGGAAAATGGAATAAGTTTGGAATCAGTACTTGATTATTCGATTAATCTTGAGGTGATGATCATGGATAATATTATGTAATGATAGTATATTTTTATGAAAAGTAAGTTGGAATTCACTAAGCACGTTAGAAAAACTTAATATATAAACTTATGCTCTGATTTAATCAATAAAGAACCTATTTGATGGATTGCTTATATAATTTGGCTCTAGGTTTTCAAAATCCCACTTTCTCATCTTAATTTTACTCATCTATACTTGATTGCACAAAGGATTAATTTTTAAAAAAGGGTTTGAACATTGAGAATTGAAAATTACTTCACGCATGTTTTGCTTGAGACTAGCAAAATATTGGTTGGGGCGTGTTGAGTGTGAAATATTATATATTTATCCCTATTTATACCTTGTTTTTATAATCATGATGATGTTTAATCAATTTAATTGTGCATGTTTTCATGTGCGAGGTGATTTCAAGAGATTAAGGTGATATTGATGTTAAAAGGAAGATTTATGTTCAAAATATTACTAATGAAGATTTCGATATTTAGAAGTTATTAATGAAGAATTCACATGCCAAAGATCTAAGAAAATCAAGTGAGGAATGAAGAGAATCAAAGATTTAAAGTGAAGAAAAGGAATCCTGAAATTGTCCTGAAAATAAACATATTCATGAAATTGTCCTGAAAAGCATATTCTGAAACTCCGAGTATATTTCGAGAAACTACGCAGAGTGGTAAATTTGATGCAGTTTAAACCTCGAGTCTATTTTGAAAAATTGCGCAGAGTGTGTAAATTTGAGGCAGTTTTTAGATTTTTCAACTCGGTGCAAAAGTTGGAGTTCCACAAATATAAATAGGACTCCCTAAGATGCTCCAAAGCATCTTTTAGGATTTGGAAAGGTCTCAAGAAGCATAACATAAGGGTGGAACAGCCGTCAAAAAATTTTTCTTCTTCCCTAGTTTATTTTTCATGCTTTGTTTAAGAGATTTGGTTTCAATCATGTCTATAGTTGGCTAAATCTCTTTAATAGGGCTAAGAGGTGAAGCTTGTAGCGTGTTGGGATATTTATTTTTCTTGAATTCTTCTTCTTATTGAACTTCATTAATTTCTAATTTGATATTAAAGGAATATTTTTAACTTTTTATGATTTATCGTGACTCAAATTACAATAGATGTTGTGATAACTTTTGATATATTCTTTTCCTGTTTCGAGATAGTGAGATTGGTACATCTCATTGTTCATCATCATCTCCTAGGCATGGTAAGGTGATGGAATCCCTTTCAATCTTCACAATTCTCCTCCATTAAGAATTGGGTCAATGAAAAGTTCATATTTGATTTAAATTGCTTTATCTTCCAATTGGATAGGATAGGACTCCAATTCCAATTGTGTTTATTGAATCAAGCAAGGTAGCATCTTAATAGCTACAAGTGGATCTTTGACACCTTAGTTCCTATATTTAATTGATAGTTTAAACATTATTCATAATTAATCTCTTTAAAAAAAAATTAGATTTAGATCTTCTTCTAGTTCTAGTTCTAGTTCTTTTCAAAATAGTACAAGTTTAGTCCCTTTAGATTCGACCTCATTCTCACGAGTTATTACTACATCACAACCCTGAAAGTTCCTTTATTTGTCAATTAATGTGATGGTTAAGTTGGTCAGTCTAGTGAGCCCCACAAGAAGAAATTACAAGTTGCTACCTCAATAAAGTGGATGAGTCAAGAACGTCAAAACCTCAGGTATAAAATCTCCACTAAAATTCAAATAACAAAAGAAACTCACGTTTGAAAACTAAGTTACAAATATGCAAATCAAATTCATTTTTCTGCATGTCACTTCGAGTCATTGAACATATCTCGATGACATCGAACATACTTGTTCGATGACATCAAACATGACTCGATGACATCGAAAAATGACTCTTAAATGTCTAGCAACACCACAAGATATATGGACTGAAAATTTGATTCATCAAACGGGCCTTTGATGACATCGAACATGCTTGCTCGATGACTTAATGGTGATTTAATGATGAATTAAAAACTTATGTCTAGCACGCTTCTTGAAAAATCTCTCGGAAATGCTCAATAGCACAAACTAGTCTCGATGACATCAAAAAAAGATGAGAAAATGTCCAACGAGCTCCGAAGGAAAATTTCTTGAAAATTCGAGGAATCGAACTCAATTTGATGACATCGAAATTCAAATTTCAATGAATCACGTTCGATGGCATCGAATAAGGTCAAGAAAGTTTCTAGCAAACTTTAAACAAAAATCCTGTGTCATCAAAATGTCACTCAATGACATCGAAGGTAATACTCGATGACATCAAACTAAGTTTGATGACATCGAACACGGATAGATTCTGGAAAATTTATTACCATTGAGACTTTTTTCCTTTATATACAGAAGCTTGGTTCTTGTTGTTGCATTGAGAAAAAGAGTGAGCTCTAAGAGAGTTATTGCTTACCTAACATCATAAACATTTTTCACATGGGAGTTCATCCTTCAATCATTTCTTAAATGTAATCATTAAATATTCAATATATTGGATTGGAGAATGAACTTCACCATTCAAGGATCTTATAACAACTTAATGGAAAATCATTAGGCTGGAATCCCTTGAATGCACAAACCATGGAATCTCTCTGTCTCTTAAAGATCCACATTTATTAGAGTAGATTCCACCAAATACCTTAATCCAACCCCAGCTACTTATATTGGAGCATCTATAAGTGTTGTGGTTCAAGGAAGCTGAAGACTCTCTATCATTAAGGGAGATCATCTTCATCATGTCCTAAATGGGGTTCACCTACTTACAAGTAAGTCATTAGAGTCTAGAGATCTTGAAGATCATTCCTTGTGTAGGATTGGGTCTCAGGTTGTATCTCAAATTTACCGAGACCTCAATGGAAGCCTCCGAAGGGAGAATACATTTACGTTCTTGTGTAGAACCTTAGCCTATGTGGCTTAAACCTAGGTTCTTGTGTAGATTCTTGGCCTGTGTGGCCTAAACATAAGTTCTCTTGTGTAGAACCTTTGCTCTTATGTAGGACATAAACTGTTGAGTCCTTGTGTAGGATGATTTGCCTTGTGTAGCCATCTTTAGGAACCTTATATAGGTCTTAGTGTCAACCTTGTGTGAGTTGTAAAGGTTTGAGGTGAACCTGATTTGAAACCTTCGTTAGTGAAATCCAGTACACTCAAGAGTTAAGTGCATCCACCGGGGAGTGGAGTAGGCACGTAGCCGAACCACTATATATGATCGTGTTTAGGATAGCTATTTGCGCATTCATTCGATTATGCTTATCTTGGATGTTTAAATAAGATGCATGATTACATGAGTGTTTAGGATTGATAGGAATCACATCCCACACACTCATATATACAATCTTACATAGACTAGTCGCTTAAATTGTATAACTTGAGTAGTCTATTTTTTGGATCCTCTACTTGGCTTGGAAGCCTTTAGGGTTAAGATTGACACATCTTGATTAGTTGCAAAGTAATTCAAGATTAGGGGACTAGGATTTTAAAATTGGCATAAATTATGTAAAAGTCTTATTCACCCCCCTATAAGACGCTTAGACCAATTCCATACTTCTACTACAGTAGCAGTCTAAATTGCAATTTCAAACCCTCCACTTGGGGTTGTGAAGATCATATTGGGGAAACGATCTACCACCACGAATACCGAATCTATGCAACATTTTATTTATGGTAAACCAAGCATAAAGTCCATAGATAAATCCTCCTATGGGCCATCAGGCACAGGTAACGGGGTATAGATACCCATACTCTGAGATTGCCCCTTGCAAGTCCAAACATGGCCAATAATACCGCTTCTCCATAAGAACTCGCGTCTTGTCACCAAGGTGTCCACCAAGACCACCTCCATGTAGCTCTTAAATAATCTACTCCCTCAGAGAACTTTGGGGGATGCACAATTGATTCCCTTAGAAGAGGAAACCGTCCTTTATGTGTAGGTCAATGGGTTAACCTTTTTGGCACTTCATCTAAGAATCTTTGAAGTCCTTGTCCTCGGCATATAACTCCTTGAAATAGTCAAAGCCGACCACCTCATTATTCATTATAACAAGTAGTGACTCACGGCGGCTAAGTACATCAGCCATATAATTTTGCTACCCTAACTTGTGCTTCAGAACGAACGTGAATTCCTGCAAAAACACAACCCATCTTGCATGCACACAATTCATGTCAGTCTAACTATTAATAAACTTTAATGCTTGATGGGTAGTATACAGAATAAACTTTCTTTGAATCAGATAATGTCGCCAATGTCGCAGTGCCTGAACAACTACGTACTGTTAAAGAACATATGTCAATCACTTCTTTCGGGCTTCACTGAGCTTCTCGCTGTAGACAGGGTACCGGCCTGCTTTCCTGTGATAATACTCCTCTAATTCCTACATATGAAGTGTTACACTCTGTAACACCTTGAATTTTCAATACCCAAATATTGAAAGTTCTCGAGTGTTACCATAATGGATCTGATTTCGTACAAGCGAACCAAAGGTGTAACTTTCGCATGCGGAATCAGTGGGGCCCACTAATAGGTTAAATTCTATGGTAACACTAAAGAACTTTCAATATTCGGGTATTAAAAATTTAAGGGTATTACAATCTAAACCACCCCCCCCCCCCCCCCCCCCAAGCAAAATTTCGTCCACAAAATTTATTTACTTCTACCGTGTATACAAGTCCATTATGTTTAATTTTCCCTATATTCTTCATGATATAGATATGTATGTCTATATGCTTAATTACACAAAAGTGGGGCATTACAATATACCCCCCTTAAATAAAATTTTCATCTCTAAAATTTAATGACTTCTGCTTTTTATTGATTCATTGTGTTTAAGTTTTCACGGTATTCTTCTTGAGATAGGTATATATGTCTAGGCATGTGTTTATTTGACTACCAAAAATTGGGACACTACAATCTACCCCCCTTAAATGAAATCTCGACCCTAAGATTTAGTATTTAGATTAAACCGCTTATGCCTTGTTTAAATATATGGTTCACAATTCCATAGTTCTGATCATTTTAAATCCTTAGGAATACCATGAAATTATTCATTTCACCATAAAAGCATCTTAGGTTTTACAAAGGATAGGCTCTAATTATTCATTCCTTGTAGAACCTAAGCTTTAGTGTCGTCCTTTATATGAAAATTGTAAATTCTCAAAATCATTTTATATTGACAGTCTGTCACTCCAAGAATTTTAATTTTCAATTCATATGTCCAATTTATTCAAAATTTGGATCCTAAGGCCCTGACTTATTCTTGAGACCCCAAAAAATTTCGTGAGGCAAGATTCCATGGTTTGGGGGTGTTTCAGCCTTATGAGATGTATAAAAGCTTGTTGTCTAGCAACAATTTCAACTCATTTTTACTACTGTCAAATTTTTATGAAATTTTATACAGATCCAATCGAGATTAAATTTTAGAGGAAGGTTTATGGGGACCTAAGTGATCTATTGAAAAATTTTCAAAACTTTTAGACATGTCTTCTTTCTGCAACTAATGGAGATTTTACAACATGTCAGAATTTTGCTGAAATAGTCAAAAATTTTGGAAAAATTAGAAAATCTCTATTCCCATAAGGGAAATTTGTTCTTCTTGATTGTTACTCTATTTAAGGATGACTTTTAGTTCAAAAAAAAGTTTATTTAGAATTTTGGAGATTTATTCCGAGGGTACCTAGATTAGTAGTTTCTAAATTCCATGTCTAACTCGATATTTCCAATGGGGAACCTGAATATGGGTTTCTAATTCTTCAACTCCCTAGTTCCTTTGAAAATTCAATTGAGTATATCTATCTAATTCATTATATGTCCTAATCATGTAAGGCTTATGGTGGTCCACTCCCTCAGGCCCAGTTAATCTCATTCTCATGATCTGATACCAACTGTTGAAAGTGCCCTAGTTTGTCAATTAGCGTGAGTGTTGGGTCAGTCAGACTACAGAGCCTCATAGGAAGATCAATTCAAAGCATTTATCTCAACCGGATGCGTGCAAGCTCGCCATAGGTAAATCTAAACCTCACATCCCATGTCCCAAAACACCAGGTAAATAAAACCTTTAAAACAAGCTAGGACATCATAGGGTTTATAAGTGAGAAAACTTTTTCCAAAAAACAGAAAAATTCTAAGTTTTCTTACTTTGTCAATTCTATCGATACATGTCTCGATATGATAGACCTGTGCTATCGATGTCCTTGATGACAAATCGATTCCATTAGAATGGGGACAAAGAGTGTCCAGTAACCACATTTAAATCTGGATGGAATTATCGATGTATCAATGTACCTATCGATACCATCGATAATTGAATCTTGAGTCTATCAAACGTGACTCGATAAATCAACAGCCAGATCTTTGGTGCCCCTATTTTTCCTTAAAAATATCATATGTGCATCGATATATCGATGCCCGCCCCAATACCATCGAAGTTCAAATCTCGATGATATCGAAAGGCTCTCGATGATATCGATCATAGGCACAAAGATTTTCAGCAAAATATTTTAGGATAGTTTATCTTTGATCGAAGGTCACTCGATAGAATTGATATTCAAATATCGATGATATCGAGGCCGAATCGATGGCATCGAGAAAGGACAGAAACTATCCAGTAAGCTCACTGATAAAATCTTTAGATTTATCGATGTCATCTAGACGACCTTCGATATCATCGGTATTCAAATTCTAATGATATCGAGTGTACCTCAATCATTCTTGTAAACCTGAAATATTTTAAAACAAGTCTCTCTCATTTTCAAATGTCAAGGAATCGAACCTCACATCGATAAAATCGGAGTTCAAAATCCGATGACATCGGCACGAGTTTCGATTCCCTCGACCAGCTGGCAATCGGTTTCAAAAGCGTATGACATTTGAGTTTGTGTCATCGAGCGGACCATCGATACTATCGAGAGTATACGCTCGATGATATGGAACCCGATTGATGATATAAAACTTTGTCATAAATGTGACCATTTTATATCCGTTGGAACCTTTTGCCTATATAAGGAGGACTTGTCTATTGTTGCTGGTAGAGAAAGAAGAGAGTACTTTTGAGTGTTTAAACTTATATCATTTACCCAAAGCCCTTTCTCTCAAGGGAGTTCATCCTCCAATCCACCCTCATCATTGATATTCAATAGAGTGGATTGGGGAATGAACTTCTACGTTCAAGGATCCTCCAGCTAATATCTTAATGGCAAATCATTAAGCTGGAATGCCTTGAATACATAGATGATTGGAATCACTCTATCTCATTTATAGGAAAACATTTGAGAGTAGGATTCCATCATAACCTTGACTCAACCCATAGCCATGTATTGGTACATCATTTGAGTTACGGATCAAGGAAGCAAAAGATTCTTCATCAACAAGGAGGAGATCTTCGTCAACGTGCTGAATGGGACTCATCCACTTATCTGTAAGTATCTAGAGTCCAAATGACCCTTTGATCATTCCTTTGTAGGTTTGGGTTTAAGGTGTTTCTCACCCTTGCAAGTCCTCAAGGAGGCCTCCAGCGGGAGTGTACGTGGTGGGTGCATTATGTGGACCCTTGTTCTGTGGAGAGCATAAACATCTAGTTAAAGGTGAACCAGTCAAAACCTTGAGTTTGAGGTGAACAGTGTGAAACCTTTGTTAGGATCTTATGGAAGATCCTTGGCCAATGTGCCTAAAAGTGGGTGCGTTGTGTTGACCCTTGCTCATGAGAGCAGAAATAGTCATCCGCAGTATAGGTTGTAAAGGTTGAAGGTGAACCTGATTTAAAACCTTTGATTTAAGGTGAACCGCTGTGAAACCTCCTTAGTGAAATCTGGTACACTCAAGGGTTGCATGCGGTTACCGATAGTGGAGTAAACAAGTAGTCAAACCACTATAAAAATGACTATGTTTGAGATTGTTATTCTTTTATTTGTATGATTTACTTCAATATTTTCATATCTATATATCTGAGATTACACCTCACAGACATACACAGTCATATCCATCATAAACTAGGATACATATTATTCACTTCTTGAATAGTTTGTGATTGGATCCTCTACCGGGCTTGGAAGCCAGTAGAGTTACTTTTGTATAATCCTGATAAGTGCCTACTGTTAGGATTAGTACAATAGGATTTTTAAATAAACCATAAAAACTTTAAAAAGTGTTATTCACCCCTCTCTAGGACATATTGGTGTATTCCTACTTTAATTAAAGCGGTCTTTACTACTATTTCAACTGTAACACCTGGTTTTCTCGAGCACGAGTATAAATTCTGGCCATGAAAATTTGGGATGTTACACACTCAACCTTAAACAACTTGTCGAAATTATGAAGAACTAAGACTGGTGTTGTGGACAACCGATGCTTGATTTCATGAAAGCTCTTGTCAGCCTCATCGGTCCACTAAAATGGTCCATTTTTCATACAATCTATAGTAGGTGCAACTATCGTGCTAAAATTCTGCATGAATCAACGATAGAAAGTTATCAACCCATGGAAACTCCCCACTTCATGAATGTTTGTCAGGATTAGCCTTTCCCTAATGGCTTGCACCTTTTCATCATCCACGTGGATGCCCGTGTACGTTACAACAAATCTTAGTAACAACAGGTTGTCCGTTAAAAAACTACTTCTTCAAGTTAAGGTACAACTTGTTAACTTGTAGGACCTGTAGCACCGACCTAAGATGTTCCTTATGCTCTATCTCATCCTGACTATATATTAGGATGTCATCAAAATATACTACCACAAATCTACTAGTGAGTGATTTTAGCTCTTGATTCATTAAACATATAAAAGTGCTTAGTGTGTTCAATAGACCAAAGGGCATGACCAGCCACTCAAACAACCCTTCCTTGGTCTTGAATTCCATTTTCGACTCATCATTGGGTCGGATACGAATTTGATAGTACCCACTCCTCATATCTAGCTTAGAGAACACCTTGGCCGCTTCTAACATATCGAGCATATCGTCTAACTGTGATATTGGGAACTAATCTTTGATGGTAATTTTGTTGATTGTCCAGCCGTCGACACATATGCGCCAGCTCTCATTTTTTTAGCGCTAACAACACTGTCACGGAACATGGGTTCATGCTCTCTCTCAAAAGACCCTTACGGTTTAATTCCTCCACCTACCCCTGAAGTATCTCACACTCTTTCGAACTAATCTAATAGTGAGGACAGTTGGGCAGGCTAGCACCACGAACGAGGTCTATGTGATATTGGATGTCCCTTATAAGGGATAATCCATCAGGTAAACCTTTGAGCCAGACTTCTTTGAATTCATTTAGCAATAGCCTTAAACTTGGAGGAATGTTTGAGGGCTCCTATTCCTTAACTTTCACCACTATGATGTATACCTCGTCGATTTCCTTGGATTCCTCCATGAAATCCCGAATGGCTAGGAGGGAACTCCCCTCCACTTTAGAAGCTGGGTGGTTCTCTGATGCCATAGGGTCAAGGATTATCTTTCAACCATCATTGACGAAGACATAAATATTGTCTCATCCTCGTTGGGTCACATTACGATCCGACTACCATGGTCGATTGAGTAACATATGGCATGCTTCTATGTTTACCACGTTATAAAATATTTGATCCTTATAAGTTTTATCAATTGAAAATGCGACAGTGCATTATTCAGTTACATTGGTCTTGTTCATCTTTTTTATCCAGCCAATTGAGTACGGGGAAGGATGTTTTGTTGTTGGTAGGTGCAACTTGTCCACCATCACTTTTAAGACGATGTTCTCACTACTATTACTGTCTATGATTACATAATAGACCTTGTCATTTACGGTACACCGCGTATGAAATATATTGTATTGTTGTGGATGTAATTCTTTTTGTCAGGTGTATAGAATCACCTCTCAACTAGATAGTCACCACAATCCACACCTGTCCATTCTTCGACATCTGCTCCTTCCTCAGTGGCTTGTTCATTTTCATCAAACTCAGGATCTTCTTCTACGGCCTTACTTTCAGTGTCCCCTTCATTTATAGTCAAGTGGGTTGTAGGGCGTTGAGGACAGATGTTTGATAAGTAATCGGGTTGGCCACAACGGTAACAATTGTTCGGTCTTAGCCAAATGTAAGGATTTAGAATCTTACTTGGCCCTACTTGTAAGGCCTGTATCTTAATCCGTATCGTTCCTTAGACTTTCGCGATCCTCCCCGTCGAATTCCAACAACCCGTGACCTATAATCGTTGTTTACACGTAACCCTAAATTGCATCCCATAAATCTGAGTTGGCTTGACCCAAGACTTATATCCTTGCGACCATGTTGTCGCCGTGGTTCCAACATCGCGTCTTATGTACCGATGCGATAACCATGCTAGGAGTTGTGGGCCTGCATTTATTTCGAGGAAAATGCCACACGTTGCGAATTCCTAGAGAATCTCTACCCAAATATCACATCAATCAATCAAAGTACAACCCATCACTCACCCATACCTCTCTCTTCGCCAAAGTCAACACAACCCATACGTCTCAAGTCAAGTACACCCATCACTCACACCCATCACACCCATCCCTCTCCCTTACAACCTTTCTCTCTCTCTCTCTCTTCCCTACCCATTTTCCAAGCAACTAAAGAGGAGAGACTATCCAAGCGTTCCCAAAGAGAGAAACAACCAAGTGTGACCCACTTCCTACCTCAAAACCCTCATCTCAACGCTTCAACCTTCATCATTTACCATTAAAGGAGCCAAGGAGCTTAATTTGTCATAGATACAAGAAGAAGAGAAATCGGTGGGTGATCTTAGGATTTCCACCGTTGATTTTATTTGAGAGCCCACTTGCGGTGGGACCCATTTTGGAGTTTGTGTTGTAAACAAAGAGGGACCCATAGTGGCGGGGTCCCTCCACTACATTGTCCCTTTCTCTCTCTCTCTATCCCTCCTTCTCATTTCATTTTTTGTGATAATGTGTGTGGCCCATCTAATGTGTTCAGCAATTTGGACTATCCAGATGTTCTAGACATCTAGCGAATGGGGCCCACCTTGCTTCCCATTTTTAGGCCAGCTATGAAGGGAAACAAACAAATATTAGCTTCGTGGGAACCCACTAATGTATGTGTTGCATCCACATCGTCCAGTAGCTAGACGTGGGACCCACTGATGCAGGTGTTGCACCCACATTATCCAGTAGGTGGGCATGGCTCCACCCTGACGTATGTACCTTAATCCACACCGTCCACATGGTCATGGGACCACCTTGATGATGTGATTCCATCCAAGCTGTCCGTCCACTAGACGTCTAAGACGCTTGGATGGGTGAGTGAAAATACAAATATCATCTTGATATTATGCAGGTGGGCCACACATGTGGGACCCACCTGATATATATGTTTCATCCACACTGTCCACTGTCTAGATGGTGGGACCCACCTATTGTATTGAGGTCAACAACTCTATGGGTCTAATCATGGGTACGTGTTATATCCCTACCATCCATCTGTTTGGACGTCAACAAGTTCTGAGGGTCCGATCATGAGATGTGTTATATTCTAACCATCCATCTGCATGGGCCCACCATGCTGGATGTGTTTTATCCAGGCCGTCCATCCACGTGGGACGTGGACCTCACCCTCGTGGCCTGCCTTAAGGTATGTATTGCATCCCATCGTCCAGCAATGGACGATGGGGCCCTGATGTATGTATTCTATCTAAATTGTCCATCTCTCGGTACCACACAGCTACTCAGCTGCTGTGTCTACGTTAGCAAGTTTTATGAGCTCGATCATGAGGTATGTGTTATACCATACCGTCCATCCTTTTGGCTGCGTGGGACCCACCCCACACGTGCTGCACGTGTGGGGATAAGGCCCACCTTAATGTATGTATTGTATTTCAGCATTGTCCATCTAGACGGGCTATGTGGGGCCGCATGATGTATGTGTTTATTCCATGCTGGGCAGCAACTGTGGGGCCTGCCTTGATGGCACGTGTGGACCCCACGATGATGTATGTGTTGTATAATCCACACCATCTGGTAATGGATGGTGGGCCCACCTATTATGTAATCGTAGGGCACACCATGTTGTATGTGTTTCATCTATGTCATCTACTTATGCGGCCCACCTTGTGACGTGTTGTATATGAAGCCCATGTGATGCTGCCCATTATGATGTATATGTGGCCCATGAGTGAGGCCCAACGTGTTGTATATGAAGCCCATGTGATGCAGCCCATTATAATGTATATGTGGCCCATGAGTGAGGCCCAACATGTTGTATATAAAGCCCATGTGATGCGGCCCATTATGATGTATATGTGGCCCATGACTGAGGCCTGACGTGTTGTATGTGAAGCCCATGTGATGCGGCCCATTATGATGTATATGTGGCCCATGAGTGAGGCCCGACGTGTTGTATATGAAGCCCATGTGATGCGACCCATTATGATGTATGTGGCCCATGAGTGAGGCATGACACGTTGTATATGAAACTCATGTGATGGGGCCCATTTTGATATGTGAGGCCCATATGATGAGGCCTAGTGTGATGTATGTGAGGCCTATGTGATGAGGCCCATTATGATGTATATAAGGCGTATGTGGTGAGACCCATTGTGATGTATACAAGGCCCGTATGATGAAGCCCGTCGAGAAGTATATTAGGCCCTTGTGTGAGGTCTATTGTGATGTATATTGGGCTCTTGTGTGAGGCCCATTATGTTGTATGTGAGGCCCTTATGTGAGGCCATAGGCCCCTCTATATGTTTGGCCCTATGAGGGCCACTCCTTGGGAGCAATGTTAGTTGAATGTCCAAATTGATGCGCAATGATGGTTAAATGTCCACATTGTAACCTTCCCTTAGGCCTCGTTAGGCCCATTCTTGATATGAGTGGGCCGTCTAGGCCCATCCTTAACATAGAAGAGTACATCATCATCTTATAACATGCTTAGTATAGCTCCATGATCCATGCCCATACGCATCATATATATGCTTAATATGAGGAGTGATTGATCATAGCATATATCATTTAGCAGATTATTATGGGACTCCCTGAGAGATGGAGTTGTCACACATGAGCGTGTGGTACACACAGGTTTGATGCATGACTGGATTGTATGATTCATACATCTCACATTTTGTAATATGACCACCATACACTCTAGCGACATCAGGTTCGTAGCCTCCACAGGCATGTCGTGGATGGTCGGATGGGATACCAAAAATGTTTAGTTCTAGCATACGGGCACAATAGATGTCCCTAAGTAAAAATTCCTAAAACCCCTGAGGCCAATGGACGTCCCAACATCTAGATCAAGTGGATATATATGAGCGCATGAGGGCCGTATAACAGTAGGTCATGCTTCTCACTGTGTCATGGTCTGTTGGGAGGAGCTGTGGCCTTACCCGCCTAAGGGAGTAGGCAATGTTAGGATGAGTCTGGCCAACTTGAGGAATGGGTCTGCTATCGATGAGCAGGGTCGATATTGACAGGCGAATAGTGAGGTCTCTTTCACTTACCCAGTTTTCTGCTTAATGGGGCGACAAGCTGGCATTAAGTATACTAAACCCCGGTGATGATCCCAGAGATTTACGGTACTGATATGTAGACTTATTGAGCAGGAGTTACATACTCAACATTTTACTCATTCATTCATTCACTCGCTATCCACTCGGGCTGGTGGTGCGCAATTAATTACTATTTGTATGTTTGCAATGGTCAGGTTTTCAGTTGGGGCGCGCGACCAACCTGAGATCAGGAGTTTACCACATTGAGTGTAGCTATCCAAATTTAGGTATAGGACTAGTCTGGATAGAAATCCTTTGTGATGGACCCCATAGCCTATAATACTACGTATTATCATCCCGACTTCACACTCTAGCTTGGTCATTTCATTCGCCATGTATACTGCATTGCATCCTCAACACAACATTTGGTTTACTATGCTTCTATATCGCATAGCCTGAATAAAGCTGATAATATTTATGGACTTACTAGCATGTTTTAGCATTTCTCTGATATTGCATACTTAGCACTTACCTTGTGCATACACTTACACCACCCTCTAAGCTTCTTTTTTTGTTAGCTTGTTAGTACACCCCACTGTCAATTGACACTTCATTGTTAGCCACCCCCACTAGGGATCGATACCAAGACCTCAGTGTTGAAACGACGTATCTTTCACTTAGTTTATAACTTGAGCTATGGATCAGGGTGTACCACCCTCTAAGCTTTCAATAAGTTTATGCACGATAGATGCGTGAAGGTGGTGTTAGGTCGCAACAGCGTTGAGCTTGGAGTGTGTAGCTATCTTCTAGAGCTTTAATTTTTTATATATGTATTTCCCTTTTAGTAATGTATTCAACTGTTTATATTACTAGATATGTGATGATGATGTTGCCTTTGTAATTTGGATAAACTTGTGATTATGCTTCTGACGAGATAAATGTATATTGAAAAATCCTCCTTGTAGGACCCCAGGATCAGAATCTGACGTATGGACACTGGGAGTAGAGAATGGGATACTACAGAGGCTGTCGGCACCGGATTCGGTGATCAGGAATTTCGTGAGCCTGGTTTCTGAGTATGGGGCATAACACTGCTGTCGTCGGTGCTACACGTTAAGGCCTAGACGAGCCGCTCCCTGTATCATGGTTTGCGGTTATAAGAGGTTGAAGATGTCCTCCTACTAGTTCTTTTCCTCGTTCCAGCACTGGACCTTTGTGGGACCCGTCATGGGGGTCGAATTGAAGGATAAGGCCAAGTAGAAATTCTTGTAAGTTACGTTTCTGCCCTACTTACCAATTGAACCGCTTCATACACGGTCCCGACTGGGTGCATCTAAACTCGGTCATGAATCGTTGATCGTAACCCACCCATAAATCATGATACCTTCTGTGATTCAGTTTCTGACATATCGTTTCATGTTGCCAACCACTTAAATTCTTCGGTGTAGTCTGTGATGGTTTGATTCCCCTGTCGGCAGTTTTGGTATTGTTAGAAAAATACCTACTTGTAATCACTAAGAAGGAATATGACTAAAGAATGCGTCTTATCCGTGGCTATGATGAGATGTGTGCCTTATTCTATCGGGCATGTGAGAGTTGTAATTGGTCCCACCATGAAGAAGCGCCAAATTTTAATTTAAATGCTACTAATTTCACCTCTTTATGCTCTGGCATGTCCATGTAATCAAAATATCGTTCTACTTCGGCTACCAGGTCAAGGAAATCTTCTATGTGTAATAAACCGTTTAAATTAGGAAGTTCAACCTTACCTCGATAGTCTTTTTTAGCATGATCTAGACGATCGCCTCCATGGATTGGTCATTAGGCAAAGCCTTCATCAAGGGCCTCGTCACTAGACCTCAAATCATCTGGCGTAGCCCTACAATTTGCCACTGGTAGTGTTCTACAAATGTCAGGGTTGTGTCGTATAGCAATTACAGGCGATTGAGTATTGTCTAGGGCTTAGAGCAAAAGTAATGCATCTGTAAGACAGTCGGGGGTTTCCTGCAACCCTTACATGGTCAACCGACTCTCCCGGTGGAAAGTTCAATTCTTTTTGAAAGATAATGTATCTTTAAATCACCATTCTTGGGATTTTGGTTCATACCTTCATTGTTTGACATCGGTCCGAGGGGAGTCCTCACTCTAATACCAATTGACATGGGGATGAATGTGATGAGGTCGATCATTGTCTTCCTCAAGGATAACTACTTCGAATCCACGAAGCTTGTCTGGACTCCTCGCAGAGATTTCTCAAATCCACAAGGAAAAAGCAAGAAAATATAAATAATATTATAGAAAATTCATAAATTGATTGATTAATGAATAAATGAGTTTATACCCCTTTAAATAGGAATACTAAGCCATGAAAGAAGTTTTAGAATTAAAATACAACTAAAACTCTTAGAAATTGTGACTTACTATAAATAGGAAACTTACTATTTATAGACGGTCGTGATTCCTACTAGTGAGCATGGTTTTTAGCTAAAAATAGTAAGTATCCTATTTGGCCAAACCATGATGTTCCCCTACCTATTCTAAGTACTTTTCATGTTAGGCGCAACTCCTAAAGACCAATGGATGAAGAGTTATAGTCAAACTAAAACTTATTATAAATCATAAAAACAAAATTAAAACAGCAATTCGACCGTAGATCTAATGGTATTTCAAAAATTTGGCATGGGTAACCCATTGTAACAAGGTTGGTTGGCTAAACTAGCTCGTCCTACCCTAAAATATGGCACATCGGATAACTCATTCCAGTTTGCGAGATACGACCGTTTTAAGGTCTGGATGGTCCGGATCATTTTCTCTTTCGATTGGGCCTTTTCTGATACATCTTAGCCATGAAACTATCGGCAACACACTCTACATAAATTTTATTTAAAAAAAAAAAAAAAAACCCCATCCTTTTTCATCCTCTGCACTAGCTTCTTAGCTTCTTCCACCAACCCCACTCTACACTACCCTTCGATCAACATATTCCAAGTGACCAGATTAACTTTCACTCGAGGGTCTTTCAGCATTTCATCAAACACCTTGTTAGCTAGCTTGAGCTGGCCTGTTAACGCAAAAGCTTTCATTAGAGTGGTGTAGCAATCTTGGAAGGCCCAACCCCACGCGTCCACATCTCATTGGAGTAGGCAAGAGCACCGGCACTATCGTCAACAAGTATGCAACCATCGATGAGGATGTTGTAAGAGACGACATCCGGGTCAATGCTAGCATCATCCCTCATCTCATGGATGAGATCCTTCACCTTCTCCATTTGGAGCTGCTGGCAGTAGCCCTTGAGGAGGACGTTGTAGGTGACGTGGTTGGCGGGCACACTGACCCGCGCCATCTCAACAAGCAGCTATCGTGCCTAGTCCATCTAGCTGGCCTTAACCAGGGCCGAGATAACAGTTTTGTATGTAACATGGTTAGGATGTGATGTAGAGCCGATCGTGGACAGTTTTATGGCCAAGATGGATAAGAAAAGGCCCGATCAGAAGCAGAGGTGATCTGGACCGTCATAACTTAAAATAGACATATCTCGTAAACTGGAATAAGCTATCGAACGTACCGTATATGATTTTGGGTAGGACAAGCAAGGTTAGCCACCCAACCCCGTTATGTCAGATTGCCCACGCCAAATTTGCGAAATACCATCAGATCGACGATCGAATTCCAGTTTTAATTTCATTTTTTCTATTTATAGTAAGCTTTAGTTTGAATATACCTCTTCATCCGTTGGGCTTTAGGAGTTATGCCCAACATGAAAAGTCGTTAGGATAGTTATGTGAACATTGTGGTTTAGCCAAATAGGACAATTACTATTTTTGGCTAAAAAACATGTACACTAGAAGGAATCATGACTGTCTATAAATAGTAAGTTTATTATGTATGGTAAGTCGCAATTTCTAGGAGTTTTAGTTTTAGTTTAATTTCAAAACTTCTTCATTCACCAATCAATTTACGATTTTTCTAGAATATTATTTCTATTTTCTTACTTTTTTCCTCATGGATTCGAGAAGTCTATGTGAGGAGTCCAGAGAAGCTTCATGGATTCGAAGTAGTTATCCTTGAGGAAGATGGTGATCGACCTCATCATGTTCATCCCTGTGTCATGTCAGGATGGTTGGCGTTATCACTCTATTGATGCATCGCCTCAAGCACTCCAACCACATCACTGAGGCGGCTTTCTTTCATGCAACCCTTCACGAGGGTGGTGTAGATTCTGGAGTCTAGAAGATATGCTTTGAGTAGCAACGGAGGTGGACCATCGTCAATCAATGGTGTTGATTTCAGGATCAATTTCTCAAGAGTTACATCCCCTGCTAGATTTAGGTCCCGAGGATTTGAGTCCCGGAGATTTCTACAGATGTCAAGTCTACCCTCTCGCATTGCCTGAACCATTTTCTCCACAGTCTCCAAAATGCCAAAGCCAACATAGACAGTGACCAACGAATGAAACATAGTCATACATGACATGATTCCTTTCCTGATTATCCACTCCAAGACGAACGCAAGCAAATCCTTCCTATCAGCTGTAAGACCCGTATCGTAGCTCGTACCGTTCCGTAGGCCTCTGCAGTCCTCCCGGTCAAATTCTGACAAACCACGATTTATTATCGGCATTTGCGCTCGATCCTGAGACATGTCCCATATATCAGAGTCGGCTCGACCTAAAACTTATGACATTGCGACCGCGCTGTCGCCGCTGTTCCGACGCCGCGTCTCGCACGCCGAAGCGATACCCGGGCCAGGAGATGTGGACTCGCATTCAGTTCGAGGAAAACGCCGCACGTTGTGAATTCTAAAGGAATCTCTACGACACGTCACATCAATCCATCAATCAATCAAGTCAAATAAACCCATATCCTACCTATCTCTCTCTCACCCACAATCAACAACACCCATACTCATCTCATTCCTTTCTTACCAACAAGTCAACAAGTACTATACCCTCCATTTATTATATCACCTCTCTCACTCTCTCTTTTTCAAACAAATTCTCAAGCATTCCATAAAATCAAAAAATGTCCAAGCTCCAAGCTCCATGGATAGAGCTTTGTGGCTCACCTTCCTATCTCCCATCTCCACCATCCAAAGTCCATCTTAACCATTGTATTTGTTCCTTTGGAGCTCTAGTATGCATTGGTAAAAGAAGGAAGAAGAGATTTAAGGTGGGTGATCTTGTATTTATCTTTTTATGAGTTAAGGGCCATATATGTGAGACCCATCTTGATATATGTGTTGTGATCATATAAGGGGCCCATAGTTGAGGGGTCCCTCGGCTATGCCGATCTCTCTCTCCTTCTCTCTCTCTCTCTTCCTTTCCTTGTTAATGGCCCACCTAATAAGTGAGTGTGTGGTCCACTATGAATGTATTTTACCCACACTATCCGGCAAGGACGTGGGCCCCACGTTGGATTACTTGTGTTATATCCCCACCATCTATTCCATGGACGGTGGGAGAGGATTGGGTGGTGTACCTAACATCAACTACCCAGTTGCTGTAAGGATGCCAGCAAGCTCCGTGGCTCTAGGCTTTATATATATATATATATATATATATATATATATATATATATATATATATATATATATATATATATATATATATATTATAATGTTATATATGGTGGCCCCACGTGGGACCCACCTGATGTGGGAAACCAAATGGCTGGAGTCCTTCGCAACAGCAATATCCAGACAGTCCGTCATTTTTGGCTGGACGTGGGCCCACCCCACACGTGTGGGGGTGGGGCCACCTAGTCGATGTACAATTCGTGCACACCGTCCATCTGACGGTGATGTACACGTTTCAAGTCCATGCCATCCACCGTCCAGGGGTCTGGACGGTGGAGACTACCTTTGATATATATATATATATATATATATATATATATATATATATATATGTCATCCGTACAATGTACGTGGGACCCACCATCTGGAATCGGATTGGCTGGTTTTCCGCACACCAGCTAGATTAGCTGGTGTATTGACGTTAGCACCTGGGTCTGACCATCCAGAACATCCATCTACGTGGACCCCTCCTTGATCCAGACCATCTGTCTATTTTGGCACCAGTGGGGTACACCATACTGTATATGTTTCATCAATGCCGTCCATCTACGGCCCCAGTAGCAAGTCAGCTGCTGTATTGACGTCCATCACCGGTGGGGCCCACCATATGGTAGTGTTATTTCCAGACCGTCCAAAGGGACGGTGGACCCCAGCTGATGATGTCAGAGTGTGAAATGGGTCTGGTGACCCAGACCGTCCATATACTGGGCGTGCAGCCCGGGTCTGCTTTATTGGCGCCAGTTTTGTGGGTGTTATTCACACCGTACATTGATGATCCTACATGATACGTGTGCTCTATGCACACCGTCCATATACGTGCACCTCACCCTGGTGTGTGTGAAACGTTCAAACCGTCCATCCATCTGATCAGATCATCTTAGGGCTTGGGAAAAAAATAAAATAAAATAAAAACAGAACTAGTTATTAAGTGGACCACACTGCCAAAACAGTGGAGATTAAGTCTACCATTGAAACCTCTTTTTTTTTTTTTTTTTTTTTGTTGGTTCAGGTCCTTGTAACCTTATGAACAGATTGGATGGAAATACACTCTTTGATGGCCCTGTGAAATTTTGTACAGTAGAAATCATTCTCCACTGCTATTTGTGATGTGGTCCAGCTGACCTTTTGGTCACTATCACTCCTATTATTTGTGGTATGGTGTATATGATTTTTTTTTTTTTTTTGGATAATGCTCTAAAATGATCTCTATAGATAGATGAACGATGTGGTTAGTATGGCCCATTAGATACGGCCCGATGTGATATACTTGGGACCCATTTGGTGAGGCTCGATGCGATATATGAGGCCCTTGTATAAGGCCTAATATGATGTATTTGCGGCCGATGGATTGAGGCCTATTGTGATGTATTTGGAGCCCATGGATAGAAGCCCATTGTTATATATTTGAGGCCCGTATGATGGGGCCCACCTACTTGAATCTAAGACCCAGGGGTAAGGCCCATTGTGATATATTCGTGGCTTATGGGCAAGGCCCATTGTGAAGTGTATTAGGCCCATTAGTGCTGCCCAGTTCGAGTTCGTTGCTGAGCCCAGAGGAGAGCGATTGTCTTGCTTGATGTCCTGCGCCATAGAGGAGCCTGTTGCCGCCTGCATCGACCATTTGCCCATAGTATGCGATTTTCTCGATGTGTTCCAGGAGATTCCGGGATTACCGCCTCGTCGACTCACCGAGTTTCAGATCGATCTCGTGCCCGGTACCGCGCCTATTTCGAAGGCCCCGTATCATATGGCACCGTTGGAGTTACGGGAACTGCAGAAGCAGTTGGACGAGTTGCAAGAGTTGAGTTTTATCCGTCCGAGCAGTTGGCCGTGGGAAGCGCCGGTATTCTTCGTGAAGAAGAAGGATGGCTCGTTGAGGCTCTGCGTTGACTATTGCGAGCTCAACAAAGTCACGATCAAGAACAAGTACCCGCTCCCTACGATTGATGATTTGTTCGACCAGCTGCAGGGTGCACAGTTCTTTTCGAAGATTGACATGCGTTCCGGTTATCATCAGATTCCGGTCCGAGATGAGGACATTCCGAAGACAGCATTCAGGACGCGTTATGGTCATTTTGAGTTTCAGGTCATGTCCTTCGGACTGACCAATGCACCCGCGGTCTTCATGCAGCTAATGAACGAAGTCTTCCGTCCATATCTGGATCAGTTTGTTGTAGTCTTCATCGATGACATTCTGATCTATTCGAGGACCCGTGAGGAGTACGAGCAGCATTTAGAGATTACTCTACAGACCCTCCGCACACACCAGCTGTATGTAAAGCTAGAGAAGTGCGAGTTCTGGCAGGAGGAGGTGAAGTTCCTCGGTCACGTGGTGGCAGGATTGTATACCTAAAATCTTATTCTACATGGGGTACTATAGATATCCCTGGGTGAAAGTCCCTAAACCCTTAAGGTACTAAGAGGTTGATCCAACGTCTACACCGAGTGGTATGAGACCCGACCCAAGTTCACATATGTGCATGTGTGTGTGAGAGTGTGCATTTCATTTCTTGTGGTCTCGCGGTCCTACCGGTCGAACTCTAGCGACCTGCGACCCTCAAATAGTGCTGCGGTCATCGTAAAGTCCGATCAAGTAGACCCGACTCGGATCGAGCTGAGACCTATGCCATTGCCACCGCATTGTTGCCGCAGTTCCAACGCCGCGTCTTGTGCGTCCATCCGATATGTGGATCATAAGTTGTGTACGTTTCATTTTATGGCCCCTGATTTCGATCATGTGGCCTACCTTGGAGTGGTGCATGTGGCCCACACTCCCTCTTTTGCACAAGTTCCAACACACACTACACACACCACCTACATCTCCATAACTCACACTACCAAGACCTCACACACCACTCACACCTAACCTACCCTAGCAACATTGTTTGTATCACCATAGGTTAATGATTACTTTTCTTAAAAAGATTTTTCCTCTCTTTCCCTCTCATTTCTCTCTCTCTTCTCTTCTTCTCTAGCAATTTTCCTCCATTTCTTCAGCCTATTTTTCTCCATTTTTCCAGCCACCTTCCTCCTTAATCTCCCACCATCTAACCCTTGAAACCTCATCTCCACCATTGATCCATCTCCCTTGGAGCTAAAGGACCTTAGTGTGAAAGTTTGGTGGTCATCTTTGAGGTGGGTGCCCCTTTAGATGTAAAAATCTATTTTTTATAACCTAGATGTTTTCTTTTTTTCATGATGGAAGTGTAGGACCCACCAATCAATGGTGGAGATCCCACACAATCCCATGGTTGTAGCCTAATGGCCTATCTTATGCATGCATGATCCATGAATGGGGCCTTTCTCTATGGGCCATATCATGACCGTTTTCTTTCATATCATATTATGTTTGGTTCATCTATACCTTATAACCATGGTGGGGATGGCATCCTCACCATGCATTTTAATTATAGGCCATGCATGTGCAAGATTCATGTTATAAATGTAAATCTATATATGATGTATGGGTGTGATTGATTTAAAGAGGGCTCAATAGTAGCGGAGCCCTTTCCTTATGGCCGGATTGTCCTTCTATCTCTCTTTTTTCTCATTTTATTTCCTGATGTATGTGGCTCATTTGGTGGGCCTAAGACATCCATAAATTTCAGCTAGGTGGGATGCCCAAACTGCCCATTGTTTGATTTTGGGTGTCATACTTGCTGCCTTAATGATGCATGCAAAGTGTATTGGCTTTAGATTATAACATGGACATTTGTGGGGCCCACTATGGAAGGTCACACCATCCTCCATTAATGTGTTTTCCTTTTTATTTAACCTATATAATAAATTTTATCTAAGTACATGTTGCTGTCCAGAATTTTCTGGACAATTTCTGATTGTTTTTGGACCAGATTTTGGGACTGTTTGGGGGACTATTCATACCCATCAAATATACTTTTCTTAAAGGTGTGGATCTCATCTTGATGTTCCCTAAATTTCAGCTCCATCTGACCTTGATTGAGGTCCCAAAGGTATGGTCCAAGTGAGGTGTACAGTCTGGATTTTCTACACTATTCCAGCAACATTCCACCATGGACAGTTGGATTTCTGAAATTTATTAAAATATCTATAGGTATTTAAAAATTATAAAAAATTATTCAGGGGTGGCCTACTCAAGGTAGGAACCACCTACAAAATTTGGGGGCCAATGGACACCTGTACGTACCAAAGTGGTGGCTGGACTGGCCCACTATAATATAGTGTCCAGATCAGTCCGATTTTTAGGAGAGATTGATTTATCTAAATGAATTAAAATATTTATAGGTGTCTAAAAATTCTGAAATTTTGTAGGGATGTGATATACTCATGGTAGGACCCACCTACAAAATTTCAGGGCCAATGGAACCCTGTACACACCGTGGCAAGGGCCGGACTGGCCCAACACGTTGGGAAATTCAGGTCTGTCCGATTTGATGGATAGTCTGTTTTGTTTAAACTAATTAAAATACTTATACATATCTAAAAATTATGAAATTTTGTGGGGATGTGGCCTACATATGAAAGTATTACTCTATAAAATTTTAGACTCAAATGACCCCTTTAGGGCATCCAAAAAAATGGTCCAAGATGGCTGGACTCCCAATTTTTCTGTTGTGCAGTCCAGCAATATGCTTGATAAAAATCAAAATTCAAAAATATTTCTCTTGATGGTGGGCCATATTTTTGGGTTTCCTCTCATTGTATGCATGATGAGGGGCCATGGCCCTCAATTTTCAGAGTTTTAGAGGCCTTGGGCCCACTCCAATGGAGTGCCCAAATTTAGGACAACAACATGTTATAATTATGCTTGGACTTGGGCTGAAATTTTGAGGAGTGAGGCCCACCACATTTATGAAGGTATTAGAGGAGATAATTGATACCTTTAGTTTCTTAAATTTTGAGCTTAATAAATGCACATTTGAGGCCCACCACAGTTGAATTTAATTGGGTCCATGAATGTAGCTAGTTGTTGAACTCTTTAGGCCCAATTGGGTTGGAACCTTCCAGATAGACCCATTGATCTATTGGGCCATTTTACTATACTATTATGTTGGGTTAGTGGGCCAGATTACACAAGTAGATGGGCCCTTGATTGCCCATCAAATCAACTTTATACTTGGGCCGAGTTGTAGGCCCAACTTACTTGACTAAGAGCATGACATTGCCCATGTGGTTTGAGCAATGGGCCGCCCACTAGGCCACCATAATATATGGGATTAGTGGCCTTTATGTTGGGCCCTAACCTTTCCCTTATGGGCCCATAGTGTTATATATGAGTTGGGTTATGTGTGTTCTCCTTGAACCCATATTTTGGGTAGGCCTTGGGCCACCCTTTCTGAAGCCCAACATGAGTGTTGTGGTATAATTATGGCTGCTCATTTCTTATTTTTGATGTTGCATGGGCCTTGGTCCTTGATTCATGATCAATTAGAGATGGGCTATCTCTTAGGGGCCAATTGTGGTTGGATGTCCACGTTGGTGGCCTTAAGGTAGGCCCATGGGCTTCTATGGGTGGTTAAAGGCCCACCATAGAACCTTGCTAAGCCATCTCACTATTTAGGCTCATACCATTGTTCTCCTTAGTCTTGTGGGCTACCCCAGGTATATGGGCCCCCACTAGAGGTTGTATTCCTTATGAGGAATTAGTTAAGTACCTAGACCCTTCATGGTTAGGTAGAGAGTTCATCTCCACCGTATTGGCACCCCTATTCATCTTCATGGCCCACTCCCATACACATCATATGCATGCTTGGTTGAGGAATGATTGGCCATGGTTGTGGCATTGTGTAGGACATGTTGGTATCTCCCTGAGAGATGAATGCTTGGGATTGATGCATGGGTGATTGTGTGATTCATGCATCTGGCATTGTATATCATGTGAATATCTGCCCTTACTTCATCAGGGCCTTACCTCCACAGGGATATTCATGGATGGTCGTATGTGTGGACACCGAAAATATTAGTTGAGCATACCGGGTGCATACGATGCCCATGCGTGAAATTTCTAAAACTTTCATGGTACCAAGGATCTGCTCCAACGCCGTGACCGGGTGGAATTCATGAGCATACGAGGGCCTTATACTGTTAGGCTGCGACTCCCACTTTCGTGTAATCGGTTGGATAGGGGTGTGGCCTTACCTGCCTGGTGTGTAGTGGGAATTGCTAGGCTGAGTCTGACCAGCTCGTAAATGGGTCCGCTACCGTCTGGCCTTGTTGGTGATTGGCTGTCCACAGGCGGGTAGTGAGGTCTCTTATGCTCGTTTGACTATGTGGGGTATGTAGAACGACAGTCATTCAGCAGTATAATGGACCCCGGTGATTTTCTTATGATTGGAAATGTACTTGATTTATGATTTGGATATGAGCACTGGCATTACTTGCATCGCATTACCATTGGTTGTACAAGCCCCCTTCATGCATTGCCTTGGTTTAACATCCAGTACTTATTGCATCATATTCATGATAAGCCTTGGTAAGGTTAGTGATTTTTTCATTGAGCACATTTCCCTTCTTGCATCTCCTACTATTCTTCTGTGCACCATTGTCACACACTTTCACCACCCTCTAAGCTTCTATAAGCTTATGCACGATTGATGCGTGCAGGAGATTATAGGCAGGCATCGTAGCAGCAGCGCGTGGAGTAGAGCGGAGCTTTTGAGGACTCCAATGTTGCCGACCTTTCTCTCTTCTCCTTTTATCTCATGTATGTCCTTTTGGACCTTATGGATGATTGTAAAAGTTCAAATTCTTAGTGAATTTTGTGATGTGTTCCTTTGTTATTCTCAAATGTATTTGCTGTGATCTTGGGTATGCTCATATTGGTAATGATTATACTCTAATGAAAATCCTCCTTATAGGATCCCAGGATCGGAACCTGCCTTAGGAGCTAAGAATGAGGTATTATGGAGGCTGTTATGGCCAAAACCGGCCATCGGGTCCCTTGTGATTCTGGTTACCGAGTCTGGGGCGTGACAAGTGGGTAGATGAGCGTTGAGTGCCGATTACCAGACGGTTACGCTCTCCACTGTGTCGTGGTCGGTTGGAAGGGGGTGCGGCCTCACCCGCCCGAGAGTAGGGGGCAATGCTAGGCTGAGTTTGACCAGCTCGAGGAATGGGTCTGCTATCGACGAGTCGCGCCTGATATTGGCAGACGGATAGTGTGGTCTCTTCCACTTACCTTATTGCGTGCGATGTGGCGGTAATCTGGTTTAGAGTGTACTAGACCCCTGTGATATCCCCTATTTGAGCTGTATTGATGTGTGGACATAGATGAGGATCTGTATGCTTGAGTTGCATTACACATCGCATGGCCTTGGGTAGCCGATACCATTCATGTCTTGCATTGTATAGCCTTGTTACGGCTCATGATGTTATGGTTCCATCTGCATATTTCACATTACTCTGACATTGCATGATCATATTACTACCTTGTGCACACACTTTCACCACCCTCTAAGCTTTCTGTAAGCTTATGCACGACCGTTGCGTGCAGATGATGTTGGATCGCAGCAGCGCTGAGGTAGGAGCACGTTGCAGAGCGTTTTGAAGTTTTTATTCTTTACCATTGTATTTCCCTTTATGCTCATTGTACTTGTAAAGTTTTTGATCATAATGAAAATGTAATGGAGTTCTTAGTTGTTGTTTGTGGGTTATGCCTTTGGTTATGCTTTTTACGAATCAAACTGACATTGAAAATCCTCCTCGTAGCATCCCAGGATCGAAACCTGACGAATGGGAGCTAGGAGCCGAGAATGGGGTTCTACGAAGGCTGTCGGCACCAGATTCGGTGATCGAAAATTTTGTAAGCCCAGTTTTCTAGTTTGGGGCGTGACAATTTGGCCCTTGTGTGAGGCCATGGGTCCACTATATGTTAGGCTCTATGTGGGCCACTCTTTGGGAAAAATGTTGATTAAATGTCCACATTGTTATGAGATGTGGTTGGCCATTGGCGCGGTCTGTGGATGCAGTCCACTTGATGTATACGAGACCCACTGGTGCAGCCCATGTAATATGCCCGACACGATATATATATGAGATCCATTGGTGTGGCCCATGGATGCGTTCCACTTGATGTATTTGATGGCCCATGGGTTGAAGCCCAATGTGATGGATATAAGGGCCGTGAGTGAGGCCCAATGAGATGTATGTGGGGCCTTTGTATGAGACCGAATGTGATGTATATTAAGTCCATTGTGATGTGTGATTACTCCATGATGTATATAATAATGATTATGGCAGGTCATTCCTTAGGAGCAATGTTAGTTAAATATCCACATTGATGGGTAATGATGGTTGGATGTCCATATTATGACCTTCCCTTGGGCCTTGATTGACCAATTATTGAGGCCGATTCCGATTGCCGATTACCGATTTCGATTATCGGGTCGAGGCCGATTCTGATTGTTGAAGCCGATTCTGATTATCGAGGCCAATTGTCGAGGCCCATTGTGATGTATATGCGGCCGTATTTAAGGCCCATTCTGATGAGCATTCAGACTCGGCTTGATGCATTTGAGGCTTATGTATTGTATGTGAAGCCTATGTGATGAGGCTCATTGTGGTGCATTTGAGGGTAAGGGGATGGAGCCCATTTTGATGTTTGTTAGGCCCATGTAAAAGGCCCATCGTGATGTGTATTAAGCCCTTGAGTGAGGCCCATGGTGTTGTACATTTGGCCCTTGTGTGAGGCCATGGGTCCACTGTATATTAGGATCTATGTGGGCCACTCCTTGGGGACAATGTTGATTAAATGTCCACATTGTCGAGGCCAACTGTCGATGCCGATTATCAAGGCCAATTATTGGTACTGATTATAATTATGTGACAGCATAGCATCATGATACATGCACATACGCATCATCTACATATTTGTTATGAGATATGGTTGACCATTGCATATTTCATTGGGCAGGTTGTTATGAGACTCATTGATAAGCGGAGGTTATCTCACATGAGCGCACGGTATGCATAGGATTAATGCATGACTGGGTTGTATAACTCATATATTTCACATTATGTGTTGTGATTACTATACGCCCTAGTGACATCAGGGTTATGACCTCCACAGGCATGTCGTAGATGACTAGATGGGATACCAAAAATGTTTGGTTCGAGCATTTCGGCACTTTAGATGTTCATGGGTGAAAGTCCCTAAACCTCCAAGGCCAGGAGACGCCCCAACGTCGAGACCGAGTTGATACATGAGCGCCCGAGTGCCGAATACCAGGAGGTCATGTCTCTCACTGTGTTGTGGTCGGTTGGAAGGGGGTGTGGCCTTACCCGCCCGAGAGTAGGGAGCATAGCTAGGCTGAGTTTGACCAGCTCGTGAATGAGTCTGCTATCGATGCGTCAGATAGATATTGGTAGACTATTGGCCAAGCGGATAGTGAGGTTTCTTTCGCTCACTTGAACTGTGTTTCTGAGAGAGGGGCAGTGCCATTTCGAGTGTATTAAACCCTAATGATGACCCCAAAGATGAACTGTACTGATATGTGGACTTATTGAGCAGTAGTTGCATACTCATTCATTCATTCATTCACTATCCACTGAGGCTGGTGGTATGTAACTATTTATTACGTGTACCTTCGCAATGGTCAGGATTTTGGTTGGGGCGCACGACTAACCTGAGATCAGGAGTCTATTACATTGAGTCTGGCTATCCAAATTTAGGTATGAGACTAGTTTGGATAGAAGTCCATTGTGATGGACCCCATAGCCTGTTATACTACGTATTATCATCCCAACTTCACACTCCAGCGTGGTCATTCCATTCGCACCACATATTGCATTACAACCATGGCATATGGCATTTTGGATTACTATGTTTCTACATTTATATGGTCTAGATACAGCTGACGCTATTTGTGAACTCATCAGGAATTGTATATTACATCGCATCCTCGGGATCTGATATTTAGCTCTTTATGACTCTCATTTGCATAGCTGTCCTATATTGCGTGTTCCGATATTGATTGACTTATGATCTTGTCAGTATTTTTGCTTACTCTGATAATTCATGATCTTGCCCGTATTTCTGCTTATTCCGATATTGTACGATTTATGGATTACCAGTAATTTCGGTACTGTATGATGATGACCTTGTATTGAATACTTGGCACTTACCTTGTGCACACCCTCTAAGCTTTCTATAAGCTTATGCACAATGGACGCGTGCAAGTGATGTTAGGTTGCAGCAGTGTTAAGCTTGGAGCATGCAGCAGGCTTCTGGAGCTTGATTTTCAATTTATGTATTTTCCTTTCAGAATTGTACTCAAATGATTATATTAGTGGATATGTGATGATGATGTCGCCTATGTGAATTAGGTAATCTTGTGGTTATGCTTATTACGAGTTAAATGTACAAAAAAAATTTAAAAAAAAAAATCCTCCTTTTAGGATCCTAAGATCGAAATCTGGCATATAGACACTAGGAGCCGAGAATGGGGTACTACGAAGGCTGTCAGCAACAGATTCGGCGATCAGGATTCCTTTGAATCCAATTTTTGGGTTTGGGGCATGATATCCGTCCTGACAAATAGCTTGATCATCACATTGAAGGTAAGGACATTAGGCTCTGCATCGGACTTGGGCATTTCATCGAACAGCTTGGCAAACCTCTCCACGTTGCCGAGGTTGGCGCAGGCATTGAGCTTGGCATTGAATGTGGTTGTGTCGAGTCGAGCATCAGCAACTACCACAGTATCAGCAAACCCATGGACACGGCAGACCACGAAATTGAACAGGCAAAGAGCCTCAGCAAGCCTGTCGTTGTTCAAGGCGGCCAAGCGGCTGATGACAGCACTGCACACCTTGACATGAGGAAGGTAGCCGGACCAGAGCATGGACTTGACGACCAAGGCCTCGTAGGCAGTGGCACCGAACTTGGCATCAAAGATGGTGAGGAGGCCGAAGGAATTAGAGTCAAGACCATTGCAGTATTGAAGCCGAGGCCATTTCTAGATAAGAGAAGGATCTAGAAAGACTTTTCGACTACTGTAACCATTGTAGTATCGAAAGAATAAGCTACAATAAAACTATATAAATAGCAGAGAAAATTAAAAGAACAAAGGGTCTCACACCAATTAAACCAAACAAACCTATCAATTTACTTTATCTCAATCAATCTTAGAAATAGTGATAATCAAGTAGCCATAATTCTTAGCCATAATCTTTAGTTGTAATCGAAATCTACGCTCATACGATGGATTTGTTCTTTATCCAATATTAAGCAGTTCTTTAAAGAGAAGTGTTCTTGTAGTTGCTCTTAGTGACTGATTGTGAGTTTTTCCTTTTGTTTAATTTGCACTAGTGTTTTAAATGTCTTTCTTGTGGAATGCACAAAGTAACTCATCTTTAGAGGAAGAACCCCACCCTCTGATTATCGCTTGATCGTTATAAACTTCTACACGTGGCTGAGTAAGTGACAAATCTTTTCAGAATCTGGCCAGATACGTTCATATTGGACATATCTACTTATTTTTTGCTCTTGGGGTCAAAGTTGATCGGTTTGGATCGAGTTGCTATATTAATTTTAGTACACCCACACAGTAAAAAACAAACTAAGCAACCAACATTTTTTAGCATGCTCAATGGGACTACAAATTACTTGGTTAATACAAGTATATTTGGCGATGCAATAATCATTCAGAATCATGAGCCGAATGGGTGGTCATAATACTTCAACAACCACTGTTGTGGCTAATAAGCCTCCTACTAACGAGAAGTTACAAGTCCAACATGTACCGAAGAAAGGAAATCCACCACCTAATCTGGGGCATGTCCCTCCAAATCCATGTAAACCATCGATATCTCAGGTTGAACCTCTTGAGATTTTGTCAATCAAGATAGTTGATCTGCAAAGGGGGATACAACACATCGCAGAACTATTGTGAGTTCCGGCATAGCACTCACGAGTTCAGAATGAGGCTTTCAATAGGTTGATGGTCAGCCACAGCGAAAGCATGAATCGGTTGGTGGCTTTGTTTATTGATAAAGCACTTATTGCACCTCAACAACAGGCCTATGGAGGTTCTATTGGAAATTGGGTACCTATACCATCAATCCAACTGATGCCACAGAAACTTTCGTTATAGCGAAACACACCACCTATTCCCATCCCCGGTCTAATCCAGGATGTGTGAAATTCACTGATAATGGTAGATTTCAGACGTCCTGAACATATTCATGTCCAGAACATGAGAAATTCAACTCCATCGGTAGATTTAAGATGTCTTGAGCATGAAAATAGGAATGTAATTCATGAAGCCGTAAATCAAGGGATGCATAGGGGGCAACCATTACCTAGAAATCAATTGTATAATGAAGAATAATATCAGGATGGCCTTGAAGTGCCTCCAATTGTTACGTAGCAATACTAAGAGTTTAACCAAATTATTCAACTGATTCAGGAAGTAGAAGGCTAAGTTCTTGACAGAATTACTACTCCAGATTATCATAAGCCATAGCCTGACTGGATCAACTGGCAATATTCATTATAGATAAACTATCAACCTAACTTTACATTGTTTACATGTGATATAGGTCAATTGACCGTGGAACACAGGTCGATTTACCATACAATGTGGAGAATTAGCTAATAATATGTATTATAAATTACAATTATTTGGTAATTCACTCACCAGGGGTAGCCTTTACTTGGTATTCCAATTTTCTACCAAATTTCGCATAAAATTGGCATGACATGGAAGAAAAAATCAATGCTTAGTTCTTTTATAATGATAAAAAAAATTTACATGGTTTATCTTGCTTATTTTCAAAAATTACCAGGAGAATTAATTGAGAATCATATTACTCGGTTTAAAAGAGCAAAAAACTAATACAAGGTAGTTATGACCGAGGAAAAATTTATCCAGTTGGCTCACGATATATTGGAATTCAAGATTTGAAAGAAGTTTATCGGAACTGAATTCGCCGATCTTTATTATTTGACTAAGAAGGTGTCTCAATATGTAGCCCTGCTTCAAGAGTTAATGAGGCAAAGGAATTTGTTAATAGGGACATTATTATGACCCTAATTATGATGTTACAGTGGCTGAAATAGTGGCTAAACAACCATTCACATGTTCAACCTTAGTTAAAAAAGAGACGGTGACACCCTCTAATCAGAAAGTTCAAAGATCCTACACCTTTGATATTTTTCATGCCAATGAAATCTTTGATATTATGTTAGCTAGAAAATTTATCAAAATTCTAGTTAATTATAAGATTCCGACAGCTAAATAATTAAAAAATAATTGTTGTAAATGGCATGGAACTCGGTATCATTCCACTAATAAATATGTTGTTTTGAAAAATGTTATTTAAGATAATATCGACAAGGGGTTGTAGAAATTCCCTAAAAGAAAAAAAAAAAAAAAAAAAAAAAAAAAAAAAAAAAAAAAAAAAAAGCAATGGTGATCGATACTGATCCATTTCCATCAAATATAGAGATCAATATATCCACCATCAACCCTCAAAGGTTAGTTCGGCCATGACAAAAGATCGATCGTGTAGTTTAGAATCAACTCAAGGAGAAAAACAGCATAAAGGTCGTAAGGCCTGAAACAACAGTTGACCAGGTCGAAGAATATCCAAATGATACAATGTCAAATTATCAGCACCTCTATGAGAAATGTGCGAGGCCTACTCGATGGAATGAGAGATCTTATCAATCGAAATATCCATTGAGACAATCGATCAACCAATATTATGAGGAAAAAGATGTCTTTTACCCTTAAAAGGACAAGCACGTCAGCAATTACTCTCGGACTGTTTAAAGGCGAAGGATGGTTAAACTTCGACCTAGCCGAAAAGGTACTTTATAAGTCCTATAATGTTTAAAGAACACTTCACACTTTGTTTGACAAATTTTATTTAGTCAAAACATCTTATTAAAAAATCTTCAAGTGTGATTCAAGATCAAGGTTCAAAACAAGTAGAAGATCAAGACCAAGATCTAGTAGAAGATTAAGCTCAAGATGAAGTTGACGATCAAGCTCCAAAGACAATATGAAGTCAAGATCTAGTAATGTTCTAGTAGAAGATCAAGCTCCTTAGAAAAGTTCAAGTTTCTAATCTACTTCAAGACAATGAAGTTCAGTCCATATATGTATTATAAACCCTAGAAAGACCTTAGGTTTAGGTTCTTTCAAAATCTATTTAAAATTGGGTTTTTATGCTTGTATTTGGTTAAGTTTCGACCAGCCTAAGATTTTCTCAACCAGTCCTAGTACAAACCGAGTGAAACAGAAAATTTTGTTATACTTTCGACCAGTCCAAAGCTTCTCTGCTCGAAGTCTAGCAACTGAATCAATTTGGATTTTGGCATCCTCGACCAGTTAAACACTATATTCAACCAGTTGAAGACCACCTTCAACCAGTCGAAGGTTTGTTAAATCTTATCCCACTCAAATCCAAAAATCTGTTGGAATAAAATTTGGTGCTTGGGTCAGTCAAAGAAACAACTTCTTTGCCTATAAATTGAGGTTCTCTCTCAATCTGAATCATTCAATTATCACTTTTATAATCCTTCTATAAGAGAGAGAGAGAGAGAGAGAGAGAGAGAGAGAGAGAAGCCCCAGTTATTATCAAGCTATTGAAGGGTATTTATAAATCATTTTATAACTTTTTGGTTTAATTTTCTTAATCTCAAAACTCTGTCATTCTGATTCTAAAGAGTGAATACTCTTTTTATTGAGATTTAAGAGAATTAATACAAGTAAATACTTATTTTAAATTTAATTAAAATTAATAGAACCCTAGACCTTTTCTATTAGACTGCATATTAAACATTCGACATTCAAGAAAAGAGGTTATTTGGCTACAGCTTCTTCTACAGTGAAGATAAGTATACATTTATTTATTTTCTGTATTTGGTTTTTCTAAGATAGCCAGAAAATCTCTGTGAGGGTTTTTGTTTGTGATAGCCTGATAAAATCACAACTGTATTAGGTTTTAAGTTGACCATATGAAAATCTTGTTCTTAGTAAAAGCCAAGATTACGTGGATAGAAATTTTGAGAGTAGAATAGGTGTGGCTATTCAAGAACAGTTATTGACACACTGAACCACTATAATTCTTGGTATTGTGGTAAATGATCTTATCTTTTTATGGTGAATGTTTGTAATTCCTTTTATGCTAAAGTGGTGAATGCTTATAATATTTAATTTTATTTAATCTTGCTCAGTTTAGGATTTTGATTCTTATCACATCCATGAAATAAGGTTGTCCTACCTAAACTTGTTTGGGTAAAGATTATCCTACGAATCAGTTTGAATCAACGTTTCAATACTAGTGCAATTGAGATCTCTAATTTATTTATTATTCAGCACTTTATTTAATTATTTGGCATAAAACACCCCCCCTCCCCCCAAAAAAAAAAAAAAAACTTTTCTAGGACTTCTTAAGCCCTCCTTTTCAAGTGGTATCAGAGCGGGTTGCTTTATTTTTTTGGATTAACTTCCTTGAGTTAAGATCCAGAGCTTTATTATGTCAAATTTCTACAGTTTATCTATTACTAGGCCACCTCCTTTTGATGGCTCTAATTATTCATACTGAAAAGCCAGAATGAGGATTTTTCTAAAATCCTTAGATGAAAGTATGTGACAAGCCACTATGACTAAATGGAAACCCCCTATGACTGAAGTAGCAGATGAGGATGGAACTAAAATTATGAGAGAAACTGCATTCCATTTATGGACTGCAGGTCAGAAAAGTGAAAGTAATGTTAATGTTAAAACCTTAAATGTCATAACTTGTGATCTATCGCCTGATAAATTCAAAAGAATTATTTCATGCGATACAGCTAAGCAAGCTTGGAACATTCTCGAAATGACATATGAAAGAATAACTATAGTCAAGAAATCAAAAGTTCAAATCCTCACTACCAGATTTGAGGAAATTCGTATGAAAGAAAATGAAACTTTCATTGACTTCTATACGAAACTAAATGATATAGTAAATTCCATATGAGGTCTAAGAGATGGAATCCCAGAAAGCAAGGTTTACGCAAAAATACTGTGATATCTTCCTGACAGATTGAATTCACAAAAATACTGCGATATCTTCCTGACAGGTTGAATTCTAAGGTTACTGCTATTTAAGAATTAAGAGATACTGATCTTATGAAGGCTGAGGAGTTAATTGACTTTCTTCAAACATATAAGTTGAATTTTAAAGCTCCTAAAGAGAAATCTATTGCTCTTAAATCTTCTAAATCTATTTCAAAAGAAAATAGTTTTAATTCTGATTTTGAAGAAAATGAAGATGACATGACAATGTTAGCTAGGAAATTTTATAAAATTTTCAAAAACAAGAAAAGAATAGATTTTAAAAAACCATCTGATAAAAGAAAAGGAAAATCTAATTCTTGAAAATTTGAAGCAAAGGACAGTCAATATTTCAACTGTCATGAATATGGGCACTTGGCAAATAAATGTCCTAAAAAGGATAGGTTAAAAAGAAAGGGCATGATAGCTACTTGGGATGAATCATCTAACTCCGAAAGTTCTTCTGAGTCTGATGAATCAGAATAAGAAAATGCAAATACAAATGATGTGAAAGCCCTTATGACTATAGCCAGAGTCACTTCCTCAAATAGTTGTAATATATCTGACTATGAAAATCTTAGGAATGAACCTAAAAATGAAGACGATCCTCAAGATGCCTATAATGCTCTATAAAGAGAAAATTGTAAAAATGCTGTCAAGTTGAAATTTCAAAAAGAGAAATATGTTAAACTAAAAGAAGAACTTGAAAATACAGTTTTAGAAAAATCTCATTTTTCAGATTCTCTTCAAAAAATAAAATTAGATTTAAGTTTTAAATTTTCTGCATTGCAAAATCTCAAAACTGAAAATGAAAAACTAAAATTTGAAGTTTCTTCTCTTCCGAGTTCAAAGGACACTTAGAAATATGCCCATGGTAACTAAAAGCTTGAAAAATTGCTAACCTCATCTAAACAATGTGGTGACAAATTTGGTCGGGGTTATATTAAAGGTAATTCTTTGAAATCAAAGGATTCTACTCCTATCTTCGTAAGAGGAGAATCCTCGAACTCTAAAGGTAAGACTTTAAGAGATTTCAATTATAAGGATTTTAAAAACTCTAAACCTTTTCAAGTTCATAAAATCAACTATAAACATCAAAGGAATAATAAATATCCCTTAGCTAAAAAAATTATGGACTTGCTTAAAGAGCTTTTAAAATCCAACTCAGATGAAAATACAGTTTATAGAAAAAGGAGAAATCTTAACTTTTAAATGCAGCGAAAGTCGAGAGATACTCTTACACCTATAACAGTAATGAAATGGGTTCCAAAGGTAAAGTGTCTTGTTGCCCACACAACTTTCAAAGCCGTTAGCCACTCAAGATGGTACCTGGATAGTGCATGCTCGAAACATATGACAGGTGACAAGGTGATATTCACCAATATCAGACAAATAAATGGTGGCTCAGTTACTTTCGGAGATGGAAGTAATTGTAAAATAATAGGTCAAGGTACTATACAACTTCCTAACTTACCTCTCTTTGAAAATGTGCTTTATAATGAAGGTTTAAAACATAACCTCTTAAGCATATCTCAGATATGTGATAATAAACATAGTGTGAAATTTTCAGATCATGGATATGAGATTACAAATGAGAAGGGTAGTTTAATATTAAATGGTCGCAGGACCTCTGAAAATTGCTATATAATATGTAACTCTTGCTCATCAAACCATTCTTGTTACATGGTCCAAATAGACGAAACTGAGCTATGGCATAAACATCTTGGACATGTGAACTATAAAGATCTTTATCAATTGAGCAAAAGAGATAACTTAAATGGCTTACCTAAGCTGAAAAAGATAGAAAAAGTATGTGGTGCATGTCAAATTGGTAAAAGGATCAGGAGTAGTCACAAGAAAGTGAACTCCTTAACCATGGCCAAATCTCTAGAACTACTTCACATGGATCAGTAGGACTAACTAGAACGGAGAGTAGAGGTGGAAAGAAGTATTTTCTGATCATTGTTGATGATTACACTAGGTATACACGGGTAACCTTTTTAAGAGAGAAATCAGATACTCTCGATAAAGTCAGAAAAATTTTAAAACATATTCAGACTAAAAAAGAGATATCTGTGATCAAAATTAGAAGTGATCATGGCTTTTAATTCGAGAATAACAATTTTGAGAAGTACTGTAACGATCATGGTATATCACGTGAGTTCTTTATCCTAAAATATCTCAATAAAATGGAATTGTTGAAAGAAAAAACAGAGTTCTACAGGAAATGGCTAGTGTAATGCTAAATAGCATGAAATTACCAAAAAATTTATGGGCTGAAGCTGTTAATACTACATGCTATATCATAAATCGTGTTTACATCAGAAAAGCTAAAAATAAGACATCTTATGAGTTATGGTTTAATAAAATGCTTACTGTTAAATATTTTCAGACTTTTGGAAGTAAATGCTTTATTTTATACGACTGAGAAATTTTGAAAAAATTCGAAGCTAAGAGTAATGAGGGAATTTTTTTAGGTTCTGCTCTAAATAGTTGTGCTTACCAGGTTCTTAATAAAAAACTAGGGTGATTCAGGAATCAATAAATGTAGTAAATGATGATCAACAAATCATACCCACTCCAAGTCAAGATAATGATGAAGTCAATTTAATCGATATACCTGACTCTTCATCCAAATCAGTTAATACTGAATTAAGATCATCCAAAGACCATCTGATCGATCAAATACTTGACAAGTTTAGTACTAGTGTTCAAACAAAAAGACAATTAGAAAATATTTGTAATTATGTCTGCTTCACTTCCCAAATTGAACCGGCCAATGTAAATGAATGTAAGAAGAATTAAATCAATTTGTGATGAATTACATAATATTATTAGAAATAAGGCTCGACTGGTTATACAAGGGTACACTCAAATAGAAGGTATTAATTATGATGAAACCTTTGCACTAGTTGTGCACCTTGAATCCATAAGATTATTTATTTCGATTGCATGTCAGAAGAAATTCAAAATATATCAAATGGAGGTCAAAAGTGCTTTTCTAAACGGTGACTTACATGTGGAGGTATATGTTGAATAACCAAAGAGTTTTGAAGACCTCAAATCTCCTAATCATGTATATCATCTTAAAAAGGCACTTTATGGTTTGAAATAAGCAGCCAGGGCATAGTACGAAAAATAACTAAATTTTTACTTAATCACAACTTTATTATAGGCAATGTTGATAATACTTTATTCGTCAAGAAATATATTAATCACATACTAATAGTTCATATATATGTTGACGATATCATTTATGGATTTACATGCACTAACTTATCTATTAAGTTTGCAGATCTGATGAAATCCAAATTTGAAATAAGTATGGTTGGTGAACGATACAAGTTAAAACACTTAAAGATAGGATGTTCATCTCACAAACCAAATATGCCTTGAATCTTGTAAAAAGATTTGGGTTTGAGAATGAAAAAAAGTTTAATACTCCAATGAGTACAACTCTTAAACTCTCAAAGGATAAATCAGGTAAAAGTGTAAACTCCCATCTATATTGTAGTATGATTAGTAGTCTTCTTTACTTAACTATTAGTAGACCTAATATTATTTTTGGTGTTGGAATATGTACTAGATATCAATCTAATCCTAAAGAATCACATCTAATTGTTGTTAAACGAATAATCAGATAGTCGCAAGTTCTGTTAACTTATGACTTTGGTATCCACATAATACATCTATACAAATTGTCAAATATACTGATGCCGGAGATACTAATGCAGACTGGGTAGAAAATATCGACCATAGAAAATCTACTAGTGGTGGATGTTTCTATGTAGGGAATTGTTTAGTATCTTACTTAGTAGGAAATAAAATTCAGTATCTCTCTCGACAACTGAAGCTGAATACATCGCAGATGGTAATGCTTGCACTCAGCTTATTTGGATGAAAAGAATGTTAGCTGATTATAGTATTCTGCAAGATATAATGACATTATACTTCGATAATTCGAACGCAATTAATATTTAAAAAAATCCAATCCAACATTCTCATGCTAAACATATCGATATTCGATACCATTATATTCGAGACTTAGTTGAAGACAGATTATTGTGCTAGAATACATTCAAACTGAGAAGCAGCTTGTGAGACCCGACCCAAGTTCACATATGTGAATGTGTGTGTGAGAGTGTGCATTTCATTTCTTGTGGTCTCGCGGTCCTACCGGTCGAATTCTGTCGACCTACGACCCTCCGATAGTGCTGCGGTCATCCTAGAGTCCAATCAAGTAGACCCGACTCGGATCGAGTTGAGACCTATGCCATTGTCACCGTATTGTTGCCGCGGTTCCAACGCCGCGTCTTGTACGTCCATCTGATATGTGGATCATAAGTTGTGTACGTTTCATTCTATGGCCCTTGATTTTAATCATGTGACCCACCTTGGAGTGGTGCATGTGGCCCATACTCTCTCTTTTGTACAAGTTCCAACACACACTACACACACCACCTAAATCTTCATAACTCACACTATCAAGACCTCACACACCACCCACACCTAACCTACCCTAGCAACATTGTTTGTATCACCATAGGTTAATGATTACTTTCTTTAAAAAGATTTTTCCTCTCTTTCCCTCTCATTTCTCTCTCTCTTCTCTTCTTCTCTAGCAATTTTCCTCCATTTCTCCAGCCCATTTTCCTCCATTTTTTCAGCCACCTTCCTCCTTAATCCCCCACCATCTAACCCTTGAAACCCCATCTCCACCATTGATCCATCTCCCTTGGTGCTAAAGGACCTTAGTGTGAAAGTTTGGTGGTCATCTTTGAGGTGGGTGCCCCTTTAGATGTAAAAATCTATTTTTTATAGCCTTGATATTTTCTTTTTTTCATGATGGAAGTGTAGGAGTCACCAATCAATGGTGGAGATCCCACACAATCCCATGGTTGTGGCCTAATGGCCTATCTTATGCATGCATGATTCATGCATGGGGCCTTTCTCTATGGGCCCCATCATGACCATTTTCTTTCATATCATATTATGTTTGGGTCATCTAGACCTTATAACCATGGTGGGGATGGCATCCTCACCATGCATTTTAATTATAGGCCATGCATGTGCAAGATTCATGTTATAAATATAAATTTATGTATGATGTATGGGTGTGATTGATCTAGGGAGGGCTCAATAGTGGCGGAGCCCTTTCCCTATGGCCGGATTGTCCTTCTATCTCTCTTTTTTTCTCATTTTATTTCCTGATGTGTGTGGCTCATTTGGTGGGCCTAGGACATCCATAAATTTCAGCAAGGTGGGATGCCCAAACTGCCCATTGTTTGATTTTGGGTGTCCTACTTGCTGCCTTAATGATGCATGCAAGGTGTGTTGGCTTTAGATTATGACATGAAAATTTGTGGGGCCCACTAAGGAAGGCCACACCATCCTCCATTAATGTGTTTTCCTTTTTATTTAACCTATATAATAAATTTTATCTAAGTACATGTTACTGTCCAGAATTTTCTGGACAAGTTTTGGTTGATTTTGGACCAGATTTTGGGATTGCTTGGGGGACTATTCATACCCATCAAATATACTTTTCTGAAAGGTGGGGATCTCATCTTTATGTTCCCCAAATTTCAGCTCCATCTGACCTTGATTGAGGTCTCGAAGGTATAGTCCAAGTGAGGTGGACAGTCTGGATTTTCTACACTATTCCAGCAACATTCCACCATGGACAGTTGGATTTCTGAAATTTATTAAAATATTTATAGGTGTTTAAAAATTATAAAAATTTATTCAGGGGTAGCCTACTCAAGGTAGGACCCACCTACAAAATTTGGGGGCCAATGGACACCTGTACGTACCATAGTGGTGGCTGGACTGGCCCACTATAATATAGTGTCCAGATCAGTCCGATTTTTAGGACAGATTGATTTATCTAAATGAATTAAAATATTTATAGGTGTCTAAAAATTCTAAAATTTTGTAGGGATGTGATCTACTCATGGTAGGACCCACCTACCAAATTTCAGGGCCAATGGACCCCTGTACACACCGTGGCAAGGGCCGGACTGGCCCACCACGTTGGGACGTTCAGGTCTGTCCGATTTCACAGACAGTCTGTTTTGTTTAAACTAATTAAAATACTTATAAATGTCTAAAAATTCTGAAATTTTGTGGGGGTGTGGCCCACATATGGAAGTATCACTCTGTAAAATTTCAACCTCAAATGACCCCTTTAGGGCATCCAAAAAAATGGTCCAAGATGGCTGGACTCCCAATTTTTCCGTTGTGCAGTCCAGCAATATGCTTGATAAAAACCAAAATTCAAAAATATTTCCCTTAATGGTGGGCCATATTTTTGGGTTTCCTCTCATTGTATGCATGATGAGGGGCCATGGCCCTCAATTTTCAGAGTTTTAGAGGCCTTGGGCCCACTCCAATGGAGTGCCCAAATTTAGGACAACAACATGTTATAATTATGCTTAGACTTGGGCTGAAATTTTGAGGAGTGAGGCCCACCACATTTATGAAGGTATTAGAGGAGATAATTGATACCTTTAGTTTCTTAAATTTTGAGCTTAATAAATGCACATTTGAGGCCCACCACAGTTGAATTTAATTGGGTCCATGAATGTAGCTAGTTGTTGAACTCTTTAGGCCCAATTGAGTTGGAACCTTCCAGATAGACCCATTGAACTATTGGGCCATTTTACTATACTATTATGTTGGGTTAGTGGGCCAGATTACACAAGTAGATGGGCCCTTGATTGCCCATCAAATCAACTTTATACTTGGGCCGAGTTGTAGGCCCAACTTACTTGACTAAGAGCATGACATTGCCCATGTGGTTTGAGCAATGGGTCGCCCACTAGGCCACCATAATATATGGGATTAGTGGCCTTTATGTTGGGCCCTAACCTTTCCCTTATGGGCCCATAGTGTTATATATGAGTTGGGTTATGTGTGTTCTCCTTAAACTCATATTTTGGGTAGGCCTTGGGCCGCCCTTTCTAAAGCCCAACATGAGTGTTGTGGTATAATTATGGCTGCTCATTTCTTATTTTTGATATTGCATGGGCCTTGGTCCTTGATTCATGATCAATTAGAGATGGACTACCTCTTAGGGACCAATTGTGGTTGGATGTCAACGTTGGTGGCCTTAAGGTAGGCCCATGGGCTTCTATGGGTGGTTAAAAGCCCACCATAGAACCTTGCTAAGCCATCTCACTATTTAGGCCCATACCATTGTTCTCCTTAGTCTTGTGGGCTACCCCAGGTATATGGGCCCCCACTAGAGGTTGTATTCCTTATGAGGAATTAGTTAAGTACCTAGACCCTTCATGGTTAGGTAGAGAGTTCATCTCCACCGTATTGGCACCCCTATTCATCTTCATGGCCCACTCCCATACACATCATATGCATGCTTGGTTGAGGAATGATTGGCCATGGTTGTGGCATTGTGTAGGACATGTTGGTATCTCCCTGAGAGATGAATGCTTGGGATTGATGCATGGGTGATTGTGTGATTCATGCATTTGGCATTGCATAGCATGTGGATATCTGCCCTTACTTCATCAGGGCCTTACCTCCACAGGAATATTCGTAGATGGTCATATGTGTGGACACCGGAAATATTAGTTGAGCATACCGGGTGCATACGATGCCTATGGGTGAAATTTCTAAAACTTCCATGGTACCAAGGATCTGCTCCAACGCCGTGACCGGGTGGAATTCATGAGCGTACGAGGGCCTTATGCCGTTAGGCTGCGACTCCTACTGTCGTGTAGTCGGTTGGATAGGGGTGTGGCCTTACCTGCCTGGTGTGTAGTGAGAATTGCTAGGCTGAGTCTAACCAACTCGTAAATGGGTCCGCTACCGTCAGGCCTTGTTGGTGATTGTCTGTCCACAGGCGGGTAGTGAGGTCTCTTATGCTCATTTGACTGTGCGGGGTCTGTAGAGCGACAGTCATTCAGCAGTGTAATGGACCTCGGTGATTTTCTTATGATTGGAAATGTACTTAATTTATGATTTGGATATGAGCACTGGCATTACTTGCATCGCATTAGCATTGGTTGTACAAGCCCCCTTCATGCATTGCCTTGGTTTAACATCCAGTACTCATTGCATCATATTCATGATAAGCCTTGGTAAAGTTAGTGATTTTCCCATTGAGCACATTTCCCTTCTTGCATCTCCTACTATTCTTCTATGCACCATTGTCACACACTTTCACCACCCTCTAAGCTTCTATAAGCTTATGCACGATTGATGCGTGCAGGAGATTCTAGGCAGGCATCGTAGCAGCAGCGCGTGGAGTAGAGCGGAGCTTTTGAGGACTCCAGTGTTGCCGACCTTTCCCTCTTCTCCTTTTATCTCATGTATGTCCTTTTGGACCTTATGGATGATTGTAAAAGTTCAAATTCTTAGTGAATTTTGTGATGTGTTCCTTTGTTATTCTCAGATGTATTTGCTGTGATCTTGGGTATGCTCATATTGGTAATGATTATACTCTAATGAAAATCCTCCTTATAGGATCTCAGGATTGGAACCTGCCTCAGGAGCCAAGAATGGGGTACTATGGAGGCTGTTACGGCTAGAACCGGCCATCGGGTCCCTTGTGATTCCGGTTACCGAGTCTGGGGCGTGACACAGCTTGCAGACAAACTAACCAAACCGCTCGACAGGAATAGATTTTCCAACTTAAAGCATGATATTGGTTTGAATATTATTAATTAATCATCTTATTTATGTGTTTATGCATTTCTTTTTGTTGTTTTATGTTTATATTAATTAAATGCATAACATGATAATAAAATTTAAAAAGAAAATTTGAAAAAAAAATATATAAAAATTCAGATTTTGAGTCTTTTTCGACGAGTTGGGTACATACTCGACCAATCAAATCGTCGACAAGTTGAATACGTGCTCAACCGGTCGAGGACCATGTGATTTTACCAAAAAAAAAGGAAGAAAAATAACTTTTCCCATTTCATTTCCATCTTCTTCCTCGATTAGCCGGTGCCCCACTCGACGAACCCAACTTCCAAACTTGGTTGTAAGTGTTTTTTTTTCAATTTCCTTCAAGTTTTGGGTACATCTTTACTAGTCAATCTCATATTTGGGGTGTATTTTTTATTTCAAACCCTCTTTGTAGTGGATTTTGTGTAAAATCTGATTTTGCTTCAATCCATCTACTCTCTTTAATTAGTTCTTGTGACTCGTCCTCTAAGCCAACTCCAATTAATGTGAGAACCCTAAGGGGCCCCAAAGAAGATTCAGAGAACGTTAGGGATCTCCGCTCAAGAGATATAATTATCGAGCGGACTGTCAGTCTTGATCACATTGCACCGTTTGATTTTGGTCCTCTTCTTTCCAATATCTGTTGGAAACGCATCCTTGGTTGGGGCGGAATGGCTTACCGTTCCATTGCACAAGGAATGTACGCTTCTATTTGTGATGTGTCTCTAGAAGATCTTATATTTATGATTAAATTCGTAGAAGGGATCTTCACAGTTGATCACTATACTATCTGCATTGACTGAGATTCACATTGTGGAAGATGCAATTCCAATTGACAATTTGACTGATAAAATGACTAATTATGAACCGAAAACGATTACTCATAAATTATGTCATTTTAATGCTGAATGGAAATCCGATAATGCTTCCGTGCTAACCAAATGCTCCCAAAATATCGAGTTATTCATAGGATTTTTATGTCTAACGTCTATCTTAGATTGGGGAATAAGTCTGAACTTACTTCATTTATAACTCGTGTCCTCCATTCGGTTGCATCTGGTATTCAAGTTTGTCTTCCTTCTCTAATATGCTACATTATTATTCAATTTCGTCTACATCCTAGTCATGTTTCGATTATGTTTTCTTATCTCATGACATACATACTTTACATTGTAATGTCATTATTCTTATGTCTGAGACACCGAAGTTGGAATTACTTTTTAACAACACTAACTTGAATAAGATGAATCTGCAATTTCTTCCTAGCCAACATGAAAAAGAAGAGGAGGAAGCACCTGCACCTGAAGACACTTCCATGGATGACATTTTTACTGAACTAGATAAATCTGATGATCCAGCAGATCCTGATTATAAGTCGTCTCAGGTTGATGATCGTCTTAAATCTTTGGAGGAGAAAGTCACTACACTGCAGATCTCTCAGGACAACCTAGTTCAAACTCAAAAATCTTCAATGAAATACATGAAAAAGTACTTCCATTGTATCACTAGGAGTTTGCATCAGCTTAATCCTTCTATGTTTGCTCCATCATTTGGATCTAATTGAGATCATTTCTTTTTAGTACTTATATTTATGGGGCTGTAAAACTTAAAGTTTGCTTGTTTGCCTGGTTACTTTCTTTACACTCTCTTAAACTCCTTGGATGTTATTTCCCTAACTTTGACAATTTCATATGCCAATTTACTCCTTGATATATTCATATGCTTATTTCTTCTTCTATTAAGTTTCTATACTTATTAATTCATTAAATATCCCATTTACTTGATAGATGAACTATTCCTTCCCTTGTTAACTTGTGACAAAAAGGAGGAGAGAGTTTTAGTTATTACTTGAATAATGACATGTTTTGAATATATGAATATATGAATGATACATAAATGCTTGAAGAATTAATGAATGCTTTGGAATAGAATGTTTTATGTCATAATATAGGGGAAGTACAAATTAATGGGGAGTAGTAAATATTTTGAAATCTTCAACAATCTTCTACAACATGAGTACAAGAGTACAAGGCTTCATTTTGATAATTGTAATACTAAGTGTTTTATCACGAAATGGACAAAGGGGGTGATTGTAAGTGCTATAATGTTGAAAGAACACTTCATACTTTGTTTGTCAAATTTCGTTTAGTCAAAACATCTTATCAAGCAATCTTCAAGTATGATTCAAGGTCGAAGTTCAAAACAAGTTCAAGATCTAGTAGAAGATCAAGACCAAGATCTAGTAGAAGATCAAGCTCAAGATCAAGTTCGAAAGACAACATGAAGTCAAGATCTACTAATGTTCTAAGATATTGTTATGTGGAAAACTTGAAGTAAGACACGTGGGGAACGCTGACCAGCTTTACCTTATCCATCTCATACCTTATCAACACTTTCTCAAGGTATTCGTCCTAAGATAACCAAAGCCTGCTCCTCTTCTTGTCTCTATAAATATCTATATTGAGAACCCTCTTTATAAACCCTAGATCTTTCATCTCGAATATCTCTGATAACTGAGTCTTCAATACATTGATTTTAGACATATCATGACTGACGATCAACATATCATCAACATACAATACTAGGACGATGTACTTGCCATCATTCAGTGCCTTTTAATAGACACAGTAATCATATTCACTTCTAGTAAATTTCTAACTTAAGATGAAATAATCAAATTTTTTATACCACTGCCTAGGCAACTGTTTCATACTATACAATGACCTAATTAACCTGCAAACCTTGTTCTTTTTTTCCTTTGACTTTATAGCCCTATGATTACTTCATGTATATCTGCTCTTCCAATTCCCCATATAGGAATGCAGTCTTCACGTCCATTTGTTCCAGGTCGAGATCGTATTAGGCAACCAGTGCCAACACAAATTCGATAGACACTTGCTTAACTACCGATGCGAATATCTCTGTGAAGCTGATTCCTTCCCTCTAATCATAATCCTTTACTACTAACCTTGTTTTGTATCTATCATATTTCCTTTTGAATAACCACTTACACCCGATTGCTTTTCAACCCACTGGAAGCTCCACTAGATCTCATGTGTTATTCTTGTACAAAGAGTCCATCTCATCGTCCATAGTTGCCTTCCACTTTTCTGCATTTGGCTCATCAAGAGCCTCTTGAATAGTAGACGGGTTCCCCTCATCTGTAATGAGGGCATATGCGATATTAGAATCATCCATGTATCTTGTCGGTAACCTGCGATCTCACAGCGGATTTCTGCTCACAAGCGGCTACTCCACCTGCTCATGTACCTCTGTCTATGCATATGTCTCGGCTTGAGTATCACCTGTGTCAATCTGAATGTCTGTGACCAACATTTCTAGTTCTTTTTGCTCCTCTTGATCATTCTTGCAGAATAGGGAGCCTTTGTTGAATTTGACGTCCCTACTAATAACGATTTTCCGTATGACTCGATCATACAGTTTGTATCCCTTCACATCATCACCATAGGAAACAAATATGTACTTTTTGGCTCTACGGTCTACCTTATCTCTCTCAATTGATGGTACATGAGATTAAGCTTCACAAAAAAAAATAATTAAATCTAATCTGAGTAGTCGACTACATGACCACTCCATACTTCCTCTGGGAGTTTACAATCATTTTCTGTAGAAGGGGTCCAATTCACCAAATAGCAAGCCATGTTAACAGTCTTAGTCCATAGGCCCTTGCTCAACGCAGCTTTACTTAACATGCTTTGGGCCCTCTCCAAGAGTGTTCGATTCATCTGCTCGATCGCACCATTCTATTCGGGCGTGTGGCACACTATGTTGTGTCTAATGGTCCCTTCATCTTTGCAATATTCATTAAACTCAGTAGAAGTAAATTCACCACCATTATCAGTCCTTAAAACTTTTATTTTTTATCATGACTATTTTTTCATCATGACCTACCATTGTTTGAATTTGGTAAAAACTTCGGATTTATATTTCATGAAATAAACTCAAACTTTTCAAGAGTAGTAGTCAATGAATGTAACAAACCATGACGACCTTCCAACGAAAACCACGGGCGATGGCCCACATACATCAGAGTGCACATAATCAAGCGTCAAGTAAAATATGTTATTTGATATTAGGCACTTATGTTAACCAAGTGAAATATATGATGAATTATTATTAAGCCCTCATGTTGACTAAGTGAGATATATGATATGATATTAGTCCCTCATGTTGGTCAAGTGGATTATATGTTGCATTATGTGAATGTTGGGTTGCCCATCTATGTGATGAGGTGACAAGGCCTGAGGGGTTCTTTGCCCAAAATTGATTCCTAAAAGGCTAGGTGGCCCAATGTATGCGGTGCGGTGATGGGACCCAATGACTATGTTGTATTGTTGGGCGACCCATCATATTCCCCCGATGTGGTGGCGAGACCCAAAGAGTAGTATGGATACTTGGTGATGGCCCTCGTGTTGGTCTAACCAAATTCATAGAAGGTTTGATATAGACTTGGAACCATACTGATGCCTCAAGGGGACGTAGGAGTAACATTCTTCTATGTGAAGAAGCCCAACTTTCTAGCTTAGGGAGGCGATTGGTCTCTAAGGCACGATACCCTACAATTACCTCAATTGGACATTAAGAAGCCCTCTAACTTCATGGGCATACGTGCTAGGAGTAGGGGAGAGAGTGTGGCGAACCCACCATAGGGGAATGGTGAGTTGCGTCCATCCCCTGATTCAATCAAAATGGATGTAAGGATGTCCTTGATATTATTATTTGGAGTATTTGGAGTATTTAGAAGATGGTGCACCGCCCGCATGCATCTAGCATTTGTATGTTTGTTACATTTCATCCACATCCATTATACATTACTCACTCAGGTCGGTAGATGCACAAGTAGACTATTGAGTGCTTATTCACAATGGCAAATATTTTGGTTAGGATGGGACTAACTTGAGATTAAGAGTTTACTACATTAAAATTTGTTATCCAAATTAAGTATGGGACTAGCTTAGATAGAAGTTATTGGTGTTGGGTCCCACGGCTCGTGAAACCGTGCACTACTATCTCGACCATAACATGTGTTGGTTATATCATATACTTGTTATAACATGATGATAACATGTTTAGTTATTCACCTCCTATATGTGGTTGTCTATGCTTTACTCTATTTAGTTGTAAATGCTACTTGATTGTAGTATGGCATGATTACATGCGCTATACTTTGATATGGTATTATATGCCTTTTATTTGGTTGTGCCATGCTCGTGATAGAACTACCCATTGGACTTTCATAACTCATCCAATTGCTTCCTCTTATACTTACAGGGAAGACTCGTCAGTGGAGACAAAGGCATAACTTCTTTCAATTTCTATTTTCAGTCGTGCATTGTTTAAACACAAAGTACTCTATAGACGTGCATGTGTGTGTGTGTGCGTGTGTAAGTTTCATGTTCTTTGATTATTGCCAACCAATGTTATACTTGGGTACCATTCAGAAAAAATTCCTTCGGCACCGGATTCGGAGTTCGGGAAATTGGAGAGCTTGTTCACCGAGTTCGGGGCGTTACACCACACAAGTTCTATCTTTGCATACATAGCATGGTCGCAATCCAACACATTCATCACCTTCATCTACTATTCCAAGCGGACTAAGACCCGGCCCAATGCCACTCTTGAATGGGCCAATTAGTGGTCGCTACACCTCATTCGGCACATTGAGTGGCCCACTTGATCACCACAATTAGTCCATTCAAGGGCTCAATCACAATTAATCTCTAAGGCCCAAATATGGCTTGACACACACATCACATGAAATCATAAATACTTGCCAAAGTGACCCATTTATTAGCCTAATTAGGCTACCACTAATGGGTCCACGAGGCATCCTCTCGAAGTGGGTCTTCAATACTAGTAGGCCCACCACTCTAATGTTTTTGTGAACACATCAATAGAGTCCACAAGTAGGCCAAATATTATTTACAAGGTGACCCAATATTCAACCCAACACACATCTCAAAATGGGCCCAAACATAGCCCAATTAGGCTCGACCCTACAATGAGTCGGTAGAGCGAATAGATCGCATAGATATATAAGGCATATATCAAGTGGGGTCCCATGGACCGCATGCATAAAACAAAAAACATCATGGCATAAAACACAAACATCATGGCGAGGTCCACAAAAGAACAACGGGGTAAAACATATACATCACGATGGGGTCCACTTCTATGAGGCCTGCCTTGATGTGGGCCATCCATCATGTGGGGCCACCTTCCACATCCACCACCCCTCATGTGGAGCCCACCTTTGATATGGACTATCCATCACGTGGGCCCCACTTTCAATGTGGGTCATCCATCATGCGAGACCCACTTTGGATGTGGGTCATTCATCATTAGGGGCCTACCTTTGATGTAGACGATCCATTATGTGGGCTCACCTTAATGTGGCATATCCATACTATCGGGGCCACCTTTAATGTGGACCCTCCATCGTGTGGGTCCCACCTTCAATGCAGACTGCCCATCATATGGGGCCTCCTTTGATATGGACCATCCATCACATGGAAAGAGAGAGAGACAGAGAAGTAAAAAAAAGTTAAAAATTTAAAAGCAAGGAAAAATAAACTTATGAAGATAAGTAACTTTCGTCACATAAGTTGCTTTTATAATGGTATTTACCAAACTAACATAAAGTTTTTTATGTTTTTTTTAAGTAACTTAATAAGTTAACATAAGTTAAAAGGTTACTTGTTGGATGGCATCCAAATGGGCCCTTACGGAGCGTTTGGATTGTAAGTTACTTTAGATAAGCTACTTATACCTTAGGTAGCTTATATTGGCTTCTACTTATTAAGTAAATAAGCTTGTTATGTAAATGGCTTGCTTGTCAACTAAAAAATAGAAAAGCATGTTTTGTTTGTAACATCACATAAATATTTATCCCTCAATTTTGTTTAGTCCACCCTCATGTTCATTATCCATAATGTGGGACCAACCTTTTATGTGGACTATTCATTATGTGGGCCCCGCCTTTAATATGGGTTGTCCATCATACAGGGCCCACCTTATATGTGAGACATTCATCATTAGGGGCAACCTTTATTGTGCACAGTAAGGCTCACCTTTGATGTTGTTCATCAATCATGTGGGGCCCACCATCAATGTTATTGTCCATCATACAGGGTTCACCTTCAATACTCACTACCCATCCTACAGACCATCCATCATGTGGGCCCTACCTCTGATGTGGGTTGTCCGTCATGCGGGGCTGGCTTGGATGTGAGTCACTCATCGTTAGGGCCAACCTTTTATGTGGATTGTCCATCATGTGAGGCCCACCTTGATGTGAGTCATCCATCGTATGAAGCCCACCTTTGATTTGGTTTATCCATCATGTTAGTGCATTAATTTGTGCATCTTGTTTGTCAATCACGTGAGTTCATGTGTCATATAATCAGTTAAGCGCTTAAAAGCTAAAGACCGAAGACACAACAGGACAAAGAGCATCAAGGAGAAAAAAAAAAGTATATTAAGTGCCTTAGTGACCCTAAACTTGACCCAAAACCACCTTAAACCTATAGATGATCCCATACCTTTATTGGTAAACCTCATTTGATCATCCATAGCCTTAGAAGTCTAATTGGAACATGATAAGTAAGTTTAAAAGAGGTGTGAAGATACTGTGAAACCATATGCCCAAAACAGCAGTCTTTCGAGTGATACTCAATCCCATCGAACAGTCCTCAAGGGATATTCAATGGTATCGAAGATCCCCTCAATGGCATCGAGTAGGTAACTAAAATTTGTCCAGCAACATTGTGATCATTTTATCTAAGTTTCTCGATGGCATCAAAGTCTCATTCGATGTCATCGACAGAGTCGTTTTATGCCCTTTTTTTACCGTTGGTGCTCGAACTATATATAAAAGGCATACGGACCTTAGGCATTCCAATGGGTTTTTTTTATAATAAAAGTATATGTGATTTCATGTCCATATTCCTCATCCTAGGCCTTTAAACCAATGAATTCTAAGTCATCTTCCTTGAGATTAACACTCTAATAAGGATTCCAACCTCCATATTGAAGATGTACTTGAACTACACCATTTTCTAAAAATTAGACCCAACCACTATTGGTGTATCATTTGTTTAAATCCTCTAGAAGACATATCTAGGTGAATCCCCTTGGATTATAACCTCCCTATGTATTGTGGGAGATTTCATCATCCTCTCATCACTTTAGTCACCGCAATGGAGCATCACATGTAAGGTGTTTGATCTTAAGGTTAAATTATTGTCAACGCATCAGTATTAACGATCGGGGGAGCAAAAGGAGAGCTGATTAAAGCACGGGAAAGTATCATTCAAGCAACCCGAGACGACACGTCAAAGGGGCTCAATTTGACAAGTGTCAATTAGTAAGTCCATACTCTCTTTCTTTATATAAGATTGAGGATAAGAGTTTGTGACCCAAACTCGATAGGTTCTAGTGTAAAACATAGACTCTTGTGTAAGACCGAATTCACCGAACATTAGTGTGTACGTGTTAGTCTTAATGGGAGCCTCTGGCGGGAGTAAACGTAGGTCATTTAACTAAAACCGATGTTTTTGGTTAGTTGATAAAAAATCAACTGAAGTGTCTTGTGTAGGACTGTGGTCCTTGTGTAGGGTTGTAAAGGTTAGTGGTATACCTGATTTAAAACCTCCGATAGTGAAATTTGATACACTCATGAGTTGAGTGCGTCCGTTGAGAGTGGAGTAGGAAAATCGAACAATTATACATGCTTATAATTGAGATTGTTATTTGAGCACTTGTCTAATTATGCTTATGTGATTGTTTAGTTAAATTATATGTGTATATTATTAGATGAATGCTAGGAGTTAATAATTAACACATCCCACACACTCATATATATTATCATATATAGATTAGTTACTTTATTAATATATTTATTGTACTTTATGTGATTGGACTATCTATTGACTTGGAAGCCTTAGAGTTGATTGTCTTACTTAGTTTATATTGTCATATTAATTTAAGTAATTATGTGTTAAAATACATAATTTTTTATTAGTCCTAATCACCTCCCCTCTAGGACATAGTCATTCATTCCATAGCTCCCTCAAACTTCCACACATAGCCCGTGAGCCCGCCACGTACTATTTCACATCTTGCAAGGATCTCACATCATGCAATGCTCACCTTGGATGTAGGTCATTCATCATTTAGGGCTAACCTTCGGTGTGGACTATCTATCATTTAGGGTCCACCTTGATGTAGGCCATCCATCATGTGGGGCCTCGCTTCAATGTCCAATGCCCATCATGCGGACCTCCCTTTGATGTGGACCATTCATTATGTACACCCTACCTTTGAAGTGGGTTGTCCATCATCCCAACCCGCTTTGGATGTGGGCTATTTATCAGTAGGAGTCGACCTTTAATTTGGACCATCCATTATGTGGGCCCACATTAATATGTGGTCATCCATCATGTGGGGCCCTCCTTTAATGTAGACTATCCATCGTGGGGCCCCACCTTCGATGGGAACAGTCCATCATGTACGGCCTCCTTTGATAAGTACCGTGAGAGAGAACCTCCTCTGGTATAGACTATGACTAAGAGAGAAGTAGAAAAATAGTAAGTCAAAAAGCTATAAATAAATAAATAAGGAAAAGAACTTATTGAAATAAGTAGCTTTTAGCATTAAGTTATTTTTATAACTATTCTTACCAAATTAACTTAAGCGGAAAAAAGTAACTTAATAACTTGAAATAAGTTAAAACGTAACTTATTTGGTGGTACCCAAACAGACCCTTAGAGACTCCAAATCGAGGCAAGGATAGAGCTCTGTATGTGGAAATATTAAGGTGTGAGGCAGGCTATAGAGCTATTGTAATGAACGTGTGAAACCCACTCTATACATATATTGTGCTAGCTCATATTACAATGTAAGCTAGAGTTTGAATCTTGGATAGACCACAAAATTAGAGAAAGTGTTGGGATGACTCATTCATCTTTGCAACCCCCCTTCCCCCTTTTTGCATGTATACACGCACCTGCGCAGCCTCACCCTTTCCCATGTAACCTTTCTGCTCCCTACATGTAACCCATGAATTATTTAAACCATGATATTTAACACATATTTACTGTTAACTAAAATGAGATGAAATCACTTTTAAGCAGCAACCAAACAGGGCCTAAGAAGCACAAAGCTGGACTGGAAAAAAAAAAAAGAAAATTGATTATTAAATACAAGATTCCAAGGAATCTCAATTCCTTTGATAATCCATCTGAAAAGAATCTTGCATCCAAACTAGGTCTAAGAATCCTTCCATTGACGAAAAGGGATCCTGCTCATTAGCCCATGGTTTGGTTGTCTAAAGCTTGATCTGAAGTTCCTCACCACGAATGTGGGATGCCCCACAAATCTCCAAGATTGGAAGATGGTATTTGACCTCCAAATAGATGGTTCAGAAAAAAATTAGCAGCGACAGCGCAAATTCAATGGAAAGAAAAGACCAAATATAAGACAGTTACAGTCTAGCAATGTGGGAGATTTCCGCGGCAACCCTATCCAACATAGCGCCCATTAGATTACATGTTTGGACTACTGAATAACAGGTCCACATGTACAAACTCCCAAGTGTCAGCGAACCATCCATTACTGATGAGCATGACCTTCTAATTCCTCTTGATCAAAATATTGGAGAGATATATCTAACATTTCAAAATTCAGACAAGGAATGGGAGAAAAACAGGGGCTAGAAATTTCAAACATGATTAGAGGTTAGATCTGATCAAATGTTGGGATTTTCAAGGATTGAAATTAAATGAAAATTTCTATCATGACATTTACTCCCTGGAAAGGACCTTTGTGGAGAATACCCACATTACAACCTCTCATGTGACCATCACTAATCAACAACAACAACAACAACAACAATAATAACAACAATGGAAATATAAAAGTCCTAACAGTTTCAGTGATAAATATTACAGCAATTGCAACCCTTTTGCATGGTCTGCCAGTCTGTGAGCGTCTAACTTAACACCTAACGGGGAAACACAACCATTGTGTTAGAACTGTGTAGTAGTAGTGTTAGGCTTTGAAGGAGAGCTTTCTATGAAGAAAAGAAAGATCAGTTACCTTCATCTCTATTCCCCCGGCAAGCATATGTTTATATCAGGAGAAGGCCTGTGGTCGGATGTGGATTGTGAACCACCATGCCAACCAACCGTATGGAAAGAAGTCGAAGCCTGGTTTAGGTTATTGCCCGTGCTGTTCTCTGGGTCCCCATGGCTTTGTCCCGGCAATGTAGATGATGGAGTTGCGCATGTGTCCTCATCTGGTGTCGCCTGGGAGATAGGTCTGGCTGCTGTCACTATGCCCGAAGTAGTAGGAACCCCTGTGAGGATTGACGATTCAGGATTCGGTCTCCTCTTCTGCTCCTTGTGACCATTCGGCATGAAACTCCCCACCACAACCTGGTAAATAATTGCAGTGGACATGAAATGTGTTGCACTCTGTTTATCTGATTAGTATCTAACATAGCTTAAAAATTCGACTTGAATCAACATGCAATTGGGTCAGGAGTCAGGACACGAAGACTTCAAATTGACTTGATATTTAATAATTAAACCAGCAATGATATGTCGATAATTGTAGATACCTAGAAGAGTTTGAGTACAAAAATAGAGGGAGGGGGGGGGGAGGAAGAGAGAGAGAGAGAGAGAGAAGAAAAATAGTGCTTTGCCAAATGCACTAGTTGGTGAATTCAAGTCCTGCCAACCACATGTATTTTTTATTTAAAAACGGATCAACTCACTAGTGACTAGGTTCAAGTCACGTCGAGTCGATTGAGTAGGCAAGATGACTTGACAAGTCATGCCAAGTCTGAACCAAGTCAAGGTTCCCAGCGAGTTTCATGGTGACTCGGCTTGATTTCTGGCCAAGTGGAGTTGAGTCACTAAGTTTTAGAACTATGGTATGCAGTAGCAGGGAAATTTGGGTGCAGAATTGAGCCACCTTCTGTATAAGACTCCTACCCATTGAGGATTATTGTAGACAGAATCTCAGTCATTTTTTTCTTAACCTCAACCTTGTAAATAATCTAAGCCAGCATGGATTTTATGCAAATAATCAGTCTAATGGATGAGTTGTACTAGCTATATTGTGATGGGTATGTTTAGAAGGGTAGTTTGGGAGTAGACGGGCGGTCTTATATACAACTAGCATCATATCCCTTTGCGTATCCCATAGATGGTTAGTTATAAGATGCAACGACAGTTACTTTTTCTTCTACACAACCTGGTAAAATAAATGATGGAGAGTTACCAAACTCGGGAAGCCGCACAATGTTGACTTCACTGAGTTTTTGCAAGACTCGAACAAGTTCTAGCCAACTAAACTGGTTCCCGTAAACTGAGTTTGGCATTCAACCACAAAACCAACTGTGCTCTTTACATTGCAACTGTCAGGTTGTAGGATCGAAGCCAGCTTACCCATTAAAATATATTGAAGTAACAAATCCAAAATTAAAATAAATATTATGCAAGATATCAATGTAATGCATGCATTGTAGTGGCATAAATACATTTATTGAATGGTTAGGTGCCTGTTGAGTCGACTTTCCTTAATTGTATTGAAAACTATCATTTACAGAAAGTTGAGAGTTATTTTCTACTTTCTACCACGTCCAGGTAAAATAACCAAGCCCATATGAATTTTGTGGTGGTTCTCAATCTATTGTTAAAGGCAAAAGTGGGATTAGTATGCTTTTATTCTATGGTGACTACATGTGGATATTGACATAGAAATGGATGAACGGAGTACTTCCCACTTCCCAACATCCAGGACATAGACATGGTTATTGGATACTAGTATACAAATCTTGGCAGGCTACTCATATTTACTAATACGATCTATATTTGTGGTATGACACTATGCTCTTTTTACTTTTTTCCTTTTATTTATTCAACTAAAAGTGTTTTTTTTTTTTTTGTGGGGGGGGGGGGGACTTCAATGCACAAAAGGCTCACCAAAATTTGTTCACCTATCACTTTTTTTTCTTTCTTTCTCTTTCCTGGAATGGTAAGGCAATGAAGATTTTATTAAAGGCTTCTTTGGATTGGTGAAATCCAAAAAATAACTGTGGAAATGAAAACATTTTCAGCATATGTGACGTTCTAATCGACAGATTACAATGTTTTCTACCAATTGCATTTCCATAGTTTTCCTTTAAAAAAATAAAAATAAAAATAAAAATAAAATAAAATAAAACTTGATAACCTCATTTCCACACTTTTTGAGAGAGAGATTGCACTTTTTAAGCATTGACCATTATATTCTTCCTTGGAAATCATGAAAATGAAAACAGACAACTTTTTTAAGATTCTTTTCCACGGATGATGTTATCCATGGTATTCCTCACATGTGATGTTCTCCTTTCCAAATCTACCTTTTAGATTCCACCGATCCGAACAGGTTCTCGGAGAAAATGAAAAAAAAACAAAAGTCGCCCCAAAATCCAAATGAGAGAGACAGAGATGATAATGAGGAGGAGGAGGAATCATCTATTTAGTACAAGGCTGAACCCACCCCCAACTCTCACTAAGGAACTTCGTGCTATGCCAAAAGATTTTTAGCCCTAGCACCCTATATTGACTTAGTTGGGATAAGGCTTTGATGATGGTGATGATGATGCTCAATAGACCACCTTACCCTTGCCCATCTTAGAGACACTCCATTGATTCTGCTATATTATAAAAATTTCCATTATTGTGCCCCTTCCAAATTGATCATAAGCTTGCAGCCATAGCAAGGTTCCACAGATACCTTCTTTCCCACGTGAACCCTATGCTACACTTGGAAGATGTCCTAGATTTGTCCTAGCACCACCTCGTCAATCTCAAGAAGTCCAATAAATCTCCACCAAATCTCACCTAAAAACCCGCAATTCAGGAAGAGGCGTTCAATAGACTTTCGCATTTCAGAGGTAAAGGATGCAAACATTAAGAATAGCCATATCTCTCTTCCTCTAATGGTTTTCGTTAACACAAATGACCACATGATCGAAACTTTTTTTTTTTTGGATTCACATGGTGAAAACTTTGTTATATCAATTCCATTAAAGATGAAGAGAATATAGAGAAGAAGTGGGAGATTTGTAAAAAACTACAGAAAATCTTAATAGATATACCAAGGGTTAACCCGATTTTGGGATCGGTATAGAGATTGCGTGGTGTTCAATTAGGGATCTTTCACAAACGTTCATAAAGCATTCACCGACATACAAGAGACGAGACAAGTAGACCAAGGACTATTTTATTTCTCTAGATTCATACATTCCAGGTGTGGTACAACTAGTGTTTTAAATAATGTGTAGCGTATAGCATGGCGTTTGGCCCTCTGTAGCGTGTAGTGTAAGCTACACAATCCTTAATATTTTTTAATAAAAATAATAGAAAATATGATAAAATTTACAAAATGCATAATTTCTATGAGTTCTTTGACTGCGAATTTAGATCATCAAGCACTTATTTTCATGCAAAATCTCTATCTCTTTGCCTTTAGATATCTCTAAGTGTGACCTCTTTTTTTCATTTATTGAAACATCACAAATTCATGATATAGACCACAATTTGGATGGTCCGGATTGATCTAAGTGATCACAATTTGGATGGTCCAGATTAGTTAAATGTAATGTCACATGTCATAGGTATAAGTGTCATAGGTATAAGTCATCACTATTTTAAAATAAGTGTAAACTCACATAGAAAAAACACTTTAAAAAAATGAGATTTCATGTGGTTTATGATATCTACGCTACACACTACGCTATGCTACATGTAGTGTACGCTACATGCCATGTAGCTTACACTACCAGGGAGTTACGCTACTTGCGTACGCTATGTAGCATTTTCGCTACACTACGCGACAGTGATACCCAAAACATTGGGTACAACACAACCCTTAGTTACATTCTAGGGGAATAACCCTTGATTCTAAAGCAAAAGCTTAGTGAGTTGTCATGTAGTGCATAATGTAATGGTCATGCAATGCAATGCAATGCAATGCTATCCTTGGCTGATAAAGGATCACTTTAGCCTTTGAGGGCTTAGGATCAACAGCTTGGGGCTACAATATGGTTGTTGCATGGAGCAGTTAGCAACGGGTGATACTTGAAAGATAAGTGATCACTAAGTGAGCAATACATCTAGTCTCAATGGACTTATGAGGATTGGCTTGTTTCTCGAATATTGCTAGAGTGATGTTGGCCTCATGGGCTCATCACATAGTAGCATAGAAGGTAATTGTGTTAGCGCGGTGAACAGGGAGCTTCCTTACTTTGTCAGACCGGCTGGTCTCTTAGCCATACAACAGGGATCAGGGCTCATAAGTCATAGCTTTGTAGCTTTTCTCAAGACATGGTCTTTCTCAGTTCGTCATATGAGTAGACATACGTGTGAGAGATAGTAACGTGATCAACATGAGAGTGTCAAAATATCATAGACTTTCAGGGGTTCGTATACTATCAGCCTAGGCAGAGGGTATAAAGGAGTCAACTGGGGTTGTAAGAGGGGCCTAGATGTCTTTAGGACATGGCCAAGTGATCTCATTTATACGAAGCTCAAGGCTATGAATGAGATGAGATACGAAATAATGCCCAAAGATATGAGTGCATGAGATAGCATGATATGCATGATAATGCACATATGCGGTTCATATGGCTATAGAAAGAATGATAGTTGTTTGGATAGACCAAGCCAATGTCCATGCAAAGCCTAAATGATCGCTCTGAGGTGGCGGCTTTTGATGCCAAGGATCGCTCATAGAGCGGTTCAACTTCTCAGGTGACTCGAGAGAGGGGCGCTTGTTCGACCCAAGAGTCATAAGGCTCAGTATATGCTGACGAGCTTAGAGGGTAATGGAACCTAAAGAAGCGAGTTAGAGGTCTCTTGAGTATCCTTGAGACTCGAGGGAGGCCGAGGTCAGTGTATAATGGGGCAGAAGCACCATCAAATTGGAGCGGTGCGTAGGCTCAAGTTGTCAACACACAAAGGGTGCAAACAATTATACGAACATCTTTAGTCTGCTCAAGGAGACTGCACTCAAGTCACTAGTAAATCACCCATAAGTTGGGCAACCGTTGTCAGATTCAGACGTATCTTAGCGTATCATGGAAGTACTTTCATCTTCCCGATATGCCTTGGATCGTTTCAGTAACATAAGATTCGCCTTACTGAGCATTAATGATTGAGTTGGCTGCACTCCGTGCCCTATTCAGGCCTAGTAAATTTGTGATTTACGATTTAGATCTCCCCTCCTCCCTTGGAATCAAGGCGAGGTGAGAAAATTGCTGACTAGACGGTCTTTTATAGACATTTTGTACTAGGCCGAATAGAGGCATAGTCGTGTGCATAGGCGCATGTCCATCTTCATAGATCAAGATGTGTTTGTCAAGCTAGTTCTACTACACAGCTATAAAGAAGATTTTTATGTTCTCTTTTTGTACGGGGTCAGATCAAAATGATCCAAGGTATATTAGGAAGTGGGTCCCATTGGCCTTATTTATTAGTTGTTGTTCATCCGAGTCGAACATCGATTCCCCTGTTAGGGTGCGACCCAAAACTAGTGCCACAATGTTTGTTATTATGATCGAGGTCCGAATCAATGCCGCTTACGTGCAAGCTATGCTTGGATGCAGACTGCGGCATTCGTCTCCTCACGGTCATATTCGGACATTTCTGGAACGTTCTCGAACAGAAATTTCAACAGCATCTCGCTTTGTCCCGAGGGCATGCATAGGCCTCATCAGTCCCTGGCACTTCGGCAGAATGTCTGTAAAATCGTGGCGCACACAGGCGTGGTGACACAATGCTTAAGAAGCGCGAGGGTGGCCGAAAACAATGCCAAACAGGGCAAAACAACACGTTTTGAACCGAGCCCGTGCAGTGACAGAAGGCACGGCGCACCAGCGTTAGAGGCCACCCGGGCTTGTGCGTCGGCGCCCACAGCGTGGGCACTAGCAGGGTGCTGACACTCAGGTGCACGAATGCGAACAAAAGTGTCTCGGTGCTCGACAGTCAGGCGCTAACAACTGCTCTGGCACGTAGAGTCGAGCAGGGACACCGGCAAAGGTGTCAACACTGGCAAGAGTGTGCGTCGGTAGGGACTCAAATTTGCTCGAGCTTTTATGAAATTTACCTCTTTTGAAAGGCTCGGCCAAAAGTCCAAATGTCAGAGATTAGTGTACTATTTACAGGCTAATCCGATAGGAAAACAGGCCATGTGGCAGCTGCAATTGGCCCATGTGATGCCAAGTGACAATTGTAGCACACTTATGGTGGCAATCAAGTCAAAGTGAGTAGGCTGAGAGCTTACTCAATTTCAGCACTTTGGGCAAAAACGCATGACTTCGGTAAAATTGGCATATCTCCCTCGTTACAACTCTAATTGGGTTGATTCCAAAGGTGTTGGAAAGATAACTCAAAAGACTATCAAGTCATCCCAAAATGAGGTCCATTGGACCCCAGATGGCCTCCCAAAATGAGGACTGTCTTAGCTCCAATTGAGCTGATTTCGGGTTTTTCATTTGAAAAAACTTCGAACACTTGGAATAAGATCTTGCGTCTCGGACCCATAGTCGTGGGTTTTGAGCTTGCCTTTCTCCAGCAAGAAATAGTCTCCTAGCAATCTTTGGGACTACGCAGTTTTGGGGATTTCGCTTGTGTCTAGCTCATCCAACCTCAAAATGAGGTGATCTCACGTTCCTTGGAAGGTAATTTCGATGACCTTTTGCAACGGATCTGGGCCTGCTTCATTGAGCTAATTTAACACTTTATCTATTAGTCTGAAGTCGGTCTCGACTTGAAGAAGGATTTTTTTGGTTGTCAACACCATGCATGAAGAACATTTATTCAAAAAATAAAAGGAAACATCCATGGTGATAAATCTAAGCAGTGATAAGTAGCATGACTCTATGTGTGATGACTTCTGAAATGTGAACCTTTAACACTTTTGGTGACCGGCGAATGATCTAGTGGCACTTCTGGTGGTTGAGATTTTAACCGTTGTTCTTCTAATAGACACTCACTTCTGGTAGCTGGGATTTTCAAACATTACTCTTCCAACGGCTCTAGAATGTCCTGACAGCAAACTAGTGATGGCACTAGTTCCAATTAAAAGCATCAAAGAACATGTCTGGTCATAAGGCCAGCATAATGACAAGGTCCAGTCTAAAGCACGGCACATTAACAAGTCTGACAAAAAGGCCTAGACAACAGGATAAGTACAAAGAAAATCTGGTACAATAGAAATAGGTATGACAATAATAGGTTGGTGACAAATGCAGATAAACATAGTGGATGGTGGCTGAATTAGCAAACAGCCAAGAGAAAAGGCCCACAGATGTTTGTGCACACAAGTGCACTATCAAAATGACAAAAAAGAAGACCTAAAAAGGGGTTTACCACACCTCTTCACATTGTTAAAAAGGGGAGAACAAGGGCAGCAGGAGGGGTAGCATATTCAGGTTGATGGAAACTTGGTTTGGAGATTAGTTCAGGTGAAGAGTTGCATTGTGCAAATGGAGAGATTATCATCAACAGGTCTAGACACCGATTCCGGCTAGATCTAGGTAGGGGTGGTGACAGGTTCAGGCGTTGAGGCGATGACGATGGCTACAATCTACAACCTTGATGCAGGACATGAAATTTAAATAAGATATGCAAGATTTCAGGCTTAGATCATACTAATTCAAAACAATCACATAATAATTCCACATCCCACACAAAAAGCTCAAACATTCAAGTAAAGGGAAATCTGCACGGGTCCAGGCCTACACAGGTTAGGACTGGATCAATAAAATTATGGACCAAACGATGCTCAAAGGGAAAAAGAATTTAGCCACACATGCACAGCAATTAGTCCCTAATCTAAGGGATTCCCCAATTTCAATTCAAGGAACCCTATTGTGAGAAAATGGACAAATAAGTTAGGGATAATGCAATCTAGGGTTAGGGTTATGAAAACAGGTATGAAAAGAGAAAAAATAAGGAGGAAACCTGAACTTGGGATAGGCCGCGCGTGCGAACAGCGGGCTAGGGTCTAGCGCATGTGCAGGAGCCTGGCCGCACATGCGAGCGTGGCCCGATTCCCTGAACCGACTCCTAGGGTCCGGTCAGCAAGGGGAGGACTCCAAAACTCTTGATTTTCAGCTCGATCTGAGATGAGGTCTATGCGTGGTGCTCCGCCGAAGTTTCAGCCCTCCTGCAGGGCCAAATTCTGAAAACTGGTTGTATGGAAAAGAACTGTTGCAAAAATTGGCGGATTCGAAGCGAGAATAATTGTAGAAGGGGAAAAATATGGATGATAGAGGGTAGGGGCGGATGGGGATAGATGTGGCTTCGTACCACAGTAGTTAGCCCTTCGAAAAGGGAGGGCTTCGCACCCGCTTTGAATTTTTCCACAACTCAAAAACTCAGAGAGTAGAAAAAAACTTACAGGAATTTTTATTAAACTTCAATGAATCAAAAGAACTACAAGGGGTGCCTATTTATAAAAAAACTCCATCCCCAAAACTTGCGCCATGTGCGCAACCTATCACTTAACGATGAAGTAAACTAAAATAAAAATCAATCAAAAAAAGCCAAAGCATTTATGATATTCTAAATAATATAAATAAGCAAAACCTAAAGTATGAACTTAATCCGACTAGTGAGCCACGATCATGAGATCTCATGATGGGCTTTTCTTTACTATCGAGCCCACTCTTTGAATCAAAACTCCGTCTTCTAACTAGGAGGCCCTTCCTAAACATCGTCATCGAGTCAGATCGATGGTAGGGCCCTCCTTCTCCGTGCATACGTGCGTAGGGGGGCGGCGTGCATCCGCGCGAGCGCATGATGTCCCCATCAACTATCACCGGTTGCGAAGATTTCCCCACTAGCGAAATAAGACTCCTGAACTACTCCAGGATGTCAGAATCAAGTTTCTGAAGCTCCTCCTCAGTGAGTCACGTGCCGTCTGAAGCTAGGCGTGACTTTCATTTAACCAGGTACTTCTGAAACCCGCCATCCGACTTTGAAACTATCTGATAGTCCAAAATATCCTCTATTTCCTCTCTTAGTGTGTGAAGGTTAGGTATGGGAGGTAGAGGCTAGGAAGAAAGGTCGGGAAGAGGCCATGGATCAAGAGATAAATCTGAAAAATCAGGATGGTTAAGCGAAAGGTTGAACAATGCATCAAAATTAAATATGAGATGCATCAAAAGAACATCTTGGCAACATGAGATGCGTCAGAGGTCTTAAAATAAGGAATGAAGTGGGTCATCTTAGAGAAACGGTCCACGACAACAAATATGGAATCATGTTTACAAATAGTCTTGGGAAGTCCAAGCACGAAATCCATACTGATGTCTTGCCAAGGGATGAATGAAACTGGCAAAGGAGTATATAATCCTATATTTTGTTTCTTTCACTTTGTCAGCTGACAAGTACGACATTGCCCTATAATTTTGGCCACGTCTCGCTTGAGGCTTAGCCAATGAAACCTATCCTCCACTAGGACAATGGTCTTGTCTCGACCAAAATGACCCGCAACCCCTCCTGAATGTAACTCCCAAACAAGAAAATCGCGAAGGGAGGTGCCAATTTTGATGCAAGACATGAAATTTAAATATGATATGCAAGATTTCAAGCTTAGATCATACTAATTCAAAACAATCACATAACAATTCCACATCCCACACAAAAAGCTCAAACACTCAAGTAAAGGGGAATCTGCACAGGTCCAGGCCTACAGAGGTAAGGACTGGATTAATAAAATTATGGACCAAACGATGCTCAAAGGAAATAGAATCCAGCCACACATGCACAGCAATCAGTCCCTAATCCAAGGAATTCCCCATTTTCAATTTAAGAAACCCTAGGATGAGAAAAGAGGCAAATAAGTTAGGAATAATGTAATCTAGGGTTAGGATTATGAAAACAGGTATGAAAAGGGAAAAAATAAGGAGGAAACTTGAACCTGGGATAGTTCGAGCATGCGGATAGCAGGCCAAGGCCTGGCGCACGGGCGCGGGAGCCTGGCTGCACGTGCTAGCATGGCCCGATTCCCCGAACCGACTCCTAGGGTCCGGTCGACCAGGGGAGGATTCCAAAACCCTTAATTTTCAGCTCAATCTGAGATGGGGTCTGTAAGTGGTGCTCCGCTGAAGTTTCAGCCCTCTTGCAGGGCCAGATTCTCGAAACTGACTGTATGGAGAAGAACTGCTATAAAAACTGGCGGATTCGAAGCGAGGATGATTGTATAACGGGAGAAATATGGATGATAGAGGGTAGGGGCGGATGAGGATAGATGTGGCTTCGCACCACGGTAGTTAGCCCTTCGAAAAGGGGGGATTTTGCACCCACTTTGAAGTTTTCCACAACTCAAAAACTTAGAGAGTAGAAAAAAACTTGCAGGAATTTTTATTAAACTTCAATAAATCAAAAGAAGTACAAGGAGTGCCTATTTATAAGAAAACATTATACCCCAAAACTCACATCATGTGCACAACCTATCACTTGGCAATGAAGTAAACTAAAATAAAAATCGATCAAAAAAATTTAAAGCGTTTATGATGTTCTAAATAATATAAATATGCAAAACCTAAAGTATGAACTTAATCCGACTAGTGAGACACGATCATGAGATCCCATGATGGGCTTTTCTTGACTGTCGGGCCTACTCTTTGAATCAAAACTTTGTCTTCTAATTAGGAGGGCCTCCCTGGACATCGTCATCGAGCCAGATCGATGGTAGGGCCCTCCTTCTCCGTGCATACGTGCATAGGGGGGCAGCGTGCGTGCGTGTGAGTGCATGATGTCCCCATCAAACCTGTAGAAAACGATGTGCAATAGTAACAGTGATGCCCATCCAATTTAGTCGCAATTTGCAATGAATGTATTGGGAGACCAATTTCGATTTGATCGGACTTCCTAGTTGATCAAATCAGGTATTTGATTCGATCAGATGAGACACAAAGATGTGGTTGCACAAATGCTTGATTGAATAATTGCTCAAGATGTCGGGACAGTGTGCAATGAAGGTCAATGATGGCGTAGAGGTTAAAGCAGAGATGGGGAAAAAAAAAAAGGCAGAAACAGGTGAACAGCTCATATTTGTGCCAATGGTGGACAGATTACCGATGAACACCTACGATACTGCGTTAACAGAAGAGACTACATGGTGGAAACTCTGTTATATCAATTCCATTGACAATGAAGAGTATAGAAGAGGTAGGAGATTTATAAAGATCTGTAGAAGATCTTAACAGATGTACATCTTAACAAGTTAAGGGATTGTCCTAATCTAGGAAGATTATCCCAATCTACTCTTAACAGTTTTGATGGTGCAAAACTAAAAGCCCACAATCTCTCCCTTTGTTTGTCTTTCTAGCATGTAAAACTTATCCAAAATATGAACATTTACAAAGATTTTACGACATTCCTTTTTAATATCTTCGACGAAAGATAAGAAAATTCTGTGAGAGTTAGAAAATAAGGATCCTGATACAACATGATTTGGTTAAAACATAAATATAAATATCATACACAAATCTAATACAAGTATTTGTGCTGTATCTTCTTGATAGTGGGTAAGTTGCGGTAGTTTGGGAGTAGACTAGTTACATCTTATGTACGACTATCAAACTTCGATACATCCCACTGAAGGATAGTTAGCAGACATCTTTTTATTATTCAGGTTAGCCGTAGATATAAATTTATCAACAGATTTTCTTTTAAAATTTCTCTGGACAATTTCAAATATGCATGGTCCATGAAGCACAGTTATAGGTAGTAGATACTTCTTTGTCCTTGTATTGGCGTTAGATACATCTCCCTTGACAAATAATGGAAGAGCAGACACAATTCTGTTTTCAATAGATATAAAGATTGAAGTGACCCTTAATTATGAGGACCCGCAATTACCCTTATGAAAATCCTGGTAAACATAGGTAATATTTGAAAGTTTCTCAAGATCATTGGGCATCTCAATCAGTCACAAATATAGTAATGAAGCAATGTCTTACCTGGATTGGGCTTGCAGCCAGTAGTAACCCTGCAACTCCACCACCAACGACACGGCCATCAGGACCTGCCAATGAAACGCTTATCCCACCAGTTCTACTACGTATGCCGCCATTATCAGTGAGTGTGAAGGACCCAGATAAAGACAATATCTCAAAGCGGCCCTGCATGGAAGTGTATTAAACAGCTCATGTAGCATATACAAGACATCTAAGCATGACGATGAAAGAACTAGTGCACAAAAATGGCATAAAACCATAGATGAGAGAAGTATGTACATATGTGCACGCCCACACACACACATGTACGCACGCGCCCCTCATGGGAACTTCCCATGAGGTAAAGCTCTGTGGGCCCCACCGTGATGTGTGCCCTCCATGGTGAGCCATGGGCCCAAAAAACAGGCCAATCCATGACTTAGGGGGAAATCATAATCTTATAACCATGGTATCATATTCTTATGATTAAGCATGAAGCTGCAAAATATAAGTGGTTGCAGTGGGTCGCCAAAAACTTCCATTCGAGAGTTTATTATATTGTCCAATGTAGACATGTAGTGTTAAGAGATCATGCCATGAAGTGTTCTCCAAGCCATAAAACTAGTTGTTCAGCAAGTAATTGAAGGAAACCAGGTTCAGCGAGTAATTGAAGGAAACCAGGTATATAAAATCCCCAGCGGTAATCTAAGCAGTTTCAGGACTATTTCTGAGTTGAGACATTTAAAATATCACAGATTGCAATGGTTCTTCCCCCTTATGGCGTCTTCACTATTTCTGAAGTGGACTGAATGCGAAAGCGTAAAGCATTCTTCCTTGAAGTGGTAGACTATTAAACATGTAGAAGAGGAATGGCAAAAAATGTCATTCTATAGACTGGTGAATTCACCGAAGGCATTGATGTGAAGCCAACCAATTGATTTTCTACAAATGTTAAAATAAAAAACCATAAGATGCTAGCTGTGTGATTTGTATGAGCGAAGGTGTTGAAACCCTTTTTTTTTTTGCAAAATAAGAAATATCATCTACATGTTTTGGCAGATATATAATGCATAGTTGTGCACTGTAGTTTCTCCCACACCAAGAATTTGAATATCAAGTCAAGATTTTCTGTACAAATCAGTGATGAGAACAACCTTTCAGTTGGATGGAATCAAAACCTTCTTCTCCTTCTTTTTTGAACATTGGAATCAAAACCTTCTTAAGCCATGAACAATATAAATTACCGGCAACCAGGTTGGAGAAAATAATTTGGCAAAAGCAAGCTTGCTCTACAAATTTGTATGTAAAATGGATACAATGTTAAACAACTGTTTCCCGAGATGTCCATGCTCCAACGATGGAATTTGATGAGGTTGAACTTACCTGCATTCTCCACCATTGTTGATATCCTTAAAGTCGAAGAATGAAGCATGCACTAATCTTTCGCAACTCTCCCTTTAGATGCTAACGTGAAGATGGGGTATGTTGCAAATGTCGAGAGGGAAAGAAGAGTTCTTCTCCCTCACTATACTCATCTTTCTCAAAGGCTCCACACGATACCAAAACACCACACTCGCCAGGATTACACGTACATGGTGAAAACATATGAGGTGTTGCCATCATGCTTATATGATCACTCACAAGTGGGGTCCACCAGCATGCTCATACACTGTACATTCAATGTCTAATAGATCTAGTTTAATCAGAACCGTTGATCTGTGATGGCCCACAAACGGAAGTCTTACATACATTACCACATTGAATGTACAGTCACAATCTCCATCATCAGAATATTTGAAGATGTTGGGAAGAAATAGTCTAGCCCACCTCTTCCTCCAAGAAGAAAATAGTCTGAATGTACGGCCCATCTCATAATTCAAAAGTCCAACACTAGGATCCTAGTAAACTAATGAAATAATCTCTGAATCAACTCCAGACAGTGTAATAATCTCTGAATCAACTCCAGACAGACTAGCTAAGTCTTGACAACCTTGTCAAACATGATCTGTCTGAGATATCTTGAATCTTTTGCCTTTCTGACATTTGATGTTGAAGAAATTAAAAGATTAAATAATATCCTGAGTCAAATAAAGGTTTGAGCGAATGGTCTTCACCATAGGTTTGCTCCCTATAGGTGAGGGTTCGATTCCCCTCCTTGGCTTTACCTCATACACGTGGTTGTAGGTGATTGCATGTATCCACAGGGATTAGTCCCACTACAAAAAAAGAGGAGGGGACACCCTATGTCTTCAAAAAAATAATAATAATAATAATGATCTGGCAGGTCAATTCAAATTGATAATTAAGCCAGATGCATTAAGAGGCCATCTTTCAAAAGTCTAATTCATGGCGGTCACAGACTTGCTTGGAAGGGATATCAGGCACTGATGAATATCAGAAATACGATAGAAGAATTTCTCTAGGAAACAAGAAGTTTCAAGCTTTTGTGTTGCTCCGCCAATTCATGGCAATGCTTTAGCTCCCAAACCATCATTAGTTTCACTATCGAATAAATAAGCATAGCATAACAAAAGGAAAGATTTTAGTTCTAAAGACACAAGTTTTCTCGTGGGGCACATGAGACACAATAGAGAAATCTCCAAGTCTTCTCAAATCCTAGAAGATATGAACACACTATGGTGCAATAGCTGACCTTCTCCATACCAAACAGTTTTAACCAGTTTGGCTTCCGTTATACTCAGTTAAATTGTAGAAGGAAGATAAATGAAGCAAAAGACGAACAAGAAGAAGAGGAAAGCATACTCTTTACTCACCTCTACATCAAGGGAGAATTAATATCCTTTTTTATTTCCTTCCATCTCCAAATCAATACTCACTACACAACATGTCCAGACACACCAACTTCTAAAGACATTATGAAGCAACATTTAGTCTTTCTAATCCACAAAGATCTGTTTTCTACTAAGCCTCTCTCAACAGCCAAATCAAAATACCTGGACTATCGTAACAACTAAAACTCTACTTGATAATAACACTAAAATGAATACAAGTTACCATGGTTTAAAATACGAAGCATGGCATGGATCTGAATCAGCCTGAGTGTTGGCTTTACGTGTGCCCTACAAAGCCAATTTGATGTAAAATACAGAGCATGGCATGGATCTGTATCAGCCTGAGTGTTGGCTTTACATGTGCCCTACAAAGCCAATTTGACTCAATTATTATTTGTTGATTGGAACTTGGTTATCAGTGACCTTTAAAGGTGAATGGAACTGGGTCATCAATGACATACTTTTCTATGCACTTTGTTATTAATTGTGATTGGAAGCATGCATGATTAATGGGTTATAGAGATTTCCTATAGAATCTCTTTTATGCCTTGGAGAAAGAATGCAATGGAAATAACTGCCCTAGTGGGGCATTGGAGAGTTGATGTTTCATATCCTTGAACACCTGAAATTTTCCATGACCATCCTAGAAGGTCTAGGCAATCCGTAATTTTGTTTATGGCCATCCTATGCAATGTGAACTGACAACGAGTCAAGATAGATTAATCTCCACCATCAGGCATTCATTTTTTGTTGCCCTTCAAGCATGGGAGTATTGATGTTCATCTGTTCATTGGATCTAGTTCTAGGCTTGATTGAATATCTATATAGGAGGAATCACATCAAGTTTCCTAATCAAGAGTACCCATCATGCTTGAATTGGATCGACTTGATCATAGACCAGCTTAGACTTACCTGAGATTGCAAACGGCCTTCAGAGTCTTTATATGAGGCTTTAGTACAACTTTTAATGCTACATTAGTGGCTGACATACATGTGTTACTGGGCTCTCATGTCAAGATTCAGTTGAGGCCTAATGTACATTAAAAAGGAATCCCTTAGTGCTCGAGGCAAAGTCTAGTGGCTAGATTTAGCCCTTTATATGTTCCATCAAACTCATACCTGGGCAAGATCGTTAAACATTTTCAAAAGTTTTATGAAGGTTTTCACCCATTGGATCTTTTGTTTTAATCAAGCTTGATGAAAATATAATGTTCAAATCTTTTGATGTCCAATTTTGACCCTTACATTGGGTTTTTAGAGGCTTGGATTGGTTGCCATAGTAAAGTAGGACATAAGTCTGTTTGGGTGTTGGGCAAAATAACTGACTTTTGATGTTGTAGGGCATTAGTAAAATCAAAAGGGTGGCGGAGCAATACCAAAATAAGTGCTACACCAAAACCTTATAACTCCTAGAAATAAATCCTATTCCTAAGGGGAAGAGGACCAACCCAAAAACACCACCCCTCTCTCTCCGCTTTAGTGAATGTCCACACTAGGAGAAGAGGACTTAGAGAGAAAGAGAGAGAGAGAGAGAGGAGAGCCCATCTGACGGATAGCCCCAAAGTATTCCGTAACGATAAGGGTGGCCATAATGTTGAGTATCAAATATTGCATATTTCCCTCTGTTTATTTCTTGGTTCAATGAACATGATAATGCTTAATGGGTATATTTTATACATGTTTGTGTTGCGAGAAGAATCTGAGAGCTTGGATTGAAAAGAATATTAAAAGCATGGATTTGATGCTCAAGAATCACCAAGGCAAAGGATAGATCTTGGGAGACCAAGAATGAAGAATTCACATGGCAAAGATCCAAAGAAACCTAGTACAACGGATGAAAAAATGACTCGAAAGATTTCAAAATCCACAACAAAAACAGACAGGTTTGGTCCAACCAAACCTAAGTTCAATCCAACTGAACCGAAGGAAGGATTCGGTGCGACCGAAAGTGCACAAAAAACTCCAGTGAAGAACGATGAATTTTGGAGTTAATTCGGTTTGACCGAGGATTAATTCGGTCTGACCGAAAGTTAAGTTCGGTTCGACCGAACCCAAGCTCAGTGTGATCGAAATCGAGCAACTACTGAAACAGAATCATGTCATGATTCAAACTCGACTTCGGTCTAACCGAAGCGTTAAATTTGAGGCAATTTCAAAGTCGGTTTGTAGAAATTCCAAGGCGGTACGAAAGATAGTGTTTCACAACTATAGATAGGAGTCCCTAGGACGCCCTAAACCATCTTCTAGGGTTTAAAGAGTGGAGCCAAAGGGTGGAGAAGCCTCCCAAAAGTTTTTCTTCCTTTTCTATGGTTTATTTTCATGTTTTATTTAAGAGTTTTTAGTTTAATCATGTCCATGGTTAACTAAACCTCTTAGATAGGGCTAAGAGATGAAGCTTGTAGCGTGTTTGGATGTTTATCTTGCTTTGATTCTTGTTTATGTTGAACTCCATTGAATTCTAGTTTGATATTAAAAGAATATTTTCAGTTTTTTATGATTTATTGTGACTCAAATTATAATAGATGTTGTGATAGCTTTGGATATCTTCTTTTCCTGTTTTGAGGTTGGGAGATTGGTAAATCCTGTTGTTCACTATCGTCTCCTGGGCATGGTAGGGTGATGGAATCCCTTCCAATCATCACAATTCTCCTCCATTGAAAATTAGATCAATGAAAAGTTCAAATTTGATTCAAATTGCTTTATCTTCCAATTGGATAGGATAGGACTCCAATTCCAATTGTGTTCCTTAAATCAAGTAAGGTAGCATCTTGGTAACTACAAGTGGATCCTTGGCACCCTACTTCCCACCTTTAAATTCATAAGTTTTAATCAACATTATTCACATTCACTTTCAATTATTTCAAAATTTAGATTTATATCTTCTTCTAGTTCTAGTTATTTTCAGAATATGTACAAGTTTAGTCCCTGTGGATTCGACCTTGATCTTATCGAGTTATTACTACATCGCGACCCTACACTTGGGGTTGTGAACACATAACGGCCACCACCGTTACCTTTACGATATGGGTCATGACAGCTATTATAGCCCTCATAATGGCCGTTACAGAATCTTTTTTATTGAAAGGGAAAAAAAATAAATTGAATCTACCCCATAACGTTGAAAAAAAAATCCAAAAAATATGTATTTGCCCCGTAACAGACCATTACGAGGTTGTTACGGCCTTTATAGGAGACAACAGGTCATTAACGGTGGTTACAGGTCATTTTTGTTGGGGAAACGCGAAAGGGCACAAAGTTGAATCAAGCAAAGTACTACCAATTGCACGAACAAGTCCAAACACAAACAATATAAGTTTTACGTGGAAAAATCCTTTCGAGAAAAAACCACAGCACAAAGCGACAAGTATGCACTATAAAAGCAAAAATTACAAGAGAGAGTTACTGATACGAACAAGACTCAAATCTACCTCACAAGCCCAAGCTATGCCCTTGAAACCCTTGGGAACGAATTAGAAAGCCTAGAACCCCTCTATATACTCTCAAATCCCAATTACACCCAATATATATAGCACCACATAAACATAGTATCACAATTGGAATAGGAAACAAAACCCGCACTTACGTAATCTGCGTGTGCACTCGATGGGACTTCAATGGCATCGATGATATGTCGATGACATCGAGTAAAACACCAAAAAGTTCTAGCAATAAAACATGGATTTTCCAGATTTTTCCGATGGCATCAACATATGCTCGATGGCATTGAGCGATCTGTCGATGGCATCAACAGACCCTGTTGTTTACAGATTTAAGACATCAACAACAATTTTTCCATAATGGCTATTACAACCCCATAACGTGTAATAGTAGCCACTATTACCTTTACATAACAGCCTTTACAGCCCTGTAATAGCCTTTACGGCACACCATGGATAACCCTTTTTTTCCAACCTCTATCTAATGCCTTAATAGTGTAGAGAATTGGTGGGCTTGGTTCTATTTTTTTTTATTGGGGACGGATCAAGAAGAGACATTAATCTGAGAAGAAACAACATCGATTTCTTACATAAAAAATCTTGCAGCATTAAGGTATGATTTGAACCATCCAAAATTAGGCTTTAGAAATTTGCTTATATCTAGATGGGGATTGATCTTGCACGATTAAAAATTAGTTTTTCAAAACTTTTACGCATGTCTTTTGAAAATTTGCAACATTGTCCCCAAAAATAGGATGACCACTATCGGCCCATATTGGCCAATATAGGTCATATCGAATACGAGACCAATATTGCCTGATACAGCCATGAAGGACCAAACCTGAATTTTTTTTCTTTCAATATTTCTTGTTCTTTTTCATTTTAACCATGGAGGAATTTTAGAAAAATCATTTTAGACTAGTCTAGGCCTATTTTGGGGATCAAAGCACAATATTTAAGTGGGATTCAACAAATCAATGTGGAAGGGACCATTATGGAAAAAATCTGAAAAGGGTAAACCATCGCTTTTTTCTAGTTTTCATCTTCTTTTCATTGTATTTCAATGTAATCCGACCCATGAAATCATGCTTAATTTCTGTTCAATTGGAACCTATTTTGTTAAATTGCAAATTGCAACTGGTCAAGCCGACAGTTGAAATTCGCATAAAAATTTGTCTAATACACAATTATATACATGTCCAAAATAAAAAGAAAAAGATGTAGATTCTTGAATTTCTATTCACCTTTTCTAATATTTTCCTTAATTCTTTGGCTTAAAAATTGCAACAGCTATGGTCCGATACTAGCCAATGCGAATACGATATGCTTGTATCATATCAATTTTTGGCAGGCAATTATGCCTCCAATACTGATATTCAAAACCATGCAAGTTGTCTACCTAAAGTGAACTCTAATTATGGCCGATATCTAAAATTCCATCTAATCAGCAACTCTTAATAGATAGATCTTCCAAATAAAATTGGGAGATTTAGTGAGTCAACCTGGCTTTTCCACTATGTTCCCTTTTCTCTATCAACTACTTAAACCTACCAGACTAAATATGCAATTTCATTTTATGGAAAGGCAGCCATAAGACATTGTTTCAAAGGTTAACAAAGCTCACCGATAATTAGAGATCATGAAATATAGAGGTCATTTCTGATCCTTTGTTATGATCGAAGATGACTTGTCTTATCATGTCCTCTTTTAGGGTTTTTTTTTTTTTTAATATATATGTAAGCTGGGCTCTTACCTGTTAGTATGATGTTAATGAGAAGTAGGTTTTGGTATATAGTTTTCTATATGAAAAGAATGCATTCACTATTTCTCCACAATTTCTTCAAGGAAAAGTTGGAAGGCTCTGAACCAGCTAGCAGTTAAGCTTATAGTCAAACCACTGAGGGGGTCATTTTCTGACACTATAAAGCTAACAATTCGGTCACAAGTTCTTTACAAGATGTAGGTGCCATATTATACTAATGATACGGAGGGAGATCATTTGTTTAACACAAACATTATTTTTCATACCAATCACTGTTCACTAAAACTAACCCTTGGGTGACAATCTTTTTTTGACACATCAGTGAACTAATTATTATTAACTTTCTTTTTGTTTTTTAATCAGTTTGGTGAACAGATCATATTGAGGTAATCTATCACGACATCAGAATTTCAGCAACTTTGTAAATTTGTAAATTCACCTTCAAGATGGTAAATGCCTCTTTGATCGTGGTAATATACAGCTATGAAGCATGTCACATTGCAGAACTTCAGCAATTTTGTAAATTTGTAAATTCACCTTCTGGATGGTAAATGTCTCTTTGATAATAGTAACATACAGCTATGAACCATGTCACCTTGCAGTAGTGGGTGTTCAGGAATTTGGCCAAACAAAAAATAAAACTACGTTGCAACCAGATTAAGCAATTAGTTACAAGAAAATGAACAGAAGGATATGGAGAAGCCGCACATGAAATGCTAAATAAAACAGCATAGCCTCTATAGATTTTGCAAGACTTTAGCACAAAGTAGAAGCTAGCATTACTAAGCTTCAAATGCAATTAAAATATAGCATGATTAGGAAAGGATGCAAAACGAGTATCTAAGAATGTCATGACTCAAAGCACCGCATGTACCTGTGAATGAACACAACCAAAAGACATGAAATAGGAAAACCAAATTCTATTGACACGGCTATGAAAACTACGAAGATGTAAATACCACATCATATGCATGTTGCTTTTACGTCTATGAGAAGTTTCAATGTAAACTCAAAAAGGGCAATCGATTACAGTTCTTCTACCTCATATGTCAGAGTACCACCAGAAGAACCAGGCTGGCGTAGAGTAACATTGGAAATAGCTCCATTTGCCGAGAGGATGCAAATGGCACGAGGACCTTTCTGGGAGAACGACAGTATCTTCGTTGCCACATCCTACATGAAGGAACAAATAAATGCTAATCTCTAAATATCAAAGCTCATTTACCACTGTTTAATAACTGAGCAACAAGGAAAGAAATGATGAACATCAAAATACAAATGATGAACATCAAAATACAAGATGAACGAAAGTACAATAACTTCAACATGCATTCTTTTAATCTATTTACCTCCCCTGCAGCAATAGTTACAACATGTGGAGTGAAATTTCCTCCTGCCGATCCCGCAACCCACTCTCCTATACAAAATTCAAGTCCAAGATATGAGATGAAAATAAATAACAAAAAGGAAAAAACTAAAACAGCTGATCACATCAAAAGTCCAAATCTAGTTAAAATAAGTTCACTACTCGAAGTGGATCATATGCTCATGATCAGACCAAAACATGTAAAAACACTTCTCCATCAAACACATAGCATTTTGACATTATGCATCAAAGAAATTTCACCAAATACCTCTGTTTTCCCCTGTTCTTCTAATATTAACAAATTATACAAAAACATATTAAATTTAAAAAAAAAAAAAAAAAAAAAAAACTCTGATTGCCTCTTTAGCTAGATGAAAGAGAAGAAACCCAAATCTACCACAAAGCATAAATTTCATTACAATAGTAATAATTGTTATCAAACCACAACAAGGGAAAAAAATAAAAAATCAACCACAATCTAGGATTTCACAACAATGGTAAAAATAGTTCTCTACCACAACACAAACATACAAAGAAAACCCAAATCAACCACAATAAAAAAAATTTCACTAAAACCATAGAAATTGGACTAAACAAACACTAAAATCCCAAAATCCATCCCAAGAATCACATACCCAAATAATCTCATCCTCCCAAACTATAATTCCATTATAGTAAAGGAAACCCAGATAAGAAAACTGGTCAATAGAAGACGAATGAGCAGAGAGAGGAAGAGAGAGAGAGAGAGAGAGAGAGAGAGAGAGAGAGAGAGTTTTTTTTTATGGTGTTGGACTGACCAAGTGCGGCGAGTAGTTGCCGTTTGCCGGAACCCGGTGGCCGCCCTCTACCCCGCTTAGGAGAGAACTCAGAGGAGCAAGGAGGAGAAGAGAATGCTGGGGAAAGAGCAAGAGCCATGTTCCCATCAGGACCATACTTCCTCGGCCGGCCCCGCTTCTTCTTCCCCATCATCATCATCATCATCATCTCATTCCCACCCCCACCAAATGTCCTCTCCATGCTCATGCTCATCTCCATGCTCACTGCCTGTGGCAATGGTCCGTTCCCGCCACAGCTGCCTGGCGACGACTCCGACGCTCCCGACTCTGACCTTGCGATACTCTCTCTCCCTTCCATGCATGCATATACACATATGAAGAGATTAAGCAATCTGAATAAGAAGTGAAGAACGTTGTAGAAGAAATTTTTAAGAAGAAGACGGCAGCATTTTCAGTTTTGGTTTTTGAAATGGGACAGTTGCTGGGAATGGCGCCACAACAGCTACACCTTTTCTACCCTCTCTCTCTCTCTCCATCAATGGAAAGAGATGCTTTTTGTACATGTTTACAACGTTAGAGCTGGCTTCATATCAGGAACGAAAATTACAGAAATGCCAGCTACACCGAAATGACCAAAACGCCCCTGGGTAATTGAAAATGGATTTGATTTCAATAAATATCGCTATCATGCGGTGTTCCATGGAAAAGTTTTTCTTGACCATTAAAAATTACATAATGGAGTGTGTTTGCAATGGTTAAGATAGATCCTGGCCGTTCATCAGGTGGGCTATGGAGTGCATGTCGCTTGAAATCACGGTGGTCTTATGATTTTTAGTTATATTTTTTGTTAATTGTGATTTTTTTCTTGTAGTACACTAATTAGCTAAAACATTAAGAAAATCAATAAAATTATTGTGGGATTGAGTTAATTTAAAAGAGTTATCTTTGTAATTATTTTGAAAATAATGAGTTAAAAGAAAAGATAGGTTAACGCATGCAAATCTCATGAATTTTTTGTCGCAAAACATATCTGTATGTATCGATACAATTTTAACCCATATCTTTGGTTTATTTTGAAAAATTGCAAAGGTGGACAATATCTCCAAGTTATTCTTTTACCATGCAAAATTAGAAATGTGGGACGTGAAAGGATAATATAAACATTTATAAGAAGCTGATTTTGAAATTCAATTTTGAATTTGTACAATTTAAAACATGAAATGATGAAGTAAACTGTTGCAGTGTTTTTATAGGACAGTTTCCTTGAGACGGGCCCTCCTTCACCTACACAGAAAACAATGTCAAGGGAACCCTGGCTAGAGCCGGGGAACCTCCGATGCTTAAGTCAGTTATCCGGATAATAGCCAAGAGCTTGTCTCGGTTAGTATTGCGTACCTTCTTCTGTTCCAAGCTTAGAGATTTATACAGTTTGTCAATCCTTATCTTCAGAGGATTCTTCTCCTGGGATTGCTCAGGATTCCGAGAATCTCGGGATCCGCTACTCGTATCCCTGAATTTCCGTAGATCAGCATCTGTCCTCGTTCCGCCCCTCTCCGTCTCGGCTAGATCTCGACCGACTCCGGGGGAGTCTCGGCCAGGTCGTGACCGACCCTGGGGGAGTCTCGACCGACACAGGAGGACGGGTTCCCAGCCGTGACCGACAGAATCAACTCCCTGAGGGGATCTTATTCAATCGGCTGGATGGCTTTAATACGCTCGGCCTTTAGTGGGTTTATGCAGGCGAGGTTATCACTCTGACAGAGCGACTTTAATCATCCTTGCTTACGCCTCCCGGACTATCCTTTGTTCTGTCGGTGTTGTCTCGGATTCTTCAGACAGTGTCGGCGAAGCCGACCTACACTCATCCGAGTCTCAGGACTTGACCCGAGCTTGACACATTTTTTCCCCAACAGTGAGCCCCCTTACTCCTTGTGTCGTCTACGACAATAAGGAGTACGATTTTCTCGGTCGGTTCGTATTAGCATCCGAGACAATGATGAAGCATTTAATGTTTTTTGAGTCGTCCCTAGCGTGGGACGTTGCGCCTTCCAATATCGCACGTGCGGCCAGCCGTCACTTCGTTCCGTCCGCGTATAAAAGGCGGACGCGTGGCCACGATTTCACCGCAGTCGATCAGTGGTCGCCACGTGTCGAACGGGGGAGCCGAGGCGAACGTCGATTCGCTTTTGCCATAATGGCCCGGCCACGTGGCGCGGCTATAAAAGATCCGGACGGGAGGGCGGTATGAACTTTGTTTTCGCCCTCCTTCCTCCCGTCTATGTCTGATTCCAAGCGCGTTTTCGCTTGTTCCCTTCCTCCTCCGCTGTCTCCTCTTCCTTGCAGTCGTCGTCGATTTCTTCGGTGAGTCCTTTCCTTCCTCTTTAATCAGCTTTAATGGCCGCGCACGGCTCTCAAAGCCCTCGGGAGGAAATGTCCGTAGATGAGGGTGTGTCCCAACACCTTTGGGACGTTACAGACCCACCTTCCCTGTTGACGGAGTTCGCCGTCGGAGCTGACGCCGCATTTCGGCTTGTCAGGGAATCCGGCAGCCCATCGGCTGAGCGTCCTGCCCAGACCAGTCCATCCAGCGGTGGGACATCTCTGGTGACTCGTCCAGGGAGGCCTAACCCTTGGGTGGATCAGATGGAAGATGAAGAGGGAGAGGGAGAGGATGACTTAATCACAGGCGAAGGAACGGCCGTTCCATACCCTGTGAACCGGACTGCGGAGGCTTCTAGGTCGCCTTCGAGAGGAGAAGGAGACGAGCCCAGCGGTCTCGTTGCCTCCATCCTCAACGAATCTGATTTAAACCGAATCAGGGCTGGATACCATGTCCCTGACTCGGTGGTCCTTCGTCTCCCTCGTCCGGGTGATTTGTCCGACCATCCCCCTGCAGGGATGGTCGTGATTTTTCAAGTCGCGATGCAATGTGGCTTGCGCATGCCACTCCATCCCATTGCCCGTGACTTTCTCTCTCGAGTCAAAATAGCCCCCGGCTAAATCATCCCAAATGCGTGGAGAAACTTGTTCGGGTGTGCCGTGCTTTGGTCCGAGTTAGAACAACCTTCTCTTACGGTCGACGAGTTTCTCTATCTGTACCAAGTCCGACCAAACCCCAACTTCCCTGGCCTCTACTTTCTGAGTGCGTAGAGAGGCAAGGAGGGATCTCTAATAACCGACCCACCTACTTCGAACAAGTTCTGGAAGGAGAGGTAGTTTTGGGCGTGCGGTCGGTGGGAGTCGGCCGACACGTGGCCGTACGAGCCTCAAGTATCCCACACGTTCCGTAGAGCAGGTGACTCGGCGCCTCGGTCCATTGACTTTTCCTTTTCTTATTCTTCATTTTTATATCCTCTTCCGCTGATCTCGACTCTACAATGTTTTGCAGATATCTCGAAGAGGAGAGGGAAGCTCGAGTCCGGGGCTCTGACTCGGATAAGAGAGCTGAGGAAGCTAAGCGCGGAAGAGCGATCTTGGAAGTTGCTTCTACAACCTGAGCGTCTTCACCTCGCAGGCTTAGACTCGTTCGTCTCAGGTATACCGTCCTCCTTATATTTGTCTTTTTGGTTTCCTGTTTGCTCTCTCATTCTTATTACTCGTCCTTGCAGACCTCCCCGAAGCTCGTCCTATTCTGAGGCCTGCGCCCGAGAGCATGGCCGAGCCTCGCCCCGCATTGAAGCCTCTTTCCAAAGTGAAGGCCCCCCCGAGATCGGCTCTGTTGTCCGGGTCTCGGCCCTCAAAGCAGCAGAAGACCACGGGCAAAGGGAAGGAAACGGTCACTCCACCCGCTGTTGCGCCCGCCGTTCCCCAGGTGGTCGTCCTCTCCGACCCTGATGAGAGAGCCGAGGAGGCGGAGCCGATCCATCCAGTGACTCAGGTGACACCTGAGTCGGGGCCTATTGCTAAGGAGGTCTCGGGGCCGAGGGAGGCCCCGCGCGAAGGATCCCCTAGAAGGTAGATGACTCAACAGGAGTCCCCCTTCACGAAGATCATTGCGGGGATGGTTCCTTGGGCGCTCGCCCACGATAGCGAGAGAGACTTCGCCAGCTATTACAACGCCCCGACAACCCAGACCCTCGGTCACGCAGCGAGGCTGCTTTTTGAGGTGAACTTTTCTTCAATCTTGTGTCGCTCCTGGCTAAGTTTTTTAGCACGGCTCACCGTCTTTGTATTGCAGCTGGCTCCTTGCCTCGTCAAAGCAAGCTCGGAGCTGACCGCCTCCCAGAAGCTCGGGTCCGAGGCGGAGACTGCGAAGAAAGTCGCGGCCGAGGCTGAGGGACGTAGAGAGATCGTTGAGGGCCGGATTGACATTATGACCGGCGATCTCTCTATCACTCGGAAGATGGCCGCGGACGCCCGTGCAGCTCTCGAAGGAGTCAAGGCCGACAATGATCGTCTTACTTTGCTCCTTCAAGAGGCCGAGGAGAGGGAGCGGCACCTTCTCCAAGTTCACAGCGAGTGCGAGGGTGCTCTCGCTCGCGCGAAGGCCGAGGCTGCCGGCCTTGTTCAAGAAGCTCAGGAAGAGACGCGTCGAGCCAAGGAGGAGCGAGATCGAGCGGTGGAGGCCTTCCTCGAATCTACCGAGTTTGAGGAGGAGAGGGACCACCTTTATCAAGGTGGTTACAAGGCCTGCGTTTTGGAGATGAGGGCGGCCTTCCCTGATCTCGATCTCTCCGCCTTCGAAGTCGACAGTCCGTCCGCCGAGGCTGTCGAGGGCGAAGCCGCTGAAGGAGATGTCGCTGCTGATGAGGCCGGTCCCTCGGGCGTCGCCTAGGATTCGAATTCCGACTAAACAGGAGAGTCGGACATTGTACTTTTCTTTTTGTAAATTTTTTTTGTAACTGACCCGACATTGGATACTTATATGAAATAGAGCTTTTATTGAGTCGACTTCAATTACAGCGTGTTTAATTGTATCTTATGGGTAATAAGTCTTGAGATGCTCGGCGTTCCAAGGATGAGGCAACAGCTGCCCATTCAGGTCTTACAGCCGGTAGGTTCCAGGTCGGATGGTGCTTGAGACGACATAGGGGCCTTCCCAATTCAGCCCTAATGTACCCGACCCAATTTCCTTAGTATTTGGGAAGGTCCTTCGGAGGACCATGTCCCCGGTTCGGAATCGTCGGACTTTAACTTGGCGATTGTAAAACCGAGATACCTGTCTTTGTCGTGCCATCATCTTCAAGTGAGCACTTTCTCTTTTTTCTTCCAACGAATCGAGTGCAAATGAGAGGAGTTCACTATTCTCTCGTCCATTATACAGGTTGACTCGGGATGAACCAATACCGATCTCAACCAGCGCGACTGCTTCCGCACCGTAACATAGAGAGAAGGGGGTTTCTCCCGTCGCGGTCCGTGCTGTGGTCCGATAGGCCCACAGTATATTCGGAAGTTCTTCGGCCCATGCTGCCTTTGCTTCATCGAGTCTTGTCCGGAGATGCTGCTTTATGATTTTGTTGATCACCTCGACCTGTCCGTTCGTCTGAGGGTGATGAGGCGAGGCGTACACATTACGAATCCCGAGGTTACTGCACATCTCCCAGAATTGTTTATTGTCGAACTGCCTTCCATTGTCTGTCACTATCGTCTGGGGTATCCCGAACCGACATATGATATTCTTCCAAACGAAACTCGTGACCCTTTGCTCGGTAATTTTCACCAATGGTTCTGCTTCAGCCCACTTCGTGAAGTAGTCCACCGCTACCATGGCAAATTTAGTCTGACCCTTCCCCAATGGAAAGGGCCCGATTATGTCTATCCCCCACTGCGCAAAAGGCCACGGTCCCGACATCGGAGTCAGCTTCTCGGGGGGTTATCTCGGGATCACTGCGAACCGCTGACACTTGTCGCATCTTTGGATGAATCGTTTGGAGTCATGCTGTATGGTCGGCCAGTAATATCCCTGCCGCAACACTTTGTTGGCGAGCGAGCGTCCTCCTGAATGGTTTCCACATATTCCTTCGTGTATCTCTCGTAAGATATAATCGGCTTCTTGGGAGTCGACTCACCTTAGTAGAGGAGTATGAAAGCCTTTTTTATACAGAATCTCATTCAAGATAGTGTAGCGCGAGGCTCGAATTTTTAATCATCGTGCCTCGGCGCGGTCTTCTAGCAGTTCACCATTGTTGAGGTAGCGGACGAGTGGGTCAAACCAAGCAGTCGCTGGATCGATGGAAAATAAGACCGAGACTATCGGCTCGTTTACGCTTGGTTCAGGGACATGTTCAATTGGAACTGACCGAGGTATGTCTTTCTCATCTGCTGAGGCAAGCTTTGCTAATAGGTCGGCTTTGGCGTTGTCGGTTCTGGGTATTCGAATTACTTCACACTTCTGGAATCCGCCGATCAATTCTTTAGCCTTTTCCATGTACGCCTTTAGCTGCTCTTTTCGAGTTTGATAAACGCCGAAAACTTAGTTAACAACCAATTGTGAGTCGCTGAAAACGTTCAAATGGGTCACGCCCAGACTCGCGGCGAGTCTGAGACCTAATAATAAGGCTTCGTATTCTGCTGTATTGTTGGACGCTTGAAAGCCGAGTCGCAAGGCATATTGCATACAAGTTTGGTCGGGAGTTTCTAACACTACCCCTGCCCCGCTTGCCTTCGAGTTGGATGATTCATCGACAAATAGCTTCCAGGGTATCGGCCCGAGAGAGGAGGAAGCCTCGGGTACATTAATTCCCTCTAGTTCGGGCATATTATCGGGATTAGGAACCACTTCGACAAGGAAGTCGGCGACGGCCTGTCCTTTTAAAGCCGCCCTGGGCCTGTAATGTATGTCAAATTCGCTTAATTCGACTGCCCATTTTGTAAGTCGGCCAGAGGCTTCCGGCTTTTGGAGAATCTGGCGTAGTGGTAAGTCGGTCACAACGACGATGGTGTGGGCCTGAAAGTATGGCCAAAAGCGTCGTGATGAAACTACAAGAGTGAAGGCTACTTTCTCAAGCTGAGGATACCTTGTCTCGGCTGGCAGCAAGGCTTTGCTAACGTAGTAGACTGGCAGCTGTTTCCCTTGACTCTCTCATATTAATGCTGAGCTTACTGCGGCTTCAGACACGGCCAAATACAACAACAACACTTCACCAGGCTCGGGCTTAGATAGCAGCGGTGGAGATCCGAGGTAAATCTTCAGTTCTTGAAACACTTTCTCACATTCGTCCGTCCACTCCATCGTCTGTCGTCCCTTCAATTGCTTGAAGAACGGGAGACACTTGTCTGTGGCTCGGGAAAGGAAGCGATTGAGCGCGGCCACTCTTCCTGTTAACCTTTGAACATCTTTGATCGTTTTGGGAGATTCCATTTCGAGTAAGGCTTTGATTTTCTCGGGATTCGCTTCCATTCCTCGCTGACTAATGAGGAAACCGAGGAATTTTTTCGAGCTCACGCCAAACGCGCACTTGCTGGGGTTCAGCTTCATTTTATATTTACGCAGAGTCAAAAACATTTCTTCCAAGTCCTTCTCATGGTCGGACGCCTGTTTACTTTTGACGAGCATATCATCAATATAAACTTCCATCGTTCGGCCTATTTGCTGAGCGAACATTTTGTTCACTAACCGCTGATATGTTACTCCGGCATTCTTTAACCCAAACGGTATCACTCGGTAACAGTAAAGGCCTTTGTCGGTGACAAAGGCGATTTTTGATTTATCATTCTCGTGCATTACAATTTGATTATAGCCTGCATAGGCGTCCATAAAGCTTAGCAGTTCATGACCCGCTGTACTATCAACCAGCTGATCGATGCGAGGAAGAGGGAAGCTATCCTTAGGGCAAGCTTTGTTTAGATCCGTATAGTCTATACAGACTCGCCATTTTCCATTGGCTTTCTTCACGAGTACGACATTAGCTATCCATTCCGGATAGTATATCTCTTCGATGAACTTGGCTTTAAGAAGCTTGCCGACTTCCTCTCCAATGATAGTGTACCTTTCCGGGCCGAGCGGGCGACGTTTCTGTCGGATGGGCCTGTAGGTTGGGTCGATGTTGAGTCGGTGTGTTATGACCGAGGAATCGATCCCAGGCATGTCTTCATGACTCCAAGCAAAGACATCGGCATACCGTCGAAGCAAGGTGATTATCCGTTCTCTAAGTGGCTGGCTCACGAGCTGATTCGGACTACTTTTGAAACGTTCGTCTCGGTTAACGGCACCGAGACGAGTTCTTCCATCGGTTCTCCCCGCTCGTGCGATTCGATACGGGGGTCCAGTGATTCAATCATCGAAATCTCAGCCGGGGCTTTTACCGCGATGGCGTAGCACTTCCGAGACTCTTGCTGGTCTCCTTTCACTATTCCTACTCCCGACTCGGTCGAAAATTTCATGGAAAGGTGGTAGGTAGACACCACGGCTTGAAGGAGGCTGAGAGACGGTCGGCCGAGGATGGTGTTATACACTGATGGTTGGTCCACGATCAGGAAGTCGACCATCCCGGTCCTTTGATGGGGCGCGGTTCCCGTGGTGAGCGGCAGCGAGACGATTCCCTCTGGGAGTACCTGTCCGCCGGAGAACCCGATGAGCGGGGTTTGGACAGGCCGTAGTGATGACCGACCTATCCCCATTTTATCGAACGCTTGGGCAAATAGGACGTCCGCTGATGATCCTGTATCCACCAGTATCCGGAACACTTTTCTATTCGCGATGGTGAGGGTGACTACGAGCGCATCATCGTGAGGATGATGAATGCCTCGAGCATCTTTTTCAGTGAACGAGATACAATATTTCTCTCATTTTTTCTCCTTGAGAGGCCGAGATAGCAGGAGAACCTCGGACTCGGGGCGGTCGAGGCTTCTGCCGTGGTTTCTTCGGGCGTTATTTGAGTCCCCGCCGCCTCGATGACCCCCGACGATCGTTCGAATTTCTTCTTGAGGCCGCTCTTCACTCGGTCCCGCGGCGACGCCGGTCCCTACCGTATGTTCTCTTAGCCGGCCCTCTTTAATCAGCCGCTCAATCTCGTCCTTCAAGTGATAACAGTCACTCGTGTTGTGACCGTGATCACGATGGTAGTGGCAATATTTGTTCTTGTTCCGACGATCAGGATTCCCTCGTATTTTCCGAGGCCAGTTGACGAAGCCTTCGGTCTTGATCTCCATCAGTACTTGTTCAGGAGATTTGTTCAGGGGGGTATATGTAGAGAATTTTCTGTCCGGTCGCTTTCCTGGCCTGTTGTCGTCTCGCCCCCGGTCGTCTTTTCGCTTTCTCCCTCCGGCCGAGTCAGCTTCTTTTTTGACCGACTCTTTTGCCGATGGTTTCGTATTCTGGATTTTTTCTCTTAGGAGTCGCGTCTCTTCCGCATCGGCGTATTTGTCTGACCGAACAATAAACTCGCCCAGAGTGTCGGGTGGGTTCTTGTCCAGTGACGCCAAGAAGGGCTTGTCTCTAACTCCTTGCATGAGAGCGTTTAGAGCTGTCTCCTCAGAATGCTTTCGAACTTGCAGGGACTCGAAATTGAAGCGTTTAATGTAGTCTTTTAGTAGTTCTCCTTCCCTCTGAACTATGTTGTTCAGATGCGCGGGAGGCTTCAGTTTCTTTTTTTCGCCAATGAAGTTGCTGAGGAAGGCGTCACTGAGTTCAGCGAACGACTTTATCGACCTGGGTTTCAATTGCTTAAATCAAAGTCGAGCTACGTCCGTCAAGGTCAGAGAAAACGCTTGGCACATAATAGCGTCCGAGGCGTCGTGCAATTCCATGTAAGTCCTGAAGCATTCAAGATGCTCTGTCGGATCGATCTTTCCGGAAAAAAGAGTTATTTGGGGTAAGCGAAACCTTTCCGGCAACCGGGCCCGCATTACCTCGTCAACGAATGGAGAAGCTTTTTCTTCGTGTTTGGTCGGATCTGAATTCCGACCGTGCTTTATATCCGCCATTTCCTTTGCCATCTTCTCTCGGACCTCGTTCTTGAAGTCTTGTATGTCAGCCTTCCAGGGTTCGGCGCTCTCTGCCGTTTCTTCAGCGTCTGCAGGTAGCCGACTGCGCCTCCTCTGATCTATTTTATGCCTCAGATCAGAGGGAGGTAAAATGGCAGTTGCTGAACGGGCAGGCGCGGGGTGACTTGGTTCTCGAGGCTGACTCAGTCGTCTAGGCGATTATGGCGCGGGTGGCTGCGCTACAGACACTGGTGGATGAGCTTGTGCCGACTCTTGGCGCTGCATCTGCTAGTTGCACAGTTGTTCCAGCATGTGTTTCATGGCAGCCATCTCGGACCGCATTCCTTGAACCTCGCGATCCAGGTATACGTTTCCTTGATTGGGCTGGCTTGCAGTCGCAGGCGGTGCTGCCGGGGGAGCTGCCTGAGCTACGCTAGAGCGGCCTCCCTAGCTTTATCTGGGTCCGTCCTTCTTGTTCTTGCCATTCAAATGGTTGGAGAAAACGGCTTTTTGTCCAGTTCCCACAGACGGTGCCAAACTGTTGCAGTGTTTTTATAGGACAGTTTCCTTGAGACGGGCCCTCCTTCACCTGCATAGAAAACAATGTCAAGTGAACCCTGGCTAGAGCCGGGGAACCTCTGATGCTTAAGTCAGTTTTCCGGATAATAGCCAAGAGCTTGTCTCGGTTAGTATTGCGTACCTTCTTCTGATCCAAGCTTAGAGATTTATACAGTTTGCCAATCCTTATCTTCAGAGGATTCTTCTCCTGAGATTGCTCAGGATCCCGAGAATCTCGGGATCCGCTATTCGTATCCCTGAATTTCCGTAGATCAGCATCTGTCCTCGTTTCGCCCCTCTCCGTCTCGGCTAGATCTCGACCGACTCTGGGGGAGTCTCGGCCAGGTCGTGACCGACCCTGGGGGAGTCTCGGCCGACACAGGAGGACGGGTTCCCAGCCGTGACCGACAGAATCAACTCCCTGAGGGGATCTTATTCAATCGGCTAGATGGCTTTAATACGCTCGGCCTTTAATGGGTTTATGCAGGCGAGGTTATCACTCTGATAGAGCGACTTTAATCGTCCTTGCTTACGCCTCCCGGCCTATCCTCTGTTCTGTCGGTGTTGTCTCGGATTCTTCAGACAGTGTCGGCGAAGCCGACCTACACTCATTTGAGTCTCAGGACTTGACCCGAGCTTGACACATTTTTTCCCCAACATAAACTATTCATTTACCAAAGACAAGTGTGAATTTAAATTTCACTACTATCATCAAATTTTAACAATTTGTCGCAAGGATTGATGTGATGAGGTCAATAATCATCTTCCTCAAATAACTACTTTGAATCCACGCATGTTCTTTCTACTTACATAAATTCCTTGAATTCATGAGAAAAATAGGAAAATAAAAATAAATTTTAATAAATTCAAAAATAAATAGATTGATAATAAAAAAAAATTTACAATCTTTTAAATAGTGATATCAAACCTAAGAAGAAGTCTTAGAATTAAACTCTGACTCAAACTCCCTAAAATTCATGACTTATTATAAATTGTAAACTTACTATTTATACACAGTCATGATTTCTATTAGATTTTAAGTGGTCATGATTTCTACTAGACTTCATGGTTTTCGACTAAAAATAATAAGTGTCTAGTTTAGCTTAACTACATTATTCTCCTAAATTTTATAAGATCTTTTTATGTGGAGTGTGACTCTTAAAGCTCAAAGGATTAAGAGTTATGATCGAACTAAAATTTATTATAAATAGTAAAAATGAAATTAAAAAAGACTTTTGACTGTGAATTTGATAGAAACTCACGAAATTGGCATGACAACACGTTATAGTGGATTAGTTGATTAAAGTAGCTTCTCCTACCCTAAAACCATATATGGTACGTTAAATAATTCATTCTAGTTAATGAGATATGCATATTTTAGAGTTTTGACAATTTTGATATCTTCTGCCTTCAATCGGGCCTTCTTTAGTCTATCTAGAACATAAAAGTATCCACAACCCATTTTACATCACAATTTTTTATTTTTATTTTTTTAAAAAAAGCATAATACAAGTATCAAATGAACAAACTTTCTCAAAAAGTTCAAGTCACTAAAGGATAGTATATAAATGTATATCAAGGGACTTTAATACTCTTAATATACGTGCCGGGTGGAACTCTGCATAAAAATATATCGGACAAAATAAACTCACATTCACACCATAAAGGCTTAATCTTTCAGTCCTCATGGGTGAATATATCATAAAGGTATATTTTATTATTCTTAGAATTCGAATACAAGATATTTCGCTCCATACCATATCAAAGAACTATTTTCTCTAAAAGCTCGAACCATTAAATGATGATGTATCAATGTATATCAACAAACTTCAAAAGAATTACTTTCATCATTTAGTATACTAAAATCTATATATTTTTAAAATAATTAGCTGAAAATTTTTATTTTTTAAATGAAAACATTCAATTTAGGAATAAAAAATAAAAAACAAAAACAAGAACAAGAAGGCAAAGTAAAAAAGAAACTATAAATGCTATTATTTGAGCTAAGTTGTCGAGCACTTAATTTCCATGCACAAGACACATATGTTGAAGATTTGGATTTAATGCTGTCTATTTTTCCATGATGCTACATGAAATAGGGTGAGACACTGTTCACATCATCCCTAAGGGCTTATTTGATTTTTCGATAAATTGAAAAATACCATGTAAAAAAGTAATAATTATTTCTCCTTACATCTACAGCATACCTGGTTTGACTTAGTTTTTGACACAAAAATCAAGAATATTACAAAATATCTGTGGGTCCCATTGTGATGCATTTTGCTTTTCTACACCGTTCATCTATTATTTCAGTTGAATTTATAACATGAGTAAAAAAATGAGGCATATCCAACACTCAAGTGGACCACGTCATACGTAAAAGAAAATTGAATACTTATCGTTAAAAACTTTGTGGGACCACTTTTTTTTTTGCGTATGTTATTTAAGTATTAGATCTGCTTTATTTTTTGTTTCATGCTTCGAAATATTGTAATAAAATAGATGGATAGAACGGATATATCATATGCATTACCTTACGCTTCAAAAATTAAAATTATCTTTTTGAACCACTTTCAAAGGCACAAATTTCTATTAGTTTTCAAATGAGGTGAAATTGTATTAATTACTATTTACAATGTATTTACCATTGCTTTGAAAAAACAAACAAGCCCTAAGAGAGTACTGTAATCAACTGTTGGGATTGCTTTATTATTTTGTCATTTGGGAAATTTTCCATTGATGATTTGGGCCAAAAGATTAAACGTTTGGATCCATGCATATGGACCATATTGGACGCTCGACTAATTCAACTTTGTTAACCCCCTTAATTGATTTGATTTAATCATGGGAAAAAGGAGGGAAGGGAACTTTAAATGGTAAAACTGTCTATTTCATGAAGGGCATTTTGGTAATTAGCAAATAACTCTTCGGGCAGTTGTTTATCCGCTACATGGTAAACTGCCTTTGAGAGGCATATGACAGCGGTTTTAGAAAGCCGAAAACCGGGAATGGGTGGGGCTAATCCGGTCAACGGATGCATTGCTGTAAAAGTTAAAACCGGCATAAAATAAGGGTTATTATATTAAGAGAGGGTTCAAATCCCGAAACTTCATTTCTGATGTGAAATTAAAAATCAGAAAATCCGGTTTTTTTGCGTGAATTAGGAAAAAAATTAAAAAGAAAAAAAAAAAGCAAGAAAACAAAAGGAAAGGGCAAAAAACAATAGGTCGTCTCTGCCAAAGCCAACAGCGGTTTAAAAGCTGTCGGAAGACCGTTGACGGCACGAACCGGACCTGCGCCTCGCCCGCGTGGGACCGGCAATCCCGCTATGCTGACGTGGCATGCTGCCACATCAGCTATTAGGACGGGTTTGTCGAGGGGGGTCCACCGAATCTGACGGACCGGAATCCTTTGTGACGCCTGTTCTTACCGAAGCGGATTAGGTTCGTTCCGGCCTCACCTGACAGGATGCGCCCCACCCTCGGACCGTGGAACCCACCTTGATTGGTGTACTGTATATCCAGAGGGGAGCGGAGTTGGTGAAACCTCGGATCCACCGAGGTAGGTGGGACCCTGGCTGTGAGGCTCACGATGATGTATATGCCTTAAATCCATGCCGTTCAACTGTTTTGAAAGCTTATTTTAAAGCATGACCTACAAAATGAAGTAGATTCAAATCTCATGGGAATCACAATGTAGGAAACAATAGTGATTGAATCCTCAACATTAAAAGCTCTATGGGGCCACCCGAATGTTTATTTGCCATCTAACTTAGTTGATAAAGTCACAGATATCTGGATGAAGGTACCACTAAAAATACCGGCTTGATCCAAAACTTTTGTATTCAATAAGAAATTTTTATTGGTAAAGTACTATTATTTCTTATATTATGGTCATTTTTTGAATCATACCCTACAACAAGCTTCCAATAACGATGGATGTAACCGCATACATTACAGTGGGCCTGACACACGGGAGTCCCACCAACCACGGTAGAACCAGGGTCTCACCTTACCCGCTCCCGAGTCACACCCACTTTTCATTTTTCTTTTATCCGACTCATCTTGGGACACAAGTCGGAAATGAAGCATATCCAAATCTTAGGACCATCTCTTAGGAAATAATTAGAAAGAAAGGTCATTGGGCACCTATCATTAAAAACTTCCCAGAGCCTATCATAATACCTATTTACCATATAATCTGTTTAGAAGTTCACGTAACTTGAGTAAGACGATCAACTTAATCCGAAACCCCGTGTCTGCGACGACTAGTTTTCATTGCATTACCACTATTTTCCGGGCATGGTCTGCCAAGATTTAGATCCACTTCATTTTTAGGCTTTTTTCTAAAATAAGTTTGGAAAATAAATGAATGATATAAGCATACAGTACATAGATTAAGGTGGCCCCACATTCAGGGTCGCACCTAATCCGTTCCCTCTTTTTTTCCCACCCCCAAAAACCTGAGCTATGTGAGGTTCCCATGGCCTTGATGAAAATCCACTCTCTCAATCATGTTATGTCCTCAGTTCCAGTGCTATGTTAAAAAATAAAAATAATAATAATCAGATCTACAGCTCATGTGGGTCATATCACAGGGAACAATGGAGATATGATGCCAGCTATGGGTTTGTCTTTGGGCCCAACATAAAGTGCATCCACACCCGTTAATCAGGTGTAACTCACGGAAGTTAAAATACACATACCATGTGGCTTTACGAGCAAGCCTGATCTTTTGTATTTGCGGTTGAACGATGGCTCTTGCCTGATGGACGGACTGGATTTACATTGAAAACACGGTGTCCCTACGGCACTTTGGGTCTTTCACGCAGCTGCATAACATAGGGGTTTCAGCCGACTCCGGTCCTGCCAAATCAGCTGTTGGGGCGGGTCTACTAAGTGGGGCCCACCGAATCAGCCGTGCTTACATGGCTTCGGGGATGACGGAAGATGGGAATCTCACTTGCAGACGTGTCCCATCTGCCATTATCAGGCGTCAGAAATCATTTGGCTGCCTGTGGACAGTGAACATGCAATTCGGACTGGCTGACGTGGCATCCTTCTTCATGGGTAGAGGAAACACTTTTTGATAATCAACGTACAAAGTGGGCCCCACCTTTAATGTGTCCTTCGCCGCAACTGAATTGGCTCTTCACGTCGGGTGGACCTGGATTCTGTAATGGCCATTGGGCGTACACATGTGGCTCATCTGAAGAGTACCCAACTCGATTTTTGGGCCACACTCACGTCTAAGGTCAGTCTAATTATATAAAGAGCCCCGTCTTCCACTCCGTTGACACGTGCGAGGTGTCAAGTTGCATACCTTGGACTCTGATCGTGTGGTGATCCTGTCCAGTTATCGGGAGCGCCAGGGGCATTTAAACCGCTCTCAATAAAAAATCTCACGTTGTCTGTGTCTTTATATTCCGTAAACCTAGTTTATGCAGCAGCTCTATAAGTACGGTAATGTAGGTATTTTATCAACACTGTTCATTCATTTTATCTGATTATTCTACGTCGTGAGCTAAAAAATGAGACAGTTCAAATGCCTAAGTAAACCGCAGAGTGGGAATCGAATGCTCATAGTTTAAATATTTTAACTGTCTAAAATAGATATTATGTCCTTGACCTTATGAGCATCTTCTAGATGGAAAATAAACATTATAGTAAGTCTTAGAAAGCTTTCAACAGTGAGCATCCTTACCATTGCCACTTCGCTTGTAGGCTTTGTTTTCCGGCGTTCGTGTAACGGCATGCTAGAATTGAAATTTTATTTTTAATTCAAACCAAATAAGAATGACCTGGAATGATGAGATAGGCAAACACATAGTTTATAACTAAGATCTGATGAGATCAGTCACCTATTTAACCACTCACTTAATGTGTAAACAGGATCAGACAATATTCAGAGGGTGGGGTTTGTCCTCTGATGACGGGTAATTCCTTTGCCTTATGTACAAAATGACTTTTCGATACAAATAAAATGAAATGAGGAAGGAGTTCTTACAGTCGGTCGCGGAAAACAATTACGAAACACCTTTTTGATTGAATAATTGAATCCAGTGTGTGAGCATAAACTCAAATAATAGCTAAAAGTTACCATCTACTTGATTAACACTGTAAGACCCGTATTCTAAACTGTACCGTTCCGTATGCTTCCGCAGTCCTTCCAGTCGAATTCTGCCAACCCTCGACCTATATCCGACGTTTACCCGCGATCTTAAGCTGAGCCTTGCATACCGAAGTCGGCTTGACCTGAAACTTGTACTCCGGCGACCGTGCCGTCGTTGTGGTTCCAACGCCGCGACTCGCGGACCGAACTGATACCTGGGCCAGGAGATGTGGACCCACGTTCATTTCGAGAAAAACACCGCGCATTACAAATTTCAAGAAAATCTCTACAACATGTCACATCAATCAATGTCAAGTACAAGTCATACACCAAGTACAACAACTCATCCCTTCCCATTCCCAAAGTCAACTCTCTCTCTCTCTCTCTCTCTCTCTCTCTCTCTCTCTCTCTCTCTCTCTCTCTCTCTCTCCACCCATCCCTTTCTTATAACCCCATCACTTCACCTATCACCCATCACACATCATCTCATCCCTTTTCACCCATCACTTCCCTCTCTCTCTCTCTCTCATTCCTTCTCTTCACTCCCAAGCAATAAAGCATCCCACGTCCAAGCCCTCCCAAGCTCTCCCAAATCATCAAGTGTGGCCCACTTTTCTACCCTCTCACCTCTTATCGCCACCATCAAAACTCCATCATCCACTGTTAAAAGTTGAGCATATGAGCTAAGGAGGCTAAGGGACCAAGAAGAAGGCCGATAAGTGGGTGATCTAACCGTCAATTTTATTATTTGAGGGCACACATATGGTGGGACCCATCTTGATATATGCTTTGTATTTAAGGAGGGCCCATAGTGGCGGGGTCCCTCCCCTTCTCACCGATCTCTCTCTTTCTCTTTTGTAATGGGCATGGCCCACTAGATCCACACCGATCGTGGACCCACCATGATGGATGTATTTTATCGATGTTGTCCATTTATTTTATCTAGGCCATCCAGTAGGCCTGGATGATAAGAAAACACAAATATCAGACCCATTAGGTGGGTCACGTCCATGTGGGACTACCTTGATGAAACGTGGGCCACGTACCTGTGGGACCCACCATGATGCTTGTGTTATATCCATGCCATCCAGTGTCCCTAGACGCTGGACAAGGTGCGGCTAACATGGAGTGCGTGTACTGACATGGATGTGTACTAACAAGCTAACAATTTTTTTTTGAGCTTTTGGGGTGGGCTGATCATGCAGGCCCCACCTTGATGTAAGGATCAAATCCACATCGTCCATCCTATTTATTAGCCCATTTTAGGCGTTGAGCCAAAAAATGAAGCCAGCCCAATAATCAAGCGGGCCATACCATAGAAAATTGTAATTTCTACCGTTCAAATCTGTTAGAACCCACTTTAAATTTTCTACACACCAAAATATGCCGCATATTGGGCTTGTTTGGTCCGTCATGAGCCATAAAACCTAACCAGTGGGTTGAATTTTTCGGATGTGGGCCCCACCTACGAAAAATCTTTAAAAAAATATTTTTCAAAAAAAAAACTAAAACTAACAGCAGACGCTGCTGCTGCTGGCGTCTAGAGGATGCTGCATCAGCGTCCTACTGCGGTGGATGCTGGAGACAGGGGGTCCTAACCGTGGGCCCCACCGTGATGTGTGAGAACATCAACACTGTACATTTGGATGCCCCCCTTAAGGCAGTGGGCCACCCCAAAAATTAGCCGTATGAGTAACTCAGGTGGCCCACACGGCAGGAAACAGAGGGATTGAGCGTCTGCCATTGAAACCCTTTTTGGGTTGGGTTGTCACAAAAGTTTTGGATCATTCAGAAATTTATTTTTTCTCTTCATCTGGGTCTGCATGACCTTTTAACAGTGGATGACAAATAAACGTTTTGTTGGTCTCACATGATGTATGTGTTCTATCCACACCGTCCACACCACTAGACAGTGGGACCCACCATGATGCATGGGTTGCATCCAAGCCATCCAACCATTTTGAAAGCTCATTTTAAGGCTTAAAACTAAAAATAAGACAGATCTAGGATTAGATGGACCACCTTTCAAGAAACAGTGGGTTTAAACGTCCACCATTAAAACCCTTGGACTACAGGGTTTGGACCAATAAGATATTTTTTTCCCTCTTAATCCAGGTCCTTAAGACCTTAGGATTAGATTGGGTGGGAAATAAACCTTATGGTGGGCCCCTGTGAATTGTTTAAACAGTGAAAATTATCTCCACTGTTACTTGGGGTATGGTCCAAATGATCCTTCAATATGGCTCTTTTTGGGCATGTGATGAGGCCCATCTTGATGTATATATGGCCTGCTGTTGAGGCCCACCTTGATGTGTATGAGGTATGTTGTTGAGGCCCACTTTAATATATGAGGCCCACATGGTGCGGCCCATTTGAAGTATTTAACTCGGCTCACTCGATTCGGCATATTCAACTCGACCCATTCCATTCGACTTGGCCCAGTTAATTCGGCCCATTGTTTCAGCCTATTTGATTAGGCCCGATGTGATATATGATGCCCGATATTGAGGCCCACCTGGATATATATGAGGACCATGTGATGTGGCCCATTTGATGTATTTGGAGCCCTTGGGTCGAGGCCCAACAGGATGTACATAAGGCCCATTGCAATGTGTGATTCCACCATGATTTATGTAATAATGTTCATGGTAGGCCGTGCCTTGGGAGCAATGATTGTTTCACGTCCACATTGTAAGAATAATGTTGGTTAAATGTCTGCATTATAACTCTCCCTAGGGGCCATTTTTAGACCCATACTTGTTGTGTGTAGGCCATCCACACCAATCTTCGTTATGAATAGAATTCATCACCACATAACATGTTTAGTATAGTTCCATGATTCATACTCATACGCATCATATATATGCTTTGATATGAGGAGTGACTGATCATAGCATATGCCTTCGGACAGATTATTTATGGGCCCCTCGATAGGCGGAGTTGCCCTTCATTAGCGTGATACGCGCAGGATTGTTGTATGACTGATAGTGTGATTCATGCACTTCGCATTTGTATGACATGATTTGTAAGACCCGTATCCTATACTGTACCATTCCGTAGGCTTTCACAGTCCTTCCAGTCGATTATTGGATTTTCTCGTATAAATCCGGTTGATTATATAGCATGCAGTATTAACAGCTTCGGCCCAAAGATTTTTAGGAAGCTTCATACTATTCAACATAACATTAGCCATTTCTTGAAGCACTCTATTTTTTCTTTCTACAATTTTATTTTGTTGTGGAGTTTTTGGAGTAGAGAATTCATGTAATATTCCCTGATCGCTACAAAATTTTTCAAAACTGCTATTCTCAAATTCAAATCCATGATCACTACGGATCTTACAAACTTGAAAACCTTTTTCCGTTTGGATCTATTTGATAACTCTTTTCACTTCATCAAGGGTTTCTGATTTATCTTTTAAAAAGGTCACTCAAGTGAATCTGGTAAAATCATCCACAATTATCAAAATGTATTTTTCGCCACCTCGACTCTCCATCCTGGTAGGTCCTATAAGATTCATATGGAGAAGCTCGAGTGGTCTTGATGTGGCATTGAAGTTCACCTTTTTGTGAGAACTCCTTGATTTCTTACCAATTTGGCATTCGCCACATATTTTTTCTACTTTCTGTAATTTAGGTAGATCTCTTATTAGTTCTCTTTTCCTTAATCCGTACAGATTACGGTAGCGTACATGTCCAAGGCATTTATGCCACAAATCTGTCTCATTGGTATGGACCATGTAACATGTTTGACCAGATGAGCTAGATTCACTAACAATTTAGCAATTTTCAGAAGTTCTGCGACCAGTTAAGATTACTGAACCCTTATTATTTAAAATTTCACAACCTTGGTTAGAAAATTTTACACTATGATTGCTATCGCATATTTGAGATATGCTTAGCAGATTGTATTTTAATCCTTCAACAAATAAAATATTTTTAAACAAAAGAAGGTTATAGAGTTGAACTGTACCTTGGCCTATAATCTGGCAATTGCTCCCATCGCCAAATGTAACTGAACCATCAGTCATGTATTTGAGATCAGTGAATAATCCTTTATCACCAGTCATATGTCTTGAGCATCCACTGTCTAGGTCCCACTTTGAATGGCTTGTAACTTTGAAAGTGGTGTGGGCAACCAAGCAGGTAACCGTAGGAACCCATTTCATAACTGTTTTGGGTTTAGGTGTATAGTTGGCCTTCTTTTATTTGTAGTTGTTGTAAGAATGACCTACTGAATTAGATTTTAAAAGCTCCTTAAGCAAATCAACTATTTTTTCAGCTAAGGAGTTTCAGTTCTGATTTTTATAGTTGATATAGTTGCTTTTAGGTTTTTGAAAAGTTTTAGTATTTGTAGAAAAATCTTGATTTTATAGTTGATATAGTTGCTTTTAGGTTTTTGAAAAGTTTTAGTATTTTTAGAAAAATCTTGATTTGTACTTTTCCCTTTTGAGTTCCCTTTTGAGTTTAAGGTCTCTCCTTTTACAAACTTAGGAGGCTTATTCTTCTGTTTAAGAGGAACATTTTTATCGTAGCCTAGACCGGATCGGTCGCTGCATTTCCTTGATCTAGATAAAAGTTTTTCTAACTTTAGATCTCCTTGGACATACTTTCATATATCTTTTAAACTTAAAAGGGAAGAGACTTAAAATTTAAGTTTTTCATTTTCAGATTTTAGATCTTCAATCTGGGAGGTTTTGAATTCTAATTCGCATTTAGTCTTTTCAAAACAGTTTGAAATATGAGATTTTTCTAAAACAAGGGATTTAAAATTTTCTTTAAGCTTTGAAAATTTTCTTTTTGAAGTTTAAGTTTCGCAGAAATTTTACAACTTTTCTTATATAGGGCATTATAAGCATCTTGAAGATCATCTTCATTTTCACAATCACTGTTCAGATTTTCTTCACTTGTTAAATCATTATCTGAAAATGTGAATTTGGCTAGAGTCATAAGAGTTTTAACTTTACTGCCCAACTCGGTTTCAGAATCAGAGGATTCATCCCAAGTGGCCAACACACCCTTCTTTTTGGGTTTATCCTTTTTAGGACACTTGTTTGCTAAATGCCCATATTCATGGCAGTTGTAACACTGACTATCTTTTAAAGATTTTTGAGTTTTAGATTTAGATTTCTTCTTATCATTTGATTTTTGAAAATCAGTCCTCTTTTTACTTCTGAAAATTTTGTAAAACTTTTTTACTAAAAGGGTCATATCATCTTCAGAGTTTTTAAAATGACCAAGCTATATGTCCTAGAGGAGGGGGGGGGGGGGGGGGTGAATAGGACTATGCAAAATTAAAATTAAATACAGCGGATTAAAATAAAGAAATAGCCTTACAATAATAAATCAATTCACAATGTTGAAATTAAATCAATCTCAATAAACAAGCATTGAGAGGTTGATACAAATTCAGTTCTAAGGACAACTTTACACCATAATAAACAAGGGCTTATGGTAGGACAACTTTATTTATAGAACGTCTTTTGAATCAAGAACTCAATATGAAAATAAATAGCAAGGAATTGCAATATTAAGAATTGATTATTCTAGAGACAACCATGCACCAAAAAAATGGCAGGGCAACCTTACTAGAATAATTACTGAAATTGAGGCATAGATTGATAAAAGTATAACAAGAGATAAAATGCTGAAATAAAACTCTAGATTATTACAACATTCCCCACACTTGCATGAAATGTAAATTGTTACAGCATTCACATCCACATGTACATTCCACACAACTGAATGATGAAAGATAAAGAATTAAGAATGTATTCAATCCACAAGATAAGGAGTTATAGTGGTTTGAGTGTGTACACCAACTGTTAAAAAATAGCCACACAGAATGCTACTCCATTCCTAATATCCTCACACAGGGATATTAGCGTTCACTATCAAAATAGGTTTCACGGGTTCACCTAAAACCTTCACAATTATGTCTTTTTAGCTTGGGCTTACACAATCCAAAAACCCACACTATTCTAAGTTTTTTGGCTCTCCTCAGATAACCAACAAATGGAATTTTTCTGGTGAATCCCAAATAAAACTAAAAGAATGAAAATTTTACAGAATTGTAAAATACGTAGATTTCTCCTCTTGTAGCAGCTCGGAAGAACTAATTGGAGTAGATGTTCGGATATGAAAGTTCAATGTCCAATACTCACTTTATAATGGTTATAAGTTCTAATTGATTTTAAATTAAATCAGACAGGGCTAACTCTATTTGATTTTAATTCCCAAAAGAAGGAAAGCATTATTTCCTCTTTTCAAATCAGATTGGAATAACGAATCAAATCAAATAGTAAAAAGCTAACAAAAGGAAATAGAATTATGCACAATATAGCTTAAGAACATACACAAGCTTATCTCAGAGTGAAGCCTTGAATTCACTTAATTTTCAATGAAAAACTCTGAAATTCGTGTGCTATCTATAGCTATAGAAATTCTTCTTCGACTGGTCCTGGGGTCACCACGACTAGTCGAAGAATAAACATATTTTTGAATTTTCGGGTGCGATCGGATAAAACCGTTATACAACCGGTCATGAGCAGTCCACGAATGGTCGAAGGCAGTACACAACTAGTCGTGACCACCCCACGACTACTCGAGCAACACTAGATTTAGTTGATGGAGTTTGAATCGTAGCTCCACGACTGGTCGAAGGTCGAATCGAGACCATTCCACAACTAGTCGAGTAGACTCCAGGACTGGTCATAGCCGAATAGAAAAATCTGATAAAATGCAACAAAATTATGACTGGTCTTGGAATATCTTGGACTGGTCGAACTAGTGCTAGGACTAGTCGAACAAGGTCCAGGACTAGTCTTAGAATAAACCACACTCACTTGTAAAAGATATATGAATTATGTATCCAAAGTGACCTACTCTAAAGGTCAACCTAAGGTCAATCAAACCTCAATAAGTAAGGACATTGAACCTTCTTTTGCTTAGACGTTGAGCTTTACGAAGCTTGAGTTCTTCTTGATGTAGCTTGAACCCTTCACAAGTTTGAGTCTTGAACTTGAATATATGTGAACTTTGCATCTTGAACCTGAACTCGAGCTGGAGTCTTTAACTTGAACTCTTCTTTAAAATTGTCAATATTGTAGCTTGAACTAGCTTGAGGAGTTCATCATCTTGTCTCGAAGTGTTGACGTGATATCTCGAACATATTTAACAAGATACAAACACAAGACATATATAGAGGTTTTGACACACAAAATTTAACAACCAAAGAGGATTCAAACCATAGCACTTACAATCTCCCCCTTTGTCAAATTTGTGACAAAACACACTCATATAGTAACAGAAACTGAGCACAAGCATCAATAAAGAATCATGCACCAGTTGTCATGAGTTAACCAAGCATTACATCCTGTAATCCTATAAGTTTACCAACTCCCCCTGAGTAGTACACTTACCAATCATCATATTGAACCAATCATCCAAATACCAATCATAATCAATCCCACAATTCTCCCCCTTTTTGTCAAAAATATGACAAAGGAAGAATAAAAAATAGGATAAGTAATTAAGGAGTCAGAATATCTTGTCATAAAACGATATCAAGTCAAGTCAAAGAAACTCAGTCACACAAGTAAAGATAAAGTAAAGTCTTATAGTTATTACAAACCAAAGAGTAAAATCCTCAATCTGATCCAGAAGAAGGAGTAGGTCTGGTAGGATCAATTTGATGAAGGCCTTTTTGTAAGTGCATAAAATACTTGCGCATATTTTTAAATTGAGCATTGTGGCCAACATTCATCTGTTCTACCTTCTCCTCTAATGCACTCAGATGTGCATTAAAATCAGATGGTTCATAGTCTGGATCATTTCCAGAGTCTGACTCAATTTCATTAAAAATATCGTCCATATTGACATCATCTGGAGGAAGAGCATCACCCTCTTCATCATTCCCGGCTTCAGCAGCAGCTCCACCTGCACCAATATCAACTTGTCCTCGAGCCAAATCCAACTGCATTTTGTTTATGTTGGAGTTGTTGAATATAAGGTGTTGGATAGGAGCTTCTCTAACAGGTATAAGTACTAACATGTGAGTGGCTAACACATTCATCAGATACCCAAATGGAATATCACTATGACCAGGATGAATACGGAATTGAATGATAGAGTAACAAGTCAAAGAGGAAAAACAGATATTAGCACCAGTAACGATTGAGTACAAAATGCGAACCATAAGCAGAGTCAACTCATTCTTGTTACCAGAGCGAGGATAAAGATTAGAGGTGAGGATACGATGTAAGACTCTATAATTAGGCAACAAGTATCTGGTTGCGAGGGCATTCCCAGTGTGATTCCATGGTGCATCCATGTTACACAATGTTCTAGTATAAACGTATTTTTCAGATTCTGACACTTTCTCAGCAAGTGTGCTAGGATGAATACCATCATCATTTACAGAAATATCCATAAGGCCTGAGATTAAATGTCGATCAATAGGAAAATGCCCTTCTCTAGTAGCAATAGTAAAAGTCAGTTGCTCAGTAGAGAATTCAGTAATGCATGCAACCATGGCCTGCGCTATGGACTGGTATGCCGGCCCGCCCCAGCATAAAATGTTTTCCCATCCTATAGATTGAAGGAGAGGAAAAAGATTGAAAGGAGTGATATGGTTGAAATTAACGGCTTTTTCTATAATCACATTTCGCATATGTAAATCACGAACATACGTTGGATCATCTTCGGGAGACCTAAGATGACGTCTAGTGATAACGTTTGACCTATAAGAAGAAGCACCTCTAGAATTCTTTTTTTTAGCTCTAGGATCCATTTTCTTAAAGAAATATAAGAAATTTCAAGAAAATAGAGATTGGTTTCTCTAGAATCAGCAAATGAGGAAGAAAACCCAAAAAAACTTGAAGAAAGAGATGAAATAAACAACAACAATCAAGAAATTGAAGAGAAAAGACTGATTCTTCAAGAAAAATAAGCAAAATGCTCTAACCTGAAGGAATCGAACACAGGGGTTCGACTAGTCGTAGCTCGGCTCGTTGGAGAGGAGGGTTAGAATGAAGAGAAAGAAGGTCTTTCCCCAAATAAACACAATCAGAGCACTACACGACTGGTCGTGGGTCGTCCTCGACCGGTCGTGGCATGACTGGTCGAGTATGTCATCGACTGGTCGTGTACCATAAAAAAATGTAATTTTCATCAAAATTTGAAATAAAAATCATTAATATATTAATATATATACACTGTACTATAGAGATGCATAATCAATCATTTTAAATTGCACATATCAAGATCAAATTTTAATTTATTAAACCTGCTTTTGTCCAGCGGTTTAGTGAATATGTCAGCAAGTTGAGTTTTAGTGGGTATGTATTCTAAGTATATTACCTTTTTTTTCCACTAATTCACGAATATAATGAAATCTAATGTCAATGTGCTTAGTACGTGAATGTTGGATTGGGTTTTTTGGAATATTTATCGCACTGAAATGATCACAGTATAAAACCATTGAATCATGTGCTATACCATAATCACTCAACATTCGTTTCATCCAAACCAGCTGTGTACATGCATTTTTAGCTGCAAAATATTCAGCCTCAGTAGTTGAGAGTGATATGAAACTTTGCTTCTTGCTAAACCAAGAAACCAAGCAATTTCCAATGTAAAAACAACCACCACTGATTGATTTTCTGTCATCGATAATATTGGCCCAATCATCATCTGAATACCCAGCCAATTGAACACTAGTATCAAAAGGATACAAAAGACCCAAGTTAACTGAACTTGCGACATATCTAATAATTCGCTTAACAACAGTTAAGTGAGATTCTTTAGGATTGGACTGATATCTAGCACAAATTCCAACACTTAAAGCAATATCAGGTCTACTAGCAGTTAAGTAAAGCAAACTACCAATCATGCTACGATACAATTTAGGATCTACATCTTTACCTTTAGAGTCTTTAGAAAGTCTTAGAGTTGTACTCATATGAGTATCAAAATTCTTACCATTTTCGAATCCGAACCTCTTAATCAAGTTCAAAGCATATTTAGTTTGAAAAATAAAAATTTCATCAGGTTGTTGTTTTACTTACAACCCTAGGAAATAATTTAATTCTCCAACCATGCTCATTTCAAATTTTGATTTCATTAACTCTGCAAACTCAACAGTCATGTTAGTACACGTTGATCCATAAATAATATCGTCAACATAGATTTGAACCATTAAAATATCATCGTTATGCTTCTTAACAAAGAGCGTCTTATCGACACTACCTATTTGAAAATTGTGACTCAGTAAAAACTGTCAATTTTCTGTACCATGCCCTGGGAGCTTGTTTCAAACCATAGAGAGCTTTTTTAAGATGGTATACATGATTAGTAAACTTAGGGTCTTCAAACCCTGTAGGTTGTTCAACATATACCTCTTCATGTAAATCGCCATTTAAAAAGGAATTCTTTACAACCATTTGAAAAATTTTAAACTTCCTAAAACATGCAATGGATATAAAAGGTTTGATAGATTCAAGACGAGCTACAAAGGCAAAGGTTTCATCGTAATCGATGCCTTCAATTTGTGTGTACCCCTGTACAATTAGTCTTGTTTTATTTCGAATAATATTTCCAAGTTCATCAGACTTGTTTTTGAAAATTCATTTTGTTCCAATAATGTGTTTATCTGTAGGTCTAGGAACAAGATACCAGACATCATTACGAACAAATTGATTAAGTTCTTCCTGCATCGCAACTATCCAGTTTTCATCAGAAAGTGCTTCTTTTACGTTTACCGGTTCAATCTGGGATGTAAAACATATGTAATTACATATGTCTTCTTTTTGTCTACGAGTGCGCACACCAGTGAGAGGGTTTTCAAGAATTTGAGAAGTTGGATGATCTTTAACAGTCCTTAATTCAGAATTAATTTCACTTGATGAAGTACCTGATTTTTCAATTACAAGAACTTCATCATTATCTGAACTAGGGGCAGGTGTATTCAAGTGATCATCAATGACCACATTAATTGATTCTTGAATCACACCAGTCCTGTTGTTCAAAACATGATAAGCACGACTGTTTAAAGAATATCTTAAAAAGGTCCCTTCATCACTTTTAGTGTCAAACTTTCCCAAGTTTTCACGATCACATAAAATGTAGCACTTGCTGCCAAAAATATGAAAGTATTTGACAGTAGGCTTCTTGTCAAACCACATTTCATAAGCCATTTTATTATTTGATTTACAAGTATAAACACGGTTAATAATGTAACAGGCAGTATTCACTGCTTCAACCCATAGATTTCTAGGGAGCTTCATGCTATTTAACATAACATTTCCTATTTCTTAAAGCACTCTATTTTTCTTTCCACAATACCATTTTGTTGTGGTGTTTTGGGTGCAGAGAATTCATGTGATATTCCCTGATGGCTGCAAAAGTTCTCAAAATCGTTATTTTCAAATTCAGATCCATGATCACTACGGATCTTACTGACTTGAGAACATTTTTCAGTTTGGATTCGTTTGATGATCTTTTTCACTTCATCAAGGGTTTCAGATTTGTCTCTTAAAAATGAAACCCAAGTGTATCTTGTATAATCATCTACGATAACTAAGATGTATTTTTTACCGCCTCGACTTTTCGTTCTTGTTGGTCCTATAAGATCCATGTGGAGAAGCTCGAGTGGTCTTGATGTGGCATTAGAGTTCACTTTTTTATGAGAGCTCCTAGTTTGTTTACCGTACTGGCATTCACCACATATTTTGTCTACTTTTTGTAACTTAGGTAGACCTCTAATTAGTTCTCCTTTGCTCAATCTGTATAAATTTTGGTGGTGCACATGTCCAAGGCGTTTATGCCATAATTCTATCTCATTGGTATGAACTATGTAGCACTTTTGGTTAGATGAGCTACCATCACTTACTATATAGCAGTTTTCAGAAGTTCTGCGACCAGTTAATATTACAGAACCCTTTCTGTTTATGATCTCACAACCTTGATTGGAAAATTTCACACTATGGTTGTTATCGCATATTTGAGATATGCTTAACAGGTTGTGTTTTAGCCCCTCAACATATAAAACATCTTTAAATAAAGGAAGTTTGTAAATTTGAACCGTACCTTTGCCAATAATCTTGCAATTGCTTCCATCACCAAATGTGACTGACCCATCAATCATATCTTTAAGATCAGTGAATAAAGCTTTGTCTCTTGTCATATGTCTGGAGCATCCACTACCTAGGTACCACTTTGAATGGCTTGTTGCTTTAAAAGCAGTGTGAGCAACCAAGCAGGCATCCTTAGGAACCCATTTCAGAATAGTTTTGGGTTTAGGAGTATAGTTGGTCTTCTGTTGATTGTAGTTGTAAGTATGACCTATTGAGTTAGATTTTAAGAGCTACTTAAGTAAATCAACTATCTTTTCAGCTAGAGGATTTCTGATCTGATTTTTGAAATTGACATAACTGCTTTTAGGTTTTTGAAAAGTTTTTGTATTTTTAGAAAAACCTCGATAAGTACTTTTCTCTTTTGAGTTTGAGGCTTCTCCTTTCACAAATTTGAGAGGAGTATCCTTCTGTTTAGGAGGTATATTCTTATCATAGCCCAACCTGGATTGATTGCCACATTTTCTTGATCCGGATAATAATTTTTTTGACTTTGGATCACCTTAGGCATATCTCCATGTGTCCTTCACACTCAGAAGAGAAGATACTTCATTTTTAAGTTTCTCATTTTCAGATTTCAAATCTTCAATTAGGTAGGTTTTGAATTCCAAATCATATTTTGATTTTTCAAAGCAATCTGAAATTTAGAAATTTTCTAAAATAAGAGTCTCAAAACATTCTTTAAGTTTAGAATACTTTTCTTTTTGAAGTTTAAGTTTGACAATAATTTTACAACTTTCCTTATATAAGGCATTATATGCATCTTGAAGATCTTCTTCATTTTCATGATCACTAGAAAAATTTTCTTCAGTAGTTGAATCATCGTGATCTGAGAATGTGAATATGGCTAGAGTCATAAGCGCTTTTACATCATTACCCGATTCGGTTTCAGAATCTTTTGATTCAGAAGAGGCTTCAGAATCAGATGATTCGTCCCATGTAGCCAACATACCCTTCTTCTTGGGTTTATCCTTTTTAGGACATTTTTTTGCTGAATGCTCATATTTTTGGCAGTTGTAACATTGACTATCTTTCAAAGACTTCCAAGTTCTAGACTTTAGTTTAGATCGTTTCTTTTTGTTTGTCTTTTGGAAATCGACCCTTTTCTTACTTTTGAAAATCTTGTAAAACTTTTTAGTTAAAAGCGCCATATCATCTTCTGAATTTTTTAAATTTGAGTTTTCTTGAGAAATACCTTTAGAAGATGTTAAAGCAATAGATTTACCTTTAGGAGCTTTAAAATTTAATTCATAGGTTTGTAAAGAACTAACTAGTTCTTATACCCTCATGTTATCCGTATCACGAAGTTCCTGGATCGCGGTTACTTTAGAGTTGAACCATTCAAGAAGTGAGCGTAGTATCTTTACACACACTTTACTTTCTGGGATTTTATCGCCAAGACCCCACATTGAGTTTACAATGTCATTCAGTCTAGTGTAAAAGTCCATAAACATTTCATTTTCCTCCATATGAATTTCTTCAAATTTAGTTGTGAGGAGTTGGACTTTAGATTTCTTGACAATTGATGTACCCTCGTGTGTCATTTCTAATATATCCTAGGCTTGCTTTGCAGTATCATAGGATATGATTCGTTTGAACTCATCTGGTGATAGTGCACAAGTGATAGCATTTAGTTCTTTAGCATTGACACTATTCTCACTTTTCTGAAGTGTAGTCTATGAGAAATAAGGAGACACTCTCATTGTTTTTGAACCGTCGGTTCTAGTCACTTCAGTGGTAGGGGGTTTCCATTCGGTCACTGTGGCTTGCCACATACTCTTATCCAATGATTTGAGGAAGATCCTCATTCTGGCTTTCCAATAGGCATAGTTGGAGCCATCAAATGGTGGAGGCCTAGTGACTGAAAGGCTATCAAAATTTGACATCTTTCTATATAGCTTAGATCGTTAGCTCAAGAAATAAATCCAAAATATAAAGTAATAAGAGCGAGCTATTAGTCTCTGATACCACTTGAAATGGCCAAGCTATATGTCGTAGAGGGGAGGGGGGGGGGAGGGGGGGGTGAATAGGACTATGTCAAATTAAAATTAAATACAACAGATTAAAATAAAGAAATAGCCTTACAATAATTAATCAATTCACAATGCTGAAATTAAATCAATCTCAATAAACAAGCATTGAGAGGTTGATACAAATTCAGTTCTAAGGACAACCTTACACCATAATAAACAAGGGCTTATGGTAGGACAACCTTATTTCTAGAACGTCTTTTGAATCAAGAACTCAATATAAAAATAAATAGCAAGGAATTGCAATCTTAAGAATTGATTATTCTAGAGACAACCATGCACCAAAAAAATGGCAGGGCAACCTTACTAGAATAATTACTGAAATTGAAGCACACATTGATAAAAGTATAGCAAGAGATAAAATGCTGAAATAAAACTCTAGATTATTACAACATTCCCCACACTTGCATGAAATGTAAATTGTTATAGCATTCACATCCACATGTACATTCCACACAACTGAATGATGAAAGATAAAGAATTAAGAATGCATTCAATTCACAAGATAAGGAGTTATAGTGGTTTGACTGTGTGTACACCAACTGATAAAAAATAGCCACACAGAATGCTACTCCACTCCTAATATCCTCACACAGGGATATTAACGTTCACTCTCAAAATAGGTTTCACGGGTTCACCTAAAACCTTCACAATTGTGTCTTTTTAACTTGGGCTTACACAATCCAAAAACCCACACTATTCTGAGTTTTCTGGCTCTCCTCAGATAACCAACAAATGAAATTTTTCTGGCGAATCCCAAACAAAACTAAAAGAATGAAAATTTTACAGAATTGTAAAATACCTGAATTTCTCCTCTTGTAGCAGCCCGGAAGAACCAATTGGAGTAGATGTTCGGATATGAAAGTTTAATGTCCAATACTCACTTTATAATGGTTATAAGTTCTAATTGATTTTAAATTAAATCAGACTGGGATAGCTCTATTTGATTTTAATTCCTAAAAGAAGGAAAGCACTATTTCCTCTTTTCAAATCAGATTGGAATAACGAATCAAATTAAATAGTAAAAAGCTAACAAAAGGAAATAGAATTATGCACAATATAGATTATGAACAGACACAAACTTATCTCAGAGTGGAGCTTTGAATTCACTTAATTTTCAATGAAAAACTCTGAAATTCGTGTGCTATTTATAGCTGCAGAAATTTATCTTCGACTGGTCCTAGGGTCACCACGACTAGTCGAAGAAGAAACAGATTTTTGAATTTTTGGGCAATCGGATAAAATCGTTACACGACCGGTCGTGAGCAGTCCATGACTGGTCGTGACCACCCCACGACTAGTCGAGCGATACTAGAATTAGTCGCTGGAGTTTGAATCGTAGCTCCACGACTAGTCGAAGGTCGAATCGAGACCATCCCACGACTAGTCGAGCAGAATCCAGGACTAGTCGTAGCCGAACAGAAAAATTCGATAAAATGCAACAAAATTACGACTGGTCTTGGAATATCTTGGACTGGTTGAACCAGTGCTAGGACTAGTCGAATAAGGTCCAAGACTAGTCTTAGAACTGACCAAATTCACTTGTAAAAGATATATGAATTATGTATCCAAAGTGACCTACTCTAAAGGTCAACCTAAGGTCAATCAAACCTCAATAAGTAAGGACATTGAACCTTCTTTTGCTTAGACGTTGAGCTTTACGAAGCTTGAGTTCTTCTTGATGTAGCTTGAACCCTTCACAAGTTTGAGTCTTGAACTCGAATATATGTGAACTTTGCATCTTGAACCTGAACTCGAGCTAGAGTCTTTAACTTGAACTCTTCTTTAAAATCATCAATATTGTAGCTTGAACTAGCTTGAGGAGTTCATCATCTTGTCTCGAAGTGTTGACATGATGTCTCAAATATATTTAACAAGATACAAACACAAGACATATATAAAGGTTTTGACACACAAAATTTGACAACCAAAGAGGATTCAAACTATAGCACTTACAGTTTTCCAAATTAGAATTGTTATCTTTTCCCTACAAACTCTTTTTAGAAGATTTTAAGGCAATAGATTTACCTTTTGGAACTTTAAAAGTTAACTCATCAGTCTGTAAAGAGCCAACTAATTCCTCTACCCTCATATTGTCCGTATCACGAAGTTCCTGTATCGCAGTTACCTTAGAATTGAACCGTTCAGGAAGTGAGCGTAGTATTTTTACACAAATCTTACTTTTTGAGATTTTATCACTCAGACCCCATATAGAGTTCACAATGTCATTTAATCTTGTATAGAAGTCCATGAACATTTTATTTTCTTCCATACGTATTTCCTCAAATTTAGTTGTGAGGATTTGAATTTTAGACTTTTTGACAATTAATGTACCCTCGTGTGTCATTTCAAATATATCCCAGGCTTGCTTTGCAGAATCACAGGATATAATTCTTTTAAATTCATCCGGTGATAGTGCGCAAGTGATTGCATTTAGAGCTTTAGCATTTGCACTGCTCTCACTTTTCTGAAGTGTGGTCCATAAGAAATATGGAGTAATTCTCATTGATTTTGATCCATCGATCCCAGTTACTTCAGTGGTAGGAGGGGTCCATTCATTCATTGTGGCTAGCCACACACTTCATCCATGGATTTAAGGAAAATCCTCATCCTGGCTTTCCAATAAGCCTAATTGGTGCCATCAAAAGGTGGAGGCCTAGTGACTGAAAGGTATCAAAATTTGACATCTTAAATATACCTTAGATCGATTAGCTTAGGAAATAAATCCAAATAAAAGAATTAAAACAAGATATTAGGCTTTGATACCACTTGAAAAGGCCTATCTATAAGTCTGAGAGGAGGGGGGGGGAGGCCAAATTTAAAATAATAATAGAGGAATTAAAGAATGAAATAGCCAAATACAGAAAATCAATTCACAATGCTGAAATGAAATGCAACCTCAATAAACAAGTATTAAGAGGTTGATACAAACGTTATTCTAAGGACAACCTTACACCAAAAACTAAAGATTTATGGTAGGACAACCTTATTTCTAGAAAGGTCTTTGTATCAAAAACTCAAACTGAAGAGGAATAAATAAATAGCAAAGAATTGAAATAAATGAAGAATTTAAATATAAATTATTATAACATTCCTCACAGTGCTTGAAATGTAAATATTGCAACATTCACATCCACATATACATCCCATAGCTTTAAATGATTAAAGATAGAAAAATAAAGTACACATCCACACAACATAAAGAATTATAGTGGTTCGCCTATGTGTTCACCAACTGTTAAACAATAGCCACACAGATTGCTACTTCACTCCTAATATCCTCACACAGGGGATATTAGCGTTCGCTATCAAAATAGGTTTCATAGGTTCACCTAAAATCTTTACAATTGTGTCTTTTAAATGGGCTTACACAATTTAAAAACCTCTATTCTAAGTTTTTCTGGCTCTCCTCAAATAACCAACAGATTGAGATTTTTTTCGCTTAATCTCAAATAAAACCAAAATAAAGGAAATTTATACAAATGTAAAATACCTGGAATTGTTCTTTTGTAGTAGCCCGGAAGAACCAATCAGAGTAAAAGTTTGAATGTAGAAGTTCAATGTCCAATACTGACTTTAAAATGGTTCTAGGTCTAAGTTGATTTTAAATTAAACCAGTTGGGCAAGCTAGATTTGATTTTGATTTAAAAAAGCAGGAATACAACAATTCCTCTTTTCAATTCAGATTGAAATATAGAAAGAAAATCAAATCAATAAATCTAACAAAAGAGAATATTAAATATGTACAATGTAGCTTAAAATAAACACAGACTTATCTCAGAGTGGTCCTTTGATTTTTCTCAAATTTAGTTATCAATCTCTGAAATTCGTCTATTTATAGCTGCAGAAATCGCATATACAACTGGTCTTGTGGACACTACGACTGGTCGTAGGAGAAACAGATTTTTGAATTTTTGACCATAATCGGATAAAACCGTTTTCACGACTGGTTGAAGGTCATCTACGACTGGTCGTAGGCTGTCCATGAGCAGTCATAAGCACCCTACGACTGGTTGTGAGACACCAGATTTAGTTGTTGTACTTTGAGTCATAGATCCAAGACTGGTCGTAGGACAAGTCGACACTGTTCATACGACTGGTCGAACAGTCTCCAGGATTGGTTGTAGCACAAACAAAAATTTTAAAAATTTGTAACAAACTTAGGACTGACTGGTCGAGCCAGTACTAGGACTAGTTGAATAGAGTTCATGACTAGTCTTAAAACAGACCAAATACTTATAATAAGATTCAAATTGAATTATGTATACAAAATGACCTATCCTAAGGTCAATCTAAGGTCTTTCTTACCTTGAAAGTGAGATATGAACATCAAAACTTCATTTCTTCAGGAGATGGTTGACCTTGGTAGATTACGAAGCTTGAGATCTTTACATGATGTAGCTTGAACTTTGAGATCTTCAAAAGTTTGAAAACTTCTTCTTAAGTTGTATACTTTCTTGAGTCTTGAACTGTACTTAAGTCTTGAGTTGTACTTGTCTTTTGCTGTAGCTTTTGAAAGAATTTAATCATTAGAATTTACAGGAGTGAACAGCGTAGTAGACCTTGTATAACTTGCACGTCTTGAAGTAGAGCTTCATTCTCAACTTGTAACTCTGTGATGCAGTGTCTTGAACATGTATATCTCCTCATGCTACACAAGACACAAGTTGATGTTTTGGCACCACAAAATTTGACAACCAAAGGAGCATAAAACCATAACACTTACAGATTTCACTGTTAAAATCCACTTTGACCTTTCTACACACCGAAACATACCTAATATTGGGCTTGATTGGATTGTAATGAGCCATAGAGACCAATGGTTGGGTCGGATTCTACTTATGCGGGCCCCACTTGGGAAAATCCATAAAAATTTATATATTTTAAAAAAAATAATAATAAGGCATGCAGCAGTGCCTGCTGTTGCAGTGTCAGCAACGCAGGACGCTGTTGCCGTGGACGTGAATGAGGCAGGCAGGTCCCAGCCATGGGCCCCACCATGATGTGTGTAAAACATCAACACTGTGCATTTGGTGGCCCTCCTCCAGGCTGTGGGCCACCCCAAAAATCAGCCGTAGGTGGAACTCAGGTGGCCCACATCACAGGAAACAGTGGATTGAACGTTTGCCATGGAATCCCTTTTGGGTTGTCAAAGACGTTTTGGGTCATTATGAAATTTTTTTTCCTCTGCATCCGGTCTGTGTGACCTTACCAACAGATTGGATGGTAAATAAACGTTATGGTGGGTCCCATGTGGGACCCACTATGGTGTACATGTTTTTCCCACACCGTCCACACCATTGGATGGGGGACCCACTATGACGTATATGTTTTATTTATGTCATCCAGCCATTTTGATTAGGTTGTTGGATGGCAGGGGACCCCACCATGAGGCATGTGCTTTATTTATGTTGTTCGTCCCTATGGGACCCACCATGATGCATGTATTGCATCCAAGCCGTTCAACCATTTTGAAAGCTCACTTTAAGGCTTAAGACTAAGAATAAGATAGATCTAGGGTAAGGTGGACCCACCATCAATGTGGACAGTGACATCCACCGTTCAAACTTCTTAAGGCCATAGTAGCTTCCAATAAAGCCGATATTTGTTCTCACTTCATCTATCACTATGTTAACTTATGAATTGGTTGGATCTTAAATACATTACGACAGGCCACATTGTGATGAGTCCAGCCCTTTGATTAGGTGGACCACACCATAAAGGAATAGTGAGATGTGAATGTCTACCATTGAACCCCTTTGGGGCCATGGAACTTTTGGATTAATATGGGATTAATTTTCCCTCTTAATCTAGGTCCTTAATACCTTATGATTAGACTAGGTGGAAAATCAACGTTATAGTGGGCCTTGATCATGAGGCGTGTGTTATATCTACTCTGTCCATCTTGAGGGCCCTCCTAGATGTATGTATTTTGTATTACAACGTCCATTCATGTGGCTCCCAAATGATGTACGTGTTGTACCCAAGTTGTCCATTTGATGGGCCCATTTGGAATGAGCCGAGCCCACCCTATTATGTTGTATATAAGGCCCATTTGAGGAGGTCCACCTTGATGTGCACAAGGCCCGTTGTTGAGGCCACCTTGATATAGATGAGGCCCATATGATATGGCTCACTTGATATGCATGAGGCACATATGATGCGACCCACTCATTATATATGAGGCCTAGCATTGAGGCCCACGGGCAAAGCCCATTGTGATGCATTTAGGGCTCATGGGTGAGGCCCATTGTGATGTATTCAAGCCCTATAGCAAGGCCCATTATGATGTATTCAAGGCCTGTGGATAATGCCCATTATGATGTGTTTGTGGCCTATGAGCAAGGCCCATTGTGATACGTATTGGGCCCATAACGCGTGACCCATTTGATGCATTCGAGACTTATATACGTGGCCCATTTGATGTATAGGAGACCCATGTGTAGGGCCCACATGTTATGTATTTGAGGCCTATGAGCAGGGCTCACCTGTTGTGTATATGAGGTCCATTGGTACGACCTATTAATGCGGCCCACTTGATGTATTTGAGGCCCACATGATGCGCCCCATTATAATGTATTTAAGGCCTATTATGATGTATTTTCGGCCCATTGGATAAGGTCCATTGAGATGTATTAATGGCCCATGTGCAGGGCCCACTTGTCATGTATTTAAAGCCTGTGTGATAAGGCCCATTGTGATGCATTTTTGACCCATAAGATGTGGCCCATTGGGGTATATATAGGCCCAGGTATGTGGCCCATTGTAATGTATTTGTGACCCATTTGGCGAGACCCGATGTGGTGTATATGTGGCCTTTGAGTGAGGCCCATTGCGATGTATATTAGGTCTTTGTGTGAGGCTGTGGGCCGCTATATGTTTAGCTTCATGTAGGTCACTCCTTGGGAGTAATATGGTTGAATGTCCACACTGATGGGGGGTGATGGTTAAATATCCACATTGTGACCTTCCCTTAAGCTTGGATAAGCCCATTCTCATCGTTCTCTAGTGGGTTAACCCAAACGCTTGGGCTCTATTGATATTTTTTAATCCATCATCGGCCATCCATCTACGGACTCCACCTTGTGACGTGGTCGACTACTGATTCTGATTATCGAGGCCGATTCTGATTGCCAACTCCGATCATAGATTCCGATTGTTGAGGCCGAGTTCGATCAATGAGGTCGATTCTGTTGAGAGGACGCCCCAACGTCGAGACCGAGTAATATATATGAGCCCATGAGGGCCGAATACTAGGAGACTGTGTCTCCCACTGTGTCATGGTCGGTTGGGAGGGGGTGTGGCCTTACCCGCCCGAGGGTAGGAGGCATTGCTAGGCTGAGTTTGACCAGCTCGTGAATGGGTCTGCTATCGATGTGCCGGGTAGATATTGGCTGACTATTGGCCAGGCTGATAGTGAGGTCTCTTCCACTTGCATGGCCATGCGTCAGTGGATGATAATTTGCATGTAGAGTGTACTAGACCTTGGTGATGTTTCCAAAGATGAACTGCACTGATATGTGAACTTATTAAGCAAGAATTTCATACTCATTCATTCATTCATTTACTATCCACTCGGGTTGATGGTGCGTAACTATTTGTTACATGTACCTTCGTAATGGCCAGGATTTCGGTTGAAACTCGCGACTAACCTGAGATCAGGAGTTTACCACATTGAGTTTGACTATCCAAATTTAGGTATGGGACTGGTTTGGATAGAAGTCTCTTATAATGGACCCCATAGCCTGCGATACTACGTACTATCATCCCGACTTCACACTTCAGCATGGTCATTCCATTCGCACCGTATATTGCAATGCATCCTCGACATCTGATATTTGGCTCTTTATGACTCCCTATTTGCATAGTTGATCTGTAATGCATACCCTGATATTGTTTGACTCATGGGCTTATCAATATTGTCACTTTACTTTGATATCATATGATTCATGATCTTACCAGTATTTCCTATATTGTATGATTATAGCGTTGTGTTGAATACTTGGAACTTACCTTGTGCACACACTTTCACCACCCACTAAGCTTCTAAAAGCTTATGTACGATAGATGTGTGTAGGGTGGCGTTAGGTTGTAGCAGCATTAAGCATGGAGGGTGCACCAGTCTTCTGGAGCTTTGATTTTTGACATATGTGTTTCTCTTTCAGCATTGTATTCAAATGTTTATATTAGTGGGTATGTGATGATGATGTTGCCTTTGTGATTTGGTTATACTTGTGGTTATGCTTATTATGAGTTAAATGTACATTGAAAAATCCTCCTTATAGGATCCCAGGATCGGAATCTAGCACATGGACGCTAGGAGTTGAGAATGAGGTACTATGGAGGCTGTCGGCACTAGATTCAGAAATTGGGATTCCTGAGAGTTCGATCTCCGGGTTTGGGGGATGACAGAAGTTAGTATCAGAGCGTAACATGGGAATACCTGAAGATAACATCACATGTCTACTAATAGCTATCCTTCACTCCATGATTGTTGAGAACTTAGAGTGACTAGATCCCCAAGTTCGAATAACTTAGAGATTTTTTGATATAGTTCTCAACCATTGAGATTATGAGGCTGCATAGTATTCTCATTTTGATCGTTTCTGATCCGGGATCCAGAGGTTAGTATGGTTCATCATTTTGTTAAGGAGGCATCTTACGAGCGCAAGTCTGAGAATAGAGAGCGCTATTTTCATCCTTTTGTAGATTGATTATGCCTTGTATATGTTTATATCGATGTTTCCTCTCCCCTTGCCTCGTCCTGTGTGATAGTAAATTTTGAGGATGAAATTTTTATTAGGTGGTGAGAGCTGTAAGACTCGTAACCTATACTGTACCGTTCCGTAGGCTTCTGCGGTCCTTCCGGTCGAATTCTGGCGACCCACGATTTGTTATCGGCATTTGTATGCAATATTGAGTTGTGTCCAGTATATTTGAGTCAGCTCGACTCGAAACTTGTACCATCATGATTGCATTGTCGCCGCGGTTCCAATGTTACGTCTCGTGTGCCAATGTGATGCTTAGATCATAATTTGTGGCTCACGCATTATAATGGCTGTGGAAAACACATTGTGGGACCCACCTACCCCTATGACACTATTCCTTAGGTGGGCGATGTCATGCCCTTACACAAGTATTAATGACTCCTCTTCTTACGTCAACACCTCCCCTTACCTAGGCATTTATGATGGCCTTCCATCATTATGACAAGCCATAACTTCTTTCTCTCTCTTTCCTTCCTCATTTTCTCATCTCCCCTAGCAACTAAGAAGCCATGGACGTCCCAACCCATCTCCATGGCCAGCCTTCTTTCACCTTAGATCCCCTTCAATCTAGCTATTAGAAGCCCATCTCCACCATTAAAAAGGATCCTAGAAGGCTTGAGGACCCAAGGGATTGATAAAGGAGTAGATCTAGAAGTGGGTCTCTCTCTCTCTCTCTCTCTCTCTCTCTCTCTCTCTCTCTCTTTCATTTTTGTGTGATATGTGGTCCACTCGGATGGACCCCACCTTGATGTATGTCTTATCCAAACTGTCCAAGTCATGTGGACCCTACCTTATAGTTGTGGAAAGCACAAGTATTTGATTGATTCAAATCAGGTGGGCCACATTCATGTGGGACCCACCTTGATGAAACGTGGGCCACGTACATGTGGGACACACGATAATGTTACGTTTATCCATGCCGTCCAACGTCCTTGGACGCTGGACCTGAGGCAAGGAATGGCTAACATGGAGTGTGTGTATTGACATGGGTGTGTACTAAAAGCTAAAGAAAAAAATAATATATATATATATATATATATATATATATATATATATATATATATATTATTTAAGCTTTTGGGTGAACCACTCACGTAGGCCCCACCATGATGTATAGATCAAATCCACACCGTCCATTCCATTTCTCAGCTCATTTTAGGCGTTGAGTCGCAAAATGAAGCCAATCTGATTATCTGACGAGCCATAGCATACACAACAGTAGATTTCACTGTTAAAATCCACTTTGACCTTTCTATACACCGAAACATATGCAATATTGGGCATGTTTGGCTTGTCTTGAACCATAGAGACCAATGGTTGGGTCGGATTGTACTGACATAGGTGCCACTTGGGAAAATCCATAAAAATTTATATTTCAAAAAAATAATAATAAAGCATGCCGCAGCGCCTGCTGTTGCCGTCGACGTGAATGAGACAGGCGGGTCCCAGCCGTGGGCCCCACTATGATGTGTGTAAAACATCAACACGGTGCATTTGATGGCCCCCCTCCTGGCTGTGGGCCACCCCAAAAATTAGCCGTAGGTGAACTCAGGTGGCCCACATCACAGGAAACAGTGGATTGAACGTCTGCCGTGGAAACCCTTTTGGGTTGTCATAGATGTTTTGGGTCATTATGAAATTTATTTTTTCCTTGCATCCGATCCGTGTGACCTTACCAACAAATTGGACGGTAAATAAACGCTATGGTGGACCCCATGTGGGACTCACTATGGTGTACGTGTTTTGCCCACACCGTCCACACCATTGGACGGGGGACCCACTATGACGTATGTGTTTTATTTATGTCGTCCAGCCATTTTGATTGGGTTGCTAGACAGCAGGGCCCCACCATGAGGCATGTGCTTTATCTATGTTGTCTGTCCCTATGGGACTCACCATGATGCATGTATTACATCCAAACCGTTCAACCATTTTGAAAGCTCACTTCAAGGCTTGAGACTAAGAATAAGACAGATCTAAGGTAAGGTGGATATTAATGTGGACAGTGACATCCACCGTTCAAACTTCTTACGGCCATAGTAGCTTTCAATAAAGCTGATATTTGTTCTCATTTCATCTATCACTATGTTAACTTATGAATTGGTTAGATCTCAAATACATTATGGCAGGCCACACCGTGATGAGTCCAGCCCTTTGATTAGGTGGACCACACCATAAAGGAATAGTGAGATGTGAATGTCTACCATTGAACCCCTTTGGGGCCATGGAAGTTTTGGATCAATATGGGATTTATTTTCCCTCTTAATCCAAGTCCTTAATACCTTATGATTAGATTGGGTGGAAAATCAACGTTTTGGTGGGCCTTAATCACGAGGAGTGTGTTATATCTACTTCGTCCATCTGTGAGGGCCTTCCTAGATGTATGTATTTTATATTACAACATCCATTCACGTGGCCCCCATGTGATGTACGTGTTGTACCTAAGTTGTCCATTTGATGGGCCCATTTGGAATGAGCGGGGCCCAACCCAATTATGTTGTATATAAGGCCCATTTGAGGAGGTCCACCTTGATGTGTATACGGTTCGTTGTTGAGGCCACCGTAAGCCCATATGATATGGCTCACTTGATATGTATGAGGCACATATGATGCGGCCCACTCGTTATATATGAGGCCCAGCGTCGAGGCCCACGGGCAAGGCCCATTATTATGTATTTTGGGCCCATGAGTGAGGCCTATTGTGATGTATTCAAGGCCTATAGGTAAGGCCAATTGTGATGTATTCGAGGCATATAGGCAAGGCCCATTGTGATGTATTCAAGGCCTGTGGACAAGGCCCATTGTGATGTGTTTGTGGCCTATGAGCAAGGCCCATTGTGATATGTATTGGGCCCATAACGCGTGACCCATTTGATGCATTCGAGACTCATATACGTGGCCCATTTGATGCATACGAGACCCATGTTGTAACACCCCAGATTTTGGCCAACCTGGGATTAGACGTCATTAGGCAATGGGTCAATTAAAACACCTGAAAAATCGCTTGGAACCCAATTCCATAGCCAAAGAAACCACTTAGTATTAATTCCTTTAGAAACTAAGCATAAGTTAGCTAGCGCAACGCTGGAGTAGCTGGGAAACAGTCCCTGAACACTTTAAATACGTTCTACAAGACCCAAATCGAGTAGAACGTATGACTCCATAATACTCTATAACCTTGGATCAAACTCTAAGTCGGTTTATTCTCTGGACCACTTTGAAATTTTGTATTGGATCTAGACCGCGCGTCGAAAGTCCGATACCTCCTATCTTAGACCGTTAGAACCGCCTAGCTAGACTTGACACTCATTCCGAAAATCAAGTCAAACCGATAATCACAGGCTATTTCATTGAGCCCGGACCGAAGAGAGTGCGAATAGGGACATAGTTGAAATTTCAAATTCAAATTTGGCACACGACTTGACGCGTCAGTATTGAGCATTCTGGCCGTCAGAATTCAGCCAGATTACACCCTTGGATCAGGAGAAATTTCTATTTTATATGATGAGACTTTCAGCCCTGATCTATGTGCGGTGACCACTGAACTGAAACTGTTCCGCCACGTGCGATCTGCGGACCCAGCCGGACTGAAAACTTAATACGTGCTAGATGTGGTATGCGTGAGCTTAAGTCCGATCGCATTCGACCAGGGGACCACCAGAAAATATCTTTTGAACCGAAACAGCCCCGAATTGGATATGCACTAAGTAAACTTCGTTCCGGAGCCTATTTTCGGCATTTTTAAGCTTATAAAAGGGGTTGAAACCCTCACTCCTCTCTCCCATCCGAAATTGCAAAAAGCCCTAGATTGGGAGAGAGAAAAGGTGAGAGTTTGTGAGAGAGAGTGGGAGTGATTTTCCTGCCACCTGCTACTGCTGCTGCACGTGCTTAGGCGACGCACTCCGATCACTTTCCCAGTGATTCCAATGCACTCCTAGGTAAGGAAAACCCTAACCACTTGCTGATTTGGGGATTTCTTCGATTCAAATAGAATAGTAGCTGATGTACATGTGTATCAGGTTGTCTGATCGCCGTAGACGAAGCGTATACGCTCCGTTTGAATCACTTCACCTATAAGGAAAAAGGTGCGGATTTTAGACGCTTTGATTGACTGTTTCCAAAGCTTTCAATGTCGGTTAATAGTAGATTCTTGACGGCAACGCCGTTTGACATGTACAACATACTGTCCGTTTCCTGTTTCGTAAACCAACGAAGAATATGAGATTTAGGGCATTTTAGTCATTTGTAGGAAGTACTGTTTTTACTCATATTTTGCTGATTTGATTGACATGGTTTATTGTCGCATTAGAATGTTAGGAATACCTGCATAATTATTTTGGCGAAGAGATTCGCCTAAATGCGCACTTCGGGTCGACATACTATATGTAGACTTAAGTGTGTAGTGTAAGTGTTTGTATAAATGCTTGTATTAGTATGTATTGAATTAAATGGTGTTATAAATTAGTTTGAGATTGATTTCTCAATTAATATGCTGGTGTAAATGGTTTTCTACATGTTAGCCATATGCATGATTTCATGATATGAATGAAATGCATGTGCTTGACGATTCGCTTAAGCTGTATGTTATAACATGTGCTTGATGATTTCATTTTGATTTAGTTTGAGATTGAATTCTCAATTAATATGCTGATGGAAATGATTTCCTATATGTTGGCGATATGCATAAGTTCATTATATTTACGAAAGGCTTGTGTTAGATGATTTACTTAAGTTGTATGATATAACACATGTTAACATGCTCACATGGTTGTGTTTCATTTCCAATACTCTCACATGATCGCTGACGTGGATTCATATGTGTTTGGGACTATACGTAGTCCAGGCAGTCGGCAACCGAGCGAATTCGCGGTTAGCTTATCTTGGCCACGAAGGACTGTCGATGAACGCGAGTCGTGTTGGAGTTGGCGGCAGTGGTTAGGCCACGCGAAGTGTTTTACGCACTTCATGTCGTTCGACTTGTGATGCGATCGTGCTAGTCGAGCCCGTCAAGTAACCCGACTGGCCGTTGTATGTTCACCCTACATGAGTCAAAACTGCTTGAACCTAGGGTACTGAACTTACCATTGTAAACCCTGTTAACCATGGTACCTTGATCCATAAAGACTCATGAGCCGAGCATGGTGGTATGGGACACCGTGGTCGAGCTGTCGGCCTAGACTCGTGAGCAGATTATGGTGGTATGGGACACTATATTCTTCATGTCGGCCTACATTGATAAGGTGATGGGGGAGCGGTGCAACGAGTGCGAGCAACAGCCCTGACAGCCCTTTGTAGTGACCGCGAGCGTATTCTGAGTCTACGGGAGGCGACGACCCTTCCGTAGCAGTAGAGTACAGTAGGCCTGTATTGATAAGGTGATGGGGGAGCGGAACAACGAGTGCGTACAACAGCCCTGACAGCCCTTGTAGCGACCTACAAAATATACATCGTATGAGATTACTAGGAGTGACGACCCTAGACAGGATCTGTGTTGGGATTGATACAAGGGAAGTACCTTAGTTTCCCAATCCTGCTGTTTGAATGGACTAATAACAACTTGGAAATCATATCACCATAACATTGCATGTGCCTGGAAGATGTGGAGCACTCTAGGGAGTGTGGCATGCAGCGGTCGTAAGATGTTGCCGTATGAGGGAGATCGTCAGTGAGGGCATACATCACGTCATGTCATATTGCATTAACAACAGTATTAGGATTGTTTAATTTACTGCTTTATTATTATCGCATGATTGATTTGATAACATGCTAATCTCTGCTCTCTCATCCCACTGAGTTGATCACTCACTCCCACGTTACGGGATGGTGTTTCCGGACACCCACCAGTCCCTATTGTGATTGCAGATGATGGCACAGCCTGCGAGGCGGTGCTAGACTTGATAATGATGAGGAGGATCTCTCCTTTATGCATGATCTGATTGACGGGATTACAGGGAGGTTGATTAGATACCTTGACACTTGTCATTTTATATTTTGAGAGCACTCATGTATATCCTTTTGGTTTACTTTTGGAGCATACATGTATGTATATAATCTGGTAACATGTTCACACTCTGGAGACATACAACAGTTTATATATGTTATACATACTATCACAGTCTTCCGCTTGCTAATTTAACTGTCTCTGGAGTATGATATGCTGTTCTAGCTTAATCTCACTCATGTTTAATACATTATCACAGACAACATTCAACCATACATATCTATGTTGCATAAATAACATTTTGGAACTCGGGAGTTGGGTTTTTGCTCGACCCCCCGATTTTCAGGATGTTACACATGTGTAGGGCCCACATGTTATGTATTTGAGGCCCATGAGCAGGGCCCACCTGTTGTGTATATGAGGTCCATTGGTACGACCTATTAATGCGGCCCACTTGATGTATTTGAGGCCCACATGATGCAGCCCATTATAATGTATTTGAGGCCTATTATGAAGTATTTTCGACCCATTGGGTAAGGTCCATTGAGATGTATTAATGGCCCATGTGCAAGGCCCACTTGTCATGTATTTAAAGCCTGTGTGATAAGGCCCATTGTGATGCATTTCTGACCCATAAGATGTGGCCCATTGGGATATATAGGCCCAGGTATGTGGCCCATTATAATGTATTTGTGACCCATTTGGTGAGACCCGATGTGGTGTATATGTGGCCTTTGAGTGAGGCCCATTGCGATGTATATTAGTGCTTTGAGGCTGTGGTTTGCTATATGTTTAGCTCCATGTAGGTCACTCCTTGGGAGCAATTTGGTTGAATGTCCACACTGATGGGGGGTGATGGTTAAATATCCACATTGTGACCTTCTCTTAAGCCTGGATAGGCCTATTCTCATCGTTCTCTAGTGGTTTAACCCAAACGCTTGGGCTCCATTGATATTGTTTGATCCATCATCGACCATCCATCCATGGACTCCACCTTGTGACGAGGTCAATTACCTATTTTGATTATCGAGGCCGATTTCGATTGTCAACTCTGATCGTCGATTTCGATTGTCAAGGCTGAGTCCGATCGATGAGGCTGATTCTGTTAGTAGAGGCCAATCCCGATTATGGTGGCCGATTCCAATTGTTGTTACTAATTTTGATTGTAGAGACCGATTCCAATTGTTGTGGCCGATTTCGATTGTCGAGACCGATTTCAATTGTTGTGGCTGAATCCGATTGTCAAGGCCGATTATCGATTTCAATTATCGAGGTCGATTGTCGAGGCCCATTGTTGAGGCCCATGTGGTACGACTCACTTGATGTATTATGTGATGAGGCCCATTGTGATGCAATTGAGGGCCAAGCGATAAAGCCCATGGTATTGTATATTAGGCCCATGTAAGAGGCCCATCGTGATGTGTATTAAGCTCTTGAGTAAGGCCCATGGTGTTGTATATTTAGCCCTTGTGCAAGGCCATTAGCCCACTATATGTTAGGCTCTATGTGAGCCATTCCTTGGGAATAATGTTGGTTAAATGTCCACATTGTCAAGGCCGACTATCGATGTTGATTATCGGTGGCGGTTGTTAATATCGATTATGAGTATGTGATAACATAGCATCATGATATGTGCACATACGCATCATCTGCATGTTTATTATGAGGTGTGGTTGAGTATTACATATGTCATTGGGCAGGTTGTTATGAGAGTCCCTGATAGGCGGAAGTTATCTCACATGAGCACATGGTATGCGCAGGACTGATGCATGACTGGATTGTATGACTCATACATCTTGCATTGTGTGTTGTGATTACTATACGCCCTAGCGACATTAAGGTTGTAGCCTCCTTAGGCATATCATAGATGGCCAGATGGGACTCTGAAAATCTGTTACTAGCATCAGGTTGCCATAGATGACCCTGGGTGAAAATCTCTGAACCCTCTTGGTACCAAAGGATGCCCCAACATTGAGACCGAGTAGATATATATGGGCGTATGAGGGCTGAATACTAGGAGGTCACGTCTCCCACTGTGTTGTGGTCGGTTGGGAGGGGCTGTGGCTTTACCCGCCCGAGGGTAGGGGCATTGCTAGGCTGAGTTTGATTAACTCATGAATGGGTCCGCTATCGACGTGCCGGGTAGATATTGGCTAACTACTGGCTTGACAGATGGTGAGGTCTCTTCCACTTGCATGGTATGCGTTAGTAGGTGGCGATTTGCATGAAGAGTGTACTAGACTCCGGTGATGATCCCAAAGATGAACTACACTGATATGTGGACTTATTGAGGATGAATTGCATACTCATTCATTCATTCATTCACTATCCACTCGGGCTGGTGGTGCGTAACTATTTGTTACATGTACCTTTGTAATGGCCAGGATTTTGGTTGGGGCGCGCGACTAACCTGAGGTCAGGAGTTTACCACATTGAGTCTGACTATCCAAATTTAAGTATGGGATTGGTTTGGATAGAAGTCCCTTGTGATGGACCCCATAGCCTGTGATATTACATACTATCATCCCGACTTCACACTTTAGCTTGGTCATTCCATTCACACCGCATATTGCATTGCATCCTTGACATCTGATATTTGGCACTTTATGACTCCCCATTTACATACTTGATCTGTAATGCATACCCTGATATTGTTTGACTCATAGACTCGTCAGTATTTCCACTTTACTTTGATATCATATGATTCACGATCTTACCAGTATTTCCTATATTGCATGATTATGACATTGTGTTAAATACTTGGCACTTACCTTGTGCACACACTTTCAGCATCCACTAAGCTTTCTATTAAGCTTATGCACGATAGATGCGTGCATGTGGCGTTAGGTTGCAGCAACGTTGAGCATGGAGCGTGTAGTAGTCTTCTGGAGCTTTGATTTTTGACATATGTATTTTCCTTTCAGCATTGTATTCAAATGTTTATATTAGTGGATATGTGATAATGATGTTGGCTTTGTGATTTAGGTATACTTGTGGTTATGCTTATTATGAGTTAAATGTACATTGAAAAATCTTCCTTATAGGATCCAAGGATCGGAATCTGACATATGGACGCTAGGAGCCGAGAATGGGGTACTATAGAGGTTGTCGGCACCGGATTCGGTGATCAAAATTCTTGTGAGTCTGATCTTTGAGTTTGGGGCATGACATGATTACTATACGCCCTAGCGACATGAAGGCTATGACCTCCATAGGCACATCATGGATGGCAGGATCGGATATCAAAAATATTGTTACTAAGCATCAAGGCGCCATAGATGTCTCTGGGTGAAAATCTCTAAACCCGATGGTACCAAAGGATGGCTCCAACATAGAGACCGAGTAGATATATGAGTGCACAAGGGCCGAATACCAGAGGCCGCATCTCCTACTGTGTCATGGTCGGTTGAAAAGGAGTGTGGCCTTACTCGCCCGAGGGTAGGGGGTATTGCTAGGTTGAGTTTGACTAGATCATAAATGGCTCCGCTATCGATGTGACGGATAGATATTGGCAGACTATTGGCCTGACGGATAGTGAGGTTTCTTATGCTCACTTAGACTGTGCACTTAGGAAAAGCGCAGTTCCATTTGGAGTGTATTAAACTCCGGTGATTATCTAGAATGAGAACTGTACTGATATTTGATGAGCTGTGTTAATATGTGGATTTGGATGAGGAATAACCTGCTTGATTTACATCTCACATCGCATAGCCTCTATATACTTGATGACATTCATATCCTGCACTGTATAGCCTTGGTACGGCTGATTGCATTCTTGTATCCATCAGCATGATTCCGCATTACTCTGACCTTACATTCTGAGCATGCTTATATTGTGCACACACTTACACCGCCCTCTAAACTTTCTAGAAGCTTACACACGATCGATGCGTGCAGGTAGTCTAGGACGTAGTCGTACCTTCACCATAGTTGGAGTGTGCAGTCGAGCTTCAGGAGTTTCTATTATTATCATTATCTTGTATTTCCCTTCATATGCATTGTACTCAAAGTTTTTGATCATAGTGGATTTTGTGATGGTGTTCTTGTGGTTATTGTTCTTAGGTTATGCTTATGGTTATGCTCATTATGAATCAAATTGATGTTAAAAATCCTCCTCGTAGGATCTCAGGATCGGAACCTGGTGTATGGGTGCCTGGAGCCGAGAATGGAGTACTACGGAGGCTGTCGACGCCGGATTCGGCAATCAAAAATTTTGTGAGCCCAGTTTTTGAGTTTGGGGTGTGACAGAAGTTGGTATCAGAGCATAACTTGGGAATAACTGAGAACAACATCACATGTTTGCTATGAGTTTAGGATGATTAGGTTCCGAGTGTGTAACCTTCTGATTGAGTTCCCTAACGTGGATTCTCAAGGTTGATTGGCGTCCTTATTCTTCCTATAAGACATGCTGCGCAGGAGATTGACCTGAGCGAACCCCACTCCAACACCTGAGGCTCCCACTTTACCACCTGCATCTCCTGCTCCACCCTCCTTACTCCCTAGCCTGAGGATGTCATTCCTCCACCTGAGACCGGTGAGGATCCGACCGTACCTGTGAGCGCCTCCCAGTTACAGTAGATGTTGAAGGCTATGATGGTTGCACTTTAGGGACGGGGCAGGCACCCAGTTGTTTCGCTAGTGCAGGAAGAGCAGGAGCGCACGAGCCCCCTTCTTTGAGAGTTCAGACAGCTCGATCCTCCATGTTTCCAAGGCGATCCAGATCTGACTGCTGCTGAGAGGTGGCGCTTCAATGTGGAGAATATTTTTGATACTATGGCATGTAGGACCCAACACCGAGTCTGATTGGTTGTATTTCTTCTCCAAGGTGAGGATGAGCATTGGTGGACCTCCGTTACCTGTGTTGTAGGGCCTGATTATGTCTAGACATGAGAGGATTTTATTGATCGATTTGAGCAATAGTACTTCCCCGACCACATTCGTCAGAGAGCGCTAGAGTTCAAGACCTTGGTGCAGGGAGATATGTCTGTAGCACAGTGCACGACTCGTTTTATGGTACTATTGAGGTTTGCACCGTATTTGGTTGATGTTGAGGGCGGAAGGCCCATCATTTCAAGAACAGCTTATGTCATGGTCTTTGAGGACGTGTTATTGGGCATGAGCTCCCAACCTTTCAGGTTGTAGTACGGAGGGCCCATATTTACGAGATTGAGTGGGCCGACTCACAGAGCGATTGAGATTAGAGGAGAGGCCGGAAGAGGCAGGCCCCCTCCAGTAACTCCTAGTAGCATCGACAGCCACAGAGGTACAGGAGCAACCTACCTGCTAGAGCACCAGCAACACCTCCAGCACTTCCCTAGTAGCCATTTTCAGGGACTTGTTATGGATGTGGTGGGACAGGGCACCACGTGTCTCAGTGCCCCCACCCTCATTTACTGCAGCCGAGAGGGCCACAATAGTCTCCAGCGTAGCAGCAGCCTCCAACACAGTAGCGACTCCATCAGCAGCAACCACAGCCACCTCAGCCGCCGAGGCCCCAACAGCAATAGAGACAATAGTACAGGCTATCGTAGAGGCAGCACTAGCACCAAGGACCTCAGAGGAGATAAACACCTTCCCAGTCAACTCAGGCTAGATTTTATGCAGCTTAGTAGGACCCGTAGACCTCCAAAGGAGTCGTTGAGGGTATAATTCTAGTCTCTTCATGCATCGCTCGAGTATTATTTGATTCCGGTGCTTCGCACTCATTCATGTCTGAGGATTTTTGCTGATCGACTGGATTGTCGACAGAGTCTGCTAGTGAGGGATTGACCGTTTCGACGCCCTTAGGGAAAACCACAGTATTGGGCCATTTTTAATCATCTTGCCCTGTTTTGGTTGGTGATTTCTTTTTGCCTGCTGACTTATTTATGCTGCCGATGTCATATTTCGACGTTATCTTGGGCATGAATTGGCTTGCCGAGTACCATGCCATCTGGACTGCTCCGGGAGGACAGTCATGTTCTGCATACCAGGCTTGCTACAGTTTCAGTTAGTTGCTAAGCCCAGAGGAGAGTCATTGTCTTGTTCGATGTCCTACGCCGTTGAGGAGCTTGTTGCTGCATGTATTGACCAGTTGCCAATTATTTATGATTTTCTCGACGTGTTCTAGGAGATTCCAGGATTGCTGTCGCGCCTGCATATTAAGTTCCAGATCGATCTTGTGCCTAGTACTGTACCTATATCGAAGGCCCTGTACCGTATGATATCGATGGAGTTGTGTGAGCTGCAGTGGCGGTTGGATGAGTTGCATGAGTTAGGATTCATTCATCGGAGCAGTTCTCCGTGGGGAGCACCAGTATTCTTCGTCAAGAAGAAGGATAGCTCGTTGAGGCTATGTGTGGATTACCGCGAGGTCAATCGGGTCATAATCAAGAACAAGTACCCGCTCCCGAGGATAGATGATCTGTTTGATCAGCTGAAGGGTACATAGTTCTTTTAAAAGATTGACCTACATTTTAGTTATTATCAGATTCGGGTTCGAGAGGAGGATATCCCGAAGACGCCTTTCAGGACGCGTTATGGTCATTTTGAGTTTCAGGTTATATCCTTTGGATTGATCAGTGCACCTGCGGTCTTCATGCAGATGATGAACGAGGTCTCTCGTTCATATCTTAATCAGTTTGTTGTGGTCTTCATCGACGACATTCTGATACATTTAAGGACCCGTGAGCACCATATGCAACATTTGGAGATCGCTTTGTAGACCCTTCATACCCAGCAGCTGTATGCGAAGCTAGAGAAGTGCGAGTTTTGGTAGGAGGAGGTGAAGTTCCTCGATCATGTAGTGACAAGGGAGGGTGTCACAGTGGACCCCTCGAAGGTTGAGGTATTGCGTCAGTGGGGTCAGCCCATGACCGCGTCTGAAATTCGCAGTTTCCTTGGTTTAGTGGGATACTATCGGCGTTTCATTAAGGGCTTCTCCCGTATTATAGCCCCGTTGACCAGGTTGACTCGGAAGGGCGCAGATTTTATTTGGACTGATGCATGTGAGCGAGAATTCATGGAGCTGAAGGACCGTCTGATGTCCGCTCCTGTCCTCACTCTTACCTCTTGGAGTGATGGATTTGTTGTATTTACCGATGTCTCACGCATTGGTTTAGGTGCTGTCTTGATGCAGCACTGTAGGCTTGTAACCTTCACGTCTCGTCAGCTCAAGGTCCATGAGCTAAACTACCGCACATATGATTTCGAGCTGGTAGCAGTCATCTTCGCACTGAAGGTGTGGAGGCACTATCTCTATGGGGTTAGGTTCGAGCTCTTCTCCGACCATAAGAGTTTGAAGTATCTATTTTCTCAGTTCGAGCTGAACATGAGGCAGAGACGTTGGATGAAGCTCTTGAAGGACTATGCTTTTGACCTCCAGTACCACCCAAGCAAGGCGAACGTGGTGGCGGATTCTCTCAACCATCAACCACGAGGCCTGGTGGCGCATATGATGATTCAGGAGTGAAGGATGCTCGAAGATATAACAGAGTATGACTTTGATTTTAGTCTGCAGTCTTCTATCATTCAGCTATTGAGCCTGTCGATTTAACCCTCTTTTATCACAAGGGTGATCAAGGCTCAGCAGACAGACGGGTCGTTACAGGATTACCGAGTAGAGGTAGCATCCGAGAGTTAGACAGATTGAGAGATTAGTTCTGATGGTGGACTTCGCTTTAGAGACCAATTATGTGTCCCAAATTTACCTGAGTTGTGTAGAAATCTTATAACCGTGGCACATTGATCGTGATTTTCTATCCACCCTGGTTCGACGAAGATGTATTGTGATATGAGGCGACAGTATTTTTGGGTAGAGATGAAGCACCAGATCGCCAGTTTTGTGACCGAGTGTGACACATGCCAGCGTGTCAAGGCCGATCATCAGAGACCCCCTGGTCCATTGCAACTGTTGAGCATCCCGATGTCAAAGTGGGAGCATGTGTCGATAAATTTTATTATGGGCTTGTTGAGGACTCAGCGCGGTCATGACACCATTTGGGTCGTCATTGATCATCTGACGAAGTCGGTACATTTTCTTGTGATTTGTGCGACTTGGCTTTTAGACCGGCTTGTGAGATTATTCATTAAGGAGATTGTGAGACTGCATGATGTTCTAGTCTTGATCGTTTCTGACCGAGACCCAAGGTTCACGTCTTAGTTATGGAGGAGCTTTCAGAGAGACGATGGAGTCTGTTTTGCAGTTCAGCACCGTGTACCATCCGCAGACCGATGGCCAGACCGAGAGGGTCAACCAGATCCTTGAGGATATGCTTTGGGCCTATGCGATTGATTTCGGAGGTAGCTGGGATGAGCATCTGTGATTGGTTGAGTTTGCATATAACAACAGCTATCAGGTGACCACTGGCATGACTCCTCTTGAGGCATTATATGGTAGATCGTGCAAATCTCCGAGTTGTTGGACCGAAGTCGGATAGCGGCATCTCCTAGGTCCCGAGCATATGCAGAAGACGTTAGAGGCTATCGATATCATCAAGCAGAGGATGTGCACAGATTAGACTCGGTAGAAGAGTTTTGTTGATCGCCTGGATCCTCCCTTAGAGTTCGTTGTTGGGGATAAAGTTTATCTCAAGGTTTCTCCCATGAATGGCGTAGTTCGATTTGGAGCGAAGGAAAAAACTTACCCCGAGATTCATAGGACCTTTCGAGATCATTGAGCGCATTGACGCCGTGGCCTATCGGCTTGCCTTACCATCTCAGTTGTCTGGCGTCCACAACGTTTTCCATGACTCTATGTTGAGGAAGTGTGGGTCAGACGTAGTTCCTGTTATCGATTGGCAGCCGTTGGAGGTTCGTGAGGATGCTTCTTATATTAAGCAGCTAGTTCGTATTCTTGATCGAAAGGAGCAGGTCCTTCGTACCAAGGTCATTCCCTTGGTCAAGGTTTAATGGGGTCACCATTCTGTTGATGAGGTATCTTGGAAGCACGAGGCTGAGATTCGAGAGAGCTATCCCTATCTCTTTGATGATTGATAATATGTTGTCTCCGATTTTATATGATGATGTTATGTTTCCTCTATCTTTATGAGTTATGTCTAGTTGCGATAATTGTGTAAATTTTGAGAACAAAATTTTTATTTGGAGGGGAGAGTTGTAAGACCCGTATCCTAGACCGTACCATTCCGTATACTTCCACAGTCCTCCTAGTCAAATGCCGGCAACCCTCGACCTGTATCTAACATTTACGTGTGATCCTAAGCTTAGGCCTGCATACCGAAGTCGGCTCGACCTGAAACTTATACCCTAGCGACTGCGCCGTCGTCGTGGCTCTAACATTGCAACTCGCGTATCGAACAGATACCTGGGCCAGGAGATGTGGGCTTGCGTTCATTTCGAGAAAAACGCCACACGTTGCAAATTTTGAGAGAATCTCTACAACATGTCCCATCAATGAATGTCAAGAACAAGTCAAGTACAAGCCATACCCCAAGTATAACAACCCATCCCTTTCCATTCTCAAAGTCAACTCTCTATCTCTCTCTCCACCCATCCCTTTCTTACAACCCCATCACTCCACCCACCACCCATCACACATCTTCCCATCCCTTTTCACCCATCACTTCCCTCTCTCTCTCTCATTCCCTCTCTTCACTCCCAAGCAACAAAGCATCCCATGTCCAAGCCCTCCTAAACTCTCCCAAATCATCAAGTGTGGCCCACTTTTCCACCCTCTCACCTCTCATCCCCACCATCAAAACTCCATCATCCACTGTTAAAAGTTGAGCATAGGAGCTAAGGAGGTTAAGGGACTAAGAAGAAGGCCACGTCCGTGTGGGACCAACCTTGATGAAACATGGGCCATGTACCTGTGGGACCCACCATGATGCTTGTGTTATATCCATGCCGTACAACATCCCTGGATGCTGGATAGGGTGCGGCTAACATGGAGTGCGTGTACAGACAAGCTAACAAATTTTTTTTTTGAGCTTTTGGGGTGGGCTGCTCATGCAAACCCCACCTTGATGCAAGGATCAAATCCATGCCGTCCATCCTATTTATTAGCCCATTTTAGGCGTTAAGCTGAAAAATGAAGTTAACTCGATAATCATGCTGGCCATACCATAGAAAACTATAATTTCTACCATTTAAATCTGTTAGAACCCACTTTAAATTTTCTACACGCTAAAATATTCTGGATATTGGGTTCGTTTGGTCCGTCATGAGCCATAGAACCTAACCAGTGGGTTGGATTTTTCAGATGTGGGCCCCACCTACGAAAAATCTAAAAAAAACATTTTTCAAAAGAAAAAAACTAAAACTAAGCAGCAGACGCTGCTGCTGCCGGCGTCAAGAGGACGCTGCAGCAGCGTCCTACTATGGTGGATGCTACAGGCAGGGGGTCCTAACCGTGGGCCCCACCGTGATGTGTGAGAACATCAACATCGTACATTTGGATGGCCCCCTTAAGGCAGTGGTCCACCCCAAAAATCAACCGTATGAGGAACTCAGGTGGCCCACACGGTAGGAAACAGAGGGATTGAGTGTTTGCCATTGAAACCCTTTTTGGGTTGGGTTGTCACAGAAGTTTTGGATCATTCAAAAATTTATTTTTCTCTCATCATCTGGGTCTGCGTGACCTTATTAACAGTGGATGACAAATAAACGTTATGGTGGGCCCCACGTGAGACCCAATGATGTATGTTTTCTATCCACACCATCCACACCACTGGACGGTGGGACCCACCATGATGCATGGGTTGCATCCAAGTTGTCCAACCATTTTGAAAGCTCATTTTAAAGCTTAAAACTGAAATTATGACAGATCTAAGATCAGGTGGAAATAGTGTGTTTGAACGTCCACCATTAAAACCCTTGGACTATAGGGTTTGGACCAATATGATATTCTTTTTCCCTCTTAATCTAGGTCCTTAAGACCTTAAGATTAGATTGGGTGGGAAATAAACCTTATGGTGGGCCCCTGTGAATTGTTTAAACAATGAAAATTATCTCCGCTGTTACTTGGGGTATGGTCTAAATGATCCTTCAATATGGCTTTTTTTGGGCATGTGATGAGGCCCATCTTGATGTATTTATGGTCTGTTGTTGAGGCCCACCGTGATGTGTATGAGATATGTTGTTGACGCCCACTTTGATATATGAGGCCCACCTGGTGCGGCCCATTTGATGTATTTGACTTGGCGCACTCGACTCGGCATATTCAACTTGGCCCATTCCATTTGACTTGGCCCAGTTGATTCGACCCATTGTTTCGGCCCATTTGATTAGGCCCGATGTGATATATGTGGCCCGATGTTGAGGTCCACCTGGATATATATGAGGCCCATGTGATGTAGCCCATTTGATGTATTTGGAGCCCTTGGGTCGAGGCCCAACAGGATGTACTTAAGGCCCATTGCAATGTGTGATTCCACCATGGTTTATGTAATAATGTTCATGGCAGGACGTGCCTTGGGAGCAATGATGGTTTGACGTCCACATTGTAAGAATAATGTTAGTTAAATGTCCGCATTATAACTCTCCCTAGGGCCTATTTTTAGGCTCATACTTGTTGTGCGTAGGCCATTTAGGCCCATCTTCGTTATGAACAGAATCCATCACCACATAACATGTTAATATAGTTCCATGATTCATGCTCATACGCATCATATGTATGCTTTGATATGAGGAGTGACTGATTATAGCATATGCCTTCGGGCAGATTGGAGTTGTCCTTCATTAGCGCGGTATGTGTAAGATTGTTGTATGACTGATAGTGTGATTCATGTACTTTGTATTTGTATGACATGATTACTATACGCCCTAGGGACATTAGGGCTATGACCTCTACAGGCACATCGTAGATGGCAGGATCAGACACCAAAAATATTGTTAATAAGCATTGGGGTGCCATAGATGTCCTTGGGTGAAAATCTTTTAACCGATGGTACCAGAGGATGACTCCAACATTGAGACCGATTGGATATATGAGCGCATGAGGGACGAATACCAGGAAGCCGCGTCTCCCATTGTGTTGTGGTTGGTTGAAAATGGGTGTGGCCTTACTTGCCTGGGGGTAGGGGGCATTGCTAGGCTGAGTTTGACCAGCTCGTGAATGAATCTACTATCGACATGCCGGATAGGTATTGGTAGACTATTAGCTAGGCGAATAGAAAGGTTTCTTACGCTCACTTGGACTACGCAGGTGGGAAAGGTGCGGTGCCATTTGTAGTGTATTAAACCTCAGTGATTATCCAGAATTAGAACTGTACTGAAATTTGATGAGCTGTGTTGATATGTGAATTTGGATGAGGATTGACATACTTGATTTTCATCTCAAATCGCATGGTCTTGCTATGGCCGATAACATTTATATCCTGTACTGCATATCCTTGGTACGGCTGATTGCATTCTTGTATCCGTCAGCATGATTCCACATTACTCCAACCTTGCATTCTTAGCACGCTCATATTATGCACACACTTACACCGCCCTAAGTTTTCTATAAGCTTTTGCATGATCGATGTGTGCAGGTGATGCCAGGACACAGCCGTAGCTTCACCATAGTTGGAGTGTGCTGTCGAGCTTCATGAGTTTCTATTATTATCATTATCTTGAATTTCCCTTCATACACATTTTAGTCAAAGTTTTTAATCATAGTGAATTTTGTGATGGTGTTCTTGTGGTTATTGTTCATGGGTTATGCTTATGGTTATGCTCATTATGAATCAAATTGATGTTAAAAATCTTCCTCGTAGGATCCCAGGATCGAAACCCGGTGTATGGGTGCTAGGAGCTTAGAATGGGGTACTACCGAGGTTGTCGGCGTCGGATTCAGCAATCAAAAATTTCGTGAGCCCGGTTTTCAAGTTTGGGGCATGACAAATACTACAAATTATACTACAGAATGTAAATAGTAGACTGAAAGATAAAATATTACATTAAGGGCCTATTTAGATAGACGGTTTGGATGGGATTAGGTGGGATGGGATTACACGATCCCACAGCCAAGTCCCACGCACGCATTTGGAATGTAGCTTTATTTGGAACCATCGTATCCCATCGATAAAAGTGAGTTTTCATCTGCCGAGCCTGGGATAAGAACTGAGTCCTTTCTCCTCTTTCTTGAGCCCATCCCTGCATTAAGAGGAGAGATTTGAGGCGATTTTGAAATCTAGTCGCATCTCATCCCACTATCTTCGCTATTCGTACTTGATGAAGATGATCAATGTTCGGTCCCATCATCTACAGGCCCTCCATCAAAGTATGGGGACTGATGGATGGCCGACGATTGCCTATATAGTTCCACCATCGTCTCCTTCATCTAGGTGTGTTTTTGTATTGTGTGGGGAGTAGGAAAGGGGGTCATTGTAGATTTAGGGAGATTGGCACAGAAATATATATGCGTTGTAATTTTGTTCTTCGATTTATTGATTTTTGCCCAATTTCTGAGATCTTCATATAAATGTATATCTCCCTATGATGGTGAACGAAACCACAGTGCCTGGTCCCTAGAGATTCATAGGACTTTAATGACATGCATATTTGAGAGCTATGCTAGCTTAATCATAAAATCAAAATAGGGGTTCTCGTCTTTATACCCCTATTTATCATGATCTATTGATGATGACAATCGTCAGTTTGATCGTCTCTACATGTACAACTCGAGAGTTGATTTGTCATGTTGGGATCTCCAAAAATTCATACATTTTTGGAGAAAGGTGAATCTTCCATACTGTGTTTGAAAACCAGATGGTGAACACAACAGGAATGCGAGGCCCGTATCCTAGACCGTATCGTTCCGTAAGCTTCCGCGGTCCTCTCGGTAGAATTTCGTCAACCCTCGACCTGTACCCGACATTTGCACGCGATCCTAAATCGAGTCGTGTAAATTGGAGTTGGTTTGACTTGAAACTTGTACCCTAGCAACAGCGCCGTTGCCGCAGTTCAAACGCCTCATCTCACGCACTGATGTGATACCTAGGCCAGGAGATGTGGGTCCATGTTCATTCCAAAGAAAAGCCGTGCATTACGAATTTCAAGAGAATCTCTATAACATGTCCTATCAATCAATCAATTAATCAAGTCAAGTACACTCCATACCACAAGTACAAGCAACCATTACATTTTTTTCTCAAAGTTAACTCTCTCTCTCTCTCTCTCCACCCATCCCTCTTTCACCCAAATTTCAACCAAGCGCATACCCTAACCATCCTATCCTTACAATAACCACTCCATCCATCTTTTTCATCCATTATTTCTCTTTCTCTCTCTCTCTCTCTCTCATTTCTATCTTTACTCTCCAACCTCCCAAGAAGCACCCAACGTGCAAGCTCTCTCTCCCAAATCCAAGTGTGGCCCACTTTCCCACTCTCTCAACTCCTATCTCAACCTTCCAATCTCCATCAACCTCCATCGAAATTGAAGGCAAGAAGCATAGGAGTCCAAGGAGCTGAAGAAGGAGGCCGATAGGTGGGTGATCCACCATTGATTTCAATTCTAGGGCCCACTTGTTATGGGACCTAAATTGATGTATGCAATGTAGAGAGGGGCACATAGTGGCGGAGTCCCTCTATCTCACCGCTTCTCTCTCTCTCTCTCTCTCTCTCTCTCTCTCTCTCTCTCTCTTCCTTTCTCTTATATGGATGGTGTGTGTGTGTGGCCTACCATGAAGTTTGTATCTTATCCATGTCATCCACCTTTGCGGGACCCACTTGATGGATGTGTTAGATCTACACCGTTCAGCCCATTACCAGGCCTGGATGGAAAGGAAAAATACAAATATCAGATCAATCCAACAGGTGGGCCACGTCCATGCGGGACCCACCTTGATGCCTGTGTTGAATGCAAACTGTTCAAGGACGCTAGACATGACTAGCAATGGGTGTGGCTAACAATGTAGTGTGAACTGACGTTGGAGTGTACTAACCAGCTAACCTAAAAAAAAGGAAGTATAATATATATTGATATAATATATTATACAATGTATATGTATGAGAGGTGGGCCACAAGTGTGGACCCACCATGATCTCGTGCGTTAGATCAGCACCGTCCAGAGCATCTAGGGGTCTCTGGATAGTGACATTTTTTTATGTCATGTTATAATATAATATAATATAATATAATATAATATAATATATTATACTATATGATATTATATTATATTATATATGTTATACTGGGCCACTACGTGGACCGCACCATGATGTATGGTTACATCTGCACCGTCCATTTGCTGGACGGTGCAACAAGCATGGTATCCAGACCAACCATTCATTTGGTGACCGACCTCACCATGATGCATGTGCTGTATCCCTACCGTCCACCTACCTGGCATGCAGGGTATGGCCCCCACCATGATGCATGTGCTATATCCCTACCATCGACCTACTTGGCATGTAGGGTACAACCCCACCATGATGCGCGTATTGTATCCACGCCGTCCATTTAACCACCTGGATGGGTGGAGTCCACCATGATATATGTTTGTATCTCTACCATCCATCCATTTTTACGGGCGGAGCCCACTGTCATGTAAACTATGCCATCCATCCATCTGACGTGCATACGGCCCCCACCATGATGCATGTGCTGTATCCCAACCGTCCATTTATTTGGGCTACCTCGTCTCACGGTCTAAAACTAAAAATAAGACAAATCTAATATCAAGTGGACCACACTGCAGAAAACAGTGGAAAGAAAGCCCACCATTGAAAACTCTTTGGGTTATAAAATTTTAAATCAATATGATATTTGTTTTTCCTCTATATCCAGGTCTTTGTGACCTTATGCATAGACTGGATGGAAAATAAATACCATGGTGGGCCCATTAGAATTTAATTGTGGAAATCATTATCATCACTGCCATTTGTGGTACGGTCCAGATGATCCATTAGATATGATTCATTTTTTTATGTGATTATGCTCTAACATGATCTTTAACAATAGATGAATGGTGATGTGCTTTATCCCATTTAGTTCGGCCCATTTGATTCGACCCATTTGATTTGGCCCATTTGATTCAGCCCATATGATTCGTCCCATTTTATATGGCCCATTTGATTCGGCCCATATGATTTTCCCATTTGATGTATTTGGGGCCCTTGTGTGAGGCCGTGGGCCCACTGTATGTTCGACCCTATGTGGGCCACTCCTTGGGAGCAATGTTGGTTGAATGTCCACATTAATGGGTAGTGATGGTTAAATGTACACATTGTGACCTTTCCTTAAGCCTGGTTAGGCCCATTCTCATCATTCTCTAGTGGGTTGACCCAGACGATTAGGCCCCATTAATATTGCTTGGTCCATCATCGGTCGTCCATCTATGGATCTTGTCTTACATTGAGCGTTGAGGCCGATTGTCGAGGTTGATTCCTATTGTTGAGGCTGATTCTGATTGTTGAGGCCGATTCCGATTGTCGAGCCCAATGTGATATATATGCAGCCCATATTTGAGGCCCATTGTGATGTGTGTTCAGCCCGTGTTTAAGGCCCAATGTGATGTATACAAGGCCTATGTGATGAGGCCCATTATGTTGCATTTGAGGGCTAAGTGATGGAGCCCATTGTGATTTATATTAGGCCCATGTGAGAGGCCCATCATAATGTGTATTAAACTCTTAAGCGAGGCCCATGGTGTTGTATATTAGGCCCTTGTGTGAGGCCATGGGTCCACTATATATTAGGCTCTATGTGGGCCATTCCTTGGGGGCAATGTTAGTTAAATGTCCACATTGTTGAGGCCGATTGTCGATGCCGGTTATTGATACATATTATGAGTATGTGATAACATAACGTCATGATACACTCCCATACGCATCATCTGCATGTTTATTATGAGATGTGATTAACCATTACATATGCATAGTACAGATGGTTTATGGGACTCCTTGATAGGTGAAGTTATCCCACATGAGCGCACAGTATGCACAGGATTGATGCATGATTGGACTACATGACTCATACATCTTACATTATGTGATTGTGATTATTATATGCCCTAGCGACATCTGGGCTGTGACCTCTATAGGCATGTCGGGGATGGCCTGATGGGACACCAAAAATATTTAGTTTGAGCATTTGGGCACTTTGGATATCCATGGGTGAAAGTCTTTAAACCTCCAAGGCCAGAAGACACCCCAACGTCGAGACCGAGTGGATACATGAGTGCCCGAGTGCTGAATACCGGGAGGCAGCGTCTCCTACTATGTCGTGGTCGGTTGGGAGGGGGTGTGACCTTATCTGCCCGAGGCTAGTGGGCATAACGATAGTGAGTTTGACTAGCTCGTGAATGGGTCTGTTATCGATGAGTCGGGTAGGTATTGGCTGACTACTGGCCAGGCAGATAGTGAGGTCTCTTCTACTTGGATGGTTGCACATCAGGGGGGCAGCAATTGCATGTATAGTATACTAGACCTTGGTGATGATCTCAGAGATGTACGGTATTGATACGTGGACTTACTAGGCAGGAGTTGCATACTCATTCATTCACTATCTACTCAGGCTGGTGGTGTGCAACTATTTGTTACTCGTACCTACGTAATGGCCAAGATTTCAGTTGGGGCGCAATACTAATCTGAGATCAGGAGTTTACCACATTGAGTCTGACTATCCAAATTTAGGTATGAGACTGGTTTGGATAGAAGTCCCCTGTGGTAGACCCCATAGCCTGCGATACTACATACTATCATCCTGACTGCACACTCCAGCTTAGTCATTTCATTCGCATCACATATTGCATTACATTGGAAAGCATATGACATTTTGGGTTGCTATATTTTTACACTTATATGGCTTAAACGGATTAGCAAGATTTATATATTGCATTGTACCCTCGACATCTAATATTTAGCTCTCCTGGACTCCTCATTTGCATAGCTAATTTGATATTGTATGACTCATGGACTTGTCAGTATTTTTGCTTACTCTGATATTGTATGACCCATGGACTTGTCAGTATTTCTGCTTACTATGATATTATATGACTCATGGACTTGTTAGTATTTCTGCTTACTCTGATATTGTATGACTCATGGACTTGTCAGTATTTCTGGTTACTCTGATATTGTATGACTCATGGACTTGTCAGTATTTCTGCTTACTCTGATATTGTATGGTTCATGGACTTATCTGTATCTCCGTTTACTCTGATATTACATTCTGAGCACGCATATATTGCTCACACACTTACACCACCCTCTAAGATTGTTATAAGCTTATGCACGATAGATGTGTGCAGATTACATTATGATGCAGCCGAGCTGAGGTAGGAGCGTGCGGTTGAGCCTTTGGAGTTTTCTTTAATATTTCTATATTGTATTTCCCTTTCAGCATTGTATTCAAATGGTTATATTAGTGGATATGTGATAATGATGTTGTTCTTGTGATCTAGGTATACTTGTGGTTATGCTTCTGTAATGTCTCGAACAAATCCATACAAAGACCCGAGTATCACCTCAGGCAGAAATCGCTAAGAATCGAATTATGTAGAAATTAGGTGAAAATTATTTGAGTACTAAACTAATAAATTAGAGAATTAGCTCAAACCACTTTCTATACGAACTGCAAGACCCAAAACTAATAGAATCGCCAAACCAACATAACCTAGAAACCTAGGATCAATCTTAAAACCCAGTTGCTCTCGAGAGCACATTGAAACTCTGTATCTGACTTGGACCGGGCGTCAAAAGTTTGATTACCGTGAAAATATATGGTTATGACCACCTTATTGGGCTTGACAACCATCATGAGAATCAAGTCCAAATAGTATCCAGAATCACATAACTTGAGCCTGGAGCGAAGTGTGTGAGAAACGCGAATATCTTTAGAAAATGAACTCAAACTTAAGTGAATTGGGCCTTTCGCTTGCAGGTCAAATTTAACAGGCTAAATTTAAGGTTTTAAATTGTTAAATTTTGACCTAACTACACCCTTAGATTAGAAAAATTTCCCTTCACCCATTGGTATACTTGTGGCCTTGATCGAGTAACGACGACCGTTGAACTGAAACAGGTTCTCCACGATCGATCCATTATTCTGATTAGACTAAAACCTTAATCTGGCATAGATACATTGCCAGAGAACTTTCTCTAGACTGTATGCGAGTAATGGACCTCCAGATAAGCTCCGTTGGCCCAAACGAGCCATCCTTTGGCTATACCCTAAGTATACCCTGGCCCTAGGGCCATTTACCTCACTTTTGGGCATATATAAGGGCTTTAACCCACCCCACTCTCATTCCATACGAATTCTCTAACCTTAGGAGAGAGAAGAGAGAAAAAAGGAGAAAAGAGTGAGGAGAAGTGTGAGAGATCTGTGGATTGTTGCTGGGATTCACTCCCAATACTCTACGTACCGAATCACCTCTTCCTTGTCACTACACCATCGAATCCAACTCTATTTTTGGATAAGAAATCTTAACCCTAATCTATTTTAGGAATCCAAATAGAGAAACCGGTGAAATAGCTAACCTATTTCAATATTTAGGTAGCCGTTGTGCCGTAAACAGAGACGTTCGATGAATCCAAGTCGTACGATGATTATCGACAGAGATTAGGCCATGAGGAGTGCGTATACACTCCATGTTGATTAATTTAATGTGCGCTCATACCAATCAAACTTGTCAAGTAACCTGATTGGTCTAATGTATGTTTACCATGTATGGATGCTACTGCTTGAATCTAAGGTACCACTTACCAATGTAAAGCCCGTTTAACCATGGTACCAAGATCTGCTAAGACTCATGAGCAGGACATGGTAGTGTATTGGACACCGTGGTCAAGCTATCGGCCTATGCTGGGGTGACGATCCTCCCCGTAGTGACCAGTGAGCAACCCAAACTTATGAGCCAAATATAGTGGTGTATGGGACACTGTATTCGAGTTGTCGGCCTATGTTAAGGTGATGAGCCTTCCTGTAGTGACCTCGAGTATAAACTAGGCCTACGCTGAGGTGACGAGCCTCCCGTAATGACCTGAACTTGCCTATCCACTATTTTTAAATTAGGGGTGATGTTACCTTATAACTTGCCTATCGTATGTGATTAACTAGGATTGACGACCCTAGATGGATCATCATTTAGGTAAATGATATAAAGGGAGGTACCTTAGCTTTCCAAATCTGTTGTATGAATAAGCCTAATTAAGAACTCGGCTGACACGACCATGCACCGCATTGCATGTGCCTTTGGCGTGGAAGAGTACAGTGGGAGTAGCATGTGGGACCGTGAGATGGTGTCGCTGAGGGAGTGTAAGCGAGGGCATACATCATTGTATCATATCATTACTGCATTAACAAGTGTACTTAGGACATGGGTGTTGTACTACTCTATCATTACTGCTCGATTAAATTAATAACATGTTAACCTTTACCTTATAGTACCACTGAGTTGATCACTCATTCCCACTCTGGGATGATATTTTAAAACACCAACCAGACTCTATTTTAGCTACAGATGATGGCAATGCTTATGAAGCGTAGCCTGACTTCTACGATGATGAGGAGTTTCCTATATGCAGCTATTAGGCAGGTCTATGTAGACCATGTACTGATCGATGAGATTACAGGGATATGAATTAGTTGGACATTACACTTGTCATTTTATATATTTTGGAACGAACATGTATATATTCATCTTAGTGACATAATCACACTCTGGGGGTTTATAACCACTTATATACTTTATATATCTATCACAGTCTTCCGCTTGCTTAATTCAATCATCTATGGAGTATGATATGCTGATTTAGTATAATCCCATTCATGTTTAATGTGCTAATACAGATAACATTTAATCATCATTATCTATATTGCATAAGTGATGTGACGGATCTCGGGAGTTGAACCTTTGCTTGACACTCAAAATTCGGAGCATTACAGCTTCTTATGAGACAAATTCATGTTGAAAAACCTCCTTGTAGGATCGCAGGATCGGGATCTGCCGTATGAGCACTGGGAGCCGAGAATGGGATACTACGGAGGCTATCGGCACCGAATTTGGCGATCGGGAATTTCGTGAACTCGGTTTTCAAGTTTGGGACGTGACAAGGAAGCTATAGATTCGATGGTTAGCACCGGATGACTAAAGTGCTTCCTTGGAATCATAACCAATGCACAGTAGGACGTTTCCAAATGAGGTGTGTAATTCATTTGATTGGGCCATCTTAGCTGTAACACCCTTAATTTTTGCCAACCTAGGGTTAGACGTCCTTAGGCAATGGGTTAACCATATCACTCTCAGAACTCAATTCCAAAGCTAAAGAAATCATTTAAGACTAAATTCTTTAGAAATTTAACGTGAATTAACTAGCGCTAAACTAGATTACCTGCAAAATTAGCACCAACCACTTTAAATATGATCTGTAAGACCCAGAACCTATAGAATCATTGACGCTACCTTACCCTGAAATCCAGGATCAATCTCTAAACCCGGCTCCTCTCGGGAGCACTTTGAAACTTCGTATCGGACCTGGACCGCACGTCAAAAGTCCGATAGCGATGAACTTAGACAATTATGACCTCCTAGTTGGACTTGACTATCATCTCGAAAATCAAGCCCAAACGATACTCTGGGATGATTTCCTTGAGTCCGGAGTGAAGATTGTGAGAAAATGAAGATTTTTAAGAAATTAAATATAATTTTAATAAATCTGGCATGTGTCACTTGCGCGCTATTTTTAAGCATTCTGACCGTTAGAATTCGACCCAAATTTACCCTCGAATTAGGATAGGTGGCCCTTGCATGTCATAGTACTTATAGCTTTGATCGAGTTCCCGTAACCGTTGAACTGAAACTGGTCCGCCACGGACGATCTGGAAATCCGATTGGACTGAGAACTTAGCTTGACCTAGATCCAATATTAGAGAGCTTAAGTCCGACCGCATTTGATAACAGGACCTCCAGAAATGCTCCGTTAGATCGAAACAGACCTACTTTGGTTATAACCTAAGTATACCTTGACTTGGAGTTCGTTTTCGTTATGTTTGGGCTTATAAAAGGGCCTTAAACCCTTAGCTTTCTAACCCATACGAATTTCTCAAACCCTAGAGAGTGAGAGAGAGAAAAGAGAGAGAAAGTGTGAGAGAGTTTTGGTGTTCGATCTAGGGTTTCTTCCCTGCCATCGCATGTACTCCACTATCACATCTGTATCATTTTTCCCGGCGATTTCGGCTCCGTTCTTAGGTAAAAAAACCTAACCCTAATCAGTTCTAGAGGTTTGAATAGCATAGGTGATGAAATAATAAATCTATTTCATGCTACAGGTCACCTTTGTGCCGTAGACAAAGACTTAGAGTCTCTGTCGAGTTCGTTGCGATTCTACGGCGTAAGGTGCGGACTATATACGTTTAGGTTATGGTTTTCAAGACTTTCAATGCTAAGTAATGATTTATACTTGCTTAGAATACTATTCACATGTATAAAGTGCTGTTCATTTTGTTTATCAGTTATACGTTAACTATGTTGAATATACTGTATTCCTCGAATTTGCAGAAAATACCGTATATGTATAAAATATGAATTTGAGTTTGCCATGATTAATCACTGTTTATGTATGCTAGATGCATGTTTATCAGCTTCTGGGCGAACGGATTAGCCTAATACATGTTTATCAACATATGTGGGGTATGTCATATTGTGTAGTCTAAGTGTTTGTGAAAGTGATTGCATGAGTATGGAGTTCGCTTTCATATTTGCCATGACTAACTGTCATGGATATATGATTGATGTATAGGTGATAACCCTTTGACGAAAGGATTTGCCCTATTACGTATGCTAATGAATACATAATATGTATGATATAATGTGTAATCGAAGTGCTTGTATAAATGCCTAAATGAGTTAGTAGTTCGTAAAATGAGATTGTTAAGGTTGTTCAAATATGATTCCCGATCACGTTAACTGTGGGTATGATTTCCTCCATGGATTGATTAACCTAGATGAATTATATTACATGTGCGTATGATTTCCTCCATGTATTGTATTTACATTTAAGTTATACTTCATGAACATTCATATGAAAGTAGGATATGAATCATATGCTTGTATTTGAGCTTGTTCGTGATTGGGGCTGTACTACAGTCCAGAAAATCGGTAATCGTACTCCAAATGGTGGTTGAGGTTGTTTCCACCACACAAGATGAGTTTAACGAATCTGAGTCGTACTTGGGATGTTCGGTAGTGGTTAGGTCACACGGAGTGCCTATGCATTCCATGTCAATCAACTCAACATGCGCTTAACCTAGTTGAGCTTATCAACTAACCCGATTGACCAATGTTTATTCACCATGTTTGGTCACAACTGTTTGAATCTAAGACACCGAGTTTACCCGTGAAACTCCCGTTAACCTTGGTACCGTGATCCCCTAAGATTTATGAGCCGGGCATGGTGGTATGGGACATCGTGGTCGTGCTGTCGGCCTATGTTGGGGCCACAAACCTCCCTGTAGTGACCAGTGAGCATCCTACTTTGAGCAGATTATGGTGGTTTGGGACACTATATTCTTGCTGTCGGCCTACACTGATTGGTGACGAGCCCTTTATAGTGACATTGAGTTTATCTTGATACTGCATAGGGGCGACGAGTCCTGATGTAGTCTTAAGGATATAAATAAGCCTGTATTGATAAGGTGATGGGGGAGATTTGCAACGATTGCACGCAACAGCCTTGACAGCCCTTGCAGGGACCTAGAAATGTAACATCGTATGAGATATCCTAGGATTGACGACCCTAGAATGGATCAATGTTAGGAAATGATACAAGGGAGGTGTCTTAGCTTCCCAATCCTGCTGTATGAAAAGGTCTAATAAGAACTTGGTAATCATACTCATGACATCGCACTGCATGTGCCATTGGTGTTGGTGTGAGAGCACAGTGGTAGTGATTCATGCTGCGATCATTAGATGATGTCGCATGAGGGAGTTTGTGGTGAGGGCATGCATCATTACTTCATATCATTCTTGCATTAACAAGAGTATCTAGGATATGTTTGATTGTATTGCTTTATCATTATTGCTTGATTGAATTGATAACATATTAACCTCTGCTGTATAGTTTTCACTGAGTTAGCTACTCACTCCCACGTTACGGGACAGTTTTGGCCACACCAACCAGTCCCTATTTTAGTTTCAGATGATGGCGATGCTTGCGAAGCAGATCCGGACTTGATGATGATGAGGAGGATTCCTCCTATATGTAGGTTCTGATCGATGGGGTTACAGGGTTACTGATTAGATGCCAATACACTTGGTATTTTGCCTTTTATTTAAATACCCATGTATATTCTTTTCTCTCCATTTTTGGAGTATACATGTATTAGTTAACCTAGTAACATGTTCACACTCTGGAGACTTACAATCAATTATATATTTTATATATTTATCACAGTCTTTCGCTTGAGAAATTTGTCTGTCTCTAGAGTATGATATGTTGTTTTGGCTTAATCCCACTCATGTTTTCTGTACTAATATGAACAAAATTCATCCATCATTGAAAATGTTGCATAAGTGATGTTTTGGAACTTGGGAGTGGAGTTTATGCTCGACCCCCGATTTTCGGGATGTTACATTAGCAATTTCACGAATGACCCTTTTTTTTTTTCTAGTCAATGAGAATTTATCTTAGGAATGAAATTTCTCTATGTTACAAAATGGTGGTGATTTATCCAATGGTCAGGGGCCACCCATCTACGTCACTTCAGATCATAAAAAATGTGGGCATATTGTAAATGTATAGTATCTCTGAAATCACACTAATCTAGAAATCCTAACCATCTAACTGATGGCTATCAAATGGGTGGTTAAAAGTTAATTAGTGAATGGTCTAAATTCACTATGGAAACAAATCAGATGGTTGATATTTCCTTCTGAGTGTAGTTTTTGGGTCTGCTCCATCCATAAATGGGGTCTAAAGTGAGGAGCATCTGAACCATACAAACTGTTGGTCGTAGGATAAAGATCACCCGTAGCAGTAACCATGCTGCCCGCTTATTAGGTGAGCTACAATACTAAAATCAATGGACAGCTGATGATCTAAATCTTGCTCAATGTATGTATGTGGACCACCCCATGTGTAGATGGTGGTATTTAGTTTGGGTTCTCCTCTTAACACGAATCAGAAAGTAAGAGAGAGGAGAAATGCATGTACAGTTTATGTTGATTCCCAAACAGACCATGTGTTTTAGCTGCAGAATTGGCAAATCCCATCCGCCAACCCAAACGGCTGTGTGTTTCAGTTGCAGGATTGGAAAATCCCATCCATCAACCCAAACTGTATTTCAACTTATCCCAAGATATTCTGATGCAACCAAACATGCTTTCCCCTCTGTCCCGGGATTTTACAAAGCGAGTCATAGACAACCACTGACAAGTGCCATCATTACCTTAAATCCTATCCCATCCCTCCTAATCCACTCTACTGCGTCGTCCCAAACTGGCCCTAAGAAATGTAACTTGCTTGATAAGGAAAGTAAAAGATTGCACCGTGGAATATAAATTGACTAGTACACCATGTGAATCTGTATAGATCACATGCAACTCCCCTTGATTGGTTCTCGAAGGGAATGATGATAATGAGGATGAACATTGCCCCCATGTCTCTTCGCCTTTGGAAAAAGGTGAAAGAGACGTATGACTCCTTATTAAATGTAGCATTTATTGCCTACACGTGCAACAAGATGATAATCAGCTTTGATCAATCCACCATAACATGTCGGCAACGAATGCATTTTATCAAAATAGGGGATGAACCCCATGTCGACACATGTTCTTACATTGTTTCTAACAAAACCGCAATGATGCCCTAAAAATGCTTCCTTCCCTCAGCTGATATAAGCGTTGTTTCAAATTCTTTTCATTTATATGCCTTCATCCCTGTTCTTCTTCCAAGAAAATCCCAATTTTTTATTCACTTCCCAAGCAATGGATGCCTCTTCATCTTATACTCATTCATTTCATCAAAACGATTTGATTACAGTGATGGATGCACTTGCTGATAAGTGCATCGATAAGATAGTATTTCAATCACCCATCGATGATTACCACTGCTTAGGCTGAGCCTTCACTCCATCAACAGAGGTGGAGGAAGTCAGCATGGTGGATCCCATGTTTCCTCTCTGTCCCGATGAGACATTATTGATCCAGTTTGATTCCATCCCTAACATTGCAAACACCTTGAAGAATCCTTGGTCATGGTTAAAACTACTCTTAGAATGGGAGGCTTGGTTCACTTGTATATCTTCTCAACATGAGGAATCATGGAGAGCATTAGGCATCTATGAGTTCATCAAACTCTCCGTCTACAACTATCTAACAAATTTGACTCCTCTTCTTGCAGCGTCAACCTTCTGGAGCTCATCGACCAACACCTTCTTCTTTGGTTGTGGTCCCATGAATCCGACCATATTTGATGTCTCAACTCTAACCCAACTACTTTCTTTTGGTGAAGCCGTTTATCCAGGCTTTGCGTAAAAAGAGGCCAAGTGCTTCACAAACAAGACTAGCAAAGCATATTCTTAGTTCATGAAAGCCTATCATAATCACAACGGACTAGTCAATTATAAAGATCATACCGCTTTCTAGCTGCTTTGGATTTGTTGGCATTTACTTTGTGTGAATACCTTGCAAATCACCATTGAATGTCTTATTGGCCAAGGCCCTTACCCATAGTCAAAGGCTTGCTTTAACACCTTTTGTGCTTAGCCATTTGTACAAGGGGGCTTATGAAGTTACCATTAAAAGTTTATTTCTGGAGGAGAACCCCTGTGGCTTCTCCAGATGTGGATTTATGAATACTTCCGTCCTTCTCTTGTACACCACTCCATCCATTCTGAGTCCGTTTACACTTCTTATGGCGAGCGTGTCATCCACTCCCCCTAAGAAACTCACCCCTTTTCAATGTACATGGATACATTGTTCTTTACTTTGGACAGGGTAAGAGGAATCGATCATTCATGCCATTATGTGAGGGAGAATATGGTCTTGGTTGGCTTACTGGCCGATGTGCGTAAGAAGATGATGATGCAGCCTCCTAAACACTCTTAGCTTAAGAGAGCTATCTCATTGTTCAACACCTTCCCTGTGGAGGTTCGATTGATTTTGGCAAGAATGCTAAGGTCGGGATCGAATAATATTATAAGAACTTACCCGTTCACCAACTTGGTCTTGTTCAATGCATCCCATATCCCTTTACTCAGAAGACCTGCAACAAACCACCCTTCAGTTGATAGATTGGTAACAATCCTGAACTCTATTGATCTCTACTTTCTTCTTTCAAAGAAGCCAGTCAAGCTCTTGACCTCCCCTTTTATCCAAATCAACCACATGTTATGGATAGTTTCATTGTTTGGTGGGAGAACCATTATAAGAGGTTGTTGAAGAAATCTCCAAAGGAGATTATAACACGGCTTTCTTTAATAGAGTTCAGGAAAGAAAAGGGAAATGCCCTCATTGGCTAGCACACCAATCCAAAAAATAAGTAAACCGAAGATGAGATTAGTCACGACATCTCAGTTCAACACTCTTCACCAGATCCAAAGAAAAATCTTGACTTATGAGCTTCGCTTGGTCCACCTCTAAAGCCTCTTATCTTGACTCTCAGACTTGTCGATCCTCCTTCTGCACCAACAACCATGGATCGATTATTGCTGGTTTCAATAGGGCCTCGACGAGTATCAGGTACTTCCTTGACCAAGGTTGTATCCTCTTTTGGAAAATATTTTAAAACTAAGTATTGCCCAGGTCTCTCCATCGCTGATTACTCAAAAGAAATCAAGGAAGGATTGAAACGACACCAAGAAGCTCATTATAATAAATGTGAAAATAAATGTTGGTGGGGTAGGGAAAGCTTAAATGACCGTGATCTTCCTTTTAATGGAAGATATATTACCTCCTAGCATCCCAATCCACCACCATTCCCTACTTTAAGGCGAGTGCTAGTGACGATAATAAAAAATCATTGGACCGTGGATAAATGAGCCATCACTTGCACCGTTCAATCTGACTTAGGTGGAAATTACTTACCTATATACAATTTCCTTGAATTACGTTATTTTCATATCGACTGACTATCCATTTTTTCTAGTAGTCACTTGGGAACTAATGGTCACCGATAAATAGATCATTATGGTGTAACCACTGCAACAACACTCACCAACGACCGACATTCCTGAGATTATCAAAGTTTAGACCGTTGATTCTTAAACCATGGTCAGTGATGAGGCCCTCCCTTCTCACTGTCTACCTGAAGTTACCACTCTCCCCTCTGATTCTGAAAACATGATCCTCATACCTCCAAGTCCTCTTGTTGCGACCGATCTAGGAGAAGATGAAGCGCCACTCCTCCATTCCTCGACTGAGAAACTATCTTCCCAGCCAATAGTCCCTCCTCATGAGGAAGAAGTTTCTCCAGCGGTCGAAGAGTCTTTAGTTCATAAAGAAATTGATGTTATAGCCAAGGGAGCTATAACAGTCAAAGTCATGAAGTTCGACTCTCATATGTCACCTGCTCTAATACCAGCAACGATGGATGATGCTTCGACTGTCGCTGCTCCTAAGGAGGAGGAGCTTCAGGTTAATGATATTCTTTCTTCCCTTGAATGAGTTTTGGTTGAAGAATTTGTTGTGGGCGAATCACCCTCTCTCTCAACTAGTTTACAGAGCCTCAAAGAAGAATTCCAGATCCTTCTAGAAACAGTGATGTCTGGGACTTTGACCGTCTAGACAGTCGACAAACTCGACAAGCTAGTTGAGTCATACAATGTTTTCTATTGTTCATATCCCCACCTCATACCCAAATCGTCAACTCTCCTTGAGTTTTTAGGATACGTCAAAGAAAAATACATGATATGCAATGTAGTCTCCTGTATTGAAGCAGTACAAGCCGCAACAGAGTCTCAATTGGCTTCTACTAGGGAGGTTGCCAACCAACTCTCGACCAGCGCTATACAACTAAAATTGTCTGAGGCCAAGCTGGATGAGATGAATATTAGAATAGTGGCTTTGGAGGCAGAATTACTAACTCTGAAGGGAAAATATGTTGAGAAACATACTGAGTTCGACCATCAGAAGAAATTAGTTAAGGACTTAGCGGTGGCCGCCAAGGCCCAAACTACAACAATAGGCCAACTCTGTAAGGTTGCTATAAAAAAGAAAGCTATTTTGTAGGCATCGAGGAGTCAATTAGAGGAGATGGGATCATCATAGAAAAAATTTTCTTCTTTCCAATTGTAGCCTACTTATTATAATGATTAAAACACGTCAATGTAATTGACCATTGAGTCTCTTTTTATTTTTCATGCCTTAATCTTTCTGTTCTTTCATGTTTGTAATTGACTGTTGACTTGGCCCTTAAAACCCAATTCATCGTGGGCTTATTCTGAATTTTAAGCCTCAACCGCTACTCGTTCCAGATTGCTCAGAACATGCAACAACTTTATTGTTATAATCGCTATGGATCAGGGTGCTAAAATCACCTATTTAAACTTATTCAAACCTTATTTGAATTCATACTAGCCGCTTTTTATAGCTCTACTTTTCCGCCATGGCTTCTAACCCTTCTTCCTTCATTGTTGGTGTTGAAAATTACCTGAAAGAGATTTTTGAGTGGGGTTTGACGGAGTTTTCTCAATCATCGCTACTCTTTGATGCAAATTACTTTGTCAAAGAGGCATCGACATTAATTGAATCAGAGGCTGCACTCGGGGAACTCCTCCAAAAACTAAAATATATGTACGTGATGGGATTTTGTTATCTTGAGCTTACATTTAATACTTAGGTGACTTTAGATACCTTCGTTAACAAGCATCTCCCAAAGAAGACTCTGAAAGTGCCCTTGTTTATTAATTAATGTGACAGTTGAGTTAAAGAGCCTAAGTGAGCCCCACATGAAAGACTACAAGCTGAAGACTCAACAAGGTGAAGGTGTTCAAAGATTTTCAAAGGTAAACCAGACCTCATATCCCATGACCAAAACACCTTAGGTAATAATCTCCGTTAAAAGTGGTCTAATTTTTCTCAAAATTAACTAGGAAAAACATCTTGGCAAGGTTAGAATTATAAAGAAAAATCAAGTTGCAAGAACATCTGAATATACACAAGTTTTCTGCAACTTTCGATGACATCGAACATTGTTCGATGATATCGAAAAGTGCTCAATTTTGTCCAGCAACCAAACTGATATTCTAGAATAAATCTCAATGGCATCGAACATGTTTCGATGACATTAAACCTATCTCGATGACATAAAAAATGAGCACTCATATATCCAGCAAGCTAAAAAGGAAAACTAGTAAAAAGATTGATCAATCGAACTATGTTCGATGACATCAAAAATGAACCCGGCTTATACAGAGAGTTTTAAAGAAAAAATCCTAAACTCTTTGATGACATCGAAAAATTGAATGAGATTGTCCAGCAAGCTCTAAGCATTCTCAAAGAAAATCCAAATGACATCGAACTATTTGTAAGTGCTTATACTTAAAGTACATTTTAGTTTGTCAAATTTCGTAGTCCGGTTACGATCGCAAGATCGACTAAAGACAAGCTATCAACTCAATCAATCATTTGGAAAGAAGACTCAACATCTCAAAGCAAGATCATTCATGATTCGAAGTTCAAAACACTTCGTATGAATCAACCTATAGGTGAAATTAACCTAGTTTGATCATAGGTTACGTGTATTTCAGTCATGCATATTTAAAATCATATTTCATGTTAAATACACTCATGTTAGGCTAGCCAGATATTTGGTTCGGCCAGCCTAACTATTTGGACCAACCTTATAAGATTTGGTCAAAAAGACAGATCTCAAAAGATCTTTTTGTAGTAGGTTCGACTAGCCCAAGGTGGGTTCGGTCAATTTTTCAGCAATGGAACAAAAATTAGATTTTGGACCAGTTAGGCCAGTCGAACTTGGGCTTTGGCTAGCCAAAGTTTTGAAAGATTTTATCCCGCAATATTCGAGTTTTGTTGGAACGTAGTCTTTAAGGTTCAGCTAGCTGAACTAATTCTCGAGCCAGCCAAATTACACAGATCCTTGGCTATATATAGAGGCTTTCTCTTACTCTTTAAATAACAAAAATTCATAGTTTCATATTGTGTTATAAAGAGAGATTCTTCAAGCCTCCTCTAGCTATTTGTATTTTAATTGTTATTTTTTGTTAGCTTATTATATTCTTCTTCTCAAAGTTAGATTAAACTGTTTTTGATAAAGTAATCCATACTCTACTTTGAGAAAATGGGGAATCGAATCTGTAGTAATAGGGTTTCATTCATTTTATTGAAAATCTATTAGATCCCTTTATATCTTTTTGGGTTGAACTCATATAAAGACTTCATCAATATCCCAACTTTGTATTCAAGTTACAACTACGACTTCGACTCGCCAAATCGAAGATAAGTACTGTCTTTTAAATTATTTCAGTTTAAATTTTTCTGAGATAGCCCAAAAATCTTAATAGGTTTGTTTGTGGTGACCTTGTAAAATCACAAAGTGGGTTTGATTATGATAGCTCATGAAAATTACACTAACTTTATAAGGTTATTAAGGTGATCCTCGAAAACTTTGAAATAGTGAAAGCCAAAATTGCGAGTGTAGTAATTTAGGGAGTAGAGTAGGTTGCATTGAGGTACCGAACCATTATAACTCGTTTGTGCATTATGGTGATTGGATATTATTATTTGTGTTATTATTGAGATTTATTTATTCATTGCAATAGTTTAATATTTTGATTTTAAAGATGTCGTGAAATAAGGTTGTCCCACCTAAATCTTTTAGGTGTAAGGTTGTTCTACGAACTATTTGATATAATTCAATACTTTGTAAAATTGTAATCAATTAATTTATTATTCCACATTGTATCAAAATATTTGGTATTGTCCTATCCCCTTCCCCCTCTAGGACATCTATAGCTTGTCTTTTCAAGTGGTATCAGAGCGAGGTTGCTCTTTTTGAGATTAATTTCCTAGAGCTAGATCCAAAGCTATTGGAATGTTAAATTTTGATAGTTTATCCATTTCAAGGCCACCACCCTTTGATGGCTTGAACTATTCCTACTCGAAAGCTAGAATAAGGATTTTCCTCAAATCTATTGATGAAAGTTTGTGGCAAGCCACCATAACCCAATGGATCCCTCCAATGTTAGAAGTAGTGGGTGAAAATGGAACCAAGTCCATGAAAGTACAAGTTTATAATCTTTGGACTCTACGTCAGAAAAAGCGAAAGTAGTACTAATGCAAAAGCACGCAATGCTATCACTTGTGCTTTATCACCAGATGAGTTCAAAACAATCATCTCATGTGATACAACAAAACAAGCTTGGGATATACTTGAAATAACGCACGAATGAACTAACACTGTTAAGAAATCTAAGATTTAAATCCTTACAACAAGATTTGAAGAAATCCATATGGAAGAAAACGAATCATTCATGGATTTCTTCACTAAACTATATGACATTGTTAATTCCATGTGGAGTCTTGGAGAAAAAGTCTCTGAAAGCAAGGTGTGTGCAAAAATCCTATGATCGCTTCCTGACAGGTTCAATTCTAAAGTCATTACGATACAAGAATTGAGGGACATTGAGACGATGAAAGTGGAGGAATTAGTGAGATCTCTACAAATTTATGAGTTGAATTTTAAAGCTCCTAAAAGTAAATCCATAGCCCTAAAATCCTCAAAATCTAAATCAAAAGACTTAGATAATGAAGAGAATGAGGATGACATGACTACACTTGCTAAAATTTTTTATAGAATTTTTAAAAATAAAAATAGATCTGATTTTAAAAAATCAATTGACAAAAGGAAAGGAAATTAGTAATCTAAATCTAAAGACTCTTAATGTTTCAACTGTTCTGAATATAGGCATCTAGCTGTAAAATGTCATAAGAAGGATAAATATAAAAGAAGAGGCATGATCGCCACATGGGATGAATCGTCTAAATCTGAATCCAATTCAAAAACTGACGAATCAGATCAAGAAACTAAAAATGATCTAAAGGCCTCTAAGACCTTAACTAGATTTTCTTCCTCAAATGAAGATGAAACTTCTTATTATGAAATGCCGGGAAGTGATATTGAAAATGAAGAAGATATTCAAATAGCCTATGATGCCTTATATAAAGAGAGTTGTAAGATTGTAGCAAAACAAAAAATTCAAAAGGATAAATTTGTTGATTTAAAATTAGAATTTGAAAATTTTGTTTTGGAGAAATCACATTTTTCTGTTTGTTTTGAGAAAATCAAACTAGAACTCAAACTAAAAAATTTTGAAATTGAAGATCTTAAAACTAAAAATAAAAATTCTATTAGAAATTACTTCTCTAAAAAATTCTAAAAAGACTTGGATATATACTCAAGGTGACATGAGACTTGAAAAGCTAATAACTGCTTCTTGTCGAAGTAACAACAAATCCGGCTTGGGATATATCAAGAATCGTTCAAAAAAAATCTAAAAATATAGCTCCTATATTTGTTAAAGGTAAATCTTCAAAGTCTAAAGAAGAAACTACTAAGGAAATAAAGAAAATTAAAAACTCTCATCAAAAACCTTTTTATCTAAAAACTAAGTCCAATTATCAAAGAAAAAAAATTATAATCTGCCTCTAGCAGATAAGATAGTGGACTTAAGGATCTTTTGAAATCCAACTCTAGAATTATGAGAGTAAGTGAGAATAAGAAAATATATTGCTCTCAAACTAATCATGCTATTAGAGATCCTCCAAAACCTAAAACTATATTGAAATGGGTTCCAAAAAATAAGTTTCTTGTCATCCACACAGCTTTCAAAGCTAGTAGCCATTTAAGATGGTACTTGGACAGTGGATGCTCTAGTCATATGATAGGTGATAAGGTGATATTTTCAGACATTAATCACATTGATGAAGGCTCAGTAACATTTGGAGATGGCAATAACTGCAAAATTAGTGGAAGAGGTAATGTAAAACTTCCTGATCTTCTTGTTTTTAAAGATGTTTTATATGTTGAAGGTTTGAAACATAATTTTCTAAGCATATCTCAAATCTGTGATAATATTCATAGTGTTAAATTTTCTGATCACGGATGTCAAATACTTAATAGTCAAGGTCATATAATATTAAATTGTTGAAGAACCTCTAAAAATTGTTATATCATTAATGAATCATGTTCCTCAAGTCACTCTTGCTATATGGTCTAAACAAACGAAACAGAATTATGGCATCAACGTCTTGGACATGTGAACTTTAGAGATCTATACAAACTTAGCAAGAGAGATCATCTTTAAGGCTTACCTAAGTTGAAAACATTGGAAAAGAAGGTATGTGGTGCCTGTCAAATAGGCAAACAAATCAAAAGTAGTTACAAGAAGGTAAACTCCTTAACCACATCTAAACCCCTTAAATTACTCCATATGGAGCTTGTTGGACCAACCCGAACAAAGAGTAGAGGAGGTAAAAAATACTTTCTAGTTGTAGTTGATGACTGCACTAGATATTCATGGGTAACCTTCTTAAGTGAAAAGTCAGATGCTTTTGACGAAGTCAAAAAGTTATTTAAACGCATTCAGATGGAAAAAGAACTACCAGTGAAAAAGATAAGAAATGATCATGGAACAGAATTTTAAAATAGCAATTTTGAGAAGTTTTGTGATGACCATGGAATATTACATGAATTTTTTTATCCTAAACTTCCTAACAATGTATACCATCTTAAAAAGGCTTTATATGGATTGAAACAAGCTCCTAGAGCCTGGTATGAAAAATTAACAAAATTTCTTCTTAGTAAAAATTTTAAAATTGGCAGTGTTGATAAAACTCTATTCATCAAAATTTAATGAAGAGCTGCTGATTGTTTAAATATATATAGATGATATTATTTATTGATCAATGAATGCTAACTTTTCTTCTAAGTTTGCAGATTTTATGAAATTAAAATTTAAGATGAGCATGGTGGGAGAACTGAATTATTTTCTTGGACTTCAAGTGAAACAACTTGAAGATGGAATTTTCATATCTCAAACCAAGTATGCGATAAACTTAGTTAAGAAATTTGGATTTGAGAATGGTAAAAACTTTGCTACTCCCATGGCTACAACACTCAAATTATCTTAGTAAAAGTATTTATCCTCATCTCTACAGTAGTATGATTGGTAGTCTCTTATATTTAACATCTAACAGGCCTGATATCTCTTTCAGTGCAGGCGTATGTGCCATATATCAATCTAACCCTAAGAAATCTCATCTGCTTACAGTAAAGAGAATAATTAGATATGTTGCAAGTATTATTAATTTAGGTTTATGGTATCCTCATGATATGTCCTTACAAATTGCTGGATATACTGATGCTGATTGGACAGGTGATGTGGATGATAGAAAATCCATAAGTGGTGGATGTATTTACATCAGAAATTGTCTTGTCTCTTGGATGAGCAAGATGCAAAACTCGATATCATTATCCACTGCTGAAGCTAAATATATTACAGTAAGAAATGCATGCATGCAATTAATGTGGATGAAAATGATGTTAGAGGACTATGGTATTGATTAAGAAACAATGCATTTATACTAAGATAATACTAGTGTAATAAATATATCCAAAAATCATATTTAACATTGTCACACTGAGAATATTGATATTCGATATCACCATATCAGAGAATTGGTTGAGAGCAAGTTTGTATAGTTGATATATTAATATTGAAAAACAACTTGCAGACATTCTGACAAAACCTCTTGATAGCGTTAGATTTTTGAATTTAAAAAATGATATTGGTTTATGTAGTGTTTCTTAATTAATTATTTCACATTACAATTTATTCAATTTGTTGTTTTACATTTTTAATAAAATAATCTTTATTCATGTCAATGTTTTAAAATTATAAAATTAAAATATTTTTTCCAGCCAACCCCATGTTGACCGCCCAATTCGGCCAGCCAAGGACATACTCAGGCTAGTTGAACCGTGTGCATTTAGGATTTATTGGAGTTTCATACTCATCTTTTTCTATCTTCCAATGGTTCCTTCGGCCAACCCATCACTCTAGTGTCCTTGTAAGTAAATATTTTTAAGTTTCATTCTAGATTTAAGTTCCTTATTATGCATTATTGTAGATTTCATCATCTTTCTTGAATATAGAACCCTATTTTGTTCGATTTTTTAGTAGAAATCTATTCTAGATCTTTTCCTTCCGGTTGTTGGTATTTCTTTTGCAATATCTAGTCATTTTCTATCATGGAAACTCGCACTAAGCATACTGTGTGACGCCCCTAGATCGGTTCTTCCTCTCGATTCGCTAATCGGGTTGTGCATTCTATCCGTTTGCTAGAAAATGATCCAAAAAGTGTATGGGATTTTTGTACCCGTGATATTATTATTGAGCACACTGTTAATACAAATCATTTCACCCAATTTGGCCATTTTGAAATCCTATCCACGGTAGGATGGGAAAAGATTTTTGTGTGGGGTGGTGCATCTTATCGGTCTATCGCAAGAGGGATGTATGCATCCATACATACCATGTCTTTAGAACAAGTAACATTTTTCATTCAGTTTGTGGAAGGCACAGTCACCAAAAACCCTTTCATCATATCATCAATCTTAGATATTGATATGGCGGAAGACAAAATCTCTATTTCACCAATCTTTAAAGATATGTACCCAACGGAAAGAGATTCTCTCACTAGGGAGTTATGCGGTTTTGATGCACCTTAGCGTAACTGTAACTCACTCTCCACCTTCAATCTTCTTCCAAAATACCATGTCCTGCATCGTATTTTCACTTTGAATGTTTATCCTTATGGTGGGAATAAGACTGACCTTACTCCCTATATGATGCATATCCTTCATTCAGTCATTTCTGGTATTTGTATCTGTTTTTCATCTTTGATCACCTATCAGATCATCCAGTACTGTCTTCATCCTTGTCATGGCTGTATTATTTTTACGTATCTCATGACTTGCATTGCATTGTGCTATAATGTTCAAATCCTTGCATCTGAAGCACCGAAGTCTGAGCTCCCATTTGGTAATGCTAATATCAACATGATGCAACTTGATCTAAGGCCTGAGTAGCGAGGAGATCAGGAAGGTGTTCCTGAAGAAGATGTCAATATGGATGATATCTTTACAGATCTGGAAGAATCTGATGATACCAATGACTTCGATTTCCAGCCCTCTCAGTTCACAGAGAGGTTGGAAGAAGATGGACGACCTGCATGTTTCTCAGGAAACATTACTCCAGACTCAGAAATAATAGATTAAGTACATGAAAAAGTACTTTCATTGTTTTAACAGGAGTTTGAGGATTAATGACCCTGACATGTCGACACCGTCCTCCTCCAAGTATGACTGATTTACTTCAACTCTTGGCCTATAATAACTTTAGATATACATATATATATTTTTACTCTTGCTGACATATATTTGGATATTATGCTATGCTTACTTTACGCAACTTAATCCTTATGTCATTTTCTCCTTATTCTTATATCCTATCGTGCATCATTGATTGCTTCTTCCTTTGTCAACTTCTGACAAAAAGGGGGAGAAATGTATTTATGTGGATGTGGATATGAGATCATCATTTCTCTCACGCTTATAAGCGCACACACATTTGCATGCACTCTATGAACTATATTTTTCCAGATATGACTATGTGCTCAGAGGGAGTGATACAAATGCATGATCTCAGGGAGATTAACAAGATTCAATGTGTCAACTCAAATAATTTGTGTTGTTTGAGATGTTGTAATATGTTGTGTTGAGTTGAATTATTGTATAAGTGAGTTTTGTCACGAATTTGATAAAGGGGGATATTGTAAGTGCTTATACTCTTTAGTTTGTCAAATTTCGTAGACTGGTTACGATTGCAAGCTCAACTAAAGACAAACTATCAACTCGATCAAGCATTTAGAAAGAAGACTCAACATCTCAAAGAAAGATCATTCATGGTTCGAAGTTCAGAACACTTCATATGAATCAACCGATAGGTGGTATAAACCTAGTTTGACGATAGGTTAAATGTATTTCACTCATGCATATTTAGAATCATATTTCATATTAAATACATTCAAGTTAGGCCAGCCCAATGTCTGGTTCGGCCAGCCTAACTATTTGGACCAACCCTACAAGATTCGGTCAAAAAGATAGATCTCAAAAGATGTTTTTATAGTAGGTTCAGCCGATCGAACTTGCCTTTGGCCAACCTAAGGTGGGTTTGGTCAAGTTTCCAGCAATGGAACAAAAATTAGATTTTGGACCAATTAGGCCAGCCGAACCTCCTACTCAACCAGTTGAACTTGGGCTTGGGCTAGCTGAAGTTTTGACAGATTTTATCTTGCGATATCTGAGTTGTGTTTGAACATAATCTTTGAAGTTCGGCCAGTCGAACCGATTCTTGGGCCAGCCAAATTACACAGATCCTTGGCTATATACAGAGGATTTCTCTTACTCTTTAAACAATGAAAATTCATAGTTTCATATTATGTTGTACAGAGAGATTCTTCAAGCCTCCTCAAGCTATTGGTGTTGTAATTGTTATTTTTTATTGGCTTATTCTATTCTCTTTCTCAAAGTTAGATTAAAGTATTTTTGAAAGAATAATCCATACTCTACTTTGAGAAAAGGGAGAATCGAATCTGCAGCAATTGGATTTCATTCATTTTATTGAAAATCTATTAGATCCCTTTACATCTTTTTGGGTTGAACTCATACAAAGACTTTATCAATATCCCAAGAAGAAGATCACTACATTCAAGCTACTTCTACGACTTTGACTCGTCAAATCAAAGATAAGTATTGTCTTTTAAATTATTTCAATTTGGATTTTTTGGAGATAGCCTGTAAATCTCAGCGGGTTTATTTGTGGTGACCACGTAAAATCACAAAGTGGGTTTGATTGTTATAGCCCGTGAAAATCACAATAACTATATAAGGTTATTAAGGTGAAAGCTAAAATTGCAAGTGTAGTAATTTTGGGAGTGAAGTAGGTTACATTGAGGCACTGAACCACTATAACTCATTTGTGCATTGTGGTAATTGGATATTATTATTTGTGTTATTATTGTGATTTATTTATTCATTATAATAATTTGATATTTTGATAATAATTTGATACTTTGATTTCAAAGACATCATGAAATAAGGTTGTCCTACCTAAACTATTTAATATTAAGAATTCAATACTTTGCAAAATTGTACTCAATTGATTTATTATTCTGCATTGTATCGAAATATTTGGCATTGCCCTATTCACCCCACCTCTAGGACATCTATAGCTCATCCTTTCATTATCATTCGATGACATCGAATGCTACTTAATGACATCGAGCAAATCTGTTTAGTACTTGTATAAAAATATTAGTGCAAGGTTTCGATATCATTGAATTGGGTCGATGACATCGAAGGAAACTTCAATGACATTGAAGCCCTTCGATGTCATCGAACCCTAATAAAAATCTGCCCATTTTTTTACCATTGGGATTTTTACATTTATATTTGGGGGCTTGCTTTCTTGGTTCCTGGTGAGAAACATAGTGAGATTTAAGAGAGTTATTTCTATAGAAATACTTCCTACCATCTTAAACCCTTTTTCTCATGGGAGTTCATCCTTCAACCTTATCTTAAATGCAATCATTAAATAATCAATAGATTGGATTAAAGAATGAACTCCACCATTCAAGGATTCTCTAGCAACTCATTTATTAAAAAATCATTCAGCTGAAATCATGTGAATGCATAATATTTTAGAATCTCATGCACACTTAAAGACTAACATTCAATAGATGAGATTTGTCACGCCCTGAACTCAAAAATTTTGCTCATAAAATTCCTGATCGCTGAATCCGGCCCCGGTAGCCTCTGTAGTACCCATTCTCGGCTCCGGGCACCCATATACCAGGTTCCAATCCTAAGATCCTATAAGGAAGATTTTCAACAATAATTTCTATCACAATAAGAAAAAATAAAAGCATAACCCATGAACAATAACCAGAACACCATCACAAAATCCATTATGATAAAAAACCTTAAGTCAAATGTGCATAAAGGGAAATACAATAACAATATCGGAACTTTAAAAGCTCGGCTTCTTACTCCTGCTCCTGCTCAGCTACGACTGCGTCTTAGCATCACTTGCATGCATCTATCGTGCATGAGCTTATAAAAAGCATAGAAGATGGTGAAAATGCATGCGCAAGGTAGCAATGCAAGTATGAAATATCAGAGTAACGTAAAAACATGCTGATAAGTCCATGAATGCTACCAGTCGTACTAAGGACATGTGATGCAAGGCATGAATGCTATCGACCACACCAAGGCCATGCGATGCAAGGCATGAATGTTATCGGCCACACTAAGGCCAAATGATGCAAGGCCTATATAGCCAATGTCATGTGCAAGATGCAGCTCAAGTATACCAATTCACATATTAATCTAGCTCATCTCTTAAGCATCATATATCAGTACAGTTCTATCTAGATAATCACCGGAGTCTAATACACTATATACCACATTACGGCCCTACCCTGGAAACATAATTGTGCAAGCGGAAGAGACCTCACTATCTGCCTGGCCAATAGTCGACCAATATCTGTTTGAATACTCAGCCTAACAATTCCCCCTACCCTCAGGCGGGTAAGGCCACACCCCCTTCTAACCAACCACGACGCAGTGGGAGATGCAGCCTCCTGTTATTCATCCTTCATACGCTCATAAATCCACTTGGTCTAGGCATTGGAGCATCCTCCATGGTACCATAAGAGTTTGGGGACTTTCACCCTAAGACATCCTCTGTGTCCCCGTGCTTAACAGGAATTTTTGGTATCTAATCTTGTCATCCATGCTATATCTACAGAGGCTATAGCCTCAATGTTGCTAGGGCGTACAATAATCATAATCACACAATGCAAGATGTATGAGTCACGCAGTCTAATCATGCACCAATCCTGTGTAATTCATGCGCTCATGTGGGACAAATCCGCCTATCAAGGAGTCCCATAAACAACATACCTAATGACATATGCGATGGCTAACCATATCTCATAACAAGAATGCAGGTGATGCCTATGGGCATGTATCATGATGCTATGTTATCACATACTCATAATCGGTATCTATAACCGACCTATATACAAGGGAGGGTCCATAGAAGGATAACTAATCTAAACCGTAACACAAAGATTGGTCCTCAACTGTGGATATACCAAATCCGATAGCACGGATCCCTCTATCTACGGTGAGGATGAACTCTTCTCAAATTAAGGTTGGGCCTAGGTGGTCTACCTATAAGTTTAAGGATCCGGAATGAGATTCCTTCACCATACTATCATATGGCCCACTAGATGCCCTTGGGGGCCCAAATAAGTCCTAGATGGACTCTAAGATAAAAGAAAATAATCTTACTAGCAACCAATGTGGGCCTAATATCTTGGATTTGCCCAATATGAATAGATGGATCATGCACATATCAATGGGGCCAAATAGTTAGGGTCAACCCACTTAGAGAAGGATGAAAATAGCTTAACAAGGCCTAAGAGAAGGTCACAATATGGACATTTAACCATCATTGCCCATCAATGTGGACATTTAACTAACATTGCTCCCAAGGAGTGGCCCACATAGAGTTGAACTTATAGTGAGCCCAAGGCCTCACACAAGGGCCTCACATACATCATAATGGGCCTCACACAAGGGCCTAACATATAGCACAATGGGTCTCATCATATGGGCTCACCAAATGGGCCACAAAAACATCACATGGGCCTCACCAATTGGGTTAGAAATGAATCACATAGGCCTCACCAATTGGGTCATAAATTCATCACATGTGGGGTTCACGGGCTGGACGACGCTGATAAAACACTTACATCGTGATGGGCCCACTTCTAGCCCATCCGGATGGACAGGATGGATAAAACACATACATTGAGGGGATCCCATGGAGGGACGGCGTGGTTGTATATAAAGCACATATGTCATGAGGGTCCACGCGTCCTAGGGATGGAGGGTGTGAATAAAACAGACCCATCATGTGGGTCCCACAGTGGATGACTGGATGAAACAATACATGAAGGTGGGCCCCACCCGTCTAGCAAACGAGCGGATAACTTGAATAAAACACATATATATGGTGGGTCCCACCATCCAATAGCCTGGACAGTGTGAATAAGACCCATACATCATGGTTGGCCCCACATGACTCATCCCAATGGACGGCGTTGATATACAATTCATACATGTGGTGTGTAAGACCCGTATCCTAGTCCGTACTGTTCCGTCAATTCCCGCGATCTTCCAGGTCAAATTTTGACAACCTACGACCGATGATCGACGTTCACGCTCGACCCTAAGTCGTATCCTGTATATCTGAGTCGGTTCAATCCGAGACTTGTACTATTGTGACCGCACGGTCGCCGCGGTTCTAATGCCGCGACTCGCTCACCGATCCAATACCATGACAAGGAGATGCAGACCTGCATTCAGTTCAAGGAAAACACGGCGCGTTGTAAATCTCAAGAGAATCTCTACAACATGTCAAATCTATCCCATCAATCAATCCCATCAATCACCTCATGTTAAGTACAAAACAGCCCATGCTTTCTCTCTCCAAAGTCAACTCTTTCTCACCCTCTCTCTTACACCACCATACATGTCAAGTACCACATCTATCACTCACCTCACCCTTTCACCCATCACACCCATCCCTCATCTCTCTTACAACTCTTTTTCTCTCTCACAATTTTCCAAGCAACATTCTAAGGGAGAGAGTGGTGGACATCCAACATTTTTAAGGGAGAGAAGTGGGTTGTGTGGCCCACTTTTCCATCCCAAAAGCTCTTATTCTAGCCATCCATTTCTCATCTCCACCATCAAAGTGAAGCACAACGAGACCGGCATTCCAATGGACTGAGAAGATCATAAGGTGGGTGCTTCTATAGGCTAGTTTTCATGTTTTTATAATGGGCCAAGTGAGGCCTACCGTCGATGGTATGGATCTCACTTTGGACCCTAAGATGTGGCCGATGGCCTACCTTGATTATCAATATCATTCCATGATGGGCCGTTCTCCATGGACCCCATCATGATGTTTATTTTTTTTGTATGGATAGGGTCATCTAGACCTTACATTTGGTGGAAAAAGGATCTCCACCGTTGATTTTTGGTTTGATGGGCCCACATGCAATGGAACCCTCTTGATGTATGATTGATTTCAACGGAGGGCCCATAGTGCCGGGGTCCCTCCATCACACGTGTCCCACTTTCATTCTCTTTCATCTTTTTATTGTATGTGATTGATGTGGCCTTGTGGCCCACCCAGATGGACCTCACCCTAAGGCATGTATTTTATCCAAGTGATCCATAAATGGAGGGCCCACTTTATATGTATTGTACCCACACCATCCTCCATTTGGTGGCCCACCTGAGTAGGGCCCACCTTATGTATGTGGGTTGCCCAGACCGTCCAATGTCCAGGGACGCTGGACATCAATTGAAAACACAAATATTAACTTTGTTTTCAAAGCTTTTGGGAAGGGCTGTCTATGTAGGCCCCACCTTGATGTATGGTTCTAATCCAAGCCGTCCATTCCATTCCTTAGATCATTTTATCCATTAAGCCGAAAAATGAGACTGATCCGACTAGCTGGTGGGCCATACCTTAGCAAAGATGATTTTTATCATTCAAATTCATCTTAAATTTTTGTACACGCCAAGAGATGCCCAATATTGGTCTTGATGGATGGGTTATGGACTGAAGAATCCATTGGGCGGGGTAGATTCGCTTGAAGCGGGCCCCACATGTGAAAAATCGCTGAAAAATTAATTTTTTTTTTAAAAAAACGTATATATTTATAAATGAGGGTGCAGTGCCTGCTGCTGCTGTGTAGCAGGACGCTGCTAACGTCCATGGAGATGGACGGACATGTCTGGGTCCTATGCATGGGCCCCACCTTGATGTATGTGTAATATCCAAACCGTTTATACGGTGGCCACCTTCTGAAGTGGGCCCCCGCCAAAATTCAGCTCCATCTATGGCTCAGGTGGCCTACATCACAGGAAATAGGATGATTGAACGACTACCATTGGAGCCCTTTTGGGCACTACAGAAGTTTTGGAATCAATATGAAATTTGTTTTTACTCTTCATCCAAGTCTATGGACCTCATCAACGGATTGGATGGCATCTAAACATTATGGTGGGCCCTACGTGGGAGCCACCTCTGTCATTGTTAAGCAGCAGTCACTGCATCTACTGCTGCACTTACAACAGTAGCACATGCATGCTCTCGAAGGTGTAAACATCACGCCATCCATTGGTTGGTGGGCCACATGCGTGGACCCCACCATGATGCATGTGTTGCATCCAAGCCGTTCAACCACTGGCCGGTAGTGGACCCCACATTTGATGCATAGATTACATTCAAACCGTCCATCCTGTGATGAGCTAGCCTTAAGGCGTGATACAAAATGAGACAGATCTGCCTATCAAGTGGACCACGCAGCAAAAAGCAATGGGATGGAACGTCTGCCATTGGACTCCCTTGGAGTCTAGAAGTTGTGGAAAAGTATAATAGCTATTTATCTATTTGTTTTGGTATTTGTAACCTTATTAATAGATTAGATGGAAGATAAACATAGTAGTGGGCCCCACACATGAGGTATGTGATATATCTGTACTGTCCACTCATGTGGACCCTACCATGATGCATGTGTTGCATCCAAGCCTTCCAACCATTTTAAAAGTACATTTTAGGCCTTGAGACTAAGAAAGAGTCAGATCTAAGGTTCAAGTGGACCCCACCAATGAAAATAGTGAAGACAGTGACATCCACCATTCATACTTCTTAGGAGCCACATTAGCTTTCAATTAAGCTAATATTTTACTTTCAGTTCATCTAGCTCTATGTTAACTTATGCATTGGTCAGGTCTCAAACACATCACAGCGGGCCACCCTGTGATATGATCATCCATCGGCCCACTTTAATGTATTTGGAGCCCATGAGTGAAGGCCCATTATGATGTATTAGGGCCCATGGGTTGAAGCCCATTGTGATGTATTTGGAGCCGATGGGTTAAGGTCCATTGTGATGTATTAGGGCCCATGTGTTGAGGCCCATTGTGATGTATTTGGGGCCCATGGTTTGAGGTCCATTGCGATGTATTAGGGCCCGTGGGCTGAGGCCCATTATGATGTATTTCTGACCCATTTGGCATGGCCCATTGTGATGTGTTTCCGCCTCATATGTTGTGGCCCATTGTGATACATTTTTAGCCCATGTGATGAGGCTCATCTTGATGTATTTGTGGCCCGCATGGCTAGGCCGATGTGGTGTATATGTGGCTCAATGCGAGGAATGTGCACCCGATATAATATGTGATTTCACTATAATGCAGGCAATGATGTTTATGGCAGGCCATGCCTTGGGAGCAAAGTTGGTTTGACGTCTACATTGTAAGAATAATGTTGGTTAAATGTCCACATTATAACTCTCCCTAAGGCCCATTAATAGGCCTATACTTGTTGTGTGTAGGTCATTAAGGCCCGTCTTCGTTGTGAGGATAGTTTATCAGCATATAAAATGCTTAGTATAACTCCATGATTCATGCCCATACGCATCATATGTATGCCTGATATGAGAAATATTTAATCATAGCATACGCCATTGGGTAGACCATTTATGAGACTCCTTATGGGACGGAGTGCCCCACATTTCGCACAATACGCGCAGGATTATTGCATGACTGGTTAGTGTGACTCATGCATCTCACATATATGTGACTTGATCATTATATGCTCTAGCGACATCAGGGTCGTGGCCTCCACAGGCACATTGTGGATGGCTAGATGGGACACCGGAAATGCTTGGTTCTAGCACATGGGCACATAGGATGTCCTTGGGTGAAAATTTCAGAACCTCCTTGGTACCAGGAGATGCTCCAACGTCTAGACCGAGTGGAATATGAGTGCCGGTGCCTATACCATGAGGCCGTGTCTCCCACTGTGTCGTGGTCGGTTGGAAGGGGGTGTGGCCTTATCCGCCCAAGTGAGGGGGCTATAAGCTAGGCTGAGTATGACCAGCTCGTAAATGGGTCCGCTATCAACGTGTTGGATAGGTATTGACAAACTGTTGGCCAGGCGGATAGTGAGGTCTCTTACACTCGCTGGGCCGTGTAGCTAGGGAGGAGGCAGTCAGAGTGGAGTGTAATAGACCCCGGTGATTTTCCAGAGAGGAACCGTACTGATATGTGGACTTGATGTGAGGACTGACAGGATATTATGACACTCTATAACTGTTGTACATGTGAGCGGGCGCACGTGGTCGGACGCTGATGTGGGCGAGGCTGAAGCCTGGGCGAGCTACCAGCGGTTGGCAGGCTACTGTGCTAATAGGCTATTGAGTAAGAGTTGCATACTCATTCATTCATCCATTCACTATCCACTCGGGCTGGCGGTGCTCAACTATTTATTGTGTGTACCTTCGCAATGGCCAGGATTTCGGTTGGGGCACGTGACTAACCTGAGATCAGGAGTTTACCACATTGTATTTGACTATCCAAATTTAGGTATGAGACTGGTTTGGATAGAATTCACTTATGATGGACCTCGTAGCCTGCGATACTACGTACTATCATCTTGACTTCACATTTCAGCATAGTCATTTCATTCACACAGTATATTACATTGCATACGCAGTACTTAGCATTTTGGATTACTATGTTTCTGCACTTATATGGCTTAGAAGGACTTGACAGGATCTGCATATTACATCGCATCTGCAGTATTTAATATTTAGCTCATTATGATCTGCATTGCGTACTCTGATATTATGTGACTTATGGACTTACTAGTATATTTCTGCTTACTCTGATATCATATTATTCATGACCTTGTCATTTTTCCTGCTTATCTCGATGATGTATGATTTACGGACTCTATTGTATACTCGGCACTTACCTTACACACACTTACACCACCCTCTAAGCTTTTGTAAGCTTATGCATGATAGATGCGTGCAGGTGGCGTTAGGTTGCAGCAGCGTTGAGCTTGGAGTGTGCAGCAGTTTTCAAGAGCTCTGATTTTGATATATGTATTTTCCTTTCAGCATTGTATTCAAGTGATTATATTAGTGGATATGTGATAATGATTTTACCTTTATGATTTGGGTAAACTTGTGGTTATGCTTATTAAAAGATAAATGTGCGTTGAAAAATCCTCCATGTAGGATCCCAGGATCGGAATCTGGCGTACGCTGTGTTGAGAGCTGAGAATGGGGTACTACGGAGACTGTCGGCACCAGATTCAGCTATCGAGATTCCTGTGAATCCGATTTTTGGGTTTTGGGGCGTGACAAGGTGGGTCCCACGCTACCAAAATGAAGGATGGTATGGATATACACGTACCTCATATCAAATCCACAGAACTTGCTGATGTCAACAACAGTTAGAATTGCTGGGACCCACCGTCCCATCAATGGACGGATGGTGTGGATCTACACATCATCAAGGTGAGCCACACACATCATCATGATCACCATAAAAAGAAAAGGGAGAGAGAAAGAGAGAGAGGAATAGAGAAGTAGAGATGTCTAATGGAGGGGCCCCGCCATTATGGGCTCTTGTAATACATGCATCAATACATACATCAAGATGGGTCCCATGCATGCATGGGCCCATCTGTAATGCCTTGAAAATCGGGGGTCGGGTAGAAACCTAACTCTTGAGTTCCAGAACATCATTTATGCAACATATATGATGATGATGATTGAATGTTGTTTGTTAGTACAGTAAACATGAGTGAGATTAAGCCAAACAGCAAATCATACTCCAGAGGCAATTAAATTATGTAAGTAGGAGATTGTGGTATGTATATAAATTATATAAAAATGATGGTAAGCTCTCAGAGTATGATTATCACCAGGTTAAATAATTTCATGAAATGTGCAATAAGGAAAGGTAGTGTTTTCTATCCAAACCCTATAGTCCTGCCAGCCCAACTCCAGGTCTGCTTAGACCCGCCAGAGGGTTGGACATAGGAGAGCTCCTCCTCATCATCGAATAGTCCGGCTCTACCTCAAAGCATCGCCAACACCTGCAGCTAAGACAGAGTCTAGTTGGTGTGTACAACACCGTCTCGTAACGTGGGCGTGAGTGATCAACTCAGTAGAATCATAGAGCAAAGGTTAACATGTTATCAAATCAATCACGCGATAATGGTAAAGCAAGCAATCAAACATTCCTAAACATTGATTAATGCAAGAATAAAATGACATGATGGATGCCCTCACCGACATACTCCCTCATGCGACACCATCTTACATCCGCGGCATGCTTTCTTCCCTCAGTGCTTCACATCTTCCAGGCACATGCGGTGCGATATGAATATGATTACCGAGTTGTTATTAGTCCTTTTCATACAGCAGGATTGGGAAACTAGGGTACTTCCCTTATATCATTCCCAAATAAGGATCCTGTCTAGGGTCGTCACTCCTAGTAGTCTCATACGATGATATATTTTTAAGTTGCTGCAAGGGCTGCCAGGGCTGTTGCACACACTCGTTGCACCGCTCCCCCATCACCTTATCAATACAGGCCTAGTTTGTACTCTTGTTGCTACGGAAGGGTCGTCGCCTCACGTAGACTCAGAGTACGCTCGAGGTCACTATAAAGGGCTGCCAGGGCTGTTGGACGCACTCGTTGCACCGCTCCCCCATCACCTTATCAGTGTAGGCCGACAGCAAGAATATAGTGTCTCATACCACCATAATCTGCTCACGAGTCTGGGTTGCTCATTGGTCACTACGGGGAGGTTTGTGGCCCCAACGTAGGCCGACAACTCGACCACGGTGTCCCATACCACCATGCCCGGCTAATGAGTCTTAGTGGATCAGGGTACCACGGTTATCAGGGTTTTCACTGGTAAGTTCAGTACCCTAGGTTTAAGCAATTATGACCAATACAAGGTGAACATACAATGGTCAATCGGGTTACTTGACGAGTTTGACTAGTACGAGCACCCGTTGAGTTGTACGACATGAAGTGCATAAGCACTTCGTGTGGCCTAACCACTGCCGACAAGCAACGCACGACTCGGGTTCGTCAAACACGTCTTGTGTGGTGAATAGAGGCCAACCATGAGCTCAAATCTGTTACCGACTACCTGGACTAAAGTATAGTCCCAAGCACTTGTAATCTAAATCAATAATCATATGAGAGATAGAATTGAAAATATAAGTAATTCCAGCATGTTATCAGCATGTTATAACATACATCATAAGCAGTTAACCATACACGAGTATTTCACACATACAGTAATCAATTCAACTACAACAAGCATGGAGGAAATCATGTACATCATTAAATTAGTTGAGAATCCAATCTCAACGCTAATCTATAACACTATTTACTCAATACTTACTAATACATACATTTATACAAACACTTAGTCTACACACATTAGTCTACATAGCATATGTCGGCCAAAGTGTGCATTAGGACGAATCTCTTTACCAAACAGAACATACACGCATAACTAGCATAGGTAGATGATAAATACTCATGTCAATCATATTAACAAAATACGCACATATATAGTATTTCCTACAAATACCTAAAATACCCTAAATTTTATATTCTTCGTACGTATTCGAAATGGAAAACAGACAGCATGTTCTACATGTCAAACAACACCCTTGTCAAAAATCTACCATTAAATGGCATTGAAAGCTTTGAAAACAGGTAATCTAAGCATCTGGAATTCGCACCTTAAACCAGAAATTGCGAAACAGAGTTGATTCAGACGATAAGTCTTCGTCAACGGCTCAACGGCAACCTATACCATAAAATAGGTTAGCTATATTAACACTACAACTACATGAATTACTTAAACAGGTTAGAGGTAGGATTTCTTACCTAAAAATGATATTGGAAGCGCTAAAAGAGCAACACAGATGGACGGCATGGCACATGGAGTAGAAGGGAAGAATCCCAGGAGAAAAGATCCAAATCTCTTTCTCTTTCTCTCCCTTTTCTCTCTCTCTCCCTCTTCTCTCTTCTCTCTCCTAGGGCTTAGGAAATTCGTATGGAATGAGAGAGAGGGGTTTTAAGGTCCTTATATAGGCCCAGAATTGCCGAAAACAGGCTTGGGGCCAAGGTATACTTATTTTATAACTAAAATGGGCTTGTTCTGATCCAACGGAGCACTTCTGGCAGCCCCTTTTCTACATGCGGTCGGACTTAAGCTCTCCGACATTGGATCTAGGTCAGGATGAGTTTTCGGTCCGATCGGATTTCCAAATCGACCGTGGCAAACTAATTTCAGTTCAGCGGTCGCCGAAACTTGATAAGGGCCACAAGTGCTATGACATGAGTGGGCCATCATCCCTGATCTGAGGGTAAATTTGGATCAGATTCTGATGGTCAGAATGCTTAGAAAATGTCATGCAAGTGACACATGCCAGATTTCATAAATTTTATTTAATTTCTAACATTTCTCACACTCTTCACTCTGGACTCAAGAAAATCATCGTGGGACATCATCTAGACTTAATTTTTGGGGTGATTGTCAAGTCTAACTAGGCGGTCAGGATTGTCTAAGTTTGGGGTAATTGGACTTTCGATGTGCGGTCCAAGTCCGATACAAAGTTTCCGAATGCTCCCGTGAGTAACCGAGTTTAGAGTTTGATTCAAGATTTTAAGGTAATGTAGCATCAACTATTCTACATGTTTTGGCTCTAGCAGATCATATTTAAAGTGATTGTTGATAATTTCACAGGTCGTCTAGTTTAGCGCTAGTTAATTTCACCTAATTTCTAAAGGAAGTAGCCCCTAATGATTTTTGTTTGAGGTGGGGTTTGAAGGGTAGTGTGAGTGGTATATGAAAATGAACAAGAAAGTATTTGGAGAAGGAATTTGGGGGATATTCGAAAGATTTTTCAAGAAAGGGAAAGCTTGGAGGGGTGGTTTGTGAAGGAAGTACCAAAATGGAAAAGAAATAGGAGTCGAACCCTGCATCAGTGGGTCCCACTAGGCCCCACATGCGATCGGCCCGAGCAGCCCACCCGGCCTAGCCCTTTTCATGGTCTTGCCATTTGGGCGAGGCCCTCTTGCCCCCTAGGTCCTAGAAATGTGTGAGGCCCACCCTAGGTCCCTCTGGATTGGCGTGGGTAGGCCCTCGACTCCATTTGAGGCATTTTCAGGGCCAATTTGTAAACTAGAATGATTTTATGTGATGTATAACATATGATTTTGGGGTAAGAGACGCTAATCTATCCAACTAATCCATTTATTTCGTTAGATTTCAAAAGGTTAAGGTCAAAACCTATTTTATCCATTTATTTATTATTTATGATAAGTTTTAATTTCAGTATTATTCTTCCTCATTTATACCCTAGGATTGGTGTGTATTATGAATGTGCTTAAAAATAAATGAAGAATAAAGTGGTGGAGGGTGAGATTTTGAAGGAATTGGATAAAAGAGGTTTTAGGCTTTGAGATTGAGTGTAAGATGTTGGGATTAGCCTACCACCTAAGGACATTCATTTCTTGGTTTGGAATGGAATGAAACATAGTCTAAACCCTTCAATTGACGGTTTAAAAGTGTTTTGAGGTCATTGTGTGTGTTCAGGAGTGTGCACGGACTCAATCTCAGCAACCGTTTTCAGTGAGTTTTAGTTTAAGTATAGTTCTTCACTATTTAAACTTGAGGATTCGTGTCTAATATAAAAGTACTTGGAGAAGTTTGAAAAATGATATGGTGAAAGATGAGATTTGAAGGAAATGGGTTGAAAAGCGATTTCTTTGGCTTTGAGATTGAGCTTTGAAAGTGTTATGGTTGATGTAACACCCTGAAAATCGGGGGTCGTGTTTAAACTCAACTCCCGAGTTCCAGACCATCAATTATGCAACAAAATTGATTATGATTCGATGTTGTCTGATTTAAAGCATTCACATAGGTAAAAGTATACCAAAACTGCAATTCATACTTCAGATCCAGTGATAAAAGCAAGCGGAAGACTAAACAATATATATATCACTGTAAGGAAAACCAAAGTAGATTTCATCTGTCTCTAAAGTATGAATACATCTCTGAGTCTCATATACATATACATGAACAAAATTAAATGTTCAAAATAGTCCCACTGAAGTCCCATCAACCCAGGTCGCCTACGCAAAGCCATCATGATACTGCAAGTACGAGAACTCATCCTGGTCCTCGTCGAAGTCTGGCTCTGCCTTCTGGATCTCAGCATCACCTGCATCTACAACAGGGTCTGGTGGGTGTTGCAAACACCGTCCCGTAACGTGGGAGTGAGTGATCAACTCAGTGGAATCATAGAGCAAAAATTAGCATGTTCACAAATCAATCATGCGATAATAGTAAAGCAGTAAATCAGACAATCCTAATACTGTTGTTAATGCAAGATGACATGACGTGATGTATGCCCTCACCGACGATCTCCCTCATACGGCAACATCTTACGACCGTGGCATTCCACACTCCCTAGATTGCTCCACATATTCCAGGCACATGCAATGTTATGGTGATATGATTTTCGAGTTGTTATTAGTCCATTCAAACAGCAGGATTGGGAAACTAAGGTACTTCCCTTGTATCAATCCCAACACAGATCCTGTCTAGGGTCGTCACTCCTAGTAATCTCATACGATGTATATTTTGTAGGTCGCTGCAAGGGCTGCCAGGACTGTTGCTCGCACTCATTACAGCGCTCCCCCATCATCTTATCAATACAGGCCTACTGTACTCTACTGCTACTGAAGGGTCGTCGCCTCCCGTAGACTCAGAATACGCTTGCGGTCACTACAAAGGACTCGTCACCTGATCAGTGTAGGCTGACAGCTAGAATATAGTGTCCCATACCACCATAATCTGTTCACGAGACTAGGTGCTCACTGGTCACTACGGGGAGGTTTGTGGCCCCAGCGTAGGCTGACAGCTCGACCACAATGTCCCATACCACCATGCCTGGCTCATGAGTCTTCGTGGATCAAGGTACCATGGTTAACAGGGTTTACAATAGTAAGTTTAGTACCCTAGGTTCAAGCAGTTATGACTCATACAGGGTGAACATACATCGACCAGTCGGGTTACTTGACGGGCTCGACTAGTGCGATCGCATCTCAAGTCGAACGACATGAAGTGCGTAAAACACTTCGCGTGGCCTAACCACTGCCGCCAACTCCAAACACGACTCGCGTTCATCGACGCGTCGTTCGTGGCCAAGACCAGCCAGCCACGAATTCGCTCGGTTACCGACTGCCTGGACTAAGTATAGTCCCAAACAATTACGGAATCACATCAGCAATTTATGTAGGAGTATTGGAATTGAAATACAATCATGTGAGCATGTTAACACATGTTATAACATATAACTTAAGTAAATCTTCAAGCACATATATTTCATGCATGTAATAAAATCATGCATATAGTCAACATGTAGAAAATCATTTAGGTCAGCATATTAATTGAGAAATCAATCTCAAACTATTTCATGACATCATTTAATTCAATACATACTAATACAAGCATTTATACAAACACATACACTACACACTTAAGTCTACATATAGTATGTCGACTCGAAGTGCGCAATTAGGCGAATCTCTTCACCAAACTAATTATGCACGTATTCCTAACTTCCTAATGCGACAACAAACCATGTCAATCACATCAGCAAAATATGAATGTAATCTGTACTTCCTACAAATGACTAAAATGCCCTAAATCTCATATTCTTCGTTGATTTACGAAACAGGAAACGGATAGCATGTTGTACATGTCAAACGGTGATGCCGTCGATAATCTACTATTAAACGACATTGAAAGCATTGGAAACTATCAATCAAAGCGTCTAATATCCTCACCTAGTCTCTTATGGATGCGTAAATTTGAACGGAGCGTATACGCTTCGTCTACGGCGATAAGAGAACCTGTTTTACAAGATCTATTGGTTAAAAAGCTATAGATCCTAGTGAACCTTAAATCAGTAACTTCTAGGGTTGTTTCATTCCTAAAAATGCGGAAGAATCACCGGCTTGGTAATCAGGAGGTGTTGCTTAGGCACTAGCAACAGGTGGCACGAAGACGGGAAAAATCCCTTCTACACTCTCTCTCAAACTCTCACCTTTTCTCCCTCAAAATCTAGAGTTTCTCTCAAATTCGGATGGGAGAGAGGAGTGAGGGTTTCAACCCCTTTTATAAGCCCAAAAACGCTGAAAATAGGCTCAGGTACAAAGTTTACTTAGTGCATATCCAATTCGGGGCTGTTTCGGTCCAAAAGATGCTTTCTGGTGGTCCCCTAGTCGAATGCGATCGAACTTATGCTCATGCGTACCAGATCTAGCACGTATTAAGTTTTCAGTCTAGCAGGGTTCGCAGATCGCACGTGGCGGACCAGTTTCAGTTCAGCGGTCACCGCACGTAGATCAGGGTTGAAAGTCTCATGATATAAAATAGAAATTTCTCATGATCCGAGTGTGTAATCTGGATGAATTCTGACGGTCAGAACGCTTAATACTGACGCGTCAAGTCGTGTGCCAGATCTGAATTTGAAATTCCAATTCTGTCCCTATTCGCACTCTCTTCGGTCCGGGCTCAATGAAATAGCCTGTGATTATCGGTTTGACTTGATTTTCGAAATGATTGTCAAGTCCAGCTAGGCAGTTCTAACGGTCTAAGATAGGAGGTATCGAACTTTTGACGCGCGGTCTAGATCCAATACAAAGATTCAAAGTGGTCCAGAGAACAAACCTGCTTAGAGTTTGGTCCGAGGTTATAGAGTATTATAGAGTCGTTGGTTCTACTCGATTTGGGTCTTGTAGAACGTATTTAAAGTGATCAGGGACTATTTCCCAGTTACTCCAGCGTTGCGCTAGCTAACTTATACTTAATTTTCATAGGAATTAATTCTACGCAATTTCGGGTCGAGTTGGTACTCGAGCCCAAGTATGAATTTTTCATGGGCGTTACAGTTGACCCATTGCCTAAGGACGTCTAATTCCAGGTTGGAAAAAATCCAGGGTGTTACACCATCATAACAAAATAAAAATTTGAGGTGGGGATGCCATCCCCACCATGCAAATGAGGGGTCTAGTTGACCCTTAGAAGTCATAAATTAGAGTAGAAATCATCATGGTAGGGTCCATAGAGAATGGACCCACCATGAGTCATGCATGCAAGAAGATGGGCCAAAGGCTACATCAAGGGTATCATGGAGGATCTCCACCATGGATTGGTGGGTCCTTCAAGTCTCCAAGCAAATGAAGGAAAGAAATCTAAGGAAGAGTATGAAATCTAGTCCTAGATAGCACCTACCTTTAAATCTTCTTATCCTTCTTCCACTAATGGCTTCTAATGCTCCAAGGGAACAAGATTCAATGGTTGAGATGGGGTCTTGATGGTTGGATTGATGAGGAGAATGGGTGAAAGGGGCTAGAATTTTGAGGGTTGCCTGGATGTTCCAAGCTCTAGCAATGGAGATGGAAGAATGGTGGGAGAGGGAGAGATAAGAGGGAGAGAGAGGTAATGATGATAGCTGGCCTCTCTCTCGCTCTTATCTAGCAATCATTTCATGTAAGAGAAGAATGAGTGGCTAACAATAATGAGTTGTAAGAGCATGCCTAGGGCTATGGGCTAGGGGCTATAGCTAGGGTGATGCCACCCTCATAATGGCTTAGGAAAATGTGCCATATGGGATAGGTGGGGCCCACAATGTGTGGACCGCGACCATGATAATGTGTGATCCACATCTTATGAGCTAGGCATCGGATTGGCGCACCAGACGCGACGTCGAAATCGCGGGGATGGCGAGGTCGCATTGGCACAGGTCTCGAGTTGAGTCGACTCGGGTTTACAGGATATGACTTAGAGTCGTGCGTAAATACAATCTACGGGTCGCGGGTCGCTCGAATTGAACCGAAAGACTGTGGAATCTTACGGAACCGAATGGACAATAGGACACGGGCACGAGAAGATTCACCAAAATACCTTGACCGAACACCGACGACTTGCATTGGAAGCATCTACAGCTGTTGCAAATTGAGGGAACTGAAGACTGTTCATCAACAAGGGAGATCATTTTTAGTAGTGTTGACAAGGGGCTCACTCACTTACAAGTAAGTAATAGAGTCCATATAGTCTGAAGCTCTTTCCTTTTGTTGTAGGATTTGGTTTCAAAGTTTGTTCTCAAACTTGCTAAGACCTTTTGTAGGCCTTCGATAAGAGAATACGCATAATGTGCTTCTGTAGGACCTATTTACCTTCTGTAGGCATATGATTTTGCCTTATGTAGGCATATGAGGTTGCCTTGTGTAGGCACCTAGTTCATAGCTTATGTAGGTTGTGAAGGTTTGTAGTTAACCTGATTTAAAACCTTAGGATAATGAAATCTGACACACTTTAGGGTGGAGTGCGTCAGCCGAGAGTGGACTAGGCACATAGCCGAACCACTATATGTTGCTGTGTTTGTGATGATTGTTCTTTCTCATACGTATTGACTATTAGAATGTTTACTTTATTCACAATACATGTTTGATATAATGTAGCACTCAGATTTCTCACTGTCTAAGAACTTGAATTTAAATGACTTCGTCATAATCCTGCTCAACTTGCTTTAAATTAGTAAAATTTATAGTTTAGTAGGATTAAAGTCTTTAAAGTCCTATTCAGCCCCTCTAGGACACTTAGACATACATCCGTACTTCAATAGTAGTGGTCTTATCACAATTTCAATTAGTATCAGAGAAGGTTCCTCTTGAAGGGTTTAACAACCTAGAGGGAGATCCTAATTGAAGTTGGAATTATGGTCAAAGGAGAGGGACCATCGGTCTCTCGACCTCCTATCTTTAATGGATCAAACTATGCATATTAGAAAGCAAGGATGAACTTTTTTTGTTGTAGTCTTTAGACCATGATGTTTGGAAAATTGTTGAAAATGGATATGTATCACCAATTAAACAAGTGGTACTTGATAATGACACCACTATCTCTAGACCTAAACCAAAATTCATGTGGAATTATTATGAAAAACAAATGAAAACATGTGAGCCAAAGCAATGAATGATATTTATTATGCAGTTTCACAAGAAGAGTTTAATCAAATTAGTATGTGTGGAACTTCAAAAGAAGTATAGGATTTATTGGAAACTACCCATGAAGGAACAAGCATAGTAAAGAGGTCAAAGCTACAGCTCTTAACAACCCAATTTGAACATATAAAAATGGAAGAACATGAGACATTTATGGAGTTTTTTACAAAGTTAAATATCATATGCAACTCCATGTGAGGACTTGGAGAGAAAATACCGATACCTAAAGTTAGGAAAATCTTGAGATCCTTACGGAACGCTTCAACTCCAAAGTCAATACCTTTGAAGAATGTAGAAATATTGATGAAATGAAGGTAAAGGAACTGGTGGGTTCTATACAAACCTTTGAGCTACATTTCAAAATACCCACAAAATCCAAAAATAATGTTCTCAAGGCCGCTAAAACCATAACTACAATAGAGGAAGAAGAAAGTGAGAACGAAGATGTTGATGAGGGGGTGACTCTTTTGGCAAAATGGTTCAAAAGATTCTTCAACAAGAACCGAGGAAAAACATATAACAACAAGGGGAAACAATCAGACAACAAGCGCCAAATAGGTAAATCCTTTAGAAATTCCAAAGAACCCCAATGTTATAGCTACTGGAAGTATGGTCATCTATCCACTGAAAGTTCCATAAAGAAATCAAAGGGAAAGGCTATGGCTGCCACATGGGATGACACCGATGACTCCAACTCAGAAACCAGTGAGTCTGAAAGTGATGGAGACCAAAAGTCATTAAAAATACTCATGGCCTCCATCATTACAGTCATCCTGAATCTAAAGGACAATGAGGAGATAGATAAGCAACAAACCAAAAAGGCACCCTCCTCGAATGAAGAAGAAGAAGAAGAAAGAGAAAACATACATGATGCTTATGATTAACTTTACACTCATAATATTAATGTCCTAAAAAAACTTGGCATTGCTGACAACAAAGACAAGTAACTACAAAAAGATCTGGATGAAGCATTAACTATAAATGCTCATTTGATTAATGATCTTTAGTAATTTCATGTTGATAATGACAAACTTGAAAGGACAACAACATCTCATATCTTCGAAATAAAAGAGTTAAACAAACAAATTAAACATTTAGAATCCAAAAATGAAAAGCTAAAATTTGAAAATGTACATTAAAATTTTGAAAACCATAAACTGAAACTAGTTGTAGAAAAATCAAAACAAACAACCGAACTTAGTCATAAGTTTTCCCAAAGCAATGAAAAATTTGAGAGACTTCTAGAAATGGGAAGAAATCTGAGGGATAAGAGAGGCTTGGGTTATGAACTTTGTAAATCAACCACCTATCTTGCACTTCTTGTGGCTAAGAAAATAGTTTCTTCTGGAAGCAACACAAGAGGTACTCCTATCTTCCATGCATGTGGAGACTTGGGACACTCTAAATTTGAATGTCTTGCATTTGGTCGGGCTCACTCCACTACTGAATTGAGACCTATAGGCAAATTTAGACCAACCAAAAAGATAGTGCAGAAATCAAAGAGTCCTCCAAAGAAAATACTGAATGAGAGAAGGAAATATCCCACTCCTCCTAAAATGACTAAGAGGATGGAGGAATTGCTGAATCAAGTAGCTCAACTAAATCAGAAAACTAAAGAACTGATGAAACAAGGGAATTTGAATCAGTTGCACAAAAAATCCAAAGCACTAATGTACTACCAACCTCAAGGAGAAAATAAAAAGAAAGCATCATCTCCAAAGAAGATGGTCACTAAATGGGTGGAAAAAACTAATAACAGCTGCCTTGTGATTCATACACACTTAAAGCAGGCAAGAATTCTAAATGGTATCTTGATAGCGGTTTCTCCAAACATATGATAGGTGATCGGACCCATTTTTGTGACTACTCAAAATTTGATGGTGGGTCGGTTACATTTGGAGATGGAAGCTCCGCCAAGATAGTAGGATGAGGAACAATTGTTGGGCCTGGTTTGCCCAAGATTGAAGATGTTCTTTTCGTAGAGGGACTCAAACACAATCTCCAAAGTATTTTCCAAATTTGCGATAAAGAACACTTAGTCACATTCTCCAAAGATATGTGTGAGATCTCGGACCTTATAGGAAAATTGATTATGAAAGGTCTTCGCACAAGTGACAACTGTTATGTGATTGAAAGCAGTGGAGAAAATGTTCCATCCACAAGATGTCACATGCCCTAAACAATGAGTCTAAGTTATAGTACCAAAGACTCGGGCATGTGCATTATCGGAACTTGGCTAAACCAAGCACGAAAAGTTTGGTAAGAGGACTCCTTAAGATTGGGAAAGAAGAAAAAATTGTGTGCGGTGATTGTCTCAAAGGTAAACAGATAAAAGTGGGACATAAAAAGATAACTACCATAACAACTACCAAACCACTTGACTTATTGCATATGGATCTAATGGGTCCTACCAAAGTTGAGTGCCATGATAAAAAGAGATATTTTTTATTAGTGGTAGATGATTACTCTAGATTCACTTGGGTCGTTTCTTCGAAAAAAAAAAAATGATGCATTTGAAGAATTCAAGAAATTGGTAATACGATCTAAACTGAAAATGGATATTGCATAAAACGTATTCAAAGTAATCATGGAGGAGAATTTAAGAATGACCGTTTACAAAAATATTGTGATGAAAATGGAATCCGACATGAATTCTTAGCTCCAAAAACACCACAACCAAATGGATTGGTTTATAAAAAAAATAGGGTGTTGCAAGAAATGGACTCAGTTATGCTTAATAGTAAAATCATGGTAAAAAGTTTTTAGGCCGAAGCTGTTAACACCACCTGCTACATAATTAATAGAGTATACCTTAGAGCAGGATTGAACAAAACTCCATATGAACCATGGTGTGGAAAACTGCCTAGTGTTAAATATTTTTGTGTCTTTGGTAGTAAATGCTATATTCTTAGATATAGGGAGCACCTAGGCAAATTTGACCCTAAAAGTGATGATGGTATTTTTCTAAGATACTCTATGAATAGTCATGCTTACAGAGTTTAAAATTTGAGGACCCTTACAATTCAAGAAATAATCAATGTGGTTGTTGATGACCAACCACATGACAAAAATGGTCTTACAATTGATGTGGAGGATGATGTGGATCCATACATAATAGGTAAACCTAATAACAAATCCACTTCTCTCTTGAGTCTCAACCATGGGGTAACATACCGGTGATCAAGGATCATCCCCTCAATCAAATCATTGAAGATCCTAGTGTTGGTGTGAAGACTCGGTGACAACTTGAGATCATTACTAGTAATCTTTGCTTCACCTAAAAAATTGAGCCCAAAACTATTACAGAAGTGCTCAAAGATAAACACTAGATTGCAGCAATGCAAGATGAGCTACAACAGTTTTAGAGAAATGAGGTGTACAACTAGTTCCCAGGCCATTGGACACAAATATCATCGGAACCAAATGGATCTTTAAGAATAAGTCTGATGAATTTAAGAATGTAGTGAGGAACAAAGCTAGACTCGTAGCGCAGGGTTACTCAAAAATTAAGGGCATTGACTTTGATGAAACTTTTTTCCCCGTAGTTTGCCTTGAGTCTATAAGGATTCTCACATGTATTACATTTCAAATTGTTTCAAATGGATGTGAAAAATCCTTTCTCAATGGTGTAGTACTTGAGGAAGAAGTATATGTTGAACAACCAAAGGGATTTCTTGATTCCAAAGATCCTTAACACATATACCAATTAAGCAAAGCACTTTAAGGTCTCAAACAAGCTCCCAAGGTGTGGTATGAGCGTTTGACTCAATTTCTTTTAGATCACCGTTTTTGTAAGGGGAGTGTTGATAAAACATTATTTGCACAAAAGATCGAGAATGCCTTAATGTTTGCCCAGATTTATGTGGATGACGTAGTCTTCAGATCCAATTGTGAAGATGTTGCTCATGAATTTGTTGAATTAATGAAATTAGAATTTGAGATGAAGCATGGTTGGTGAGCTAAATTTCTTTCTGGGGTTACAAGGGAAACAAGTGCAAAATGGGATCTTTATATGCTAGTCCAAGTATGCAAAGGAATTGGTAAAAAGATTTGGACTTGAATCTAGCCGTACCCATCATACTCCCATGAGCACTACTCTTAAACTTTCAAAAGATATAAATGATAAAATGTGGACCAACACTTGTACCACAGAATGATAGGAATCATATTATACCTAACCACAAGCCGGTTGGATATTGGTTTTAGTGTAGGTGCATGAGCTAGATTTTAGGCCGATCCTAAAGAATCACACTTATCTGCGGTTAGAATAATTATAAAATACGTAGCAGTGACTATTGATTTCAGCTTGTGGTGCCCATTTGATACATTTACCATAATTGTCGATTATTTAGATTCAGATTGGGCCGGTAATATTGATGACTGCAAATCAACCAGCGGTAGCTGTTTCTAAATTGGCAACTGTCTTGTATCTTGGCACAGTAAGAAATAAAACTTAATATCCTTGTCTACTGTTGAGGTTGAATATATTGCAGCCAGTAGTTGTTGTGCACAACTTCTTTGGATGAAGCAAATGTTGTTGGATTATGGCATTGAACAATCTATAATAACACTATTTTTTGATAACACTAGTGCCATTAATATCTCAAAAAATCCAGTTCAATATTCAAGAACAAAGCACATTGGCATCCGACACCACTTTATACATGAACATGTAGAAGAAAATATTATTATGTTGAATTATGTGTCTACCAATCGACAACTTACTGATGTATTAACAAAGTCCTTCGATGTCAATAGATTTAGAGACCTACAAAAAAAATCTATTGGAGTATGTGCGATCTAACATCTTTTGTGGTTCATGAGTGTTTAATGCTATATTCGAGGGCTTTAGGCCTTATAATTCTTTTTGAACATACCATAGGATGTGTTATTTAGTTCTCTTTATTTATTTTTATTGTTTTGGATAAATTTTGTTAAGTGTAAGAAGCTTGATTATATGTATATACTTATGTACATCTCATTCTTTGAGTCGAAGTATGCGGAAAAAGCTGTAACTTATTGTTCTAATGAGACATTCGATGACATCAAAGTATGTATGGGAGTTGAATTGCTGGAGGAAGTTTGAGGACATTGAATATATATTCGATGACATCGAACAAGGCAGCTTCGATGTCATCGAAGAATCTCGCTAGCATAAATATCACGCACACGTGCAAAACCCTATTCTCACATTTTTTACGGCGCCTCTCTCTCTCTCTCTTCCATCTCCCCAGTAAAGGTTCAGTGGATGGTCATTAGTTAAAATATCTCGTCCACTTCATTCATTTTGGTAAATCCCTCTACTTTGATCTCCACCTTCATTTTCTTTAACTTAGGATTCCAATTTGGGGATTTTTTTTTGGGTTGGAGATTTTCTTAGGATTGTGTATTTCCATATCCTTCTTTGTATATCCTTCCTTATAATATGCCTAGAGACAAAGGCAAGGCCCTAGCGCAAGGGGAACCTTCTTGATCTTCACAATATAAGGAGTTGGCACCGCGACAACAGGCCAAGGCTCTGCGGAACCCTTGACTCTGGGTTCTCTGCATCACAGCAAGGGGCGTCGGGCGTCGAACCAAAGTGCTCCTCAAAATGAAAATCCTATCCCACTTGTTCCTCCACCCAGTGAATCACTATTAGAAAATACTAAGGGAGACAAATAATCCATGAGCGGCAAGTGGATAAGGAGTGCATTCGACCTTTTGGGATTGAGTCCCTCCTAATCGTAGTTGGATGGGAATAACTCTTAAATTTTGGTGGCATTACCCGTAATGTAGATGCGTATCAATTCTTGGCATACTTCCACACTCCCATCCTTGATCCTCAATCTGTATCTGTCACTATTGGATAGTCCACCACTATCATCATAATTGACATGATTGCACAATTACTCGGTCTCACTTTGTCCCCTGTTGGACTTTTGATTTGGACATTGATGATCCCACAATCCGCTCGTTGATCACAAAATATATGTGCAGAGGACAGGAAGTCCCATGACATCAAGAAATGCCTTAAAATCCAAGCATATCTTACCAAAGTACTGGAGTCCTTCATACTATCTTCGCCTCGAATGCATACCCTCGTGGTACCAATCAGGTGGATCTCACTCCCTTCATGCTTGTAGTCCTATACAACGTTGCCCTGCTATTAAGTTGTGTCTCCTTTTCATTATAGTTCACCAAATTTCCTTTGTTGTTCACAGCACTAGGCCAACTCATCTTCCCTTCCCACATTTAATATGTATGCTGTGTCAAGAGTGTGGTTTGTTAGCCACTAATGACTGGGAGCGTCCAATGCAAACATTCACCAAGATGAATATTAAATGCATGGACCTAAAGATTCACTCTACCACCACATCAGCATCTACGGCTCCGAAAAAAGATGATACCCATGCAGATACGAAGGTTGGGGAGACAGAGGCTCCTACAGATGATGAGATACGACCACTGCCTATCCTTCTGAGCACACTTGACTTGGCACCCACACGACGACATCGACGCCATCATGATCGAATTGGCTCCATTCTTCAAGGACAAATTCAAGTTGAGGAGTGCCTCGATCGATACGAAGAGCGTTTGATGAGGAGTGAAGAGTGACTGTTTAACATAGAGCACATGGTAGAAGCATTGCAGCGTACTGTGCAACAGATAGTGGAGCTGATGACTTGTCGATGTGGTGACCTGGTTCCCCAAGATGCAACACCTACACCATAGTTTGGCTTTCTCTGCATGCATGTGTGTTTGTAGGATGGCTAGGACATGTATCTTTTTGTTGTCCCCAGTGTGTATGCGACAATATATACTTTATCTTAGGGTTCGTGCTATTTGTCAAGCTTTGGATATTATTTCCCATGGTTGTGGCTATATTTTTCTTTTGGATGCTGATATTTCTTTTTAATACTCATGCCATTTTGGGCTTTCTATTGACACCTATTTGCATATGGCATTTTTTTTTAATTTCTTGTCACTTAATGCTTGTCCTCAATTTCATTACTTCTAGATATGTGATTACCTTTTGATATTTCTTAATTCTCCAACTTCAACTATGTAAAAAAGCATTACTTTATTCTATTAACCTTTTGCTAATAATTGACAAAAAGGAGGAGAACAATATTCCCACCATTTTGTACATATGTTTGATGTTAATGGAGATGCAGAAAGATAAGGGGAGTATCAGCTCAAGTATCACACTCTATTCTTGTAAAAATGTAATGTTTGAGTTGTAAAATTGTGTTGTGTTGAGTTGTACACAATTTAGTTTTCCTAGGTGTTTTGTCACTTAATTGATAAAGGGGGTAATTGAAAGTGCCCTTGTTTGTTAATTAATATGACGGTTGAGTCAAAGAGTCTAAGTGAGCCCCACATGGAAGACTACAAGATAAAGACACAATAAGGTGAAGGTGTTCAAAGATTTCCAAAGGTAAACTAGACCTCATATCCCATGACCAAAACACCTTAGGTAATAATCTCCCTTAAAAGTGGTCTAATCTTTCTCAAAATTAACTAGGAAAAACATCTTGGCAAGGTTAGAAATATAAAGAAAAATCAAGTTATAAGAACATCTGAATATACACAAGTTTTCTGCAACTTTTGATGACATCAAGCACTGTTCAATGACATTGAAAAAGTGCTCAATTTTATCTAGCAACCAAACTGATATTTTGGAACTAATCTCGATGATATCAAAAATAAGCACTCATATATCCAGCAGGCTGTTGAGGGTCAAATATTGCATATTGGATCCCATTTATTACTTGGTTTTATGAACATGATAATGCTTAATATTCTATTTTAATCATGTTTGTATTGCAAGGTAAATTTATGTGAGACCCGACCCGAGTTCCCATGTGTGCATGTGTGTGTAAATATGCATTCCGTCCATCTTGGTTCCGCGGTCCTACCGGTCGAATCCCGGTGACCCGTGACCTTGGATAGTGTTTGTAGTCATATATAAGTCCAGTCATGAAGACCTGACTCAGATTAAGTTGAAACATAAGTCATTGCGACCGCAAGGTCACCGCGGTTCCAACGCCGCGTCTTGTGCGTCCATCTGATATGTAGATAAAAGTTGTGTACATTTCATTATATGACCATTGATTATGTGGCCCACTTAGGTGGAGTGCATGTGTGGACCACCACCTTTCTTAGCACAAGTTCCAAGGTACACTACCCACACACTACATAAATATCCATAACTAACACCACTAACCAAAAACATCACCAAGAGACCTATTAAGCATAGCACTTTGTTATTGTCACCATAGGCCATTATGGTTTCTCTAACCAAGGAGAGAGAGGCCATGATTGCTTCCCTACAACTCTCTCTCTCTCCCTTCTCTCTCTCATTTTCTCTCCTTCTTTCTCCCTTGCAAAAATCCAGCACCTCTCCCCTCCATTCCAGCCCCTTCTCCTCCTTTTTCTTCTCAATCCCTCCATTGAAAACTCATCCCAACCATTGATCCATGTTGCTTGGAGCCTCTAGATGATTGTGATGTAAATTTAAGGGTTTATCTAGGTGGGTGCTTTCTTCATCAAGTAAATCTTTTCTCTCCTCATGTAATCTCTTTTCTCTCTCTCATTTGGATGTGTAGGACCCACCAATTAATGGTGGAGATCTTACACAACCATCTAGATGTGGCCATGAGGCCCACATTATACATGCATGTCCATGCATGGGATTCTTCCCTTGATGGACCCCTTGCATGTGGATTTCTCTTATTTTTCTAAGTATGATGGGTCATCTAGGCCCTTGCATGTGGCTGGGATGGCATCCCAACCACTCATTTCAAAGATCTAAGCCATGCATCATAAGATCTAGTTGTACAATGTGTTTATATTATTGTTTGTGGTTGTGAATGTGTGGGGACGGCTTAATAGTGGCGGAACCCTCCCCTGATGGCCGGATGCTCTTCCTTCTCTTTCCTTAGTTAGAAATCTGATGATATTATGTGTGGTCCACTTAGTGGGCCTGGATTGCCCAAAAGAAAAAGCCTAGGAAGAAAGGGACATCTATACTCAACCTACACCATGGTTTAGATGCCTCTTTTTGCCACCTTAAATGTTATTGTAAGGGTGAAAATTTGAGGGTTTGTTCTGAAAAATTGTAGAGCCCACTAGGGTGGGCCATGACACCCAATTTATGGGTTAATCCCTTCCTTAATAGGCCCATAAATTTATTTTATTCCATGCATGCATTGTTGTCCAGAAATTTCTGGACAGATTTTTTTGTTGGACTTGGGCTTGAAATTGGGACTAATTAGGAAACGTTTTGTACCCATAAAATATATTTTTCTGAAATTTTGAGATCTCATCTTCATGTGCCCCAAATTTCAACCTCATCCAATCTTGATAGAGGTCTCAAAAGTGTGGTCCAAGTGGGGTGGACAGTCTGGATTTTCTGCACTGTTCCAGCAACATTCCACCCTAGACAGGTTAGAAATTCGAAATTTATTAAAATATTTTTGGGTGTCTAAAAATTCTAAAAATTTATAGAAATGTGGTCCACCCTTGTTAAGAAATACCTGAAAAATTTTAGGGCCAATGGACCCCATTTGGGCATCTAAACGGGTGGTCCAACATAGTGGACTGTCAGAAACATTCTGCTGTACAGTCTAGCAGTATAGTTCCATAAAAATAAAATTTTAAAAATATTTTCTCAGAAGGTGGGCCATATTTCTGAGATCCATGTTAATTTAGGCTTAATGAGGGACCTTGGATCCAAATTTCAGGAATTTTGGAGGCCCAGAATCTACCCATTTGGGTGGCCTAAATTTAGAACAATTACATTCCAGCAATAGTTCATCCTGGACAGATTACATTCTTAAAATTTATTAAAATATTTTTGAGTGTCTAAAAATTATAAAAATTTACAAAGATATTTTAAACTCATGTTAGGACCTACCTACAAAATTTTGGAGCCATTGGACGCCTGTACACACTATGGTGGTGGCTGGACCGGCCCACTATTATATGGTGTCCAGATCAGTTCAAGATTTATGATAGATTGTTTTATTTGAATTAAATAAAATGGTTTTAGATGTCCAAAAATTATAAAATTTTATGGGGGTGTGGTATAACCATGGAAGGAACACCCTATAAATTTTTAGGGCCATCGGGCCTCGGTACCGACCGTGGTGTGGCCTGCAATTTGGACCAATTTTGGGTCAAATACCCAGGCACACCCTTATCTTCGATTGCTGGGCCTGCATTCTAATGGCATGGTCTACTTGAAGTAAGTGTTTTATATCTCTCTTTTATCTGGTGGTGCCCACTATGATATATGTGGATCACCATGGGTCAATAACCCATCTAAATTAAATAAATTTCTGGACTCCAGCAGGCCCAGGAAATGGGTGGGCTGGAATTCCAACAATGGGCCCAAAATTTGCTACATGGTTGATTGTTTAGGAACTATTGTGGCATGCCAGATTTGAGAGAGTGTTGCACACACTCCTTGCTTTCCTTCCTTGGATATTTTGGGCTTAATGAGTGCCCTCTTGTGGCCCACCTTTGTGGTAGTTTTGTGGGCTAGCCTTAACCAGAATTTTTAATAGTTTTATAGGCTCAATGGGCTGGGAACTTCTTTCTTGAGCCCAAGATTGTGCAAGGGCTGACCTTATTTATTTACGAGCCTAATGGGCTGTCTATAAGCCGATCATGTATATTAATAGGCCTTGATACCCTCATGAAGTGTTTAATTGTGGGCTGAATGCATATTGTGGAGGATCTTGTTAAGTCTTTATCTGATGAGGCAAGGCCCACCCTATCGGTGTAGGTCTCGCCCTTATGTATTCTTGGACTTATGGGCTGCCCTCAAGTCCACTATAATGTATGAATTGGATGGCTTTTGTTTTGGGCCATTTCTTTAGGGCCCATTATGTGATATAATATATGCATGTTTGTATTAGCAAGTAGGCCTTGTGGACTCAATTCTTTTGGATAGGCCCATTGATCTTAGGCCTTTAATCTCCTATCTATTGTGATGAGCTTAGGGGCAATTATACACAAGAAGTCGGGCCATTGACTGCCCTTTAAACTGACCCTGTACTTGGGCCAAAAGTAAGACCCAACTCACTTGTGTTAAATGTGAAACTTGCCATGTAAATGAATTACTGGGCTGCCCATGTAGCCCACCACAATATGTGGAATTATGGCCTTTGTGGTTGGGCCCAAACCTTACTTAAGGACCCACTATATGGCCTATGAGTTGGGCTTGGTGTATGGCCCATTAGGTCATGCATTGCTTGGGCTTTAGACCTTACATTATATGAGTAGTGGCGGGCTATCTCTTGGAAACTAGTTGAGGTTGGATGTCCTCCTGGGTGATCCTAGGGTAGGCCCATGGGTTCCTCTATGGATGGTTAAAGGCCCACCATAGACCCTTGACTGTTTATTTGAGGCTAAATATGGATGCATGTGGAGCATACCTCAACACATGTTTGGTCCAGGTTGTCTAAGCCTTGGATTGCCCGATCATGGAGATACTCTCTGCCTTGGGTTGCTATTGGACTCCCAGTCCATTAGCAGGCCCACTTGACCTTTTCATGATGTATGCACACCCTCCATCTGGTGGGGCCCCCTGTGAGTATTGTTGGCCTTCATGAGATTATTTGACTAATTTCTGGACCTTAGCAGGCCCAGAAAGTCAAACGGGCCAAAAGTTTATCAAAGGGCCTTAAATTAAAATTGTATGGTTAAAACTTTGTTTGGCTGTGGGGCCCACCATATTGAGAACTTGTGTACGTGTTACGTGCTTATGTTTTCTTATAATCTTTGGGCTTAATCAATGCATTTTTTTGGGTCACCATTAGTGATCACATGAGGACCTCATCTTAGATCAGATTTTTGGGGTATCCCATTGGCCCAGAGTGGGTTGGAACGTCCTAGCTTGGCCCAACCATATATTGGGCCGACTTCCACCATTTTGATGGACTTGTGGGCTAAGATAAGGATAGTATTGGGCCCTTGGTTGCCCACTTAATTTGTTAGTTATTGGGCTGATGTAGTTGGGCCCATTTCCTCCAAACTTAAACTTATTTTCGAGCTGTATATTGTGTACCCGGGTTGCCCACCAAGTCCAACTTAATGCATGGATTCTATGGCTACAGAAAATTAAGCCTTGGGCCTTGATTTCCCTCTTGGGGCCCATGTTGTTAAAGGTGGTATTATGTCATTTTCTCATGGCATATTATGAGGAATATATATGTATGTGGTTACCTTTGTTTTTATCTAAATGTAGGCCTTGGGCCTTCTATCCATATAGTTCATGGTTGATATGCCTTTTTGGGGAATGGTGGTTAAATGTCCTCATTATGGACCCCTCTAGGCCCAATTATATCTAAATGTGATTAGATGCTCATCTTAAACTCTTGCTAGACTCAGTTCTATATTACTTAGACACATAGTTTGTATGCTTAGTCTCGTGGGCTACCCCAGGTAAATGGGCCCCCGCTAGAGGTTGGATTCCTTAAAGATATTGTCTAAGTACCTAGTCTTGGTCCCTTCTTAGATAGGAGGAGTGTACTACTTTGTATATCACCGCATAATGCGTCTAGACCCATCTTCATTGCCCATGTACATCATTGTATGCTTGGTTGACACTATGTGTGTGTGGTCATATTATGTCATTGGGCATTGCATGATACTTTTCCCGAGGGACATAGTATCCCCTCTCGAGCACGTTGGATGCTTGGGATTGATGCATGGTTAATTGTGTGATTCATGCATCTAACATTGCATAGCATATGAGCATTATCGCCCTTGCTTCATTAAGGTTGTAGCCTCCACAGATACATCGTGGATGGCCATGTTTGGATACCGAAAATATTACTTGAGCATACCGGGTGCATAGGATGCCCATGGGTGAAATTTCTAAAACTTCATGGTACCAAGGATCTGCTCCAGTGCCGTGACCGAGTGGTATATATGAGCGCACGAGGGCCTTATACCGTTAGGCCGCGACTCCCACTGTCGTGTAGTCGGTTGGATAGGGGTGTGGCCTTACTCGCCTGATGTAAGAGGGCATTGCTAGGCTGAGTCTGACCAGCTCATGAATGGGTCCGCTACCTTCAAGCCTTGTTGGTGATTGGCTGTCCACAGGCGGGTAGTAAGGTCTCTTATGCTCGTTTGACTATGCGGGGTTTGTAGAGCGGCAGTCATCCAGCAGTGTAATAGACCCCGGTGATTTTCTTATGATGGAAATGTACTTGATATGTAGATTGGATATGAGCACTGGCATTAGTTCGCATTATTGCATTTGCATCGGCTGTGTAAGCCTCATATTGCATCGCCTTGGCATGGCGCCCAGTACTCATTGCATTACATTACGCATTGCACTATATAGCCTTGGTATGACTTCCTACATTATCATACTACCTTGGCATAGCTTCTTGTGTTCATGATCGCCTTAGTAAGGCTAGTGGTATTAGTATTGATCGTGACTCCCTTGTACATTCTCTATCTTCTTCTGAGCTCCATTGTCACACACTTTCACCACCCTCTAAGCTTTCTATAAGCTTATGCACAATTGATGTGTGCAGGAGATCGTAAGTTGGTGTCTTAACAGCAGAACTTGGATAGGTGTGCGAGCCGAGGACCCAGCGTTGCAGATTCTCTTCCTTCTTTCTTCTGTTATCTTATATATGTCCTTTTGGACCTGATGTAAGCTTGTAAAAGTTCAAATTCATAGTGAATTTTGTGATGTGTGCTTTTGTTATTTTCAGATTTACTTGCTGTGATCTTGGGTATGCTCGTATTGGAAATGATTATATTGTTGTGGAAATTCTCCTTGTAGGATCCTAGGATCGGAACTTGCCTCAGGAGCCGAGAATGGGGTACTACGGAGGCTGTTGCGGCCAGAACCGGTCATCGGGTTCCTTGTGAGGTCCAGTTACCGAGTCTGGGGCGTGACAATTTAAGAGCTTGGATTGAAAAGGATGTTAAAAGTATGGATTTAACACTCAAGAATCACCAAAGCTAAGGATGGATCTTATGAGACTAAGAATGAATAATTCACATGCTAAAGATTCAAGAAAACCAAGTGAGGAATGAAGAACATTAAAGACTTGAAGTGAAGAAAAGGAACCTTAAAAATCAACATCCTTTGACTAGTCTAAACCCATTGTCGACTAGTCAAAGGATCCTGATCGACCAGTCGAAGGTTCCTCAACTCTAACTCTAACAACAAAATTCTCAAAAATCTCATCATCCTCGACCAGTCAAAGGAAACCCTACAACTCTCGACCATTCTAAGGTTACGCAGAAAGCACACGAATTGTGGAAAATTGAAGCGGTTTCTGTATTTTTCCAACTTGGTACGAAAGTTGGAGTTGAAAAATTATAAATAGGGGTCCTCAAGGCAATCCTATGCATTTTTTGGGATTTGAGGAGCAGAGTAAAAGCATGGAGAAGCCATCGCCAAGAGTTTTTCTTCCTCTTCCTTAGTTATTTTTATGCTTTTCTTAAGAGATTTTAGTTCAATCATGTTTATGGTTGCCTAAACCTCTTAGCTAGGGCTAAGAGGTGAAGCTTGTAGCGTGATGGGAAGTTTTTTTTACTTTAATTCATATTTATGTTGAACCTTCTTTGGTTCTAGTTTGATTTTAAAGGAATACTTTCAATTCTTAATGATTTTTTATAACTCAAATTACAATAAATCTACAATAGCTTTGAGTATCTTCTTTTCTTGATTTTGAGATTGTGGGATTGGTAAATCCTGTTGTTAGCCATCGTCTCATGGGCATGTTTTGGTAATGGAATCTCTTCCAATTATCATAATTCTCCTCCACTGAGAATTAGGTAAAGGAAAGTTCAGATTTGGTTTTACTGAGATATCTTCCAACTGGATAAGATGGGACTTTGATTCCAGTTGTGTCATTGAATCAAGCATAGATTCCCCTGTTCTCTACAAGTGGATACTTGGAGACTCTAGTTTCCACCTTTGAATTTGTTAGTTTTAATCATTTTAATCATAATTACTCTCTCAATTAATTCAGATTTAGATTCATAACTTTTTCTAGTTCTAGTTCTAGTTACTTTCAGAATACACATAAGATTAGTCCTTATGGATTTAACCTCGGTCTCACCGAGATTATTACTACATCAATGACCCTACACTTGGGGTTGTGAACACAAGCTTAAAAGAAAAACTAATAAAAAAGATCGATGATTCAAACTATGTTTGATGACATCGAATTTTAAAATTCGATGACATAGAAAATGAACCGGGATTATCCAGAGAGTTTTAAAGGAAAAATTCTGAACTTTTCAATGACATCAAAATTTCCTTCGATGACATCGAAATTCAAATTTTGATGACATTGAAGTATGTTTTTTGACATCAAAAAATTGAATGAGATTGTCTAGTAAGCTCCAAGCATTTCTAGAGAAAATCCGAATGACATTGAACTATCATTCAAAGACATCGAAGGTGACCTTTGATAACATCGAACACCACTTGATAACATCGAGCAAATCTGTCCAGTACTTGTATAAAAATATTAGTGCAAGGTTTCATTATCATCAAATTGGTTTGATGACATTGAAGCCCTTCAATGACATCAAACCTTGACAAAAATCTGCCAATTTTTTTACCGTTGAGATTTTTTCCTTTATATTTGGGGGCTTGCTTTCTTGATTTTTGGTGAGAAAAATAGCGAGATTTAAGAGAGTTATTACTATAGGAATACTCTTTACCATCTTAAACCCCTTTTCTTAGGGGAGTTCATCCTTCAACCCTATCTTAAATGTAATTATTGAAGAATTAATAGATTGGATTAAAGAATGAACTCCACCATTCAAGGATCCTCTAACAACTCATTTATTGGAAAATCATTGAGCTGGAATCTTGTGAGTGCATAATATTCTGGAATCTCATCCACACTTAAAGACCAACATTTAATATATGAGATTCACTAAAATACCTTGACCTAACATTGACGACTTGCATTGGAAGCATTTACAACTGTTGCAGATTGAGGGAACTGAAGACTCGTCATCAACAAGGGAGATCATCTTCAATATGTGCTGATAAGGGGCTCACTCACTTACAAGTAAGTAATAGAGACCATAGAGTTTAAAGCCCTTCCCTTATGTAGGATTTGGTTTCAAAGTTTGTTCTCAAACTCACTAAGACCTTTTGTAGGCCTTCGATGGAAGAATACGTAGTGTCCTTGTGTAGGACCTATTTACCTTGTGTAGGCATATGATTTTACCTTATGTAGGCATATGAGGTTGCCTTATGTAGGCACCTAGTTCATACCTTTTGTAGGTTGTGAAGGTTTATAGTTAACCTGATTTAAAACCATTAGATAGTGAAATCCTGCACACTTTAGGGTGGAGTGCGTCAGCCGGAAGTGGAGTAGGTATATAGCAGAACTACTATATATTGTTGTGTTTGTGATAATATCTCTTGCTCATATATATTAAATGTTGGAATGTTTACTTTAAGAACAATACATGTTTGATATAATGTAGCACTTAGATTTCTCACTGTCTTAGAACTTGAATTTAAATGACTTCGTCATAATCTTGCTCAACTTGCCCTAAATTGGTAGAATTGATAGTCTAGTATGATTAAAGTTTTTAAAAGTCCTATTCACCCCCCCTCTAGGACACTTTGGACATACATCCGTACTTCAATAGTAGCGGTCTAACCGCAATTTTAGACTCTGTAAAATTGAGTAAAACTCACGAACTGACATGACACGATCAGTTCCAGTGGGTTCAAACATACCAATTCAATCGCACCATGGTACGTGCATTACATGCTTACCGAACTAGATTGATGGAAGAACTCAAGGAATGAGAACATTCCTTCTTTGCAAAGGACATGATCGTCTCAGAAGATCTTTTATTCCTGGATGAATAAATTTCTACCTACCAGATGCTGTCGAAAATAAGCCTCGGAGCTAAGAGGGCATAGGAGAACAAGGTTTCCTCAAGCAACATTTGTGTCGACCAACTGCTTCACCTCTTACCGATCTTGATCGAGAAGGGAGCAAATTGGGCATCGATGTAAGAAAAGAATGAGACTGAGATGTAGGCTCTCCTTGAGGAGTTTGGAGGAATGAAGATCTGAGTTACTCAGCTGCTTTAAACTTTTCTTTTCTTATTCTCTTTATTGAAAAATGCAATACAGTCGATGACCTGCTATATCTTAAATAAACTTTCCTTTATTAATAAAGTTGATGTTTTGACATGGCATGGAGTGTACTTCTTTTTGGTAGTAGATCTTTAATCATTGGTCATGGCTAGGAATATTTAGAAAATATCAAATGGTATTTTCACAGCTGATCAGGTTTCTGCAATCTTAGTCGGCCATTCGATACTTGTTCATTTTTCTACTTGTGCATGCTTTATCATGTGCTGACTCAGTGGGAGTAAATGTGCAACGTTCCTTAAGGAGTTCCATTTATTCTCACTACCAGAAAAAGGGGTAAAGGCTACGGATAAAATCCGTAGCCTTAGACCTATGGCTATGGTTCTGGTCCGTAACAAGACCGTAATTGTAGGTGCCGTAACAATAGGTCTGGAACCTATAGCTACGAATTATTTAATCCATAGCTATATGTTACAACAGCTACGGATGTAATCCGTAACAATTATATCTGTAGCAATAAGTACAAACATTTACTGATATTATTTGTAGCTAAAAGTCCGTAGCAATATGCCAAATTTAATAATGGTTATAGCTGTTGGATTACCGGCTACGGTCAATATCCATAGCTATTTCGTACATTAAAAAATATATATAATCATTTGTTTATTCAATTACCACTTGCATAATCATTCTTTCATTCCATTACAATCAATTACAATCATTCATTCATTCAATTACAATCAATTACAATCCTTTATTCAATTAATTATAATTACAGTCAATTACAATCCTTCATTCAATCAATTACAATCCTTCACTCAAACAATTACAATTACAATTACAATAATGCTGAAAATACAAATCTTTGGCTTCATTAGAGAAATTTGCTCTACTTCACCCTGAAATTTCAATGATAAAGAATTAAAAGAGAAGATATATTTTGACGGTATGATATTTTTTTTACAAGTAAATAGGCCTTTTTCAGCCATCACCGACCTGAAGAATAAAAAACCAATTGTTGTCTAAGTCCACTCCTTTTCTTTTCAATTTTTTAGTAACCTCTATAAAATTACTTCCACGGTCATTTATGTAGTACTTTGAAGAGTTGTCTCGAAATGCAACTCTAGTAATAACAAAGTCACTTCCTGTAACAGCTTCATATATTCCATCATCCTACAAATAGTCATGGCATTCATAAATCAGAATGACCATTGGGAGAAAGAAAAACAAAGTGAAAGAAGTGCATCATGTATAACCATTTTTTTTTCTTAATGAATTAATAAAAACTCAAAGAGGAATGAAATTAACACAAAAGGAATGGTCTCATCATATGGTTTGTAGGGCTAAAATAAATGTCTGGATGATTTTCGTAAGGAGGACCATTGGTAACCACAAGTACCTACTTCCTAAGGAATGGTCTCACCATATGGTTTAAGTTATAAGTTTATGTTAATGTTGCAGGTTGTAGGTTTAGGTTTAGGTTTAGGTTTAGGTTTAGGGATTTGAGAATACATTTACGTTTTAGGTTTAGGTTTAGGTTTTACGTTTAGGTTAAGGTTACAGGTTTAGGTTTAGGTTATAAGTGTAGGTTATAGGTTTAGGTTTAGGTTAGGTTATATGTTAAGGTTTAGGGAATTGAGTTTAGCTTATAGGTTATAAGTTTAGGTTATAGGTTATAGGTTATATATTAAGGTTTAGGTTATAGGTTAAGGTTTAGGTTTAGGTTATAGTTTTAGGATTTGAGAATGGGTGTAGGTTATAAGTATAGGTTTAGGTTAATGTTGTAGATTATAGGTTTAGGTTATAAGTTTATGTTAATGTTATAGGTTATAGGTTTAAGTTATAGGTTTAGGTTTAGGGATTTGAGAATACATTTAAGTTTTAGGTTTAGGTTTAGGTTTTAGGTTAGGTTAAGGTTATAGGTTTAGGTTTTAGGTTTAGGTTTAGGTTATAGGTTATAGCTCTTGGGAATTGAGAATAGGTTAAGGTTTAAGTTTAGGAAATCGGGTTCGGGTTCGGGATCGGGTTTAGGTTTGGGTTTTCAAGCTTAGGTTTAGGTTTAGGTTAGGGAGTTGAGATTAGGATTAGGTGTAGGTTTAGTTTTAAGGATTTGAGAATGCATTTAGGTTTTAGGTTTAGGTTTAGGTTTTAGGTTTTGGTTATAGGTTTTGGTTATAGGTTTAGGTTTTGGTTTAGGTTTAGGTTAATGTTAGGTTATAGGTTATAAGTTCAGGTTATAGGTTAAGGTTTAGGTCATAGGTTTTGGTTTAGGTTTAGGTTAAGATTTAGGTTTAAGTTAAGGTTTAAGTTTAGGTTATAGGTTATATGTTATAGGTTATAGCTTTTGGGAATTGAGAATAGGTTAAGGTTTAGGTTAAGGTTATAGGTTTTGAGATTTGAGAATAGGTTTAGGTTATAAGTTTAGGTTTAGGTTTAGGTTATAGGTTTAGGTTTAGGTTTTAGGTTTAGGTTAAGGTTATAAGTTTAGGTTATAGGTTATAGGTTATATGTTAAGGTTTAGGTTATAGGTTTTGGTTTAGGTTAAGTTTATAGGTTTAGGTTTAGGTTTAGGATATGGGTTATAATTTTTGAAAATTGAGAATTGGTTAAGGTTTAGGTTTAAGAAATCAGGTTCGGGTTCGGGATCAGGTTTAGGTTTGGGTTTTCAAGTTTAGGTTTTGGTTTAGGTTAGGGAGTTGAGATTAAGATTACATGTAGGTTTAAGTTTAGGGATTTGAGAATACATTTAGATTTAGGTTATAGGTTTAGGTTAAGGTTATAGGTTTAGGTTTAGGTTATAGGTTATAGGTATAGGTTTTGGGATTTGAGAATAGGTTTAGGTTAAGGTTAAGGTTTCGGTTTCAGTTATAGGTTATAAGTATAGGTTTATGTTTAGGTTAAGGTCTAGTTTTAGGTTATAGGTTTAGGTTAGGGAGTTGAGATTAGGATTGGGTGTAAGTTTAGGTTTAGGGATTTGAGAATACATTTAGGTTTTAGGTTTAGGTTTTGGGATTTGAGAATAGTTTTAGATTATAAGTATAGGTTTAGGTTGGGTTATAGGTTAAGGTTTAGGGATTTGAGTTTAGGTTATAGGTTATAGGTTTAGGTTTAAGTTTAGGTTTAGGTATAGGCTTAGGTTATAGGTTATAAGTTATATGCTTAGGTTAAGGTTTAGGGATTCAGGTTTGGGTTCGAGTTTGGGTTCGGGTTTAGGTTATAGGTTATAGGTTTAGGTTAATATTTAGGTTTAGGTTATGGGTTTTGGGATTTGAGAATAAGTTTAGGTTATAAGTATAGGTTTAGGTTGGGTTATTTGTTAAGGTTATAGGTTTTGGGATTTGAGAATAGGTTTAGGTTATAAGTTTAGGTTTAGGTTGGGTTATAGGTTAAGGTTAAGGTTTAGGTTTAGGTTATAGGTTTTGGGATTTAAGAATAGGTTTAGGTTATAAGTTTAGGTTTATGTTGGGTTATAGGTTAAGATTTAGGTTTAGGTTATAGGTTTTAGGATTTGAGAATAGGTTTACGTTATAAGTTAAGGTTTAGGTTTAGGTTATAGGTTTAGGTTAAGGTTATAGGGTTTAGGTTATAGGTTTAGGTTTAAATTATAGGTTTAGGTTTAGGTTTAGGTTTTAGGCTTAGGTTATAGGTTATAGGTTATATGTTTAGGTTAAGGTATAGGGATTCGGGTTCGGGTTTAGGTTATAAGTTTTGATGTAGGTTATAGGTTATAGGTTTAGGTTATGGGTTTTGGGATTTGAGAATAGGTTTAGGTTATAAGTATAGGTTTAGGTTGGGTTATAGGTTAAGGTTTAGGTTATAGGTTATATGTATAGGTTTATGTTTAGGTTAAGGTCTAGGTTTAGGTTTTGGGATTTGAGAATAAGTTTAGGTTAAGGTTATAAGTATAGGTTATAGGTTAAGGTTTAGATTTAGGAAATCGGGATCGGGTTTGGGATCGGGTTTAGGTTATAGGTTATAGGTTATAGGTTTAGGTTTAAGTTATAGGTTAAGGTTAAGTATAGGTATAGGTTATAGGTTATAGGCTATAGGTTTAGTTTATAGGTTAAGGTTTGGGTTATAGATTAAGGTTTAGGTTATTGGTTATAGGTTATAAGTATAGGTTTAGGTTTAGGTTATAAGTATAGGTTTTGGGATTTGACAATAGATTTAGGTTAAGGTTATAAGTTTAGGTTAAGGTTATAAGTATAGGTTATAAGTTAAGGTTATAGTTTAGGTTAAGGTTATAAGTATATGTTATAGGTTTAGGTTTAGGTTTATGTTTAGGTTATAAGTTTTGGTTTAGGGTTAGGTTTAAATTATAGGTTATAAGTTATAGCTTTAAGGAATTGAGAATAGGTTTAGGGTGTGGTTTATGTTAAGGGTGTGGTACCTACAAATACAAATATAAACACAACTTGTCCAAATGGCCAGGCCTCTCCAATGCTGTTCATAGGAAATGGACAGCTTCATCATTGTCATAGCAACGGTTCCTACCTTCCAGGGACCCCCGCTCATCCGGATAGCTCCGATGCACATCCGGGTCTACTCCATTAATTTTAAGCAAATACATAAACACGTCCTGTCCAAATGGCCAGGCCCCTCTAATGTTGTCCATAGGAAATGAATAGCTTCATTATGATCATAACAGCGGTTCCCACCTTCCAGGGACCCTCGCTCATCCGGATAGTTCTGACACACATCTGAGTCTGCTCCATTAATTTCGAGCAAATACATAAACACGACCTATCCAAATGGTCAAGCCCCTCCAATGTTGTCCATTAAAAATGGACAGCTTCATCATAGTCATAACAGCGGTTCCCACCTTCGAGGGACCCCCGCTTATCCGGATAGTTTTGACACACATCCAAGTCTACTCCATTAATTTCAAACAAATACATAAACACGACCTTCCAAATGGCCAGGCCACTCCAATGTTGTCCATAGGAAATGGACAACTTCATCATGGTTATAACAGCGGTTCCCACCTTCTAGGGACCCCCGCTCAACATCTAGATAACTCTGACGCACATCCGGGTCTGCTCCATCAATTTTTATGGAATTATGCATGTCCTGCTCATAAGCATGCCTAATATTGCCAATGCATGAGATTCACCACAAATACCTTTTCATGATTCAAAGAAGGGAACTCGAGGGTTTTCCTTACCATCCATTGTATGCTTCCAAGGTGCAGATGGCCCCTGAAACACACATACATCTTGGGAATCACTTCTCAAAACCGCAGACTGTTTTATTTTGAAACTCGTTCATCTCATCTAAAAACCTATCATATAATAAATAACTGTAACCACAATGATAACTATTGTGAATGCACTGTAATGAACAAATTATTATTATTATAGATAACTGTAATTACAACATAAATATCATGCACACGATATCACATAATGTATTGTTTGATGAACTACACGTGCATTCTTGATAAGAGACGTACCAAATGCTTGAATCTAAAATATATAGCTCCAATCCTCCCACATGCAACATCCACCTAAAAGATCTACTAATGACACTACCCGTAGAAAGTTAATACCCCTTGGATAACTCAATCCTCTATTAATGCAATTAGCATTTCTAAAGGAAATTTAAAAATAAATAAATAAAATTTAAATCTACCTTCTAAATTGTACTTATCGATAGTTGAAATTGTGGTAACAATCTCCCCTAGCTTGAGCTAGAGTATGTTTTCTATTGCAATTAGCGAAATCAATAGTTGACATGCCCCAACCCCACCTTAGAAATTCATGGATAATTCATGTGTCAACTACAGGCTTTTAAAAGATGAAGAAGAAGTCAACTACAGGCTTTTAAACAGTGATAACTAAGATTGAGAATTATACCTGCTGATTATGGAAAGAAACAAATCCAAATCCTCTTGAACACCCAGTTTTATAATCCCACATGACCCTTGCTTTTCTGCAAAATGAATTGTGTAGACACCAAAAGATGACTGCAAGATTCCAACAGAGCAATTTAGCAGTCATAGGACTGGCACTAACATTAAATAAGCCAAGTTTCATTGATCTCAGCACAATATCGACATGTTGCAATGATCCATAAACAAATACAAAAATTATGTCATTGTGTATTTTATTGAGATATTTTGTAAATAAAATCCTAATGAAAGATGAAGTGATCAGCCAACAAAACAAGGAAAGCTAGTTCCAGATCCGAATGGCATGTTGGTTAACACCCAACACTATGCCCCACATTAGTACGACATTGTAGAATTCTTGTGTTGTACAGTACAGTTCTTCAAGTGTGCTCAGCCAAATTACTCTCAGACATTATCATAAAAAAAAGGCATACAGAAACCACTACAAATCTTACATGTCATGTAAAGAATTTAAATAGAAAAGGAAGCAATTGTGAGATTAATTATTCCTAGAACAAAGAAAGAAAAATAATATCTGCAAGAAATACCTGCCCTGGACATGGATTTCTTGATTGCAACCTTTGTTCATGTTAACATTTGCATTAATAATGTGTGGAATTATTTGAATATTTTTCACTCCTATGCAGACGATTCGGATAGATCCTGATCTTGCTAATCTAAGAACATCTGAAGAATTTCTCAAGTTAAGGCACTAACTTTAAGAGATAGGAGCCCATTTTGTTTGCTATCATGCAAGGCCTATGCATTGATAGGATGATTATCAAAAGACTAGGATCGTCTAATAGTGGAGTTTCCTTGAGTTGGGGAGTCGATACGAAATCTAGTAATTTATATGGACCATTCTATATTTCCTCTTATATATAAAAGAATAAGGGAAAATTCTGATATTTTTACATTATAATTCTGAGTACCAGTTTACCAATAGGAGAGGTCTCCTTTCAATTCTATCAGTTAGGATTGCACCCAATGCTGTTATTGGAACCTAAAAAATAGTACCATATACAAAAGTTTGGAAAAAAGGATCTTAAAGTGGAGAAATTTCTGATGTGATTTTCTCGTAGCAGCACATGTGCCAATGTAGATATATTAGGATCCAGTCCACTCATCAGGGGAGCTACAAGCATACATTGAGTATAGGATGTTGGTCATCTTTTTTCCAACCTCCTTTGGTTGATTACTGGAGAGACCCAAAATTTTCACCATGGCATGTTCATGACAGCCCCCAGTTGATGAATGTTCATTCAAAATACAATCTCTGAGCTATCAGATCAATGATTGCAGCAAGACAAAAGCTAGTGACGGAAATGAAGAATCAAATATTTCTAAACATTCTCACAACAAGCAGATTTCATCAATTGTAAAAACATTAAAAGAATGTAAGGGCCAAGTTATTTATGAAACTATTAATTAGAGACAATCTGTCAGGAACAGTGAGAAACTCCAAATTTGAAAATTTTCCCACTCAGATTTTCCTTCACACAACATCTATCAGACAACATTGTACCATATCATTTCCTTTTAATTGGAAACCAACTCTAATACCAACAAAAATGGTACAATGTGAACATAGTCCGTGTAACGCCCCGAAAATCGGGGGTCGGGTAGAAACCCAACTCCCAAGTTCCAGAACATCACTTATACAACATTTTCAATAATGGATGAATGTCGGCCATAATAGTGCATAAAACATGACATGGATTAAGCCAAAACAACATATCATACTCCAGGGACAGTTAATTTAGCAAGCGGAAGAATGTGATAGATATATAAAATATATGAACTGTTGTAAGTCTCCAGAGTGTGAACATGTTACCAGGTTAAACATATACATGTATACTCCAAAGATGAGCAAAAAGAATATACATGGGTGCGTAAATAAAAGAAAAAATACCAAGTGTATTGGCATCTAATCAGTAACTCTGTAACCCCGTCAATCAGAACCTGCATATAGGAGGGATCCTCCTCATCATCATCAAGTCCGGCTCTACTTCGCAAGCATCGCCATTATCTGAAACTAAAATAGGGACTGGTGGGTGTCCGGAACACTATCCCGTAACGTGAGAGTGAGTAGCTAACTCAGTGGAATCGTAGAGCAAAGATTAACATGTTATCAAGTCAATCAAGCGATAATGATAAAGCAAGCAAAACAAACATTCCTAAAAACTGTGATTAATGCAAGGATGAAATGACATGATGGATTCCCTCACCGACATACTCCCTCATGCGACACCATCTTACGTCCGTGGCATGCTTTCTTCCCTCAGTGCTCCACATCTTCCAGGCACATGCAGTACGATATGAATATGATTACCGAGTTGTTATTAGTCCTTTTCATATAGCAAGATTGGGAAACTAGGGTACTTCCCTTATATCATTCCCAACAAGGATCCTGTCTATGGTCGTCAGTCCTAGTAGTCTCACACGATGATATATTTTTAGGTCACTGCAAGGGCTGCCAGGGCTGTTGCACGTACTCGTTGCTCCACTCCCCCATCACCTTATCAATACAAGCCTATTTGTACTCTTATTACTACGGAAGGGTCGTTGCCTCACGTAGACTCAAAGTACACTCGAGGTCACTACAAAGGGCTGCCAGGGCTGTTACTCGCACTCATTGCACCGCTCCCCCATCACCTTATCAATGTAGGCCGACAGCTCGAATATAGTGTCCCATACCACCATAATCGGCTCACGAGTCTAAGGTGCTCACTGGTCACTACGGAGAGGTTTGTGGCCCCAGCGTAAGCCAATAGCTCGACCACGGTGTCCCATACCACCATGCCCGGCTCATGAGTCTTAGTAGATCAAGGTACCACGGTTATCAAGGTTATCATTGGTAAGTTCAGTACCCTAGGTTCAAGTAGTTATGACGAATACAAGGTGAACATACAACGGTTAATTGGGTTACTTGATGAGTCCGATTAGCATGAGCGCACGTTGAATCGACCGGCATGAAGTGCACAAGCACTTCATGTGGCCTAACCACTGTCGACGACTCTAGTACGACTCGGGTTCGTCATACACATCCTTCGTGGCGAATAGAATCTAACCATGAATTCTAAACTGTTACCGATTGCCTAGACTAGAGTATAGCCCCAAGCATAAAGATGTGAATCAGTAATCATATGAGATAAACAGAATTGAAATAGCAAGTAATCCAAGCATGTTAGCAACATGTTATAAGATACAACATAGGCAATTTAACCATACACAAGTACTTCACACATAAGGAAAACAATTGAAATACAACAAGCATAGAGGAAATCATATACATCATCAAATTCGTTGAGAATCTAGTCTCAACGCTAATCTACGACACCATTTACTCAATACTTACTAATACATACATTTATACAAACACTTAGACTACACAACTCCAACGTACTTGACGTATGTTGATTTCAACATATAATATGACAGATCCTTATATCAAGGAGATGTCTAATACACAACAATCATGTTCTTACATTCAAAACATATGGCAGGCATACATCATATTGATTTAGGCATTTCAACAAACACTTAGTCTACACACATTAGTCTACATAGCATATGTCGGCCAATATGTGCATTAGGGTGAATCTCTTCACCAAACAGATCATACATGCATAACTAGTATAGGTACACAACAAATACTCATGGCAATCATGTTAGTAAAATACGTACGTATACAGTATTTTCTACAAATACCTAAAATACCCTAAATCTCATATTCTTCGTACGTATTCGAAATGAAAATTGAACAGCATGTTCTACATGTCAAACAGCGTCCTTATCAACAATCTACCATTAAACGACATTGAAAACTTTGAAAATAGGTAATCTAAGCGTCTAAAATCTGCACCTTATGCCGTAGAAGTGTAAAGAAGTCGATGAAATCTCTAAGTCTTCGTATACGTGGAATATTAACCTGTGATACAAGCTAGGCTAGCTATCTAGCTACTAGCATCAATGGAAACCCTAAAATAAGTTAGGGCTAGGCTTTTCTTACCTAAGAATGACGCCAGAATCACCGGAACAATGATACAGAAGGATGGCTTTGGCACATGGAGCAGCAGGGAGGGATCCCTGGGAGAAACTCTAACTCTCTCTCACTTCCTCTCTCCTCTCTCTCCTCTCTCTCCTAGGGTTTTCTCCAAATTCGTATGGGTTAGAAAGCTAAGGGTTTAAGGCCCTTTTATAAGCCCAACCATAACCAAAACAGACTTTAAGTCAAGGTATACTTGGGTTATAGCCAAATCGGGTCTTTTCCGATCCAAAAGAGCACTTCTGGAGGTCCCCTGACCAAATGCGATCGGACTTAAGCTCATGGATATTGGATCCTGATCACATTAAGTTTTTGTTCCGATAGTGTTCCCAGATCACACGTGGCGGACCAGTTTCAGTTCAGCGGTCACTGAGACTCGATCGAGGATTCCAAGTATACTGACCTAAGTGGAAAATGTTCCCTGATCCGAGGGTGTATTTGGGTCAGATTCTGACGGTCTAAATGCTTATACTTAACTCGCAAGTGAAACGTGCCAGATTTATTTAAATTACATTTAATTTATAAAGGATTTTACTCTTTCTCACACTCCTTGCTCTAGGCTCAATGAAATAGCCTCAGAACATCAGTTGGGCTTGATTTTTGAAACGATTGTCAAGTCCAACTAGGTGGTCGTAATTGTCTAAGATTATTGCTATCGGACTTCCGACGCATGATCTAGATCCAATACAAAGTTTCAAAGGGTTCCTGAGAACAAACAGGTTTAGAGTTTCATCCTGGATTTTAGGGTAAGATAGTGTCAATGATTCTATAGGTTTTGGGTCTTATAGATCATATTTAAAGTGGTTGGTGCTAATTTTGCAGGAAATCTAGTGTAGCGCTGGCTAATTCACATTAAATTTCTAAAGAATTAGGTTCTAAATGATTTCTTTGGCTTTAGAATTGGGTTCTGAGAGGTTACCAAGGTATTATGGTTGACCCATTGCCTAAGGACGTCTAACCCCAGGTTGGCAAAAATCTAGGGTGTTATAATCTACCCCCCTTAAAATAAAATTTCATCCCCAAAATTGGCTAAGGGTAATGAGGAAAGATTAATCATTTTCTTCACCTAAGTTTAGTTGATTTCATGTTTCTATACGTGGTAGGGTGTATACGATCTATATAAGTCTGGTTCCTTTTGGTCTACCCCCCTTAAAACTTACTTCTTTATGCATTACTTACACCCTAACAGTTTGCTATAATTTATTCCTTTACCTATTTGACATCTTGACGACAATTCCCAACTACTTAGAGTAAGATATATATTTTTAGTGGTTGACCAGTACAGAGAGACAGTTGTAGTAGACTTGATCCCGATACGTCGAATGTCCGCCTGGCCAGGGTAGACAACTTTGTATCCCTTTCTAATCCTGGTGGATCCTGGTCTTCTGCTTGGCTAAGCAATGAGTCCATTGGTAGTCATCCAGGATTGAGAATTTGTGTCAAGCTGCGAATGTTTCGCATTTGTTCATTTCAGTAACTCCGTAGTCTGATCACTATAAAAGCTTAGGGAATGTCACTCACTAAAAGGTTCAAAAGTTCTATTTATAAGGTTGTGCTTTGGATCTTGATCTAGGAGAGTTCTCGCCTAAATCTATGTCCAAGGTAGGAATTTATAAACACTCTAATAGATCATCCTAAAGGATTCCTAATCGTACAGAATCAGCCAAGGCTTCTATTATGCTCGTATTTAATGCAGGTTTATAGATACACTGACCTTCGCCTGCTCACACTGCTAGGCCTATGATTTAATATGAATGGGTTCAACGCTTAAGCCTTAATTGTTTTCCTGAATTTTCTTCGATCCTGGACCAATGGGGAAAGGGCTAACCATGCTTCCGCTGTGTAATTCTAATCCAACGGTTGTATTAGCTAATCCTAACTAGATTGGGCTCAATACGTTCTACCCCCCTTAAAACATAGTTCTACTTAAGGCTCAAGAATCTATGTCTCGATCCATACATCGAAACGAGGTGTAACTTAGGGCCTATCCTTGACATGAAATGGGAAATAACCCCTCACTACATTGGTCTCCCTTTGCTAATGATGCGTTCTATGGCATTGGTACCTATGATTATAGACATGAGCTGTAATGATGGGTGTTGTGGTTGATTTCAAGGACGGATGTGAGTTTGTGGCAAGAGGTCAAATCTCTATTGGCTGTATGTCCTCAACATTTTTCAAAGGCAAAGCAATAACTTTTGGTTGTAGGTGGTCGGGCCAACATGGAAGAAAAGTTGTGTAGTGGGTCTAAGCCGGATACATTGACCTTCTGTCTAATTAGGACAGAAAATTCGTTGTATCAGTTCTTAATCCGAGTCGATGCCGATCTTCTGCTTGATCAGAGCATTGAATTCATTGGTAACTACTAGGATTAAGAAATCGATTCAAACCGCGAATACATCGCTTACATATAGTTCCTTTACTTTGTGTTCCCGAATGCAATAAGCCCTTGGGGAGGCAATTCTAAGGGAAATTCTAAGGGGCGTGCTGGTTTATTCTAAGTTCAATCTGAGGGATTTATAAGTTTTCCCTAAGAGTGAATGGTTCTAAGTTAAAACAACTTTCCTAAGGGTTATAACAAAAGTCTATAAGTATTAAGGGGACCTATCGAAGGAATGAGGTTCTACACGAACCAAATCTAACCTACTATTCCTTAGCATATACAGGTTTTACACTACTTAATATAACTAGTAGACTAGTCTGTAACTCACTAGCTGTAATCCAATGCCTAAGCTTAAATGCTAAATGGTTTCATACCATTTCTACTACAGAGGATTGTTCTATCGCTTAGAGTCAAGATTATTTAATGGAAATTTGATTCCCTATATCGTCAGATCTTTCAAAATCTAGGAGTACCACGCTAAGTCCAAAACTCCAAGGGCATAGGTGGCCAGTGGTCTCATCATTACTAATCCCACGTCGGGATTGGGAGTGACATGCTTGGTAGGAGGGTTGGGGGGGGGGGGGGGGGGGGGGATAAAAATTAATTTTGTAGGCTTAATCCCGGGATTCACTTTTAATCGTATACATTCCAAACATGGTAGTGGAAACCATAGGATACACCTAATCTAGGGACAATACCTTATAGCGAATGAAATGACATGCGATTCATTTAACTAAATTTGTCACAATACATGGAATAAAGTTCCACATGAATTATGACAAGAACGCATTCGGCTATGCTAAGCCCAAACCACTAAACACAAACACATTTTCTACCTATGACATCACTAGACCCAACAACAACAAAACACAGAAATCCCTAAAAAAGTAATCAAACAATCTACAGGACAATGACATAAATGTCTAATTCTACCAAAGGACTTCTACCACGGTCCCGACTTACCTTCTTTAATACTGTCTGTTGCCCATTAGAGCTCTATCGGCCATGTATTCTCACTACTCCTCAAGCGAAGAAAGTGGAGAAATGGTATAGGTAAGTAGGTTCCCACAAGTTTGAGGCTCAAATGAGGAAGAATGGAGAGGGTAGGCAGCAATGGAGAAGGGTTTTCAGTAGGGTAGTGGGGAGGTGGCACGAAAATGAAAGAGAGGGCGTTTGGTGGGGCGATTTGAGTGAGAAATCAGAAGTTTGAGAGAGAAAGGAGAGCTTGGAGGGATGATTTATGAAGGAGGTAGGGGTTTGGGGTGGTTTTAACGGATGGCCCACATACCAGGGGGCTACCCTAACCCCTAGAGGTGGTCAGCCCGAAGGCCCGCCCGAATGGGGCTCACTGTACGGTGAGGTCCTCGTCGACCTCTGTGATGATCGGCGATGCCTCGCCATTTGGGCGAGGTCCTCCTGCCCTAAGGACCCTAAATATATGTGGGTCCCACCCTGGATCATTCTAGATCAGCGCAAGTAGGCCCATGACTCTGTTTGAGGCATTTTAGGGCCAATTTACAAAACAGAATGAGTTTATATGACTTGTAACATATGATTTTTGGATAGGAGATACTAATCTATCCAACTAACCTATACATTCCACGAGATTCCATAATTGGAATGGTCAAAAGTCTAATTTTTACATATATTTACTATTTATAGTAAATTTTTGTTTAAGTATGATTCTCCATCATTTTTACATTAGGATTTATGTGTAATATGAAAGGACTTAGAAAAAGTTGAAGAATGGGGTGGTGGAATGAGAGATTTTGAAGGAATTGGATAAAAAGGGGTTTTAGGCCTTGAGATTGAGTGTAAGGTGTTGTGGTTGCCCCACAACCCAAGGACATCCATTTTCAGGTTTGGAATTCTTCCGGGAATGTCAAAAAACCCATCTTCCACGGCACATGCAGTGCGATATGAATATGATTACCGAGTTGTTATTAGTCCTTTTCATGCAGCAAGATTGGGAAACTAAGGTACTTCCCTTATATCATTCCCAATAAGGATCCTGTCTAGGGTCGTCACTCCTAGTAGTCTCATACGATGATATATTTTTAGGTCGCTGCAAGGGCTGCAAGAGCTGTTGCACGCACTCGTTGCTCCACTCCCCCATCACCTTATCAATACAAGCCTAGTTGTACTCTTGTTGCTACGGAAGGGTCGTCGCCTCACGTAGACTCAGAATACGCTCGAGGTCACTACAAAGGGCTGCCAGGGCTGTTGCTCGTACTTGTTGCACCACTCCCCCATCTTCTTATCAATGTAGGCCGACAGCTCGAATATAGTGTCCCATACCACCATAATCGGCTCATGAGTCTAAAGTGCTCACTGGTCACTACGGAGAGGTTTGTGGCCCCAGCGTAGGCCTACAGCTCGACCACAGTGTCTCATACCACCATGCCCGGCTCATGAGTCTTAGTGGATCAAGGTACCACGGTTATCAGGATTATCACCAGTAAGTTCAGTACCCTAGGTTCAAGCAGTTATGACGAATATAAGGTGAACATACAATGGTCAATCGGGTTACTTGATGAGTCCGACTAGCACGAGCGCACGTTGAATTGAGTTAAGGCCCTTTTATAAGCCTAAACATAACCAAAACAGACTTTAAGTTAAGGTATACTTGAGTTATAGCCAAATCGGATCTTTCCCGATCCAAAAGAGCACTTCTGGAGGTCCCCTGACCCAATGCGATCGGACTTAAGCTCATGGATATTGGATCCTGATCACATTAAGTTTTCGTTCTGATAGTGTTCCCAGATCGCACGTGGTGGGCCAGTTTCAGTTCAGCAAGCACTAAGACTCGATCGAGGATTCCATGTATACTGACCTAAGTGGAAAATGTTCCCTGATCCGAGGGTGTATTTAGATCAGATTCCGACGTCTGAATGCTTATACTTAACCCGCAGGCGAAACGTGCCAGATTTATTTAAATCACATTTAATTTATAAAGGATTTCACTCTTTCTCACACTCCTTGCTCCAGGCTCAATGAAATAGCCTCAGAACATTAGTTGGGCTTGATTTTTGAAATGATTGTCAAGTCCAACTAGGCGGTCGTAATTGTCTAAGATTTTCTCTATCAGACTTCCGACGCGCAGTCTAGATCCAATACAAAGTTTCAAAGGGTTCCTGAGAACAAACAGGTTTACAGTTTGATCTTGGATTTTAGGGTAAGATAGAGTCAATGATTCTATAGGTTTTGGATCTTACAGATCGTATTTAAAGTGGTTGGTGCTAATTTTGTAAGAAATCTAGTGTAGCGCTGGCTAATTCACGTTAAATTTCTAAAGAATTGGGTTCTAAATGATTTCTTTGGCTTTGGAATTGGGTTCTGAGAGGTTACCAAGGTGTTATGGTTGACCCATTGTCTAAGGACGTCTAACCCCAGGTTGGCAAAATTTCGGAGTGTTACAGTCCGGGATAGAGTACTGCACACTCAAAATTCACCACAAGAAAGAAGAACATGATTAATTGATTGAATTAATAAAAATTGATGTGTGGCAGTAATGACAAGCCGAGTACTAACTTGTATTGTCTTCCTAAAGTTCTTGGGCTCCTCAAGGCCCTCAAAAGTGTATGCACCCACTAGCATGACATAGAGGGTTGCTCCATCTGACCACACATTTGCAATCTGAATTGCAGTAGTAAAAACAACTAGTAAGCAGAGTAGATTTGAAATCATGACCATAAAAATAAGAGATAAAAATACCTTTCCTTCGAGGTTTACAAGTGCTCATCTATCAAAATCATACCAATAGGAAAATAGTGGGTGTGTATAACAATGAAAATTCTTGGATTTCATGTAATGACAACAGTCAATACCTATTACAATTTCATAAAGCATGGGAAAGAAAAGGAATTGATATTCGCATCCACTTTTTGATATGCCCAACTTTTTCTACATCAACAATAAAATATTTGCAAGTGAAAATAGTTGAACTAATGTACTATTGAATGCAGATGTGAAAGGTGCATGTAACAAAAAGCAAGGGTAAGAATAGTAGCTCTCACTAAAAATCTGCACCCACCAGGTTTAAATCGATGAATTAAGTGTTCAAACCTCTATATGATAATAATTGCAAGACCGAATACTTGATAACATTCTTGTATTCGTGTTTTCTCCTATCTGGAAATAATTTCTTGATTTTAAAAGACCTTTAGCATGTATGATGCCTTTCTCTGAGGGAATGCATTAATGCAATGTAATCTCTTTTGCCTTAGCTTTCTCCAATGAAAAGATAGACAATTTCCATGCATTTGGATTAGCCAAGATACAAAGGATTTAAGCAAGTAACAGTGACACTTCAATTGGCACAAACTTCAATCCTCCAACAAAGAAAAAGACTCTTCTCTATCATATAGAAAAGAGAAAACAAAAGAGTATGACTTCAACATACATAAGAAGAACCCCGTCACTTTGTCATTAATCTCCTACCGTTAAAGACAATTGGCAGGAATCTAGGATGCATTCCAAAACAATAAATTCTGAGCACACATTTTGAAATACATGTTAAGATTCCTCTAATTGCTTGATTAGTTTCCAACTACTAACTCCTCACCAATCTTACCACTGACTCAATCTTGACACACAAGTTTCCTGGACTGTAAGACCCGTATCTTGGTCCGTACCTTTCCGTACACTCCCGCGGTCGTACCGGTCGAATTCCGGCAACTTTCGACCCTTAAACAATATCGACGCGCGACCTGGATTCATGTACCGACAACCCGAGTCGACTCAACCCGAAACCAATACCATAGCGACCGCGCCGTCGTTGCGGTTCCGATACCGCGACTCACGCGCCAAGGCGATACCCTGATCAAGAGATATGAGCCAACGTTCGGTGCGAGAAAACGCCGTGCGTTGCGAAAATCAAGGGAATCTCAACGATGTGTCACATCAATCACATCAATCCCATCAATCAATCACCCATCAACCCATCACATGTCAAGTACACATCACCTCCATCCCTTTTCCCAAGCAACCACAAAAGTCTTCACACCCCATACCTCTCTTACACAAAAAGCCACAAAAGTCTTCTTAAACCATACTTCTCTTACACAAAAGCCACAAAAGTCAAGTTTCTCTTACACCACCATCACTCACCCATCCATCCATCACTCTCTCTCTCTCCCTTTACATCACTCTCTCTCTTACTCTCTTTCTCATTCCAAAACTTCCAAGCAACAAGAAATCCAAGAGTTCCATACGTATGGAATTTTCCCAAAGTTCCTAAGCTCCAAGTGGCCCACCTTCCTACCCCAAAATCCCCCATCTCAACCCTCCATTCTTCATCTTAGCCATTGAAGTTGAAGATAAGGTGCCAAGAAACCCCTAGGAGCGAGAAGATCGGACGGTGGGTGCTTCTATAGGGTAGATTATCTTGTTTTTATGGTGGACCAAGTGAGGTCCACCGATCAATGGTGTGGATCTCACTTGGGATCCTAATATGTGGCCGATGGACCACTTGGATCATCATGATCGGTCCATGATGGGGCCATTCTCCATGGACCCCATCATGATGTTTATTTTCATTTAGAAAGGTCATCTAGACCGTCCATATCGGTGGAGAATGGATCTCCACCGTTGATTTACATTTTTAACGGTCCCATGTGCAAGGGACCCATTTCTTGTATGTTTCATTGCAAGGGAGGGCCCATAATGACGGGGTCCCTCCATCACAAGCCGTGTCCCACTCTCCATTCTCTCTCTCTTTTTATTGCTTTTATTTCATTTTATTTTATTTTATTTTATTTTATTTTTGCTAGAGGTGTGTGGCCCACTTGAATGGATCCCACCTTAATATTTATTCTATCCAAATTTTATTCAAGTGGGGCCCACCTTAGACGTTGTACTGGGGTCACCCATCAATGGTGGCCCACTCCATCAAGGCACAATGCAAAAAAAAAAAAAAAAAAGAAAGAGAAGAAAGAAAAACCGTCCAGCGTCAGAGACGCTGGGCGTTTCAGAAAAAGAGAACCAAAAAGGGAGTTTGGTGGGCTGGCTTTTTGTAGGCCCCACCTTGATGTATTTGTCCCATCCAGGCCGTCCATCCTCTCTCCCTCATCATTTTAAGCGTTGAACCAAAGTATGAGTTCAATCCAATGATCAGGCGGGCCGTACCAGAGAAAATGGTGCTTTTATTCTTCCAAGACTATTAGTGCCCATTTTGTTGTTTTTACACTCCAAATCCATGCTAAAGATGAGATTTGTATGGCTTGTTTGGGCCCTAGAATCAAGTGGGCGGAGTGGATTTCTCATCAGTGGGCCCTAATGACACGACTTCTGTCACGTCCCAAACTCGGAAACCGGGCTCACAAAATTCCCGATCGCCGAATCCGGCGCCGACAGCCTCCGTAGAACCCCATTCTCGGCTCCTAGCTCCCATTCGCCAGGTTCCGATCCTGGGATGCTACGAGGAGGATTTTCAACATCAATTTGATTCGTAATAAGCATAACCAAAGGCATAACCCACAAACAACAACCAAGCACTCCATTACATTTCCACTATGATCAAAAAATTTTACAAGTACAATGAGCATAAAGGGAAATACAATGGCAAATAACAAAAACTCCAAAATAATCAGCAACGTGCTCCTGCCTCAGCGCTGCTGCAGTCCAACGTCACCTGCACGCAACGGTCGTGCATAAGCTTACAGAAAGCTTAGAGGGTGGTGAAAGTGTGTGTGCAAGGTAGTAATATGAATGCAATGTCAGAGTAATGCGGAATATGCAGATGGAACCAAAACGTCATGAGCCGTACCAAGGCCATGAAATGTACAATGCAACTCAAGCATACAGATACTCATCAATGTCCACACATCAATACAGCTCAAAGTATGGAATATCACCGGGGTCTAGTACACTCTAAACCAGATTGCCGCCACATCGCGCGCAATAAGGTAAGTGGAAAAGACCTCACTATCCGTCTGCCAATATCGGGCGCGACTCGTCGATAGCGGACCCATTCCTCGAGCTGGTCAAACTCAGCCTAGCATTGCCCCCTACAGTTGGGTGGGTAAGGCCGCACCCCCTTCCAACCGACCACGACACAGTGGAGAGCACAGCCAACTGGTATTCGGCACTCAGTACTCATCTACCCACTCGGTCTAGATGTTGGAGCAACCTCTTGGTACCATAAGAGTTTAGGGACTTTCACCCAGGGATATCTATAGTACCCCATGTAGAACAAGATTTCCGGGATCCAATCCTGCCAACCACGATGCGTCTGTGGAGGCTACGGCCCTGATGTTGCTAGGGCGTACAATACCCATGTCACACAAGTGCGAAATGCATGATTCACGCTGTCCAGTCATGCAACAACCCATGCGCATATCGTGCGCTCATGTAGGGCAATACTGCTTAACCAGGAGCCCATAACAACCTGCCCGAAGGCATATGCTATGATCAGTCAGTCCTTATATCAAGCATACATATGATGCATATGATCATAAGTCATGAAACTATACTAAACATGTTATAATGAAATGAACTATTTTACAATGCAGACGGACTTGGATGGCCTATACACGGCAAGTACGGCCGGTAATGGGCCCTAAGGAGAGTCGTAATGTGGACATCCAACCAACATTACACTCGCAATGTGGACGTCAAACCAACATTGCATTCCAGGTACAATCTTCTTAAACACCGTTACATAATCGGTGTTGGGTTTACATATTGCAATGGACCTTAGGTTCCTCCCATTGGGCCTTACATATATATCAAATGGGCCACATCTCATGGGCCCTTTATTCATCAGATGTGCCATATCTTATGGGCCTTTTATTCATCAGATGGGCCATATAAATGGGCCACACCAATGGGTCTTAAGTGCATTGCAATGGGTCAAAACCCGTGGGCCTTGGATTACATCAGTTGGACCTAGTCACATGAGTCTAATATGTATCAAATGGGCCACACAATTAGGCCCCCAAATGTATATCACTGGGCCTCAACCCAGAGGCCTTGTATGAGTTGAATGGGCCTAAATTCCTAGGCCTTGAACAATTCAAATGGGCCTAATCCATGAGTCTTGTACGTATGTCAAAGTGGGCCTAAACCCCTAGGTCTTACATATAACAATTGACCTACCTCCATGGGCTTTAAATTTTAACAAAAAGGGGTCCAATTACATGGGCCTTGAAGTACATCGAAGGGGCCTAGTCCCATGGACTTGCAACACATCATATGGGCCTAAATCCTTGTGCCTAGAATGAATTCAATGGGCCTAGCCCATAAACATTTCACAAACCAAATGGGCCTAGCCCATAGGCCTTTTGAAATTCGAATGGGCCTAGCCCATAGACCCTTTTATAACTCAAATGGGTCTAGCCCATAGGCCTTTTGTAGACAAATGGGCTTAACCCCAAAGGCCTTAAACAATTTAATGGATCGACGGTTCGGATGCATCACATGCATCATAGTGGGTCCCACTGTCCAGTGGACAGTGCTGACAAAGCATAAATGCCACAAGGGGGGCCCCACCATCCACTGGACGGTGGAGTACAATACATATATCATGGTGGGAGTCCACCGTCCACAGCCGGTGGACGGTGGGTTAAGACACGTACATTAATGGTGGGGTCCACGGATGTGGCCCACCATGATACCCCAAATGCCATCCGAGCCATTCATAAGGCCTCTCGGGCCTAGGTGGAGGGAAAACAAAAATTTCAGCTTGATTCAATACCTCTGTGGGCCCCAAAAACCTTTCAACGGTAGGATTCAATTCACATTGTTTCGCGTGGTGTGGGCCACCAGAGTTTTGGATCTGACTCATCTTTGGAGGGGGGCCACTTTAGGGGATGGCCCACCCGACGAACGGTGTGGAAGAGTCACATACATCAAGGTGGGGCCCACGGCAGCAGCCGTGGGTAGCCTGCTGACGTCCGCCCGCCCGGGCGCTGCACGCTGCACCGTGCAGCGTGCTGCCAAGGACAGAGAGGGAGGCAGCCTCAAAAAAAAAATCGAAAAATTTCATTTTTCTGAGGTCTTGTATATGTAGGGTCCGTTTTTCAGAAATCCATCCCGGCCATTGTGTTCAGCGGCTCGAGGTCGTCCAAATGAGTCCAGAGTTTGAATTTTTTTGATGCTCAGACAGTGAAATAAAATAAAATAATAATCTTGAATGGTAGTGATGCATTCTTTGATATTATGGTCCACCAGATCTTCCAATCAACCCCAAACTTCTACCCAACGGCTAAAACACCGTAGGTAAGAGGATGGACGGCTTGGATTACTCAAATACATCATGGTGGGGCCTATGCAAGGGAACACCCAAGAACCTTCTTTTCTTCCATTTTCTTCTTTCCAAAAAAAATAACGTCCAGCGTCCCAGACGCTGGACGATGCATAAAAATTTATTTTTTTTTTGTATGTGGGCCCTGATGAAGTGGACTCGCCACTGATGGGTGGCATGGGAGTAACGGCCAAGGTGGGCCCCACTTGAATAAAAATAAATATGTCAAAGTGGGATCCATTCAGGTGGGCCACACCACCTTATCACATGCCATAAAAATAATACAAAATAAAAAAAAATAAAAAGAGAGAGAGAGAGAGAGAGACATGGAGAGTGGGACACGGCTTGTGATGGAGGGACCCCGTCATTATGGGCCCTCCCTTGCAATGAAATATACAATAAATGGATCCCTTGCACATGGGACCATTAAAAATGTAAATCAACGGTGGAGATCCATTCTCCACCGATACGGACGGTCTAGATGACCTTTCTAAATGAAAATAAGCATCATGATGGGGTCCATGGAGAATGGCCCCATCATGGAACGATCATGATGATCCAAGTGGTCCATCGGCCACAAATAAGGGTCCCAAGTGAGATCCACACCATGGATCGATGGGCCTCACTTGGTCCACCATAAAATCAAGAAAATCTACCCTATAGAAGCACCCACCGTCCGATCTTCTTGCTCCTAGGGGTTCCTTGGCACCTTATCTTCAACTTCAATGGCTAAGATGAAGAATGGAGGGTTGAGATGGGAGATTTTGGGGTAGGAAGGTGGGCCACTTGAAGCTTAGGGATTTTGGAGAAATTCCATACGTATGGAACTCTTGGATTTCTTGTTGCTTGAAAGTTTTGGAATGAGAAAGAGAGTAAGAGAGAGAGTGATGTAAAGGGAGAGAGAGAGAGTGATGGATGGATGGGTGAGTGATGGTGGTGTAAGAGAAATTTGACTTTTGTGGCTTTTTGTGTAAGAAAGGTATGGGTTGAGAAGACTTTGTTGGCTTTTGTGTAAGAGACGTATGGGTTTGGGAGACTTTTGTGGTTGCTTGGAAAAAGGGATGGAAGTGATGTGTACTTGACATGTGATGGCTTGATGGGTGATTGATTGATGGGATTGATGTGATTGATGTGACACATAGTTGAGATTCCCTTGGTTTTCGCAACGCGCGGCGTTTTCTCGTACCGAACGTTGGCTCATATCTCTTGATCAGGGTATCGCCTTGGCGCGCGAGTCGCGGTATCGGAACCGCAACGACGGTGCGATCGCTATGGTATAGGTCTCGGGTTGAGTCGACTCGGGTTGTCGGTACATGAATCCAGGTCGCGCGTCGATATTGTTTAAGGGTCGAAAGTTGCCGGAATTCGACCGGTACGACCGTGGGAGTGTACGGAAAGGTACGGACCAAGATACAGGTCTTACAGCTCTCCCCTCCTTATAAAAATTTCATCCTCGAAATTTACACAAGCGTCGCAACTAAGCATAACTCGCGAGGAATAAGAAACATAACGTCATCATATAGAATCAGGGACAACGTATAAAATACAATACACGATCATCAACCATCAAAGAGATGAGGATATCGCTCTCGAATCTCAGCCTCACGCTCCCAAGAAGCCTCCTCTACAAAATGGTGACCCCACTGCACCTTCACCAACGGAATGACCTTGGTTCTGAGGACCTGCTCCTTCCGATCAAGGATACGGACTGGCTGCTCAATGTAAGAAGCGTCCTCACGAACCTCCAACGGCTGCCAATCAATAACGGGAACTATGTCTGACCCACACTTCCTCAACATGGAGACGTGAAACACGTTGTAGACGCCAGACAACTGGGATGGCAAGGCAAGCCGATAGGCCACGGCGCCAACGCGCCCAGTGATCTCGAAAGGTCCTATAAATCTCGGGGCAAGCTTGCCCTTCGCTCCAAATCGAACTACGCCCTTCATAGGCGAGACCTTGAGATACACATGGTCTCCTACATCAAACTCCAAGGGACGACGCCGACGATCAGCAGAACTCTTCTGTCGGCTCTGAGCTGTGCGCATCCTCTGCCTGATGATGTCGATAGCGTCTGAAGTCTCCTGCACAAGCTTGGGACCTAGGAGACGGTGCTCTCCAACCTCGGTCCAACAACTCGGTGATCTACATGGTCTGCCATATAGTGCCTCAAAAGGAGCCATGCCGATGGTCGCCTGATAGCTGTTATTGTACGCAAACTCAGCCAATCGCAGATGCTCATCCCAGCTACCCCCGAAGTCAATCGCGCAGGCCCAAAGCATGTCCTCAAGTATCTGATTGACCCTCTCGGTCTGGCCATCGGTCTGCGGATGGTACGCAGTGCTGAGCTGCAAATCAGTCCCCATCGCATGCTGGAAGCTCCCCCAAAACTGAGACGTGAACCTCGAGTCTCGGTCAGAAACGATCGAGACTGGAACACCATGCAGTCTCAAATCTCCTCAATAAACAGTCTCGCAAGCCGGTCCATAGACCAAGTCGCACGCATCGCAAGGAAATGTGCCGACTTCGTCAGACGATCCACAACAACCCAAATGGAGTCATGACCGCGCTAAGTCCTCGGCAAACCCATAATGAAATCAGTCGACACGTGCTCCCACTTCCACATCGGGATGCTCAACGGCTGCAATAACCCAGGAGGTCTCTGATGATCGGCCTTGACACGCTGGCACGTGTCACACTCGGCCACAAAACTCGCGATCTGGCGCTTCATCCCCGCCCAAAAATACTGTCGCCTCATGTCACGGTACATCTTCATCGAGCCCGGGTGGATAGAAAACTAGAATCGATGTGCCTCGGTCATAAGATCTCTGCGTAACTCTGGAATACCCGGGACACATAATCGGCCTCTGAAGCGAAGTCCACCGTCTGTACCGATCTGCCAATCGACCTGACCCTCAGATGCCGCCTCAGCCATATAACCCTGCAACGACTCATCAGCCTGCTGAGCCTCGATCACCCTAGCGACAAGAGACGGTTGAATCGACAGGCTCGATAACTATACAATGGAAGACTGCAGGCTGAACTCAAAGTCATACGCAGCAATATCCTCAAGCATCCGCCACTCCTGAATCATCATGTGCGCCACTAGGCCTCGTGGTTGACGGCTGAGGGCATCTGCCACCACGTTCGCCTTGCCCGGGTGGTACTGAAGGTCGAAATCATAGTCCTTCAGGAGCTCCATCCAGCGCCTCTGTCTCATATTCAACTCAGACTGTGAGAAGAGGTACTTCAAGCTCTTGTGATCAGAGAAGAGCTCGAACCTAATCCCGTAAAGGTAGTGCCTCCACACCTTCAGTGCGAAGACAACTGCAGCCAGCTCCAGATCATGTGTCGGATAGTTCAGCTCATGGACTTTGAGCTGACGAGACGCAAAGGCCACTGGTCTCCCGTGCTGCATCAGGACAGCACCCAAACTAATGTGCGAGGCATCGGTGAATACAATAAATCCGTCACTCCCAGAGGGAAGAGTGAGGACAGGAGCGGACGTCAGACGGTCCTTCAACTCCATAAATGCTCGCTCGCAGGCGTCACTCCAAATAAACTCTGCGCCCTTCCGAGTCACCTGGTTAGCGGGGCTGCAATACGAGAAAAACCCTCGATGAAACGTCGGTAATAGCCCGCCAAACCAAGGAAACTACGGATCTCTGTCGCAGTCGTGGGCTGGCCCCACTGACGCACTACTTCGACCTTCGAGGGGTCCACTGCGACGCCCTCCCTCGTCACCACGTGACCGAGGAACTTCACCTCCTCCTGCCAGAACTCGCACTTCTCCAGCTTCGCATACAGCTGGTGTGCGCGGAGGGTCTGTAGAGTAATCTCTAAGTGCTGCTCATGACTCCATTTGGGTTGTTGTGGATCGTCTGACGAAGTCGGCACATTTCCTTGCGATGCGTGCGACTTGGTCTATGGACCGGCTTGCGAGACTATTCATCGAGGAGATTGTGAGACTGCATGGCGTTCCAGTCTCGATCGTTTCTGACCGAGACTCGAGGTTCACGTCTCAGTTTTGGGGGAGCTTCCAGCGTGCGATGGGGACTGAATTGCAGCTCAGCACCGCGTACCATCCGCAGACCGATGGCCAGACCGAGAGGGTCAATCAGATACTTGAGGACATGCTTCGGGCCTGCGCGATTGACTTCAGGGGTAGCTGGGATGAGCATCTGCGATTGGCTGACTTTGCGTATAATAACAGCTATCAGGCGACCATCGGCATGGCTCCTTTTGAGGCACTATATGGCAGACCATGTAGATCACCGAGTTGTTGGACCGAGGTTGGAGAGCACCGTCTCCTAGGTCCCGAGCTTGTGCAGGAGACTTCAGAGGCTATCGACATCATCAGGCAGAGGATGTGCACAGCTCAGAGCCGACAGAAGAATTCTGCTGATCGTCGGCGTCGTCCCTTGGAGTTTGATGTAGGGGACCATGTGTATCTCAAGGTCTCGCCTATGAAGGGCGTAGTTCGATTTGGAGCGAAGGGCAAGCTTGCCCCGAGATTCATAGGACCTTTTGAGATCACTGGGCGCGTTGGCGCCGTGGCCTATCGGCTTGCCTTACCATCACAGTTGTCTAGCGTCCACAACGCGTTTCACGTCTCCATGTTGAGGAAGTGTGGGTCAGACATAGTTCCCGTTATTGATTGGCAGCCGTTGGAGGTTCGTGAGGACGCTTCTTACATTGAGCAGCCAGTCCGTATCCTTGATCGGAAGGAGCAGGTCCTCAGAACCAAGGTCATTCCGTTGGTGAAGGTGCAGTGGGGTCACCATTCTATAGAGGAGGCTTCTTGGGAGCGTGAGGCTGAGATTCGAGATCGATATCCTCATCTCTTTGATGGTTGATGATCATGTATTGTATTTTGTACGCTGTCCCTGATTCTATATGATGACGTTATGTTTCTTATTCCTCGCGAGTTATGCTTAGTTGCGACGCTTGTGTAAATTTCGAGGACGAAATTTTTATAAGGAGGGGAGAGCTGTAAGACTCGTATCTTGGTCCGTACCTTTCCGTACACTCCCGCGGTCGTACCGGTCGAATTTCGGTAACTTTTGACCCTTAAACAATATCGACGCGCGACCTGGATTCATGTACCGACAACCCGAGTTGACTCAACCCGAAACCAATACCATAGCGACCGCGCCGTCGTTGCGGTTCCGATACCGCGACTCACGCGCCAAGGCGATACCCTGATCAAGAGATATGAGCCAACGTTCGGTGCGAGAAAACGCCGCGCGTTGCGAAAACCAAGGGAATCTCAACGATGTGTCACATCAATCACATCAATCCCATCAATCAATCACCCATCAACCCATCACATGTCAAGTACACATCACCTCCATCCCTTTTCCCAAGCAACCACAAAAGTCTTCACACCCCATACCTCTCTTACACAAAAAGCCACAAAAGTCTTCTTAAACCATACTTCTCTTACACAAAAGCCACAAAAGTCAAGTTTCTCTTACACCACCATCACTCACCCATCCATCCATCACTCTCTCTCTCTCCCTTTACATCACTCTCTCTCTTACTCTCTTTCTCATTCCAAAACTTCCAAGCAACAAGAAATCCAAGAGTTCCATACGTATGGAATTTCCCCAAAGTTCCTAAGCTCCAAGTGGCCCACCTTCCTACCCCAAAATCCCCCATCTCAACCCTCCATTCTTCATCTTAGCCATTGAAGTTGAAGATAAGGTGCCAAGAAACCCCTAGGAGCGAGAAGATCGGACGGTGGGTGCTTCTATAGGGTAGATTATCTTGTTTTTATGGTGGACCAAGTGAGGCCCACCGATCAATGGTGTGGATCTCACTTGGGATCCTAATATGTGGCCGATGGACCACTTGGATCATCATGATCGGTCCATGATGGGGCCATTCTCCATGGACCCCATCATGATGTTTATTTTCATTTAGAAAGGTCATCTGGACCGTCCATATCGGTGGAGAATGGATCTCCACCGTTGATTTACATTTTTAACGGTCCCATGTGCAAGGGACCCATTTCTTGTATGTTTCATTGCAAGGGAGGGCCCATAATGACGGGGTCCCTCCATCACAAGCCGTGTCCCACTCTCCATTCTCTCTCTCTTTTTATTGCTTTTATTTCATTTTATTTTATTTTATTTTATTTTATTTTTGCTAGAGGTGTGTGGCCCACTTGAATGGATCCCACCTTAATATTTATTCTATCCAAATTTTATTCAAGTGGGGCCCACCTTAGACGTTGTACTGGGGTCACCCATCAATGGTGGCCCACTCCATCAAGGCACAATGCAAAAAAAAAAAAAAAAAAAAGGAAAGAGAAGAAAGAAAAACCGTCCAGCGTCAGAGACGCTGGGCGTTTCAGAAAAAGAGAACCAAAAAGGGAGTTTGGTGGGCTGGCTTTTTGTAGGCCCCACCTTGATGTATTTGTCCCATCCAGGCCGTCCATCCTCTCCCCCTCATCATTTTAAGCGTTGAGCCAAAGTATGAGTTCAATCCAATGATCAGGCGGGCCGTACCAGAGAAAATGGTGCTTTTATTCTTCCAAGACTATTAGTGCCCATTTTGTTGTTTTTACACTCCAAATCCGTGCTAAAGATGAGATTTGTATGGCTTGTTTGGGCCCTAGAATCAAGTGGGCGGAGTGGATTTCTCATCAGTGGGCCCCACTTTTATTTTTTTTCAAAGCACAAAAAAAAAAAAAAATTTAAAAAAAAAAATAAAGGTGGCAGCGCTGAAGGCAGCAGACGCTGCCAGCCAGCGGGCGGGCGTCCAGCAGGGGCCCACGGCCCTGCGTGTGGGCCCCACCATAATGTTTATTTGTCATCCGCCCTGATCATGAGGTGGGCCACCCCAGTGGTGGGCCCCCCCTCCAAGAATGAGTCAGATCCAAAACTCAGGTGGCCCACACCATGCAAAACAGTTTGAATTGAATTCTACCGTTGAAAATTTTCTGGGGCCCACGGAAGTTTTGGATCAAGCTGAAATTTATGTTTCCCCTTCATCCAGGTCCGGGCGACCTTATGAACAGGTCGGATGGCTTTTAAACATCATTGGGTGGGCCCCACATGGGACCCACTTTGTTGTATGTGTGGTAGTCCACCGTCCAGGCGGACGGTGGCTCATCCTCCTTGCACATGGACTGCCTCCACCGTCCACGGACGGTGGGGCCCTTAGATTGTATGTGTTATATCCGCACTGTCCACTGGACAGTGGGACCCACCTTGTTCATGTGATGAATCCAAACCGTCCACCCACTTGGTAAAATCGTCGTAGGCATGAGTGTAGATTGGGTGGGCCACGTACCTATGGGTTAGGCCCATTTGATGTATAACAGGCCTATGGTTTAGGCTCACTTGATTTACAAAAGGCCTATGATGTTAGGCCCACTTGATTTATGAAAAGCCTATGGGCTAGGCCCATTTGATTCATTTAAGGCCTAGGGGTTTAGGCCCACTTTGATGTGCATGCAAGGTCTATGGGTTAGGCCCATTTGGACTATTTAAGGCCTATGGGCTAGGCCCATTTGCTTTGAAAAAGGTTTATGGGTTTAGGCCCACTTGATATGTCTCAAGTCCATGGGACTAGCCTCATTTGATGTACTTCTAGGCCCAGGTAATTGGACCCCCTTTTGTTAAAATTTAAAGCCCATGGAGGTAGGCCATTCGATACATGTAAGGCCTACGGGTTTAGGCCCATTTGAATTTATGATTAGGTCTATGGGTTGAGGCCCACTTGATCTACATATAGGGACCAATTGGTGTGGCCCATTGGTCTTACATAAGACCCATGAGACTAAGCATTTGATGTAATCCAAGGCTCTCGGGTTTTGACCCATTGCAATGCACATAAGACCCATTGGTGTGGCCCATTTATATGGCCCATCTGATGAATAAAAGGCCCATAAGATATGGCCCATTTGATACATGTGTAAGGCCAATGGGATGAACCTACGGTCCATTGCAATGTGTAATCCCAATACAGGTTATGTAGCGACGTTAAGAAGATTGTGCCTGGGAAGCAATGCTGGTTTGACGTCCACATCGCGAGTGTAATGTTGGTTGGATGTCCACATTACGACTCTCCTTAGGGCCCATTACTGGACCATGTTTATCGTATTTAGGCCGTTCAGGCTCATCTGCATTGTAAGATAATGCATTTTATTATAACATGTTTAGTATAGTTTCATGACCCATGATCATACGCATCATATGCATGCTTGATATGAGGATTGACTGATCATGGCATATGCCTTCCGGCAGGTTGTTTATGGGCTCCCGGTTAGGCGGTGTTGCCCTACATGAGCGCACGGTATGCGCAGGATTTGTTGCATGACTGGATAGCGTGATTCATGCATTCCGCATTTGTGTGATATGGTTGTTGTACGCCCTAGCGACATCAGGGCCGTAGCCTCCACAGACGCATCGTGATTGGCAGGATTGGATACCGAAAATCTTGTTCTACATGGGGTACTATAGATATCCCTGGGTGAAAGTCCCTAAACCCTTATGGTACCAAGAGGTTGCTCCAACGTCTAGACCGAGTGGGTAGATGAGCGTTGAGTGCCGATTACCAGACGGTTACGCTCTCCACTGTGTCGTGGTCGGTTGGAAGGGGGTACGGCCTTACCCGCCCGAGTGTAGGGGGCAATGCTAGGCTGAGTTTGACCAGCTCGAGGAATGGGTCCGCTATCGACGAGTCGCGCCCGATATTGGCAGACGGATAGTGAGGTCTCTTCCACTTACCTTATTGCGCGCGATGTGGCGGCAATCTGGTTTAGAGTGTACTAGACCCCGGTGATATTACATTACTATGAGCTGTATTGACGTGTGGACATTGATGAGTATCTGTGTGCTTGAGTTGCATTGTACATCGCATGGCCTTGGGATGGCCGATACCATTCATGTCTTGCATTGCATAGCCTTGGTACGGCTCATGACGTTTTGGTTCCCTCTGCATATTCCGCATTACTCTGACATTGCATTCATATTACTACCTTGCGTACACACACTTTCACCACCCTCTAAGCTTTCTGTAAGCTTATGCACGACCGTTGCGTGCAGGTGACGTTGGACTGCAGCAGCGCTGAGGCAGGAGCACGTTGCTAATCATTTTGGAGTTTTTGTTATTTGCCATTATATTTCCCTTTATGCTCATTGTACTTGTAAAATTTTTTATCATAGTGGAAATGTAATGGAGTGCTTGGTTGTTGTTTGTGGGTTATGCCTTTGGTTATGCTTATTACGTATCAGACTGATGTTAAAAATCCTCCTCGTAGCATCCCAGGATCGGAACCTGGCGAATGGGAGCTAGGAGCCGAGAATGGGGTTCTACGGAGGCTGTCGGCGCCGGATTCGGCGATCGGGAATTTTGTGAGCCCGGTTTTCGAGTTTGGGGCGTGACATGGACCTAACAACCTTCTAAAACCAAAAGTCATTAAATCTAAGAACAAACTCCTAGAAGGAATGTTGTTGGAGATTTTTGCAATATGGCTTGTCCCTAGTAGAATGAATAAATGGAGAGTCTGTATTTATAATCGGCCATCTGATGTGTCTTTCAATAGATCCGGGGATGTTGTGGGGACGTTAGTATTCCCCTATATGTCGTTTCAAAAAGTTAGTATTCACTATATATGAATTACCCAAGTTTCTTGACTAGTTTCCAACTCCTTATTTTCCAGCTTTACACCACTACATCCAGTGGATCAAACATCTGTATGACACCACTACCAACTCTGAATATGAAAAAAAGGGCATCTATTTCCCGATAAGTCAATATTATTATTGACAAGTAGATATCTTTTAGATTACCTTTGCTCAAGATGCATCAACAATTGTATGAGATGGCAACAAAGTGCAGGCAGAACATATGCTGGATTCTTTTCAGGCAATCTGCCAGCAACTGATATAGCAAACTTTCGAACATCAAAATCCCATCACATGGAAAAGAAGAAGAAGAAAAAAAAATAGTGAACATGCCCCTATATTCATAAACTTTTTTCAAATAAAGATAACAGTTCAAAAGCTCATAGAAGAGTCATTGGCAAGTTGTGCCAAAATTATACCTCATCAAAAGAAAATCATTATACAAGTAATTACACACAAAATATAAACAAGCATACCTCATGACTCAAGAAGAACTTCAAAGTTTTAAAGAGAGACTTGCACTCTCTGGTCTCCTTATCTTCTTCTTTATCCTTGCCAGAGGCCCACAAGATGAGTGGGACTTAGAGAAGTTCCATCATAGGTCGCTCTAACATGAAAATGTGATGCCTAAAAAATCAGGCTAACCATAAAAACCAATGATGCACAACCATTCAAAAGAGTCTAAATTCGCAATTATAGACCCATATAGCAAACAGTTGCACAAATTTCTCATCTGCAATTAGAACATTGTTTTAAATGGCTTCAAATTGCTATTACCTAATGATGCAAACGTGAAATTGGAACATAGCAACAAATGCTAACCAACATTTGGGTGTATTAGAAAATGTTTATAAATACAAAATAAGTCTTTCAAGAATCAAAGGTAATGAACCTTAATAATATACATAAATTTCAAACAAATAGAAAGAATTTTTGAGCTTGAAGCCTCAGTGGCTATGATGCAAGGGCATCAAACCAATGTTACAGATTCATTCACAGCTGATCTAAAAGGAAAAACAACCATTGAATTGTATGCCTTGGCACTAGACATAAGGTCACAACATTAATGGAAAAAAAAGAAGATAAAATGCAAAGAATGGGTTGAAAAAGAAGCTCTCAAGGTACTGCTTAGAGCTCCTACCTGAGCAAAATAATTCTATAAGATCCAAGAGTCACAGTTTCAAAACAAATGGCACCACTAATGGTCACTTGGCCAATGTTGAAAATGTTGGAATGGTATGCACTATTTCTTGGTTTTGCTGCCATAAGATATGTGGTAGCTGACCCTACATGCATATTTTGGCCTATTTTCTTCTTTGCAAGTTTAAATTTAAGAGCATACACTCATTTCTTCTCATCATTAGTTACTAGCCTCTGCTATACGAATTAAGAGTGTATTTTATGGCGATGCATGTTTCTTTAAAGACACACCTTAAAAAAAAAATAATTCAAAAATCACAAAACGAGGGACTCTTATGACCTTAGGAAGTATTTAAGGGCCTGTTTGGGCAGGCAGCTTGGATGGGATCGGAAGGGATTAGAAGGGATTGGAAGATAGATCCTGGATTGATCAGGCATGCCAAACAGACACGGGATCTTGATCCCGGGATGTTGCAATCCCATGGATCTTAAGACAATCCACTGACATCACCATCATTACCTTTAAATCCCATCTAATCCACCCTAATCCCTTCAAAATTTCTTGGGACGTGTTTGGTTCAAGGGATTGACATGGATTGGAAGGTTTAATCCCGGGATTGGTCGGGCATCCCAAACAGACAGGAAATAGCAATCCCATAGATCTTGCACCAATCCATTGACGCAGCTATCATTACCTTGAAATTCATGCAATCCACTCTAATACCATCCAATCTGCCTGGCCAAACAGGCCCTAATGGTGGGCATTCAATCACCACAGTTTCCTATGGTGTGGTCCACCTGAGATTTGGCTCTAAAATGAGTTGGAAAAAATGAATGGCCTGCATACACATATTATGGTGGAGCCTACAAAGCATTTTTAGATTTCAGAAACAGAGAGAGGGGAATGCAGATTGAAGGATTGAAAGATTGAGCATTTGGATTGAAGGATTGAGCATCCAAACAAAATATATTTGAGAAACAAATAAAGAGAGAGAAAGAGAGAAACTAACCATGCTCCTTCTTCTTCTTCTTCTCCTTCTCCTACTCCTTCTTGCAGCGAAAGGGGTTTTTGAAAACAGAGAGGGGAATGCGGCCAAGAGATAGTGAGAGAGGGTGAGGGAGAGCGGGAGATTGAGAGAGGGCAAGGGAAAGAGAGAGACTGAGTGCAAGAGAGAGAGATGGAGAGATGGTTTTCTTCTGCGCGTGGGAGAAAATGGCGGACGAGAAGGGTTTTGTTTTTGGGAGGGGGTTTGGCTTTTGGAGGGGCACGTGACAGATAACACCTTGGGGACGTTGGGTTTTAGGACCGTAGGGCCCATTGTGATGTATTTCATATATCCACTCCGTCCATTAATTTTAAATTATTATTTTAAGTGCTGATACAAAAAATGAGTTAGATCGAATCTGTAAGGAGACCACACAATATACTAATAGTAGAAATTTAATTTTTGTTATTTCTTATGGTGTGGTCCACTTAGACATTTAATCTACATAATTTTTGGGCTCATGCACTAAAATTATATATCAGAATTGTTGGACGGCTTAGATCAAACACATATATTCCAATGGACCCCATGGATCCCCTTAAGCACTATTTATGTTTAATATGGTTTAGGTGAGGAGGTACGCTTTAACTACAGATCACTTAGGCTTTAGCTACGGATTAAATCCGTTGCTATATTGCTACAGATTTAATTTGTGGCTAAAAACTTTCAAAGTCCATAGCCTTTGCTTGATTTTTTGGTAGTGTCTGTTGCATTCTCCCACATTCTCGAAAATGAATGAATAACCTAGCTGCTAGCTTTGGGTTCCCAAATGTCGAATCCTATCCAATGTGCTCATTAATTACTCCTTCTCAAGTATATAAAGAGCACTCCTCTTCAGATTTATAACAGGCTATGAACAGGAGTCTTCAACAATATACCTTGACGCCATGACTTCTTCTTCCTTCTTCTCCCAATCCTTAAAAATTTTGAAGGAAAATTTTGAAGAAGGGATCCATTCCTTCATCTAGGTCACGGATTAAGTATTGCCCCCACGAGAATCTACCTAGTGACCGATAGTCCTGTCAGGGGCTCTATGAAGCTCACCCCGCACCATTGTAGGACATGTGCCCAAAAAAGGGGTAGCTTGAAGGCTCAAGTGGACCACACCACTATTGATGCTAGTCTTTGGTAGTTGGAATGCGGGTGTACCAGAATTGAATTTGAAGCTCAATTCAAATGAACAACTATGACCCCAAGCACTGAGATAGATAGATACGCAGTATATGACTGAGATCTGATGAGATCGGCCGCCTATTTAGCCACTCGCTCAATGTATAAACAGGATTAGGCGATATTTACAGGGTAGGTTTGTCCAGCCTAACTCTTGATCACCCCTGCTATCTAAATCAACCTTAAGTAATGAACACCTTTGTTGTCTGGTGGGATAGCCACTATAAAAAATTGATCAATAAATCTCTGCAAGATATCATAGCTCAACTCTCTTCTACCATAGAGCTTCAAAGAAAGAAAAGAACATTGCATCAATCAGTTAGAACTCTTAATCGAAAAAAAATAAACTAAAGACCAAATCGGACACTGCATCTTCCCCGTAAACTTCACCAATTGAGATAACAACTCCTTAACCAAAGTGCCAAAAAGCTATGGTGAAAGTACCCATTGCTCCCACATCTCCACCAACTCACGAGCTTCCATCAGCCCAAAGAGGGTCTTTGACTTAGAAGCTCCTCTTGGTCTACCTCCTCGACCTACTACTCTGGTTTTCAAATGCTTCGACCTACGTTTCCAGCTGATAATAGCAAGTCGATCATTGTTGATCTCGTCGAAGGGTCGATGGCAATCAGGTACTTCTTCAGCTGAGGCCATCTCTTCATTCGAAAACTACTTCAAGAAAAAAATACTGACCAGGACTCTTCGCTGAAGATTACTCTTAAGAAATTGAGGAAGGTTTAAAACATCACCAAGAAACTCATGATAATAAATGTTATAACAAATGGTGGTTGGATAGGAAAAGATTAACAATCCCAATCTCCCAATTTATGAAAAATAACTTACTCCTTATCATCTCAGTCCACCACCATTCCTCACATCTACACGAGTAATGGCGATGATTATAAAATAATTCTCAAACTATGGACATATACTTTGTCACCTACATCGTCCGTTCTGATTTACGTGGAGGTTACTTTCACTTTTTTACCACGCTGAACCTTCTTACTTATGCATCTACTTACTACCTCTTTCTTTTGTAGTTACTCGAGAGTTATCGACCACAGAAAAATAAGTCATTGTGGTTTAACCATTATAACAACGCCAACCATTAACTAATGCTCCTGATGTACCTAATGAACAAACAGTTAACTCTGAAGACGGTCAACGCTGAAGCTCTTCCTTCACATAATTCTCCTGAAACCACGACTCTTATCACTGAGTTTGATTACATGGTCAACCTTCCCCAAACACCACCTGCTAATGTCGATTAGGAACAGGAAGAAGAAGAGCAGTCCTTAAGTGCCACTCCTCAAAGTTCTAGTAGAAAATCATCTCCTCGACCCATTCCCTTATTTGTCGAGCAGCTTCCTCCAAATGTCAAAGAATCCACATCACATGAAGAGATTGCCCACAAACAAGAAATAAAGGAGACTCTTATGACTGATGTCTCTCTACGTATCTCACCCCCAATGTCCACATCAGTACTAACAGTCGTAGATGACACCTCAACCCCTCCTGCATCTGTCGAAGGCATACTTCCAATCGATGACATACTCTCTTCCCTTGAGTGGGCTCTTGCCGATGATCTCAATGTGGTTGAGTGTCCTCTCTCTCAACTGAATTGCAAATCTTCAAAGAAGAACTTTGGATCCTTGTACACGCAAGGTTATTTGGAACCATGTCAGTTAAGATGATTGATATGCTTGCCCAATTGATCTTACCACACAGAGCTTTCTCTTCTTCGGACTCAAACCTCATGGCCAAATTACCAGCTCTCCAAGAATTCTTGGGATTCGTCAAAGAGAAACATAAGTTTTGTACCATTATTAGTCGTTTCGAGATGCAACACACACCAACAGAGTCCAAAATGGCCTCTACCAAAGATATCGTAAGTAAACTTTTAGTAATTAGTGCTTAACTGAAAACATTTAAATCCAAGCCGGAGGAAATGAGCATCAGATCATAGTCTGGAAGTAGAGATGATAACTCTAAAGATGAGCCATGAAAAAAAAATACTGAGTGCAACTGACAAAGGAGAACAATCGACAATTTGGCGATGTTTGCTAAAGTTCGAACAACAAATATTGATCGCCTTCGTTGACCAATTGTCAAACACGAGGTTGCTTTGTTCACGGCGAAGGGTCAGTTGAAAGAGGTTGAAGTATAGATCCAACGCTTTTATTCCTTAGACTTGTAATTTTTGTAACTACAAACATCTACTAATACAATAAGCCATTGTGCCTTCTTTCCACTATCAATTGCCTTAGCGTATTTTTCCTTTCGTAACTAACTGTTGAGGTGGCCTCCGAAATATGAGTCATGTATTATCCTCCGAATTAACGGCCCGGATAGCTGCATATCCCTAATTTCTTGGGACATGATGCATCTTTTTTGCCATAACCGCTCTAATCATGGGATTTTGAATGTCTATTTAAACTGTCTTGGACCCTATTCAAATTGACATCGTCATAAACTGTCCAGTCTTCCATCATTGTTACCATGCCTTCCAATTCTTCTTTATTCCTTGTTGGTGCCAAGAGCTATCTACAAGAAATTTTTAACTGGGGTCTAGCCAACTTCTGTTAATCTTCACTGCTTTCCGACATTAATTACTTTGTTAGGGAGGCTTTGGTAGTGGTCAAACCAGATGCTACGCTGGAAGACCTTTTGCGGACTTTAAAACATTTGTACCTCATTGAGAATCACTATTTTAAACTCACCTAAATCTGAGCAGCTCGATGTATACCTTTGACAACAAGCTATAGCCAAGGAGGATTCTATAGAGGTTAATAAAGCCCACAAGCTTGCTTGGAATGAACAACTACGATGGTCTCAAACTCATCAATTCAAATGAATTATGCTCCGCATGCTACATGTACAATGTACTGGATTATTAGTAGAACTTAAGGAGAGGGAACGTTCCTTCTTTGTTAAAGATTTACCTATTCTTAAGAATCTCTGATTCCTTGGCTCACAAATCACCATTTATCAGGCTTTGTCAACAGTGAGCCTAGTTGGGAAAAGAGAGGCCAAGAATAGAGTCTCCACTCATAGCATCCGCGTCGACTAGTTCCTTCACCTTCTTCCAATCCTCATTGAAAAAGGAACTGACTGGAAATCCAAACAAGAGTAAAATGAAGTCGAGAAGCAAAAACTCCTTGAAGAGTTTAAGGAAATGAAAGCTAAAATTACCTGAATCGCTCGACCGCTTTGTTTTTCCTTTTTTCTTTTCTTTTGCTTCTGTAATATAGTCGACGACCAACATATCTTTGAATGAATTGTTCTTTTATTAACTTTCCATATATGTTAAAGTTAAATTTTGTACTATATCATAGAAAGACATTCTTCTTCATTACACTGTCCTTCTAGGATATCAACCACTTTTTTCACTATTACAATCGGTCACAAATCAAGATATTCGGAGCGACTGATTAACTCAAATTGTTTATCATTATGACATGATATTTGTAAACTAACGACCCTTGGCCGATTAAAGCTACAATGTCACTTGTCTCATTGATATCCCTTTTCAACTAAACTTTTTCTATTGTAACTCAGCCACTCAATACTTAGCCCTTTTTTTGTATACATAACCAAGTGCTAACTAGACCATTGTGAATGCACGCCACTTTCTGAGGAAACTCATTTACTCCTGTTGTGTACTCAAACCGTTTAGGAATCGAAACGATGCTCTAGCCACTTATCTCATGTTTCTCAATCATCGTACTCTATCTAATGCATGCATTTATTACTCCTTATGATGCTTATAAAAGCACCTTCCATTCAAATTCACATCTCATCCTAGCTTACACTTTGACAGCAAGCCTTAAATTCTATGGCTTCTCACATGTTCTTTTCACAATCACTGGCTATGTAACAACCCCAATTTTCACAGCCGAGTATGTACTCATGCCCGAGGAACTCGGGTGTTAATAATGTACAACTAGATGCTTTGAAATTGCACCCTATTTTTATTTCATTTTTTTACATCCAAATACATTCATGAAGGTAACATTCAAAAGAATAAAATCAACTGTAATGATTACATATCATTAGAGTAAAAGGAATAATCAAGGCCTCATATTACAACATTAGAGTTCACAACGGAAGTATAAAACTAATTAGTAAAACTGTCTTCTTAGTCTTTCAAGATAATCTTTTATAGGTAAGTAGTCATCTAGGTCATCAATCTGTACGCCACCTGCATCAACTATACGGTTGGGAGAGGGTCAATGCCCTACTCATAGTGAAGGTTATCCTTTAAGACTAACAAAAATTTAAGAGATTCATGATAGCAAGATAAATGTTCTAATACGTCAAGTAATCTACACTACAAGAGATATCAATGCGCAAATAATCTATATGAGATGTATGCCTAGCAAGCTTATGTGGTGCATCACACCTAACGATCGCCACAATGTGGAATATGGCTATAGTTATTTTACTCAACCCGCATCCCATACTACGGATATTCGCCGGTGTGTCCCACATTTAACATGGTTTTACATGGTTGTCCTAAGACGACCACAACACACGAATCGAAAGAATACGGCTCCAAAGATTGTAGCGACTATTTGCTACAACTAACCCCCCATAACTTGGAGTTGATGTACTATGTATATAGAATGTCTCACGTACACCAACCAAGACACCATTAACCCGAGAAACATAGAAATTACGTGTCACCCCAGGGCCGCTACTGACTCGACCCGCTTCCCATACTATGGCTATAGTTATCCGACTCGACCCGCATCCCATACTACAGATATTCGTCGGTGTGTCCCACATTAACATGGTTTTACATGGTTGTCCTAAGACGGCCACAACACATGAATCGGGAGAATACACCCCCAGAGATTAGAGCGACTATTTACGACAACCAACCCCCCACAACTTAGAATTGATGTACTGCATATATTGAACGTCTCACGTACACCAACTACGACACCATCAACCCGAGAAACATGGAAATTACGTGTCACCCCAGGGCCGCTACCGAAAACGCATTATGTCCACGAGATTTATCGAATGCTAGAGGAGGGATTCCAACATAGTAATTACGTCAAGAGAGAATTCCTTTATCCATGGTTAGTTAAGAATATCAAGACACCTGCCAAGCCCTTAAGGTATAAGGGACGAGTGACAATAACCAACTCCAATAAGAGGCGAGTGACGAAGGTCAACTCGAACTAAGGAGAGAGGTTAAAGCCAACTCAATAAATAGAAGAGCGGCAACGGCTGATTCTTTAATAAGGGGTTCTAGAATCTGAGTAGTTGGATGATCTTTAACAGTCCTTTGTTCAGAGTTATTTTGACTTGATGAAGTATCTAGTTTGTCAATTAGAAAAACTTCATCATTATCTGATCTGGAGGCAGGTGTATTCAAGTGATCGTCAATGATCACATTGATGGACTCTTAAATTACACTGGTCCACTTATTTAGTACTCAATACACTCGACTATTCAAATCATATCCTAAAAAGATTCCTTCATCACTTTTTGTGTCAAACTTTCTCAGATTTTCTCGGTCACGCAAAATATAGCACTTGTTGCCAAAAACTCAAAAGTATTTCATAGTAGGTTTCTTACTAAACCACATTTCATAATCCATCTTACCGTTTGATTTTTGGTATAGATACGGTTGATTATATAATAAGCAGTATTTATAGCTTTAGCCTAAAGATTTTTAGGGAGCTTCATACTATTCAACATTATATTTGTCATTTCTTGAAGCACTCAATTTTTTCTTTCAACAATTCCATTTTATTATGGTGTTTTGGGTGCAAAGAATTCATGTGATATTCCCTAATCGTAATAGAATTTCTCAAAATTACTATTCTCAAATTCTGATCCATGATCACTATGGATCTTACTAACTTGAGAACCTTTTTCCGTTTGGATCCATTTGAGAATCCTTTTTACTTCATCAAGGGTTTCTGATTTATCCCTTAAGAAGGCTACCCAGAAAATTTTGGTATAATAATCCATGATTACCAGTATGTATTTTTTGCTACCTTGACTCTCCATCCTAGTTGGTCCTATAAGATTCATGTAGAAGAGTTCGAGCAGTTTTGATATGGCATTGGAGTCTACCTTTTTATGAGTACTCCTAGTTTTCTTGCCAATCTGGCATTCACCAATTATTTTATCTACTTTTGTAATTAAGGTAGACCTCTTATCAGTTCTCTTTTGCTCAATTTATACAAATTATGGTCGTGTACATGTCCAAGGCGTTTATGCCATAATTCGGTTTCATCGGTATGGACCATGTAACACGATTAATTAGACAAGCTAGAATCACTTATAATGTAGCAATTTTCAGAAGTTCTGTGACCAGTTAATATTATAAAACCATTTTTATTTAAAATTTCACACCCTAGGTTAGAAAATTTTACGCTATGATTTTTATCGCATATTTGAGAAATGCTTAATAAGTTATGTTTTAAACCTTCTACATATAAGACATTCTCAAATAAAGGGAGGTTAGAAACTTGAACCGTACCTTAGCCAATAATCTTACAATTGCTAACATCACCAAATGTGACTGATCATTCAGTCATGTCTTTAAGAGTGGGAAACAGACCTATGTCACCAGTCATGTGCCTGAAGCATCCAATGTCTAGGTACCACTTTGAATGACTTGATTCTTTAAAAGCCGTGTGAGAAACCAAGCAAGTAACTTTAGGAACCAATTTCATTATATTTTTGGGTTTAGGAGTATAGTTGGTCTTCTTGTGTTTGTAGTTGTTGTAAGAATGACCTATTAAGTTAGATTTTAAGAGCTCCTTAAGTAAATCAACTATTTTCTCAGCTAAAGGATTTTGGTTCTAATTTTTATAGTTAATATGGTTGCATTTATGTTTTAAAGATTGAAAAGTTTTAGCATTTTTAGAAAAGTTTTGATTTAAATTATTCCCTTTTGAGTTTGAAGACTCTCCTTTCACAAACTTAGGAGGAGTATTCATCTGTTTATGAGGAATATTTCTGTCGTAGCCCAAACCGGATCAGTCACCACATTTTCATGATCCAGACAAAAGTTTTCTAACTTTAGATCACCTTGGGCATACCTCCACGTATCCTTTAAACTCAAAAGTGAAGAGACTTCAAGTTTAAGTTTTTCATTTTCAGATTTAAGATCTTCAAGAAGGGATGTTTTGAAATCTAAATCACATTTAGTTTTCTCAAAACAATCTAAAATGTATAATTTTTCTAAAATATGAGAATCAAAATTTTCTTTAAGTTTTAAAAACTTTTCTTTCTGAAGTTTAAATTTAACAACAATTTTACAACTTTCCTTGTAAAGGGCATTATAAGCGTCTTAAAGATCATCTTCATTTTCATGATCACTATTCTGATTTTCTTCACTAATTGAATCATCATGATCTGAAAAAGTGAACTTGGCTAGAGTCATAAGGGTTTTGACTTCATTACCCGACTCGGTTTCAAGATCTTCTGATTCAGAAGAGCCTTAAGAGCTAGAAGATACATCCTAAGTAGCCAACATAACTATCCTTTTCGGTTTATCCTTTCTAGGACACTTGTTTGCTAAATGCCCATATTCTTCGCAGTTGTAACATTGACTATCTTTTAAAGATTTTTAAGTTTTAGATTTGGACCTTTTCTTATCATTTGATTTTTGAAAATCAATCCTCTTTTTACTTTTGAAAATTTTGTAAAACTTTTTAGCTAAAAGGGCCATATCATCTTCGGAATTTTCTAAATCAAAATTACTATTATTTTCTTAAGAAACACGTTTAGAAGATTTAAGGGCGATAGATTTACCTTTATGAGCTTTAAAAGTTAACTCATAAGTCTATAAAAAGCCAACTAATTCTTCTACCCTCATATTATCTGTATCACGAAGTTTCTGGATCGCAGTTACCTTAGAATTGAACCGTTTAGGAAGTGAGTGTAGTATCTTTGTACAGATTTTACTTTCTGGGATTTTATCACCGAGACCCCACATGGAGTTCATAATGTCATTTAATCTTATATAGAAGTCCATGAACATTTCATTTTCTTCCATATGTATTTCCTCAAATTTAGTTGTGAGGATTTGGACTTTAGATTTCTTGACAATTGATGTTCCCTCGTGTGTCATTTCTAAAATATCCAGGCTTACTTTGCAGTATCACAGGATATAATTCCTTTGAATTCATCCAGTGATAGTGTGCAAGTTATGGCATTTAAAGCCTTTGCATTGGCACTACTCTCATTTTTCTGTAGTGTGGTCCAAGAAAAATAAGGTGTAACTCTCATTAATTTGGATCCATCGATACCAGTTACTTTAGTGGTAGGAGGGGTCTATTCAGTGACTGTGGCTTGCCACACGCTCTCATCCATGGATTTTAAGAAAATCCTCATTCTGAATTTTCAATAGGCATAATTGGAGCCATCAAATGGTAGAGGCCTAGTGACTGATAGGCTATCAAAATTTGACATCTTACAAAGCTCAGATCGATTAGCTCGGGAAATAAATCCAAATAGAATAATTAAAAATGAGCTATTAGACTCTGATGCCACTTGAAAAGGCCAAGCTATATGTCCTAGAGGGGGGTAAATAGAACTATGCCAAATTAAAAAGATAACAGCAGAATTTAATCAATTAAAGGAAAGATAGCACTATAAACAATCTATAATACGAAAATGTAAAGCAACCTCAAAATTCTAGTATTAAGAAGTTGATATAAATGTTATTCTAAGAACAACCTTACACCATAAAAACCAAGGGTTTATGGCAGGATAACCTTACTAGAATGATTTTTGTATCAAAAACTCAAACTGAAGAGGAATAAAAAGGAAATAGCAAGAAAGAAAATCTAAACTATTACAACATTTCCCACAATGCTTGAAATGTAAAAGATTACAACATTCACATCCACAAATACATCCCACAAACTTGAATGATAAAAGATATAGAAAATAAACCACACATCCACAAAACACAAAGAGTTATAGTGGTTCGCCTATGTGTACACCAACTGTTAAACAATAGCCATACAACTACTCTACACATAATATCCTCACATAGTGGATATTAGCGTTCACTATGAAAATAGGTTTTTTCAGGTTCGCCTAAAACCCTCACAATTGTGTCTTTCAAATGGACATGCACAATTCAAAAATCCCACACTCTAAGTTTTCTGAATCTCCTTAGATAACCAAAATAATGAGATTTTTCTAGTTTATTCTCAAAAGAAACCAAAACAATAGAAATTACAATAATGTAAAATACCTAGATTTCTTCTTTTGTTGCAGCCCGGAAGAACCAAATTGGAGTAAAATTTTAACGTAGAAGTTCAATGTCCAAAATCACTTATGAAATGGTTATAGGTTCTAAATTGATTTTAGAGTTAAAGCACCGTGGGCTAGCTTGATTTGATTTCGATTCCAAGAAATGGGAATACCTTAATTCCTCTTTCAAATATAATTGGAATGCAAAATTTTAAAATCAAATGTAAAGAAAGCTACAAAAAGTGAATATTAAATGAGCACAATATAGCTTAAATAAATAACTAACTTATCTCTCAGAGCGATGTCTTGATTTTACTTGAATTGAATTAAAATACTCTGAAATTCGTTGTCTATTTATAAGTGCAGAAGTCGCACCTTTGACTGGTCCTGTGGACACTATGACTGGTCGTAGGACCAACGGATTTTTAAAATTTTAAGTACAATCGGATAAAGCTATTCCACGACTGGTCATAGGCCTTACACAACCGGTCATGTGACCTCCACGACTGGTCGTGTGAAGCCCGATATAGTTGCTGGAGTTTGAGTCGTAGTTGTAAGGCTAGTCATGAATGAGTCGTGCACTGTTCACACGATTGGTTGAGCACTCTTCCATATGGTCATTGCTTAATAAAAAATTTTAAAATTTTCAAACAAACTTAGGACTGGTCTTGAAATTTCTTACACTGGTCGATCCAGTGATAGGACTAGTCAAACAGAGTCTAGGACTAGTCAAAGAACAGACCAAATACTTATAAAATGATTCAATTTGAATTATGTATTCAAAATGACCTACCCTAAGGTCAATCTAAGGTCATCCAAACCTTGTTAGTGAAGAATGAACATTGAGTCTTCTTTTTCTTCAGATGATAGATGATCTTTGAAGTTCATGAAGCTTGATACATAATGAAGCTTGAAATATTTTGAAGCCTGAATTTGTAGTACTTGAGTTGTATTTCACCTTGAGTCTTGAGTATGAACAATTGACTTGTCTTTCGATGTCGCTTTAGAACATTGAACTTCGAAACTTAAAGGAGTGAACAATGTACTTGATCTTGCATTTCTTTAAAGTAGATCATGTTCTTGACTTGAAGTATTGTCCTTGTACATGTGATGCATTGCCTTGAACATATATAACAATGTGCTACACAAGAGAGACTGCAGTTTTGGCACTACAAAATTTGACAATCAAAGGAGCAAGAAACCATAGTACTTACAAAACTGTCTCACGCATATTATGTAGAACCTTCGATGACATCAAATTGGCTTCGATATCATTGAGCATGTGTTTGATGGAATCAAAAAAATAGCTGAAATAGTCTAGCGATGCCTTTGAATTGGCTTCGTTAGCATCGAGCGCGTCTTCGATGGGATCGAAGGATTCTTTGATGAGATCGACAATTGTATCTTTTTTCAAGCAACTAAACTTGATTTTCTCTAAATTTATAATGTGATTGAGCCTCCTTCGATGGCATCAAAGTTGTGTTTGATGTCATATAACTATCAAGTTTATCACTTCCAAATTTTTGCACCTTGTAAACTCGATTTCATTCCTTCTACACTTGGTTTTCTCGAATCTTCTACTCTTGACTTCTTCAATCTAGGCCACCAAAGATCTAATCCTAACTTTGGTAATTCTAAAGCATCAGATCCATGCTTTGAACAACTGTTTCACCTTAAGCTCTCAAAATTACCTAGCAAGAGAGAATACACATAATAAGTTCAATTAAGCATATTAATTCTCATAAAACCAAGTTACAATAGGGGGAAATTATGAAATATTTCAGACTCAACACATTCAATCCCCACTATTTTCCTATCGTGTGGTCCACTCGAGATTTAGATTTCCCTCATTTTTTCGATCATGCTCTATAATGGTCTAGGAAAATAGATGGACGGCTTGGATAAAAAATAAATATATCATGTGAGGCCCACAGAGCACTATCAGTAGCCACCTTGTTATTGATGTTATCACTATGCAATCGTCATCCATTCTAACTATCCATTGATACAGGCCATTTCTCTAAAACCACCAGATTCAATGAGTTTAGCTTGTCGAGTGAGGATCCTCACTCATTCTTAATCTTAGCCATTTGCATACAATTGGATGTGACTACTGCTTTCATGTTTAACTATCCCTTTGTAAATGGAAGAAAACCCACGATTAAGGTTAATGAGAGATTAGGGCTTGTGTACATCCCTCTCTTTAATTTATATTAATAGGCTAATTAAAAAAAAGCATATGATAATCAGTAGGACCACTCATAAATATAATGTTTCCTACTTCAATACAGTAATATGCAGGCCCACCAAAAAATTATGCAGATGATAAGGCTTGAATGAAGATATTTGCCACCTATGATTTAGACTGAATATATGTTGTGGTAATCTCCTTAGAAGTAATTTTCTCTTGGATAAAATGACAGTTAATGTCAACGTGCATAGTCACCTCATGGAAGATTGAATTATTTGCAATTTGGGCCACTACTTGATTATTACAATAAATCATCATAGAACCACCTAAAAATAACTAAAATTCTTGAAATATGGACTTGAGCTATAATAACTCATAAACAACACAATGCATGACTTTATACTCGACCTCTTCGTTAGAACAAGCCACCACATTTTGCTTCTTACTCTTACGGGTAACTAAATTTCTTCCAAGCACCTATTGGCATGCCTCAGTGGTAGACTCTTTGGAGTTTCAGCACGAAGTCATGGATTTGAGCATCCCTAGTGGTGAGATTGTGCGAGTGTGTGTGGGGGTGTGAGTGCATGAGTGTGTGTAAAAAAAAAAAAAATCAAATTTCTTCCATTAAAAGTACAATATCCTGAAATAGATCGTTGATCTATGGTGGGACCTACCTAATTTGCATCAACAAATGCCTCTATCTAAATATAATCATTAGCTCGATATAAGAGCCCCTAGCTAGATGCTTTCTTAAATATCTAAGAATTTTAAGAATTGCTTCCTAATGAGGAACTCTTGACTGGTGCATGTATTTACTCACAATGTTGACAACAAATGCAATATATGGTTAACCGATTGCATATATATCAACTTGCCAACTATTTTTCGGTATCTTCTCATGTCCTTAAATAATTTCCCCCGTTCATATAATAACTATCCACTAGAATCTATAGGCATATTAGTTGATCTACATCCAAGCATACCAGTCTCCGTCAACAAATTAAGCAAATACTTTCTTTGGGAAAGTTTAATTCTAGAATTTAGATTTTTCGACATTAATCCCCATGAAGTAGTGAAATAGTCATGCATCCTTAGTCTGAAAATGATTTTAGAAGTAATTATTAAGCTTCAGGATTCTAGATGTCTCTTTTCATGTAATGATAATATCATCGACGTATACTACTGTAGACAACCCAAACTGGTTGAGTGTCAGCTAGATCTGACCAAAATTGGTTGACACTCCACCGGTTACAGGTTTTGGTTCAAAATTGGTGAAGCATCAACCGATTCTGACTAAAACTAGCTGACACTCCACCGGTTAAGGGTTCTACATGTGGTTCAGGCTCAATTATACACGTGGTTTAGGCTTAGTTTACACGAGCCTCACTTTTAAATGAAGCTACAACTCGGGATAACCGAACCTGGCCACATATCCCTCCCCAAATGCCTATAAAAGGGAGAAGTCTGGTGAAAGAGATACACAAAGAGAGTTTAGCAGAGGGTTGGTGACAAAGAAAGGAAAGAAAGTGAGAGACGGAGAAAGAGACTACAAAGGCTCTGCCTCCACCCCTGACCTCTACTGTCCGAAAGCCAGGAAGCTAAGCTTCCCTTCTATTCTCTCAATCTCTTTCATTCTTTCAATCTCTATTATTTTATTTCAATTTCAATGCCAACATTGTATTCTTGATATAACTTTGTCTAGTTTTATACTCTACAATTACCTCTCTTGAAGATCTTCTATATCAGAATAAGTGACTTTAAGGAGTAACTGAAAACTCTGTATTCTTTTTATTTTTCGTACTTCTATTTAAACTAAAAAAAAAAACCCTTTTTTCTACCACTATTATCCATTTTCAGTTTATCTTTTGTACTTTAAACATCTAAATCTTAGTATTTTACTGGAAGTTCCTTGAATCCCCTTTCAAAGCATACAACTGGTAAAGTAACTATCGTGTTTCATACAGGCGGTAAAAGGGTATCTAATCTCTTCCTTTTTTCATAACCAAGGCCCTTACTCATAATCCATGGTGCATATCAAACTATGTGTCACTTGAGTTGGGAATTCTTTGATTTTCATGATCACAAGGCGATCCCACATATTCTAGCCAATCATGGATTCTGAAGCCTTTATTTTGGCCAGTCGTGACTCCAAAATAGTGCTTAATCGAGCCATTCTATCCATCTTGTGAAAGGTAGTGTACAACTCAAAACCATACTGGGTTATTGCAAACCAAGTGCACTCCCCCCAGGGCTCATCGTTCGAAGATACAAGCATGTTACGTGAGGGTTTACGAATGGTATAAGTATAATTATTAGCTTCTTTTCTTAACCCCTCCATGAGGTTTGGATATGAAAGTCTTAGCTATGGGTTCTACTAGATCTGGATAGACTTTAGATTTAGGCCTTCATACGCTACTGCTCGTATTAACCAAGCACATAAAATCATAACTTCTCTTCTAAACCCCTCTGCAAGGTTCAGGTATTAAGGTCTTAGCTATGTGTTTCACTGGATTTTGATAGACTTCAGATCTGACCCTTCACATGCTATCACCCATATCAACTGAACATATAGTATTTTTAAGTTTATGAAAAATGTATGCTCTATGACTTACCAGGTATCCGAATCCTATCACATCAAAAATCTAAGTAAATTCTAATTTTATATCTATCACCACACACACACACACGCGTGCGCGTATCCATCGTTCAGATCATGTAACATCAAACGGTCAAACCCGGATGATTAGTGGGTAGCTAGGGAGAAAATTTTCCTGAGTGTTCATAACCACCAATAATATCATACCTTTATCATTATATTTTATAAAGACCGAGTGATCAATTTTACTCTGATAGAAGCCATAAGTAAGTAATACCTTATTGGACTTATCAAACCACGCTCTTGTAGATTACTTCAAGTTGTAAATCACTTCTCAAATTCGACATATGTAAGGCTCGTATCCTAGTCCATACCATTACTTAGACTTCTGCGATCCTCCATGTCGAATTCCGATGACGCGCGACGCGTAGATACAATTTGCGCGCGGCCCTGAGTCACACCTCGTCAACCCGAGTCGACTCGACCCAAGACTTGTACCTTTGCGACAGCGTCGTCACTATGGTTCCAATGTCGCAACTTGCGCACTGATGAGATACCTAGGCTAGGAGTTGTGGACCCGCGTTCATCTCAAGGAAAACACTGCGCATTGTAAATTTCGAGAGAATCTCTACCCAAACATCACATCAATTAATTAAGTACACATCTCATTTCAACCCTTACCTAGCCCATCCCTCTCCCATTCCCAAAGTCAACTCTCTCTCTCCACCTATACCCTCCTTACAATACTCATTCCTCCCATCCCATCTCCCTTACAAATCCTATTCTCTCTCTCTCATTCTCTACCCATTCCAAGAGAGAGAACCGTCCAAGCTCTAAGGAGAGAAAGGAGCCAAGTGTGGCCCACTTCCTACCCCAAGATCTCACCATCCAACCCTTCAAATCTCATCGCCCTCCATCAAAGAGGAAGCTTAGGAGCTCAGGAGATCAAGGAGCCTAGAAGAAGTGAAATTGGTGAGTGTTCATAGTACTAGATCGTGATTTTGATTTACGACCCACATGATTTGGGATCCATCTTATTGTACCCCACCCTGATGATGTATTGTATCTGCTCTATCCATCCATGGGGCGCCCAACAGGCCTGGACCGGCCAGCTGTTGGCAACATCCAGCAGCCCTGGGCAAAGGGAAAAACACAAATACCTTTTTGGTCCATGAGAACCCACCATAATTTATGTGTTGTCCACACCGTCCGCACATGGGACGGTGGGACCCACCTTGGTGATATGTATTTCATCCATACCATCTGTCCATGGGACCACCTGGATGTATATGTTCCAGTCCACATGTGTCAAGTCCTTGGAGATGGACACCATGATGTATGTGTCACGTCCACACCATCCACGGCTGTGGAGCCCATGTGATGTATGTGTTTTATACATGCTAGCCATCAACGGTGGGACCTTCTGTTGTGTAACGTCTCGAAAAAATCCGTATAGAGACCCGAGTACCACCTTGATAAAAAATCACTTAGGATTAATTCCTTTAGAAATTAACCGTAAGTTAACTAGCGCTATGTTAGATTAGCTGTGAAATTAGCACTGATCGCTTTAAATACGCTCTGCAAGATCCAAAACTTGTGGAATTGTTAACGCTATAACCTCCTGAAACCTAGGATCAAACTCTAAATCCGTTTGCTCTCAGGAACTCTTTGAAACTTTGTAATGGATTCTGACTGCCTGTCGTGGGTCCGGTAGCAATGAACTTAGACCATTATGACCGCGTAGTTGGACTTGACTACCACCCCGAAAATCAAGCCCAACTGATGTTCTGAGGCTATTTCATTGAGCCTAGAGCAAGGAGTGTGAGAAAGAGTGAAATTCTTAATAAATTAAATGTAATTTAAATAAATCTGGCACGTGACACTTGCGGGTTAAGTATAAGCATTCAGACCGTCAGAATCTGACCCAAATACACCCTCAGATCAGGGAACATTTCCCACTTAGGTCAGTGTACTTGGAATCCTCGATCGAGTCTCAGTGACCGCTGAACAGAAACTGGTCCACCATGTGCGATTTGGAAACCTGATCGAACTGAAAACTTAATGTGATCAGGATCCAATATCCATTAGCTTAAGTCCAATCGCATTTGGTCAGGGGACCTCCAGAAACATTCTTTTTGATCGAAAAGGACCCGATTTGGCTATAACCCAAGTATACCTTGGTTTAAAGTCTAAATAGGTGACTTTCTAACATATTTAAGGACCTTAAACCCTCTCACATCTTTCCCATACGAATTTGCAAAAACCCTAGAAAAGAGAAGAGAGAAAAGAGAGAGATTGTGTGGAAGTTGTGAGGAAAGGTTCCTGTCATTCGATCCTGCTTCTACACGTACTTGATCACCATGTTTTAATCACTCCTCTGGTGATTCTGACTTCAATCTAGGTAAGAAAACTCTAACCTCAACCTGTTTTAGGGATTCCATCGATACAAGTAGCGAAGTAGCTGACTTAACTTATGAATTAGGTCGTCATATCGACGTTGTCGAAGCGTAGAGTTCCTATTCGATTCGATACGCTTCTACGGCGAAAGGTGAGGATTTTAGATGCTTAGGTTAACTGTTTTCAAAGCTTTCAATGTCATTTGATAGTAGATTATCGACAAGAATGTTGTTTGACATGTAGAACATGCTGTCAGTTTTCCATTTCGATTACGTACGGAGAATATGAGATTTAGGGTATTTTAGGCATTTGTAGGAAATATTGTATACGTCCGTATTTTGCCGATATGATTGCCATGAGTATTTATCGTGTTAATATACAAGTTATGCATGTATGATCTGTTTGGCGAAGAGATTCACCCTAATGCACACTTTGTGTCGACATATGCTATTTAAACAAATGTGTGTAGACTAAGTGTTTGTATAAAAGTATGTATTAGTAAGTATTGAGTGAATGGTGTTGTAGACTAGTTTTGAGATTGGATTCTCAACAAATATGATGATGTATATGATTTTCTCCATGTTTGTTATATTGAATTGGTTTCCTTATGTATATGAAATGCTTGTGTTTGGTTGAATTGTTTATGTTGTATGTTATAACATGATGTTAACATGCTTGGATTATTGTGTTTCATTCCTATCACTCTCATATGATTATTAAATTAGATTACAAGTGCTTGGGGCTATACTCTAGTCCAGGCAGTCGGTAACAGATTCAAAATCATGGTAGGATTCTATTCGCCACGAAGGACGTGTCGACGAATGCGAGTCATGCTTGGGTTGACGGCAGTGGTTAGGACACACGAGGTACTTATGCACTTCATGTCGTTTAGCTTGAGGTGCGCTCGTACTAGTCGAGCTCGTGAAGCAACCCGACTGACCATTGTATGTTTATCCTGTATTGGTCATAACTTCTTGAACCTAGGGTACTGAACTTACCAGTGATAACCCTAATAACCATGATACCTTGATCCATTAAGGCTCATGAGCCGGACATGGTGGTATGGGACACCGTGGTCGAGCTGTCGGCCTACGCTAGGGCCACAAACCTCCCCGTAGTGACCAGTGAGCACCTTAGACTCGTGAGCCGATTGTGGTGGTATGGGACACTACATTCGAGCTTTCGGCCTACTCTAATTGGTGACGAGCCCTTTGTAGTGACCTCGGGCGTATTCTGAGTCTACGTGAGGCGATGACCCTTCCGTAGCGACAAGAGTACAACTAGGCCTGTATTGATAAGGTGATGGGGGAGCAGTGCAACGAGTGTGAGCAACAGCCCTGACAGCCCTTACAGCGACCTAGAAATATATCATCGTATGAGACTACTAGGAGTGACGACCCTAGACAGGATCTATGTTGGGAATGATATAAGGAAAGTACCTTAGTTTCCCAATACTGCTGTTTGAAAGGACTAATAACAACTCGATAATCATATCCACATCGCACTGCATGTGCCTGGAAGATGTGGAGCACTGAGGGAAGAAAGCATGCCGCGGACGTAAGATGATGTCGCATGAGGGAGTATATCAGTGAGGGCAACCATCATTACTGCATCTCATACTTGCATTAATAACAGTATCTAGGAATGTCTGATTGTTTGCTTTACTATTATCACGTGATTGATTTGATAACATGTTAATCTTTGCTCTATGATTCCACTGAGTTGATCACTCACTCCCACGTTATGGGACTGTGTTTGCAACACCTACCAGACTCTGTCTTAGATGCAGATAGCGAGGCAATTCAAGAGCTGGAGCCAGACTACTACGTGGACCAGGACGAGTTCTTGTACATGCAGTTTTCCGACGGCTTCGCATAGGTGGCCTAGATCGACAGGATTTTACTAGTTGGACTATCATATGACATTTTAATTTTGGTTTGATATATGTATATGTGAATCAGAGATGTATTCATACTTTGGAGACAGATCGAGATTGTTTTGTTTTACATACAGTGATATATATATATATATATATATATATATATATATATATATATATATATATATCTTTCAGTCTTTCGCTTGCGTTTTATCACTGGATCTGGAGTATGAATTGCAGTTTTGGTATAATCTCACTCATGTTAATGCACTAACTCAGACAACATTTAATTATAAGTATATTTGTTGCATAAGTGATGGTCTGGAACTCGAGAGTTGGGTTTCTACACAACCTCTAATTTTCAGGGTGTTACATGTTGTATGGGCCGTCCACATTATCCAGCCACGTGGACGATGGGACCCACCTCACGATGTATGCGTTTTATCCTCACTGTCCATCTAGACGGTGGGATCTGTCATGCTGTATGTGCTTTAGCTGCACCGTCTGTCTAGCATGGATCCCACTTTGATGAATGTGTTGTATATACGCCATCCATCCGTGGACCACACCTGTTGTGTGTGTTTCAACCACGCCATGCATTCGTGGGACCCACCCTGATGTGTGTTTTATCTATTCCGTCCACTGCTGGACGTGGACCCCACCATATGTATGTGTTTCATCCTGGCTGTCCAAGTCATGGGACACACCTTCTATGGAATCGCGGGGCCTACCATGTTATACGTGTTTCATTTATGCCGATCACTTATGCCGCTCACCTTGTGATATGTTGTATATCCGCACCGTCCATTGTCTAGGATGGTGGGACCCAACCTGGCACGTGTGATGTCCACACCATCCAGCAGATGGGATGGTGGGACCCACCATTATATTTATTTTATCCTCACCATCCATCTGGATAGTGGGACTCCATCGTGATGTGTGTGCTTCACCCACACCATCCACACGTGGATGTGGGGTCCACACGTGATGCATATATTTTATATTCCCACTATCCAGTGGTCTGGATGATGGGAACCACTGTGATGTATGTGTTTATATCCACGCCATCTGTACACTTTGCTGGACGGATGCAGGGCTAGCTACTGTACAGGGCCTACCTGTTGTACGTGCAAGCCCACCTGTTGGCTGAGCAGTGCACACCTGCTATGTAGGGCCCATTGTGATGCATTTGAGGCCTAGGCGATGAGGCCCATTGTGATGTACATCAGGCCATATGTGAGGCCCATTGTGATGTACATAAGGCTGTGTGCAAGGCCCGTTGTGAATATATGAGGTCCGTTATGATTATATGAGGCCTGTTGAGATTGTATGTGACCTATTGTGATTATATGAGGCCTGTTGTGAGTGTATGAGGCTCATTATAATGTATATGTGGCCCATGAGTGAGGCCCGACGTGTTGTATATGAAGCCCATGTGATGCAGCCTACTTAATGTATATGAGGCTCATGTGATGTGGCCCACTTGATGTATATGAGGCCCATGTAATGCGGTCCATTGTGATATGTGAGGCCCATATGATGAGGCCCAGTGTGATGTATATGAGGCCTATGTAGTGAGACCCATTATGATGTATACAAGGCCCATATGATGAAACCCGTCAAAAAGTATATTAGGCCCATGTGTGAGGTCCATTATGATGTATATTGGGCTCTTGTGTGAGACCCATTATATTGTATGTGAGGCCCTTATATGAGGCCATGGGCCCCACTATATGTCTAGCCCTATGAGGGCCACTCCTTGGAAGCAATGTTGGTTGAATCTCCACATCGATGGGTAATGATAGTTAAATGTCCAGATCATGACCTTCCCTTAGGCCTCGTTAGGCCCATTCTTAATATGAGTTGGTTTTCTAGGCCCATCCTTGATATGAGGAGAGTACATCATCATCATATAACATGCTTAATATAGCTTCACGATCCATGCCCATGCGCATCATATGTATGATTGATATGAAGAATGATTGATCATAGTACATGTCATTGCGTAGATTTTTATGGGACTCTTTATGAGATGGAATTGCCCCACATGATCATGTGGTACACGCAGGATTGTTGTATGACTGATAGCGTGATTCATGCATCTCACATTTGGGTGATATGAGTACTATACATCCTAGCAATATCAGGGTCGTAGTCTCTACAGGCTTATCATAGATGGTCAGATTGGACATCAAAAATCTTTTTCTACATGGGGTGTTATAGATGTCCCCAAGTAAAAGTCCCTAAACCCTCTTGGTACCAAAGGACACTCCAACATCGAGACTAGGTGAAAAGATGAGTGCTCGGATGCCAAATACCAGTAAGCAGTGCTCCCACTCATTATGGTCGGTTGAAGGGGGTGTGGCCTTACCTGCCCGAGGGTAGGGGGCATAGCTAGCCTGAGTTTGACTAGCTCATAAATGGGTCCGCTATCAACGTGTCAGGTAGATATTGACTGATTACTAGCCAGGTGAATAGTGAGGTCTCTTCCACTTTCATGGTTACGCGTCTAATGGGTGGCGATCTGTTGTAGAGTGTACTAGACCCCAGTGATGATCCCAGAGATGTACAGTACTGGTATATGGACTTATTGAGTAGGAGTTGTATACTAAGCATTTTACTCATTCATTCATTCATTCACTATCCACTCAGGCTGGTGGTGTGTAACTAATTGTTATGTGTACCTTCGTAATGGCCAGGATTTCAGTTGGGGCGCACAACCAACCTAGCATCAGGAGTTTACCACATTGAGTCTGGCTATCTAAATTTAGGTATGGGACTAATTTGGATAGGGTCCCTTATGATGAACCCCATAGCCTGCGATACTACGTACTATCATCCCGACTTCACACTTCAGCTTGGTCATTTCATTCACATCGCATATTGTATTGCATCCTCAGTACATAATATTTAGTTTATTATGTTTTTACATCACATAGCCTAGATAAGGTTGATGATATTTATGAACTTACCAGCATGTTTCTGCATTGCTTTGATATTGCATACTTGACACTTACCTTGCGCACACACTTTCACCACCATCTAAGCTTTCTATAAGCTTATGCATGATAGATGCGTGAAGGTGGCGTTAGGTCGCAGCAACGTTGAGCTTGGAGCGTGCAGCTATCTTCTAGAACTTTAATTTTTGATATATGTATTTTCCTTTTAACACTGTATTCAACTGTTTATATTAGTGGATATGTGATGATGATGTTGCCTTTGTGATTTGGGTAAACTTGTGGTTATGCTCCTTTATTTATAAAAAAAAAATTACACTGAAAATCCTCCTTGTAGGATCCTAGGATTGGAACCTGGCGTATGGACGCTGGGAATCGAGAGTGGGGTACTACGGAGGCTATTGGCACCAGATTCGACGATCAAAAATTCTGTGAGCCTGTTTTATGATTTTGTGGCGTGACAACTTACTTGCAAACTCTATCCTTATGTAACAAACTAAGGAGGTTGCTCAATTTAGACTTCCTCAACCAAGTCTTCATGAAGAAATGAATTGCTAACAATAAGTTGATAAAGTGGCCAATCTCTATTAATTGTAAAAGAAACAACACTTAAATAAAGTTTAATTTGGCCATGAGAGAAAATGTCTCCTCATAATCAAGACCCTGTATTTATATGTGTCCTTTAGTAACCAAACAAGCTTTCAACCTTTCAATGGATCCATTGGGATAATAGTTAATGGTGTAAACCTATCAATACCCCATTGGCTCTTTTTTTCCCGACAAGCAAATTAGTTAACTCCCATGCATGAGTGTTATATAGCAATCATTTCATCTTCCATTGCTTTACACCAACCAAGATGAGCCAGTGCATTATGGTAAGTCATGGGCACAAATACATGTGACAGGGATATGACATAAGCATAAAAATTAAGACTTAGGTGATAATAAGAAAAAAAAATGAAATATAGGATTGTAGACGCCCCATGCAAAATGGGACTAAAAAACTCTTTAAACTTTGGCTAAGCTTTGATAAAGTTATCCCTAGGGATTGTGAGGACTATTGAAAATTTAATTGATTTAAGGGTAGGACCCTTAGCACATCTTACGAACAACTGATGAACATCATTAGCAGATCTGGAACTCAATAAATCATATCCTGGTTGATCATCCAAACTCTCTAGAAACCCTATTTACACCTTATTTCGATAAAAGTTGCATTTATCTGACTCATAAACTATTGTAAATCTAAACGAGTCACACATTAAGGGTCCTCGACATCTCCTGAAAGCAACAAATGAACTCGATTGATGAAATAAAATCATAGGCTTGAGGTGAGCCGACGGTGACATCATTATCCCTACTTTCATTTTTCACTCCTACATATGTCAAATAACCTATTTGGTCGAACAAAATGGTGTCAAGTGGACTGTCGGCTTTCTGCAAGCAAACGACTACCTAACATGCTTTTTACCTAACCAAAATCTTACTTTTCTCTCTCAGATATTGTAAGCCTCGTATCCTAGACCGTACCGTTCCATAGACTTCAGCGGTCTTTCCGGTCGAATTTCGGCAACCCTTAACCGGTATTTGCACGCGACCCTGATTCACACGCCGTCTACCCAAGTCGACTCAACCCAAGACCTTTACCATAGCGACCGCGTCGTCACTGCGATTTCGATGTCGTGACTCACGTGCTGAGGCGATACCCTGGTCAAGAGATGTAGGCCAGCGTTCGGTGTGAGGAAAACGTCACGCGTTGCAAAACCTAAGAGAATCTCTACGACTTGTCAAATCAATCCATCAATCCATCAATCAATCAAATTCCATCAAGTCAAGTACACATCACCTCACACCCATCCCCAAGTAACCACAAAAGTCAAAAAGTTCTTACAAAGCCCATGCTTTTCTTACACAAATGGCTACAAAAGTCAAAAATTTCTTACACCCATCACCATCACATCCATCACTCCATCACCCATCACTCCTCTCCCTTTACAACTCTCTCTCTCTCTCTCTATCTCTTTTCCAAGTTCATTTTCCAAGCAAGAAAAACCTCCATACGTATGAGACTCTCCAAGCTCTTCCAAGCTCCAAGTGTGGCCCACCTTTCCTACCCTTTCATCTCCCATCTCAACCATCCAAACATCATCTCCTCCATTAGAATCAAAGCTAAGGAGCTAAGGAAGCCTACGGTGCAAGAAAAAGCCAATGGGTGATCTTAGATCTTTGTCTTTCATTCATTTTGTTTGATTAAGGGTCCATATATGTGGGACCCACCTTGATGTATATTTGTATGCAAGAGGGGCCCATAGTGGCGGGGGCCCTCATCCTCACCGATCTTTCTCTCTTCCTCCCTTTTTCTTTGTGTATGATGGCTTGTGGCCCACTTGATGTATGTATCTCATCCATACCATCCAAATAGTGGACCACCTTGACCTTTTTGTTTTTGGTATGGGTCACCTAAATAGTGGGCTACCTGGATGAAAAGTAAAAGCAAATATTAGCCGGATCCAAAACAGGTTGGGCCATGTGGGACCCACCTTGATGAGGTGTACATCCACACAGTCGGTCCAGGCAGATGCACTAGTGGAGGGTGCAGCTAACAGTGAAGTGTAACTGTCAGTGAGTGCAATGATGTGGGGAGTATCAGCAGTGAAGTGTGGACTGTCGTGGGTGCACTAGGAGGGTGTGCTGACGGTGGAGTCCATGGACCCACTCCCATCCACCATCCAAAGGATGGGCCACACCATGATGTATGTGTCTTATCCAAACCATCCACTGTTCTGGATGGTGGGGCCCTCCTTGGTGCGTGTGCACGTCCAGATCCATAGCCCCACTGGCCGACTGAGTGGAGGTACCTCATTACAACGTGGGATCCAGACCGTAGCTCAGCTGGTAGACTGGGCGAAAGATACTTCGTTTCAAACACTAAGGTCTTGGCAACGATTTCCTAGTAGGGGTGGCTAACCGAGCAGTGTACGGTGGAGTCCATGGGACCCACCTACACCGTCCACCCATTCTGATGGGCCACACCTCGGGTGTGTATTTCATCCAAACTGTCCATCCCTCTAGAGGGTGGAACATGCACATGTGGGCCCATTTCCATGCCCTAATCTATACCTCACCGACAGACTGAGTAGATATCCTCGTTTCAATGGTGGGTCCCCATGGCTTAAGTGGCAGACGGAGTGAAAGATATCTCATTTCAATACCGGAGATCTTGGTATCGATCCATTGTGGCGGTGGCTAGTTTGGGGTCCATGGAACCCAACTCCACTGTCCGCCCATTTACTTGGGCCCACCATGGTGCAAGTATTGCGTCCACCGTCCTTGGACGGTGGGACCCACCCCCCCTGTGTGGGGCCATCTTTAATGTACGAGACCGTCCATGCCACACGGCCTGGACATTTCTTTATATAATATATATATATATATATATATATATATATATATATATATATATATATATATATATATATTACGTTATATATATAACATATGCCATGGTGGTGGGCCCTACGTGGGACCCACCTCTGACTTGCTATAGAACAAAAAAAAAAAAAGAAGAGAAAATAAAGTAAAGTAAAAGCAGTACGTGGCTGCTCTCTCTATCTCTCTCTCTATATATCTCTATCTATATATCTCTCTCACTCTCTCTCTAGCTCTCTCTCTCTCAATGTCAGCAACTAGTACCGTGGGTCCCATTTGTCTCACCCATACCGTCTATCTATGTGACCCACCATGGTGCGTATGTTGTATCTAAACCGTCCAACCATCGGTGAGATCGTTTTAGGACATGGGTTGAATGAGTGAGACCCAAAGTTCAAGTGGACCCCACCATTTGCATTAATAACGGGGTATAGTGACATCCACCATTCAAAAACTTCTATGGGCCACCATAGTCCCCAATATTGTTTCTACTTCATTTATCTCTATGTTAACTTGGAAGTAGGTCGGATCTCAAATATACATTAGGGTGGGCCTGATTTGATATACATGAGGCCATCGATGCGACTTATTTGTTGTACGTGAAGCCTGTTGATGTGGTCCATATAGTGTAGCCCATGTGATGTGGCCCGCTTGACGAAAGAGGCCCATTGAGATATATTCAAGGCCCTGGTGCGAGGCCCACCTGTTGTGTGTATTCGAGGCCTGATGTGATGTATGTTGGCCCGTGTGACGAGGCCTATGTGACGTAAATGAGGCCCATCATGATTGTATACGAGGCCATGGGCCCACTATATGTTTAGCCGATGTAGGCCACTCCTAGGGAGAGATGTTGGTTTGACGTCCACATTGACGAGCAATGATAGTTAGATGTCCTCATTGTGACCTTCCCTTAGGCCTTGTAGGCCATTCTTTTCATGGGTTAACCCAAATAAGTGAGCCCCATTTCTGTAGACAAATGACTTCAAAACCACGGCCGACGCCGATTATCGACCCTGATTATCGGTGCCGATTACCGATGTTGATTATCGGTGCCGATTGTCGAGGCCGACGCCGATTATCGACTCTGATTATCAGTGCCGACTACCAATGTTGATTATCGGTGCCAATTGTCATGAACGATTGTCGATTAGCGATTGAGGTCATTTATCATGACCGATTGTTGATTCTAATTGACGTGACCGATTTGTCGATTCTGATTATTGACCGATTTCAATTGTCGTGGTTGACTGCCGATTTACGATCGAGGTCGATTATCGTGACCGATTGTCAATTTTTGATTGACGTGACCGATTTACCGATTCTAATTATTGACTAATTCCAATTGTCGTGGCCGACTGCCGATTTGCAATCGAGGCCGATTGTCGATTTCCGATCGACATGACCGATTTGTGGATTCCGATTATTGATCGATTCTGATTGTCGTGACCGATTTGTCATTTTCGATTATCGTGGTCGATTACCGATTTCGATTGACTTGACCAATTAGCTATTACCGACCGAGGTTGTTTGTCATCATCGATTTGCCGATTTCGACTGTCGAGGCTGAGTATCGAGGCCGATTCCAAGTGTTGATTCCAATTGTTGGGACCGATTCTGATTGTCGAGGCCCACTATGATGTATTTGAGGCCCATGAGACGTGGCCCATTGTGATATATTTTCGGCCTATATGGTGAGGCCCGACTTGATGTATATTAGGCTCGTGGGAGCGGCCCATTGCGATGTATATTAGACCCGTGAGATGCGAACTACTTGATATATATGTGGCCCATGAGTGAGGCCCATCGCGATGTGTATTAAGCTCTTAAGTGAGGCCATAGTGTTGTATATTTGGCCCTGGTGTGAGGCCATGAGTCGACTATATGTTAGGTTCTATATGGGCCATTCCTTGGGGGCAATGTTGATTAAATGTCCACATTATCGAGGTTGATTTTCTGTGCCGGTTATTGATACCTATTATGAGTATGTGACAGCATAGCATTATAATACATACGCATCATTTGCATGTTGGTTATGAAATGTGATTGACCATCGCATATGTCATAAGGCAAGTTATTCATAGGGCTCCCAGATAGGTGGGGTTGCCCCACATGAGTGCACGGTATGCGCAAGATTTATGCATAATTATACTGTGTGACTCATGTATCTCGCATTTGTGTGACATGACCATTGTACGCCCTAGTAACATTAGGGTTGTAACCTCCACAAGCATATCGTGGATGGCCAGATGGGACACCGAAAATGGTTGGTTCGAGCATTGGGCTGCCATTGATGGCCCTGGGTGAAAATCCCTAAAAACCTTCTTGGTACCAAAGGACACCCCAACATCGAGACCGAGTGGATACATGAGCACCCGAGTGCCGAATACCAGGAGGTCGCATCTCCCACTGTGCTGTGGTCGGTTGGGAGGGGGTGTGGCCTTACTTGCCCGAGCGCAAGGGGCATTACTAGGCTGAGTTTGACCAGCTCGTGAATGGGTCCGCTATCGACGTGCCGAATAGGTATTGGCAGACTATTGGTCAGGCGGATAGTGAAGTTTTTTACGCTCACTTGGACTGTGCGGCTAGGGAGAGCGGCAGTGCCATTTAGAGTGTACTAAACCCCGGTGATGGTCCTAGAGAGGAACCGTACTGATATGTGGACTTATTAAGTAGGAGTTACATGCTCATTCATTCACTATCCACTCAGGCTGGTGGTGTGTAACTAATTATTGTGTACCTTAGTTATGGCAAGGATTTTGGTTGGGTGCGCGATTAACCTAATATCAGGAGTTTACCACGTTAAGTCTGACTATCCAAATTTAGGCATAGGACTGGTTTGGATATAGGTCCCTTGTGGAGGACCCCGTAACCTGCGATACTACGTACTATCATCCCGACTTCACACTCCAGCATGGTCATATCATTCGCATCGCATATTGTATTACATCTGCATGCATATGGCATTTTGGGTTGTTATGTTTCTGCACTTATATGGCCTAGACAGACTTAGTAGGATTTGTATATTGCATTACATCCTCGGCATCTGATATTTGGCTCTTTATGACTCCTTATTGCATAGTTGTTCTATATTACGTAATCTGATATTGATTGACTTATGGACTTATTCGTACTTCTACTTACTCTGTCATCGTATGATTTATGACCTGGTCAGTACTCCTGTTTACTCTGATAATTCATGCTCTTGTCAGTATTTCTACTTACTCTGATAATTCATGATCTTATTAGTGTTTCTGCTTATTCAGACATTATATGGTTTATGGATTACCGATTTCCCAGTATTGTATGATTATGACATTGTATTGAATACTTTGCACTTACCTTGTGCACACACTTACACTATCCTCTAAGCTTTCTATAAGCTTATGCACGATAGATGCGTGCAGGTGATGTTAGGTTGCAGCAGTGTTGAGCTTGGAGCGCGCAGTGGCCTTTTGGAGCTTGATTTTCTATTTATGTATTTCCCTTTCAGTGTTGTACTCAAATGATTATATTAGTGGATATGTGATGATGATGTTGCCTTCGTGAATTGGGTAATCTTCTGGTTATGCTTATTACTAGTTAAATGTACAAAAAATAAATAAATTCTCCTTGTAGGATCCCAGGATCGGAATCAGGCATATGAATGCTAGGAGCCAAGAATGGGATACTACGGAGGCTGTCGGCACCGGATTCGGCAATCGGGATTCCTGTGAATCCGATTTCTGGGTTTGGGGCGTGACAGATGTAAAATCACAAAAGAAACAAGTTTTAGAATGTCGATTCACCACAAGTCAACAATCTCAATCTATAAATCTAGCACCACAACTGCTATTCTGGAGGGGCCCAAGGATACAGAGCCCTAGTGAGAGTCTAAGAGAGAAGACATTGGGGTGGGTCCTCTTCTTTGAATACTTTAGAGATTCTTAATTGACATCAAGGCCCTACTCGACTTAGGAGGCTAGCTCTAAGGAAAATAGTCTACTAAAGAAACTAATAAAGTTAACAGTAGGGATGTAATTAAAGATATTTGACCATCTATTTTGAACAAAAATAGGTATATTATCTCCTATTTTATTTTCACATCTCAATCAAACTCAAATAGCATTTCACTTCACACATGCCTAATATATTCACATCATCAACTTACACTTTTATTTTCTTTCTTTTACTTCTTTTTCCTTTATTACATTCGCCTACCCAGAGTCATTTGGCTATACGAAGTAAGACTATAATCCTTTTTATTTGTGCTTGCCCAGCCCCTTGCAAGTTATGCAAAGAATTGCTAGATATATAATACCAAAATTCTACTAAATCTCCTTAAAAGTCATAAAATCATATAGAGTAAAGACCACAAATTGTGCGGGCAAAAGAAGGTGCCTAATTCTTCCTCTTCTGTCACTGAAACCCTTACTTAGAATCTACAGTTGTAGATAAACTGCAGGAGTCACTTAAGTTGAAAATTTTCATAATTCCCTGACTCGTAAGTGATTTTACATTTTCTAACTGGCTGTAGATTCCAAGCTTCATTTGACTAGTGAAGACTCTAAAAATCAAACATATTCTTACATCTTAGTCAATTCAACACTCCATGTGCGCCATTGATAAGCAGAAGTAAAGTCAAGCGCTTATGCACGTGAGAGTTCACATGTAAGCTGCAAGATTGAATACATTTTCTAAAAGCAATTGATAATTCCAAGTTAATAAGAGTAAAAGATGGACCCACAAGTAAAGGAGTAGAAAAAGAAGCACAGGAATTTAAAGAACAAACTCCTTCGTTAGTAATGTTGATGGTGATGTGTGAGGCCATGGGCCCTGCTCCCAAGGAGTGGCCAGGAGATGCTCCAACGTCTAGACCGAGTGGATACATGAGTGCCCGAGTGCCGAATACCAGTAGGCTACGTCTCCTACTGTGCCGTGGTCAGTTGGAAGGGGGTGTGGCCTTACCCACCTAAGGATAGGAAGCATAGCTAGGCTGAGTTTGACCAGCTCATAAATGGGTCTGCTATCGATGTGTCAGGTAGATATTGGTTAACTACTTGTCAGGCCAATAGTGAGGTCTCTTCCACTTGCATGGTTACGAGTCCAGTGGGCGGCGATCGCGTGTAGAGTACTAAACCTTGGTGATGATCCTAGAGATGTACAGTACTGATATGTGGACTTATTGAGCAGGAGTTGCATATTCAGTATTTTACTCATTCATTCATTTATTCACTATCTACACGGGTTGGTGGTGCGCAACTAATCGTTATGTATACCTTTACAATGATCAGGATTTCGGTTGGGGCATGCAACCAACCTGAGATCAGGAGTTTACCACATTGAATCTAGCTATCCAAATTTAGGTATGGGATTAGTTTGGATAAAAGTCCCTTGTGATGAACCCCACAGCTTGCAATACTATGTACTACCATTCCAACTTCACACTCCACCTTGGTCATTTCATTCACGCCTCATATTACACTACATCTACAACATATGGCATTTTGGGTTGCTATGTTTCTGCATTTATATGGCCTAAATGAAGTTGACGATATTCGTGGACTTGTTAGATTTGTATATTATATTGTATCCTCAGTATATGATATTTGACTTACTATGTCTCCGCATTGCGTAGTCGATTTACATTACTTCCCCAGCATATGACTTTACCTTATTATGTCTTTGTATAGCATAGCCTGGATAAGGCTGATGGTATTTATGGACTTACCAGCATGTTTCTGCATTTCTTTGATACTGCACATTTAGCACTGGTATTGCGCACACACTTATACCACCCTCTAAGCTCTCTATAAGCTTATGGATGATAAATGTGTGCAGGTGGCGTTAGGTCATAGCAGCATTGAGCTTAAAGCGTGCAACTGTCTTCTAGAGCTTTAATTTTTAACATATGTATTTCCCATTCAGCACGATATTCAACTGTTTATATTAGTGGATATATGATGATGATGTTGCCTTTGTGATTTGGGTAGACTTGTGGTTATGCTTCTTACAAGATAAATGTATGTTGAAAAATCCTTCTTATATGATCCCAGTATCGAAATCTGGTGTATGGGTACTGGGAGCTGAGAATGGGGTACTATGGAGGTTGTTGGCACCGGATTCGACTATTGAGAATTTTGTGAGCTCGATTTTAGAGTTTGGGGCGTGACATGTTGTGTCTACAGTCGCACAATAATATAACTACTAGAGAGGAATGGCATGTTAAACATTCATAGAGGCTAATAAAGGTGAGCATCAAGTCAAGTCAGACCGGATTGGGTCCAACTCAACTCAATCTGAATTTTTCAAGTAACTGACCCAAACTCGATCATATCCGAGACCGAGTCTAGGTCAGCTAACTCGATCTGATCCGATGCACTACTGGCCTGACCCGAACAGAGTCCGACTCGGTCAGGGAAACCGAGTCATATCGAGTTGGGCGCAGTTCGAATCGGGTTAGATATGGAAGGTGAATGTTGAATGGCTCGGATAGAAGACCTTCTTGGCAAGGAGAGGTGGGATTGGGGCAGAGGAGAGAGAAGTGGGTGGAGTACCTATTTAAGTCACAGTACCATGAAGAGGAAGCGAATTTGCTAGTGGTGTATTGACGTTAGCAAATTTTATGGGTCAAACTATGAGGTATGTGTTATATCCAAATCGTCCATTCATTTGGAGAGCTCGTCTTAAGGTTTGAGCCGAAAAATAAGATAGATCTAAAGATTAGTTGGACCACATTGCAAAAAATAGTGGGGGATTGAACGTTTACCATTGAAACCCTTTTGGAGATCATGGAAGTTTCGGATCAATATGAAATTTGTTTTTCCTCTTCATCCATGTATTTTTTGCTTTACTAAAAAATTAGATGGAAAATAAATGTTCTGGTGAGCCCTACAAATTTTTTAACAGTTAAAATCATTATCCTCACTGTTACTTTTGGTGTGGTCCATTTGAGTTTTCATGATTCATTTTTTTTCTAATGCTCTAAAATGATCTCGAAAAATGGATAAATGTTATGTATATAATAAATGCATCATTATGGGGCCCATGTAACTTTTATCTCATTTGAGTCGTTCGTACAACGCAGAGCTCAAGGCATGTTTGCGCTCGTCTTCGCACGACACGTATCTACATCAGTTGTGCAACTGGTGTGTTATACACGAAATGGGATTACGATTGAGTTACTCAGTATGCTCTTATCATACTGAGTAAACTATGTTGGGCCTGCCGTGAATGCGTGTAGTTTATCCACTCCGTCCATTTGTTTTTCCAGATCATTTTAGGGGTTGAACCCAAAATTGATGCATATCCAAAGCTCAAGTGGACCATACCATAAGAAAAAGTAGAAGTATTGAATGCGTGTAGTTTATCCACTCCGTCCATTTGTTTTTCCAGATCATTTTAGGGGTTGAACCCAAAATTGATGCATATCCAAAGCTCAAGTGGACCATACCATAAGAAAAAGTAGAAGTATTGATTTCCACTGTTGAAAACTTCATAAGGCCCCAGTGATGTTTATTTGTCATCCAAGTTATTCTTAAGATCAGAAAGACATGGATGAAGGTATGAAAAGGCTGAGCTCTAAGTCCTAGAGAGGGGGTGAATAGGACTATGCCAAATAAAAATAAATGTGGAATATAAAGACAAATAGCACAATTAAATAGGAACCTCAAATGCACTAGTCTTGAGAGGTTTATACAAATTGAGTTCTAACGACAACCTTTCACCAAAAACCAAGGTTTATAGTAGGATAACCTGATGTCTAGAACATTGGTAAGTATCAAAAACTCAAACTAAGAATGAGGCAAAGGAAATAAACTAAATTATTACAACATTTACCACAAATGCCTAAAGAAAATTACAACATTCAGCACCACACATACATCACAACCATCATCCAAACTCTGAGAATTATAGTGGGTCGTGTGTGTACACCAACTGTTAGCAAACAGCTACACAACTACTCCACTCTCAATATCCACACCCACGGGATATTGGCTTTCACTAAGAAATAAGGTTTTTCAAGGTTCACCTTAAAACCTTCACAATTATGTTTTTCAAATGGGCTTACACAATCCTAAAAACGCCACAATAAGATTTTCTTAGCTAAATCTTACAAACCAAAAATAAAGAAAATGAAATTGTACTTATCTAAAAATTCTTCTTCCGATGTAGCCCAGTAGAACCAATTCGATGTGGACGTAGATGTTTAATGTCCAATCTCATAAATTAAAGGGTTCTAAGTCTAAATGATTTTTAAAGTAAATCAACCTGGGACTAGCTTGATTTGATTTTAACCTCAAAATGATAAATCAAAATTCTATTTTTAATAGAATACAATTGAATAAAGAGATCTCCAAATCAAATACAAAAAACTATAAAAGAATCTAAAATGAATAAGTAATAGCTTCACAATTGCAGAGACTTATCTCTCAGAGTGATGGCTTGATTAGGCTTGGAATTGATAAATAATTCTGAGAAATGTCCTCTATTTATAGGTAGAAATTTTGTTCCCTCGACTGGTCTAAGGTTTGGTTCGACTCGTTGAAGCACCAACCAATATTCAAAAATTTTGGTGCGATAAGATAAACCCGTTACTCGACTGGTCGAGTGACCTACTCGACTAGTCAAGTGGCCTACTTAACTGGTTGAGCAATGCACTCGACTGGTCGAGTGGGACCAGAAAAGCTTGCTGGACTTTAAGTCGAGCACCATTCACTCTACTGGTTGAGTAGTGTGCACGACTGGTTGAGAGTCCAACAGAAAATCTGAAAAATCTTCAACTAAACTTAGACTGGTCAAAAAAATCCCTGGACTGGTCGAGCCAATGCCTGGACCAGTCGAACAAAAGCTAGGACTAGTCGAAGAAAACCCTATAAACTTATACAATAACTCAAATTTAATATGCAATTAACATGACCTAACCTATGGTCAATATAGGGTCATTCATACCTTAAATGTGAGTTTGAAACATCGAAAGATCGATCGCTTTGGTAACTTGATTATCTTAAAGTACGTGAAGCTTGACCTTGTAGTCTTGAACTTGAGTATGAGCTAAAGCTTGTGTTCTTGAGACATAAGGTGGTGATCATGAACTTTAACTTGAGCTTTGAATTTCTGTTCTTGCACTTGAGCTTGTGTTCGATCTTTGGCAATGTTCTTCAACTTGAAAATGTAGAAGAGTTGACAATGGTGATCTTGAACTTTCCATCTTATCATAACAAGATACTGACTTCAAGTGGTTTGGCACAACAAAATTTGACAATACCGGGTGCTAGAATTACAATATAACACTTACAATCTCTCCCTTTGTCAAATTTATGACAAAACCGACTAAAGAATCATGCACCAGTTTATACACATCATAAGGCAATGTTACTACTACTCCCCCTCAATTCAAGCAAGGTGATCTGTAGAGTACTTGTAAATATCCAAACAAAAATATGCACACAAAAACTATACATTTCCATACACATGTCTCTACAACCCACATCTAACAATCATTCATCATATACCACTCATATACCATTCCAATCACATTTCTCCCCCTTTTTGTCACAATATGACAAAGGAAAGTAACTTAAATTCATACATGATTGAAGTAAAAATGTACGAGAAGAGTATGAGTTAAGAGAATTAATATTAGTATAATAACATCATGTCCAAGCATCAACTAGTATATATCATCATCAAGCATAAACATGTCCATATAGTAGCAAATAAAAATATGTCCAAGGATCATCCAAGTAAAAGTAAAGTTTAAGATTTTAATACATGCTCAATAAAAAAACTAGTCAGAACTAGAAGAAGACGATGGAGGAATAGATGGGTCAATTTGATGTAATCCCTTGTTAATGCGACAAAGGTATTTACGCATATATTTAAATTGAGTTTCATGGGATACATGTAGACCTTCCACCTTCTCTTCTAAGGTTCTCAACTGCTCATCAAAATCAGAGGACTGAAAATCAGAATCAGCCTCAGAATCAGATTCTAACTCATTAAACAGATCATCCATATTTACGTCATCAGTGGGTAGTGTCTCTTCCTCTCCAACTTCTTCTCTAGCTCCTCCAGCATCCCTGTCAGCTTGACCAGGAGCTAACTCTAATTTCATCTTGTTGATATTTGAGTTATTGAATGGAAGATGGGAAATAGGAGCTTCTCCAGATGGCATGACCACGCGACAATGAGTAGCAAGGGTGGTCATCAAATAAGCGAAATGAATATCACTATGCCCCGGGTGTAAACGAAATTAGATTATAATATAACAAATTAATGAAGGAAGACACACTTGTATACCAGAAACAACAGAATGAAGAAGGCGCACCATGAAAGAAGTTAAAGTCTTGTTACCAGATCTAGGGTAAACATTAGAAATAAAGATACGACGAAGTACTCTGTATCTGGGTAACATCTGATTAGCAAGGAGCACAATCTCAGAATTTCATTTTGAGTTCATGTTACATAAATTTCTGGTTAAAAGACATTTTCCAAATTCATTCAATCTCTCAGCCAATGTGGATATTGGAATCCCTTTATCATTAACTGGTATATCCATCAAGCTAGAGATCAAGTGATGATCTACTAGAAATAGACCTTCTCTAAACATAATAGTGAAGGTTAAATTTTCAACAGAAACATCACTAATATATGCATACATGACTTGTGCAATGGACCGATATGCGGGTCTGCCCCAATTCAGTATGTTATCTCATCCTACAGCCGCAAGGAGGGGAATGATATTGAACTGAACCAAATGGTTAGAATTGACGATCCATTTAACAATGATGTTGCGGAGACGGATGTCATGCACGTATTCTGGGTCCTCTTCGGGTGGTCGAAGAGTACACACCGCAATAGGTGTGGAACAGGAAGAAGAAGGATCACGAGTTGTTTTCTTCTTAGATCTACCTTCCATTGCAAGAAGCAAAAATAGAATGCAAGAAGGATTTAAGGGTTTCACAAAAATCAGATTTTATCCAAAAAAATGCAAGGAAACCATTAGAAAACTTGAAATGAACTTTAGAATCAAGCAAATAGAGATATAAGGAACCTAAATCCAAAAAAAAATTGAAAATGACGCATTAACCAAGTTGTATTCAGAGGTGGGTTTGACCTGTCGAAGAAAGGGCTGTTGGAGAAGATGAAGAAAGTGAAGAAAATGTGATTTTTTTCACATTAAAAGCAACCCAACCGCGCATCTCGACTGGTCAAGTACATACTCGTCCAGTCGTGCCATGACTAGTTGAGTATGTACTCGACTGATCGTGCAAACAGAAAGAAATTCTTAATTTTATTAATTTTTTAAATCCAGAAATTTGTAAAAATAAAAATATGTAAAAAATAGTACAAGCAAATACAATAATCTCATATCAAATTACACATACCAATGTCCAGTTTTAATTTAGAGAACCTATTTCTGTCAAGTGGTTTGGTGAAAATGTCAGTAAGTTGATTTTCAGTTTGAACATAATCCAATGAAATAATTTTATCTTCCACTAATTCACGAATGTAATGATATCTAATGTCAATATGTTTGGTTTGTGGGTGCTGGATGAGATTCTTAAAGATACTGATTGTGCTAGAATTATTGCAATATAGTACCATAGTATCTTACACAAATGCATGGTCATTTAACATTCTTTTCATCCACACAAGCTGAGTGCATGCATTTCCGGCTGCAATATATTCAGTCTCAGTTATAGATAGTGATACAGAACTCTGTTTCTTACTATGTCATGAAACTAAACAGTTTCCGACATAAAAACATCTACTGCTTGTAGACTTTCGGTCATCTATATTACCAGCCCAGTCAGCATCCATATAACCAACTAATTGAATATTAATATCATATGGATATTAAAGGCCAAGATTGGCCAAGCTTGTGACCTATCTCATCATTCGCTTGACAGCAATCAGGTGAGATTCCGTAGGATCTAATTGATATCCAGCACAGATACCTACGCTGAATGCTATATCAGGTCTGCTCGCAGTTAAATATAATAAGCTATCAATCATACTACGATACAACCTATGATCTACACTTTTACCTGTTGCATCCTTAGAGAGCTTAAAAGTCATACTCATAGGAGTATCGAAGTTTTTACCACTCTCAAAACTAAAATTCTTCACCAATTTTAGAGCATACTTGGTTTGAGAAATAAAAATCTCGTCTTCAAGTTGTTTCACTTGTAAACCTAAAAAGTAGTTCAGTTCTCCAACCATACTTATTACAAAATTGGACTTCATCAATTCTACAAACTCAGTAGTCAAATTAGAACATGTAGAACCATAAATAATATCATCAACATATATCTGTACTATGAGTATGTGATCATTGTGTTTCTTTATAAACAGTGTCTTATCAACACTCCCCATTATAATGTTATGACTTAGTAAAAACTTAGTCAGCTTCTCATACCATGCCCTGGGAACCTGTTTTAAACCGTAGAGTGCCTTTTTCAGGCGATAAACATAATCAGTGTATTTAGGGTCTTCAAAATCCTTAGGTTGTTTTACATATACTTCCTCATGTAAATCAACATTCAAGAAAGCACTCTTGACATCCATTTGATAGATTTTGAACTTTTTTAAACAAGCAATGGATATAAATAATCTGATAGATTCAAGACGGGCTACTGGGGCAAAGGTTTCATCATAATCGATGCCTTCTATCTGAGTGCACCCTTGTACAACCAATCTTGTCTTGTTTCTTATAATATTTCCTAATTCATCATATTTATTTTTAAAGATCCACTTAGTTTCAATTATATGTTTATCATTAGGTCTAAGAACCAAATACCATTTTGGGTTTTGGAGCACTATTAGTTTTTCTGTGCTTATAGTTATTATACATTCTACCATTATAGTTACATTTCAGAAGCTCCTTGAGTATATCCACAATTTTTTCAGCTAAGGGGTTATAATTCTAATTTCTAAAATTGATATGGTTGTTTTTAGGTTTTATAGCTTGAAAAGTTTTAGGATTTTTAAAACCATTTTGATTCAAACTTTTTCCTTTTGAGTTGGAGGACTCTCCTTTAACAAACTTAAGAGGAGTAATCTTATTTTTTAGTGGCGTATTTTTATCATAGCACAGACCAGATCTATCTCCACATTTCCTTGATCCGGTTAACAATTTTTCTAGTTTAAGATCACCCTAAGCATACCTCCAAGTATCCTTTGAACTCAAGAGAGAAGAGACTTCTAGTTTTAGTTTTTCATTTTCTGATTTTAGATTTTTAACTTGAGACGTTTTGAAATCTAAATCACATTTAGTCTTTTCAAAATAATCAGAAAGATGTGATTCTTCTAAAATTAAGTTTCTAAATTTCTCTTTTAACTTTAAAAACTTTTCTTTTTGAAGTTTATGTTTTACAGTTATCTTACAACTTTTCCTGTATAGGGTATTATAGGCATCTTGTAAATCTTCATCGTTTTCAGGGTCACTCCTGAGATTTTCATCATAAGTTGAATCACAACTAACTATGAAAATGACTTTAGCTAGAGTCCTTAAGGCCTTGACCTCATTAGTAGATTCGGGTTCTGAATCATCTAACTCAAAAGAGGCTTCCAAGCAAGACAATTCATCCCATGTGGCCAACATACCTTTCTTCTTTGATTTGTCCTTCTTTGGACACTTGTTTGTCAAATGGTCGTATTCACGGCAGTTAAAGCATTGGTTGTCTTTAAGAGATTTTCAATTTTTATATTTACTCTTTTTCTTCTCAAAGGGTTTTTGAAAATCAAATCTCTTTTTGCTTTTAAAAATCTTATAAAACTTCTTGGCTAATAGTGTCATATCATCCTCCGAATTTTCACAATTAGAATTACTAGTATTATCTTGAGAAATAGATTTAGATGACTTAAGGGCTATGAACTTACCTTTAGGAGCCTTGAAATTCAACTCATAGGTTTGTAAAGAACCAACAAGCTCTTTAACCCTCATATTATCCGTGTCACGAAGTTCTTGAATGGCAGTCACCTTAGAATTGAACTTTTCAGGCAATGAGCGCAGTATCTTTGCACAAACTTTACTTTCTGCGATGTTATCTCCAAGACCCTACATTGAGCTAACTATGTCATTCAATTTAGTATAGAAGTCCATGAATGTTTCACTTTCTTGCATACGTATTTCCTCAAACCTAGTGGTGAGGATTTGAAGTTTTAACTTTTTGACGATAGTCGTACCCTCATGTGTCATTTCTAAGATATCTCAGGTTTGCTTTGCAGTATCACAAAATATAATTCTTTTAAATTCATCTGCTGATAGTGCGCAAGTAATTGCATTTAAAGCTTTGGCATTGGCACTACTCTCGTTTTTCTGAAGAGTAGTCCATGAATAATAAGGTGTAACTTTAACAAACTTAGTTCCATCAGTGCGTAGAACTTCAGACGTGGGCGGGTTCCTTCTAGTCATTGCGGCTTGCCACACACTCTCATCGATGGACCTCAAAAAGATCTTCATCCTGGCTTTCCAATAAGCATAATTGGAGCCATCAAAAGGTGGAGGCCTAGTAATAAAGAGGCTATCAAAATTTGACATATTAAAAGTTCGAGGTTGCTTAGCTTAGGAAATGAATCCGAATGAATGAATTATTAGGCTTTGATTCCACTTGAAAAGGTTGAGCTCTAATTCCTAGAGGGGGGTTGAATAGGACTATGCCAAATAAAAGTAAATGTGAAATACAAAGACAGATAGCACAATTAAATAACAACCTCAAATGCACTAGTCTTGAGAGGTTTATACAAACTAAGTTCTAAAGACAACCTTTCACCAAAAACAAAAGGTTTATGGTATGACAACTTGATGTCTAGAACATTGGTAAGCGTTAAAAACTCAAACTGAGAATGAGGCGAAGGAAATAAACTAAATTATTACAACATTCACCACAAGTGCATAAAGAAAATTACAACATTTAGCACCACATATATATCACAACCATCATCCAAACTCCGAGAATTATAGTGGTTCGTGTGTGTATACTTTTCAAATAGCCACACAACTACTCCACTCTCAATATCCATACCCACGGGATATTGGCTTTCACTAAGAAATAAGGTTTTCCAAAGTTCACCTTAAAACCTTCACAATTGTGTTTTTCAAATGGACTTAAACAATCACAAAAACTCCACAATGAGATTTTTCTGGCTAAATCTCACAAACCAAAAATACAGAAAATGAAATTGTACTTATCTGAATATTCTTCTTCCGATGTAGCCTGAAGAATCAATTCGATATAGGCGTAGTTATTCAATGTCCAATCTCACAAATGAAAGGGTTCTAAGTCTAAATGATTTTTAAATTAAATCAACCTGGGACTAACTTGATTTAATTTTGATTTCAAAAGGGTAAATCAAAATTCCCTTTTTAATAGAATAGAATTAAATAAAGAAATCTCAAAATCAAATACAAAAAACTATAAATTAATCTAAAATGAATAAGTAATAGCTTCACAATGGTAAGGACTTATATCTCAGGGTGATGGCTTGATTAGGCTTGGAATTGATAAATAATTCTAAGAAATGTCCTCTATTTATAGGTAGAAATTTTTTTCCCTCGACTGGTCTAAGGTTCGGTTCGACTCGTCAAGCACCAACCAATATTCAAAAATTTCGGCGCGATAGGATAAACCCGTTACTCGACTGGTCGAGTGACCTGCTTGACTGGTTGAGCAATGCACTTGACTGGTTGAGCAATGCACTTGACTGGTCGAGTGAGACCAAAAAAGCTTGTTGGACTTTAAGTCGAGCACTACACGACTAGTCGAGCAGTATACACAACTGGTCGAGAGTTCAACAGAAAATTCAAAAAATCTTCAACAAAACTTGGACTGATCTAGCCAGTGCCTAGACCAGTCAAACAAAAGCTAGGACTAGTCGAAGAAAACCCTATAAACTTATACAATGATCCAAATTTAATATGCAATTAACATGACCTAACCTATGGTTAATCTAGGGTCATTCATACCTTAAATGTGAGTTTGAAACATCGAAACATCGATCGCTTCGATAACTCGATTATCTTGAAGTACGTGAAGCTTGACCTTGTAGTCTTGTACTTGAGTATGAGCTAGAGCTTGTGTTCTTGAGACATAAGGTGGTGATCATGAACTTTAACTTGAGCTTTGAATTTTTATTTTTGTACTTGATCTTGTGTTCGATCTTTGGTAATATTCTTCATCTTGAAAATGTAGAAGAGTTAACGAGAGTGATCTTGAACTTTCCATCTTATCATAATAAGATACTGACTCCAAGTGGTTTGGCACAACAAAATTTGACAATACCGGGTGCTAGAACTACAACATAGCACTTACAAGGTAAAAAAAATAAATATTAGCTTAATCTAAAACTTCTTTGGTGCTTAATAATTTTTCAACAGTAAATATTCAATTCACACTGTTTCCAGTGGTGTGCTCCACTTGAGGATTGGATACACTCCATTTTTGGGATAAAGCCCTAAAATTATCCGTTAAAAGAGATAGAGATGGATGGAGTGGATAAATTTCATGAATGATAGTTGGGCCCACAGAGTTTACTCAGTAGACCCGCTTTCGTGGTACACCAGTCAATTTGCTTCTGAACTAAGTTTTAAGGTCCAGTACACCTACCTAACGCAGACCTCATCAATGTGCCACCCACTGGCCACTGCCCTCACATCACATTTCTTGGGAAATGGTTTAACCCCAGCTCTTTATTTCTCGACGGTCAAAGATGCAAACTTCCAATTAACTTCATACAACTTGACTGGATTAGATCTCGGATCGGATCAATCTGGATTAGTCACTGATCCGAACTCTATTCGATGTAGGGTCGGATCTAAGTGAGTCTACTTGATTGGACCCGAACCTGACCTTCAATTCGGATAGGATCAAGTCGGATCCGTCGGATTGGATTGGATTGGATTCTGCCGAGCTCCAGGGGCTAACTTCTCCTTTTTGGTTAGGCAATATCTAATAAACACATTTTTTAATGGTCGTATATCAAGTTTATCACCTTTAGGGCCTGTTTGGCCAGTTGTATTAAGTTGTATTAAATGGAATTGCATTGCTAATCCCACCTCGAGATTAGAAATGGCATGTTTGGAAGGAGTGTGAGATGGGATTAAAATTAATTTTTTAAGCTTTGAAAAATGAGCCTTGTATTGAAAAGTGTGAGATGGGATTTCTAAATTTCATGGATGATGAATTTTTTCTTTACCTAAATATAATTTGAAAGGAAATTCTGAAACTTACTTTTATTTGCATACATTCCAAATATGGTATTTAAAAACATGGGATACACTCAACCATGAATAATATCTTACACATGCATTTATTATTACTTTTACAAATTCATCCACCTTAATCCCAACTAATGCAGTAAACGGGTTATGGACAAACGATGTGCATGTAATAAAAAAAATAAAAAAAATATATATGTGCTGAATCAGAAAACGGTGCAACCAAAGGTGTTTTGCTGTTCAACACCATAGCCGTCCAAATCACCGTGAAGATGTCATCGCCAATCTAGATCTCAAAAGCGTGCACTGCCACGTCATCTCTTAAACATTGACATGCTTAATTGCCATGTGTCCGCTTAGAACACCCCAGCCGTTGCGTCAGTTTCTCGAAGAGGATGACTGCCACGTCATCTCTCAGGAAAGCCTAAGAGCCGCACCATAATCTTGTTACATTGACCTCCTGAACATGCCTAAAGATAACAAAGCCAGCTTGTTTAAAACACGGAAACTCCATATTAGCTCTCACATGAGATGTACATTTTGCTAAGGCTTCAATTCAGTACACGTGATGCCTATGATTTGTCATTTGGACCACTTGATCTGATAGACCCCACTATGGTGGGAAATATCCCGTGGAACTGTCTACGTGTAGGTCGATGAATAAAGGTTGTGATGATCTTTCAATATCTTCCATCACTCATGAAGCCTATCCGACCGTCGATTTCAATCACTGGACTATACATGGAAACATCCTACTAAGAGAACTAATCACCTAGAGGCGCCTGCACTATAAGTCTTTCCTGTCAACTGCAGCTTGCAGTATGACATCCTTACCTTGCTCACCGTAGGCCCCATCATGCAGATTAGCCGTCTGAAAAATATGGTTGATCCACTCATTAGGTGGGCAACATTTGCATGTTGAGTCAGGACATCGGTTGTCCCTTGATTCCAACGTGTCCCACCTGATGGGTGGGCAAGGCGCGATTTTTGCTCCAGGGGATCTCATGCCCATGGTAGGGCTTACCGTTTGGATCGATCCCTGTGGGGCCCACCATGATGTATATGCCTTACACCCACGCCGTCCATCTGTTTTCACAGCTCATTTTAGGGTATGATTCAAAAAATGAAGAAGATCCATATCTCAACTGGACCACACCACAGGAAACAGTGGTGATTAAGTACCCACAATTAAAAACTTCTTGGGGATCACCGGAATGTTTATTTGCCATCCAACCTGTTGATAAGGTCACAAATATCTGGATGAAGGGGACCACACAAATATAAGCTTGATCCAAAACTTTTGTAGCCCACAAGAAGTTTTTAATAGTCAATCACCACTGTTTCCTGTGGTGTGGTCCACCTACGATTTGGATCTGCTTCATTTTTGGGATCAGGCCCTAAAATGAGCTGCCAAAACGGATGTACGTCGTGGATGTAAGGTACATGTATCACGGTGGGGCCCCACAGTCAGGGATCCACCGAAGCCGACGGTTGAATATAGGGGCCATATTGGTGATAACTTCTATGATAAGCCTAACTGCCATGTCAGCCCTAACCCAACCCTCCTGCTTCCATGTAAGCTGGCATGGTCCCCGCTTGATATCATTAAAAGTTTCCAAAATAAATTACCTTTTTTTTGCCTTCTAGGGAAAGCATTTCATACTCTGGCAGACCGTGATGGTTGGTACGCCGGCACCCATAAGCTGAACACTTGTGCATAAAATCAAATCAAACTTAACCGTCCCAAATTGTGGGACCCACTCTAGATAGGCCAACATACTAAAATCAGATTGGTTGACCGTTCTGAACCTCTGATTCATGGACATTAGGCTCTCCCCTTTTTTTTTTCCCACCTCAACCATCCACCAAACACCCATCAACGGCCCAGTTACGTACTCAAATCAGTGAAATTTTCACCCACGTGGGACTCATGAATAGGACGGTTTAATTCGAGTTACTTTGCGCCACCTGAGCAATTTCTTAGTGCCCGCATATCAGCCATCAGACCGCCAGAGTAATAAAAAAATTTCTTCCACAACAACGATATATGCATTATTATATTAGTGGAAAATGGAGAGAATTAAAAAAGGCATATTCCCCGAAAGAGATCATGTGGGTGTTTGGGGTTTTGATGGACCCCATTTACTTAAATAAATTAAAATAAATATTTGGGATTCCAATAAAGCCTTGGCAGGAGCAAATGATAAATAAAAATCCCATCTTTAGGTGGTCATTTTTCTATTTGATTCCGCAGTAAAGTTCATATTTACATATATAAGAAAAGCATGCCTACCCTCTTTTCATTTTTTTATTTCATTTTCCCACCCATTGTTTTATCACATTCAACTAAAGTGCAAGAAAAAGAAAACGGAAAAAAAAAAAAACAAAAATACAAGGAACTAAAGCTGCAAAAGTGATAGATACAGGATCCATATCCTTTGGCTCAACGCCATGTGAGGTGATTTTGCCTAACCTTCATACCCATTGGTCCACTCTGCATCATTTGCCACGTGGGTCTTGTTAGGAATTATTAAAGGGAATTGACATTTACACCCTCCCTTTTTAAATATATACGCCCTTCCCTTTTCTTTTATTGCTTTACGGAGTTGTTAATGCTCTGGCTGCTAATGATGCTTGATGCACGGGCACTTAAAAATTGTATATGTGATATGCATTAACTCAAATTCTACTGCCTGAATTGTGGCACCCATTGGAGCCTTGCCGCTGACACATGGATACTTTGTTTGCTGAAATAGAACCATTGGATATTTTTCATTTCAACCATCCAATAAATGTCCGCCAATCTGATAGTTATATGATCAAATAAATGTAAACTTTACTTTATGAGAGATCCAAACGTGCACTCATAGTATGGCCGTTTAATTTGAACTGCTTGCATGCCATGGGTACAAAATTTCTTTGCCTGTGTACCATCCATCACGCTGCCAGAGTATTGATGGTACAAAGTTGTACTAATGGTCTCTCCCCTCCCAAGTTGAGTTGGGGAAAGAACCGTGCTTGAGTCATACTGACCGGCCTTTGGTGCATGACAAACCACCCTGAGAGACCTAAACAAGTACCATAATATGGCCAGTTTTAATTGAATTACTTGCATGCCATGCGTACAAATTTTCTTTTCCTGCGTATCATCCATCATATTGCCAGAGTATTAATGGTACAAAGTTGTACTAATGGTCTCTCCGGCTCCGAAGTTGAGTAGGTAGAGATGCCTCCCCTATGTGGGAAAGACCCATGCTCAAGTCATACTGACGGCCTTTGGTGTAAGGAAAACCACCCCCAAAAAAAGGTTGCACTAATGCATTGCCAAGAAAAAGAAAAAAAATGGGTGTTGTACAAAAAGGATAGGGTGGAAACAGTGGCACCCTTTTATTAGTATCTTTTCCTCCTTTTGGTAGGTACACATGAGCCGAACCAATGTTTCAATGTTATAATCCGGATCAGCATTCCATTGATGCATTATAACTCTGAAAAATATTCATGAAAATCCATACATGTGTCAGTAGATTTTTCAAATGTCTCAGCTGCAACTTTTGTACTTGGATTATTATTATTTTTCTTTTGTGATGATTACAGACGGATCAGATCAATCTAAAATCAGTATTCCAAATAATGCACTACCATTCACCGTTGAATGTTAAAGAATATCCACCGTTTAACCGTTTGTGATGTAAAGAAGGGTGGAGAGCGATTACCCAAATGTAGTTAAATAAGAAGCCGATCATTCGCCATCGTTTACATGACCAAAGAGTTCCTTCTGATGTGTCGTAGCTTCTTCTGCTGTCCTATAAGTCCAAATGTGGCCCTTGCTTCTTTCGCGAGCTTCTAGAATTTCCTGCACCATAATGGCCCATAACTGACTATTGCAGAAGCAAAAACAAATCAAACTTGAAATGGAGCAGACCTTTTAATCCATATATTTCCCTTTATACCAACACAAATGAAGGAATATCTTTGATGGTAGTTGAGTTTTAGCTTTATCTAAAAGCTTTGTTGGTTGGGAATAATGATATACTTGAGATTGAATTTTCTTGACATTTCTATCTGCACTGTTACGAAGTCCGGACTTGGAAATATTTCAGCAAGACAGTTGGGGCTGTCCCGCTTTTGGGCTTGGCCTGATATGGTCGGTTGGGCTATCCTTTCAATACTGAGGGTAGGTGGAATGGGCCTAAAAGTAAGCCCAATTCACAATAAGCGTGGGCTTGGGCTGTGAATAAAAGACTGAAGATCCAACCTGAGCTTGTTTCCGTATACATTAATATTTTTCTCTTAGAGGGGCATTTTAACTAATAACTACTTTATATCAACCCTCTTCCTCCTTTCCGAATCTTAATTTCTTTGGGATTCAGGAAGAAATCAGCCACCCAAAAAAAAAAAAAAAGAGTAGGATATTTCGCTAGAAGCTAGATATCTTCATAAAAAACAGATTTTAGGGATGCCCGCCCGCCGCCCGCCCATGACTTTTGATAGGGATCACTGTGATCTATATGTGAAATCCACTACAACCATTGGATGTGCAATACCGCTTAAGACCTAGGGCAAAAAAAAATAAGGCTGACCTGCGATCCACGAGCGCCATGCCAAAGCAAACAGTCAGGAGAGACGCCCACCCATGATTTTTACAGGGCCCACTCTGATGAGCACATGAAATCCACTCAACCATTAAATCCCACACGAAACTTAGGCATGGGGCCCAAAAATTCAGGCCCATATGTGATTCAGGTGGGCCGCACCAAGGGAAACAGTTTGAGGGTGAGCATTTCCCTGTAAACCATTTCCAATTGTGTGGTACATTTGAGTAACGGATGGGGCTGATATTTGGTCCTTGGGCCTAAAATGGGGTGACAAACCGGGTGGTCAGGGTAGATTTCGAATAAACATTACAGTGGGGCCCACCCAAACCAACGACCTCCTTTGCTTTACTCCAACCCATGCCTCTCTGAAGAGCTCAAGCTCAAGCTCGGGCTCGAGCCAAGGTAAAAATCTCAGGCTAGGCTTGGACTGGATTATTTTGGCTTGGGTCGAGCTTGGGCCTATGTTGAAAATTGCGGGCCATCGCCTTCAGCCAAACCACTGGATTTTTTTAGCCAAACCACTAGAATTTTGTAGGGAGCCTTAACTCTCTCTCTCTCTCTCTCTCTCTCTGAGAAATCTCAAGCTTGGGCTTGAGCCAGAGTAAAAATCTTGGGCTAGGCTCAGACTGGATTATTTTGGCCCGTCAAGGGCTTGGGTCGGGGTCGGGCCTATGTTGAAAAAAGCGCGCCGGTTTTGGACAAAGCTTAGCTCGACTCCAACCAGGCTCGTTGACACCCCTAAGTACAGTTAAAATATCTAGCAGGTCCGGGTTAAAGTATTTTGTTACATTTGTTAACGATTGTTTGAAAATGACATGACTTTATTAATGAAAGATAGATCTAAATTATTTTATGTTTTTAAGACGTTTCACATAGAAGTGAAAAATCAGTTTAATTAGAAAGTGTTTGTATTTCGGTCTCATAATGCCAATGAGTACATGTCCCCAGCCTTTAGTCAATTTTTTTTTTTACTAAACAGGAATCCTATATCAAACATCATATGCCACACCCCACAACAAAACAGGGTTGCAGAACGAAAAAATCGTCACCTTCTTGAGGTAATTCATGCTTTCTTATTCACAAGAATGCTTTTAAGAATTTTTAAAGTGATGCAGTACTCACAACATGTTTTCTGATAAATTGGATGCCCACATCTGTTTTAAATGGTCAATCACCCCCATGAAGTTTCGTTCCTATATGCTCCATTTTTCTCTACCTCCTAAAGTTTTTGGATGTGTTTGTTTTGTTCATCAGTTACAGTTTGGCCATGATAAGTTTGATCTTCGAATGGTTAAATGTATTTTTCTTGGATATTCTTGCACATAGAGGGGTTATCATTGTTACAATCCATCACTTCGAAGAAAATATGCATGTGCAAATGTTACATTTTCTTAGTCTACCCCGTTCTTCCAAGTAGCAAGTTTCTTGATACGGAAACTATTCCCATACCTGTTGTAGTTAGCAAAGACATCCAACCTTCATTATCTACCTCCTCTTCCATTCCCATTATGCTTCAGTGAAGATCCACTCACGATGAAAACAGATAGATGGTCCAGCTGATCATTACGTGTCGTCCAACATATCTTCTTCAGAGACTTGTTGTCCAATGAGTTTCTCCAGATACATTTGATGTTTTTATTGCCCTGGGAAAAGGTAACCCATATGTGTACCAATTATCCCATCTATAAACATGTTTCCTTTCATTATTTATCTCCAAATTTTCACAATTTTGCCATGTCCTTATCTTTGCACTTTGATCCCAATTCGTATGAGGATACTGTATTATATAAGAGGTGAACGCAAGCTATGGAGGAAGATATTGATGCACTTAATCGGAATTTGGTAACTTACCACTCTTTTGACTGGTAAACATAGTGGGTTACAAATGAGTCGACACAATCAAGTTTCATCATGATGGTACGGTTGAATGGTCGCTAAGAGGTATACTCAAACACTTGGCGTTGATTACAATGAAACTTTCTCTACTATGGCCAAGTTGAATTCCATTCACGTTATTTTATCTGTCACTGTTAATCATGGTTGGCCCATTTGCCAAGTATACATAAAAAAATGTCTTCCTCCATGGTGATCTTATAGAAGAAATTTATATAGAGCAAATTCCCAGATTTGTTGCTCCAGGGACAAAGTGTGTATGTAATAACTCAGGGTTTTGTAAGCCTTCGTGTACATGCATACATGCATACTTACATTCATTCAAGCATACATGAATAGGTCTACACATTCATCCACGCATTCATGCATACATGCATCCATCTGTGTAAGTTGTAACCATGACTATGCGTGATCGATCTTTTTAACGTTAACCATTGATTCATGTATTTAGTAGTTATATGATTTTGTGTGTGTGTGTGTGTTCACTCTAACCACTCGTACTCACAAGACCACCCGTTAAATCGTAAACTCAAATCTAACTGTCGATTATAATTAAACCTACCCAATCATGACCTTTGACCTATGTATCAAAACCACCTAATTAGGACTTTTAATTACATTAAAAATCTGCCCAATTACGATTAACCACATGAACTTCAAATCAGTCCATTCTAAACCGCCTAATCTCGAGTTATAATGACCCAAAGCCAACTTATAAAATTAGCAATCAACCCATCTTCGTTTGACCCACGATCTTCAACATATGCTCACACCCCTAATGATTGTCGAACCCATGACTTAGATCAATACTTTGAGCTATGTGATAATGTACTTAAACCGTTCAAAACAATCTAACCACGACAATGAATTAATCCCTCGATTCATATCCTAAGCCGACGGGTAAAAGTCCACCGACTTCATCATCAATTTGAAACCATTCATTCATCAATCTTCATATCTATTCATATATGCGATCATTCATCAAACCAACCATAGAGATAATTAGATTTAGGACTAGCATTCTAACCATCCACGTCACTATCGAACCATCACATCATAGTGAACTTGCCTTAAGACCACCTAAACCACACTAACACTCATACATCCATAATTCTAAATCGTTCACCCCATTCCAAATTCACTAACGAGCATTTTCAACTGTTGAATTTCATTTCCTCATTTCCAAAGGCTGGAGGTACATCCACCAATCGTTCATGGATTTCCACAGTATACATGTTCCTATCCTACGCCATCCCTTAGAAAACCTGTTCGTGCCTCAGTTTTGTCAAGCTAGCATGTCTTGAGTCAGTTGAGCTTCATAGGAAGACATTGAAGACCAAAGACTTGAAGACTTGAAGACTTGAAGCATCAATGCCGAAGACAACAGGTAGATCATGAGGTGCCTTGGTAAACCTAGCCTTAGACCCTTTAGATCCCAAAACAACCCACCTCTAGATGATTTATCCCATATGTAAACATTTGACTCATCTAAACCAAGCCTTAAACTGATAAGTTAGACTTTTTAGAGGTGCATGACTGCTGTAAAATACAAAGCCCAAACAGTAGTTTTCGAGGGATCTTGATCCAATCGACAGGCTCTCGAGCGAAGCCTCGATTGATCGAAGGTAGTTAGAAACGTCCAACAACTATCTGCCTTATTTTTGGAGTTTCTTGATCCTATCAAAGGGGAGTTCGATCGATTGAAAGCATTGCTCAATCGATCGACAAAACTGTTAATCTACCCGTTTTATAGCTATTGCAAACTGAAATTTATATAAAGGGCATTTGGGCATTGGGCATTTTAATGGGTTTTTTGTACAAGTAGAGTCTAAGTGATTCTCCACTCACATCCCTCATCCTAAACACCAAACCAAAGAGATTCATTGCATCCTTCTTGTAATTAACTACTCTAATGGGCATTCCAAGCTCAATTTTGAAGGTGTTCATGTCCTATCCCTTCTTCTAGAGATTACACCCAAATATATAGGCAAATCATTATCTAAATCCTTTGGAACACCCATCTAGGTGAACCTCCCTTGGAAAACAACTATCCCTTCACTTATAAGAGATTTTACCATCTTCCCACCACCATGGTTGCCTCATTGGAGCATCGTATGCAACCATTGGCATCAATGAATGTGAGAGCAATTGAGAAGTTGATTCAAGCACGATAGATCATTGAAGAAGCATCTCAAGACAACGCAACAACGGGGCTCAATCTGATAACTAAGGTTGTCATTTGTTAAAGTCCATTAAGACTTTCCTTATTTAAGATTGAGTATAGAGTTTGTGATCCAAACTCAAAATGAGTTCTTGTGTTGGACCTAGGCTCTTGTGTATGGCGAATTCATTAGACACAGGTGCGTATGGGTTACTCTCCAAGGAGAGCCTCCGGCGGGAGTGTACGTAGGGCCTTAAATTAGGACTGCATTCACCGGACACAGGTGCTAACATGTTAGTCTCCATAGGAAGCCTCCAGCGGGAATGTACGCAGGGTTTTGGATTAGAACCGCTAGTGGTTGTTGGTTAACTAATAGAAAACCAACTAAGTCTTTGCGGGAGCCACCGACATGGGTGGAAACGTGTTCCTTTGACACGAGTATACGTGTGAGTTAGTGGTTAGCCTAGGAGAAACCATTGTAAAGGTTAAAAGTGTATCTCATCTAGAGCCTCCGATAATGAAATTCCAGTACACTTGAGAAAAGCGCGTCCACCAGGAGTGGAGTAGGCTTGGTTCTGAACCGCTATACATGCTTGTCTTTGGGATTGTCATTTGTGCACATTTATATTCATGCTTATGAGTTTAGTTGAATGAATCATATGAATGCTTGAATGGATTGAATGCTAGGCATCTAATTGATCACATCTCACACACAAGATCACTATCTCTCTTATAGACTAGTTACTTACATTGTTGTATTCTTTGTACTCTATGTGATTGGACTCACTTGGCTCACCACCCCCCCCCCCCCCCCCCCCCCCCCCCCCCCGCGCAGGGACTTAGCCATAATTCCAAGCTCCACACATGTTGTGGTAGACAATCCACACAATTTCAAAACCTATTTATGAAAATCTGATCGCGATGAAAATTTAACCAGTGAAAATTCAACCCAGATGAATCGTACATTTTCAATCTCGGCGCCTAAGTCGCAATATCAACTATCCATCGGAATTCTCATCACATTCGCAAGATGAACCACCTAAAAACTACACAAAGACCATCATTGCAATCCATTGGCGACTCCCAATGAATATACCGATTCACCTTTCACATCTAACCACATATGGGCCTATTTTTAAAGCCCCAGATCATCTAAGAAGTATCCTCCGGTTCCACAATTTCTAAAAACTAAAAAGGACCTAATACATCCACTTGTAACCTACACCATACACCCTCCACCCTATAGATCACAATCCGGCAATCAATCGATAAAATTGACAGTATATTTGATTCCTAACACCCACTTGTTTCACAATACTAAGATCATTCGACCATTAGTTTCGATATCAATCCCGTTTAGCCATTCAATCAAAATAGTCAATTTAGAACCGTTTCCTCGACGATCCAAACCATCTATTTAAAAGGCCGTCTAAAGACAAGACCTATGAATAGTGTACAATTCCTGACCCCAACCATTCACGTGTGTGAACTTGGGCCAAAGTGGCAATCAGTTGTTGTAAGCATTGTCGAGAAATGTTGTTAAGAAACCAGCCATGCATGTCTTCTTCGAATTCTTCCCCGTCAGTTTTGTTGTTTGTTTTGATTGAATTAGGGAATGCAACCCTTGATTTGAATCGTCCAAACAATGGTCCCTAACCATCGTCCACAAATCCAAGCCGTCCAAGCATCACAATGTGTGCTACTATGAAGAACTATCAGTGCATGCTAGAAACCAAAACTCACACCTCCTTCCTGACTTCTCTACATCCTCCGACATCCCTTGGTTACAAAAGCGCAATGCTGCACCGTGAGTCTTCACCTCTGATCTCGTTTGTCCAAATTGTAGGGCATCGTTAACTACCAAACCTCTAATAGAGAGAACACGAACGCCCGATATTCTCTACTTCTCCTTCTTCAACAACATGCAACAACGAGAGACCCGACCTTGGAACCGTGATACAACAACCCCCCGTCTTAGTCGTTCGATCCTAACTCCCATTCTCCTTCAACGACATTGAGTTCCAACGTCAACACCTGCTAAGAAAACTGGTGCCTATCCTCCAATCGTTTCTCCTTTTTTTCTCAGTGAGTTGTGACAAAAAGAAAGATTTCCATAGCAGCGGTAACGTGAACCACCAAACTTGGATCATCTAAATCGTAGATCCAGTCACCACCATCTTGATTCAATCCAAACAAGAAGTTCATTTCGCAACCATTGGTATAGTGTGTGAATCATCAATTTTTATTTAATTAAAAAAAAAAAAAAAAAAAAAAAAAACCATCCACCAATCCTGAAAAACCTGAACCGTTGCTCTCAAATCAATTGTCAAGTAGTGTTCGCAATATCGATACTATCGGCCAATATTATTAGTATCGTGGTCCAGTGATATGAAATTGCCCAAGAGTATCTAAGGAAAAAAAAAAAAAACCTGATATCGCGCGATATATCAACAATATCGCAATTTATCATCAATATCAGCGATATATCACACGATATCGTGCGTTTTTCTTTATTTATGATCTAGATATCTTTGTCAACATAGGCAACAATCCTCTCTACCATTCCAGAAATTCGAAGAACATATATATATATATATATATATATATATATATATATATATATATATATATATAGGAAAAAAAATCTCTCTTACCTTGTTACTCAAGATCTGCTTGGATTTGGTGTGCAATCGTGATCGACAACGTCGGATCATGTAAGAAAACCTAAAACCACATTTTTTTTTCCTTCGAAGAGAATTGCTCCGATAGTAAACCAGATTTCCGCCGATATTAATGGGGATTTGGGCTGGAGTCTTTAAAAAATGATGAAATTAGGGAGAGATTTTTGGGATTTTAACAGATTAAAGTCTCGAGATGAGGCATGAGGGCATATGAGTTTGCAGCTTTAACGGAGAAAACGAGGAGAGTTCCAAAGAACTCTCTTGCTCTCTGCCTTAATTAAGGGAGTTTATTTGGTGCAACTTGACTGCATTAAATACGATGCGGTCCTTTCAATGGGGCCCACAATGATGTATGTATTGTATATCCATGCAATCCATACGTTTTTTAGACCATTCTATGGCACGATTTAAAAAATGAATCAGATCCAAATCTCAGGTGGACCATACTTAAAAACTTGCTAAGGCCCAGCATAATGTTTATTTGTCATCCAACCTGTTGATAAGGTCACAAAAATGTGGATGAAGGGAAAATAACAAATATCAAGTTGATCCAAAACTTTTGTGACCCATTAGCAAGTTTTAATGAGCTATCACCATTGTTTCCTATGGTGTGGTCTACCTGAGATTTAAGTCTGCTTCATTTTTGGGCTCATGCCCTAAAAATGATTTGTAAAACGTATGGACGGCTTGGATATACAATAAATATACTAAGTTGGGCCCCATCATAAGTGATGCACCGTCTTGGGTCAAGCTAAGGTCGCACCTAATCCTCTCCCTTTAAAAATAATCAAACTACGTTTCTGTGGGCCCCACCATGGCGTATGCGTTATATCCACACTGTTCATCCATTTGAAGAGATATTTTAGGGAATGAAGCTGATTCAAAGCTCAAGTGGACCCCACCACAGAAAATAGTGGAGATTGAACGCCTACCATTCAAAATTTCTAAGGGGTCACAGATGTTTTCGATCAAGCTAATATTTGTGTTTTCCCTTCGTCCATATCTGTGTGAACTTATAAACATGTTAGATCTCAAATAAACATCATGGTGGGGCCCTAAGAAGGTTTCAACAGTTGGTGTCACTGTCCCCACTGTTTTGTGGTGGGGTCCACTTAAGCTTTGGATCGGCCTCATTCTTTGGCTCATGCCTTAAAAAGATGTCTCCAAATGGATGGACGGTGTGGATACAACGCATACATCATGGTGGGGCCCACAATCAGGGTCCCACCTACACTGTTGGTCTTCCGTGTCGCATGGGCGGATTGGGTACTACTTGACTCCGTCGGAAGTGGGAGCCGATTAGGTGAGACCCCGGATTTACTGCGGTGCGTGGGGCCCATGGGGCCCACCTTGATGTATGTGACTACATCCACGCCATCCATTTGTATTGAAAACTCATTTTAGGGCATGATCTAAAAAATGAAGTGGATCCAAATCTCATATGGACCATAATACAGGAAACAGTAGTAATTGACCATTAAAAACTTACTGTGGGTCATGAAAGCTTTGGATCATATTTGTGTGTCCACCTAAGATTTGGGCATGCTTTATTTTTCCCTAAAATGTGCTTTGAAAATAGTTGGATGGTGGCCCCAAAAATGAAGCATATCCAAAGCTCAAGTGGACCACACCACAAGAAATAGTGTGAATTGAACGGCTACCATTGAAGAATTCTTAGGGGCCACCGATGTTTTGGATCAAGTTGATATTTGTGTTTTCCTTATGTATTGCATATCCACGCTGTCTATCCATTTTTACAGATTAGTTTAGGACATGGTCCCAAAAATGAAGCAAACACAAGTTTCAAGTGGACCACACTACAAGAAATAGTGGTCCCCAATGAGGTTTATTTCCACATTGCCTTATACGGTCCCAAACGCTGCCTTATATACATAGTCCCAAACAATGGTGCACCAATGAGGTTTCAAGTGGACCACACTATAAGAAACATGGTGCTAAACACTGGAAAAATTGGTGTTTAAACATCTTATCGTTGAAAACTTCCTAGGGGCCCACCATGGTGTCTGTTTGACATCTAGTCGTTCATCAGGTCCACTGAATGTGGACATGAGGCAAGGCCCACTCATGAGGTGGATCTAGAGTTCAAGTGGCCCCCCACTACAACAAGACAGTGGGAATGAATACTTGCCATTGAAAACCTTCCTAGGGCTCACCCTATTTTTACCTGTTGTGTAACCTAGTGAGGAGGTTGCAATGGCCTGGAGGTGGCCCAGGCCCCAAAACAAGTTGTATGTTATGAACGGTGCAGATCTCATACATTAGTGTGCATTAGCGCATTGTTTTGATACATTTATAAATGTTATGCATTCAATTTGAATATAGTTGCACTGTTTAGTCAGACAACGCATGGCTTAGGACCCCCCTATGCAAAGGAAACTTATTATGTGCATTTGTTTTTTAGATGTTATGATTTAAAAGTATGTATTAAGGTCTTTTTAACAATCCCTAAAGTTTCATTTAAAAATTCAACCATTTTCCTAATGTTTCCCCATGTTTCCCAAAAAGTGTGATAAATTACACGATATAAACAATATATCCTGTGCGATAACCGATATGTATCTGTATCTCAAGGGTGCGATACATAGCGAGATACCGATATTTTGAACAATGCCGTCAAAAACCACCTAATCGGAAATCCAAACCGTCCATTAAATGAACCATCTAAAGAAGCAGTTGATGAACCATGTTTAGAACTAGATCTTTCACACATGCTCAAAGCATTAAAACAGCAAGTAGTGATGTAAAACTGTCTGGCGTTGAGGATGTTGGGATCTTCTAGCGTTTGAATTTGGAATTTCCTTATACAACAAGGAGAATTAGAAACGTTGTAGTTTCACATGTGCAAGGCACACACATGAAGAATATAGAGTCAATGGATGAATTGTAATAACTAGGGGTGCATTGGTTAGTATATGGAATAGATAGATAGTGGAAGGGGCTGTTGGAGTGTAGAGGTTGGTCTCTAGCGCAAAGTGCTGGAGAGTCACTAAGGTTGAGTCGGGCTGAGTTCGGGATTTGTGTTCGGAGTTGATCCAGCAATGTGAGTAATCGCATGCACTTTCTCATGCTTTCAGAAGTATGACTTTCATTTTATTTTAATTACAAAGTTAATATGATGTATATGCTTAATTATTGTTTACAATGTTTCAAATAAAAGAAGTATTTTTCATTCGATTTCTAGAAATTCAGATGTTTATACTCTAAATAACGTTAAAAGTATGCAAACATCAGAATTTAGATCTATAATCTATTGGTTACATCTCTACATTTGGTGATTCAAAAATCGGGGTTATGGTGTCCAGAATGCGAAAACATGTAAACCAAGGGGGTTTTGCAAAACTTTAGGAAAACAAGGGTTAAAATATGATTTGTATCATTCTAATTAGGTCAGGGACCTTCTCGCATCAAAATCCCAAGTTTTGTCCATTATATCGCCTGAAAGCCTACCCCATGATGTTTTACACTTGAAATCCTACCCTACAGTTTGAAATTGTGATTTTTCGAGGGTTTATGTATAGTTTTCTAAAAGTTCAGATTTATGATTATATCTTTAATTATTGGATTCATTGCTGGAAATTCAAAGCTATTGTACTGGATGCTTGATTGTGTTCTTCGGGGAGTATATTTGTGATGATTTCAGAAACTATGTTGATTTTGTTAAATACGTGCATATTGCATAAGCATATGATTCATGGGAAGAGAATGTGGTTATTGAGAATTTCAATTGAGATATAGGATCTCTACTGTAGACCCTTTGGGTGGATGAGCATGTTAGAATTGCGAAAGCTTCCCGTTGTCAAGTCTGGTAAGAGATGTATATTTTGCTCGACCATGCTAAATGGTTCCTCACCAATGAGCCCTTTGGATGGGTGAGTATCATGCAAAAGGTTCCCTTGCCAGGCTAGATGCCCTTTGGATGGGTGAGCATGTCAGGATTGCAAAAGGTTTCCATTGCCAGGATCGATGCCCTTTGGATGGGTAAGCATATATGCAAAAGGTTCACATTACCATGCTAGGTGTTGTATTGGAAAGTGTTGGCCAACCAAATAAAAAAAGACTATGAATAATGTTGATTGATTGTAATGAGAAGGATGATTCATATTCGCATATTCTATTGCATTCATGATTTTATTGGAAAGCATACATGATTCTAAGCGTATGATCCACAGTCGTTTATTCTAGTCTTGAATATTCTTATTTCGAGAAATATTTGTTTTATGCAAATTTTGAAATTTTATTACATGTGTTAATTACACGAGATTATCCCACAAGGCTTTATAAACTCACCTGTTATTGTGGATACCAAATTTTATAATGCAAAGTCTAGTCAGGGAGCAAAGTAGAGCAACGATCTAGAAGTCTGTCTAGCTTTAGATTCATCTTTCCAGTTTGTATCCACCATGGAGAGAGAGAGAGAGAGAGAGAGAGAGAGAGAGTGTAATGGAAGTATAAACGAAACTCTACAATGATATTTAGATATTTAAATGGAAAATTTGATTTGTGTTATGTGATTTTTATGGATTAGTGGATGTGAATGCTTAGATTTTAAGTCATGTCTTGGATGTAGGATCAGGGTCTAGCCAGCCCAGGTGTTGGATTTCGAGGCATGATAGTGTAAACTGCGGAAGGCAATTTATGAGTTAAAATAGTCTCCACGTGCATGGTTTAACAAGTTCAGCAATGTTGTATTAAACAATGGCTTTGTTTGAAATTATATTGATCATTTCGGCTTTGTACAAAAAGGTATCTCAGGTCTCATTGCACTTGTAGTATATGTGGATGATATTGTTGTTAATGGAAGCAACAACAAGAGAATTGAAAAACTAAAAAAGTATATTTAACAGCATTTTCCCACAAAATATCTTGGTCATCTTCAATATTTCCTTGGTATAGGAGTAGCCAAATCCAAAGGAGTAAATCTATCTCAATAGAAATATGTTCTGGATTTATTCATGGAGACATGTCTCTTGGGACCAAGCCAGTTAACAGTCCAATGGATTCTAATTACAAACTTGAGTGATCAAGGAGATGTAGTAGAGAATCTGGAAAGGTATAAAAGATTAGTTGAAAAACTTATTTACTTGACTATTACTCGACCAGAGATATACTATGCAGGTAAGTTACCTCACATGGAAGCATGTATTCGAATTTTGTGTTGCCTCAAAAGAGCACTAGGTCAAGGAATTTTGTATAAACGGAATGGTCACCTTAGGGTCACAGGATATTCAAATGCAAGCTGGGAAAGTTCCTTAGCAGATAAACAATCAACTACTAGATATTGTACATGTGTAGAAGAAAATCTAGTCACGGGGAGGAGCAAGAAGCAGAGTGTGGTGGCCCAATTGAGTGTCGAAAGCAGAGCATAGAGCAATGGCTCATATCTCCCGTAGGTTGATGCAGATCAAGAAATTGTTGCAAGAAATGGGATTTACATTGCACCTACCTATGCAATTTATATAACAATCAAGTAGTGCTTCACACATAATAAACAATCCAGTCTATCATGAAAGAACTAAACACATTGAAATCAATTGTTACTTCATACGTTAGAAAGTTTCCAGTAACAAAATCTCTACGCCATATGTTAGATCTCAGGATCAACTTGTTGATGCGTTCACCAAAAAGCTTTTCATTCCACTCGGGCTATACATATATATTCCAAGCCTAGCATCGACAATATCTATACTCCAGCTTAAGGGGGAGAGTTCATTAATGTAAAATTGACCTACATAGGCCCAATGTTTTAAATATCGACGATATCAGCCAATATATCTCATGATATATCTTGTATCCCACCTGTGTAATATGAAACGCACAAGTAGTGCCGATATATCCCACAAGTTCGATCCAATGAGCATTTTCAATTTCTAATCCTTTTTTTTTGTTGAAATTATGTTAAATCAGTGTCAAATGGTTATAAATCCATTGGTTCTTCATGTTTTGCATGAAAAATCATGGAGTTGGAGCTTTGATTTCGATATCCATTGGTTCTTCATGTTCTCCATGTTTTTTTTTCAAAATTTTCCTTCAACTAGCTATCAATTGAGACTAATTTCGAAGTATTTAGGAGTATTTGATGAAATGATCATTACATACACTCTAATTTTGAAATTTGAGTGTACATGGTCCAATTTGGGGAAATTTTGAAAATTTTCCAGTTTCTCCCAAATTGCTTGCAATGTTGCACTCCAAACATGAAATCAAGCATGTATGAGGGCAGATCTACTGAGTTATTAAGTCCTTGTCAATTTTCAAAAAATAAAAATCATTTTTTAATTAAAAATTAATTTTAAAAAATGATTTTTTTTCGAAATTTTCCTTCAACGGTTGCTAATTGAGACTAATTTCGAAGTATTTAAGAGTGTTTGATTAAATGATCATCACATACACTCTAAATGTTATGCATTCAATTTGAATATAATTGTATTAGTTCAGTCAAACAATGCATAGCTTAAGACCCTATACAAAGGAAACCTATTACGTGCACTTCTTTTTGGAGATGTTGATTTAAAAGTGTGTATTAAGGTCTTTTTTAACAATCCTTGAAGTTTCATTGAAAAATTCGACCATTTTTCCAATTTTTCCCCATGTTTCTCAAAAAGTGTAATAAATTACCAGATACAAATGATATATCCCGTGTGATAACTAATACGTATCTGTATCCCAAGGATGTGATACGCTATGCGATGCCGATATTTTGAACACTACATGTGCCCACTTAGATGGATTCTTTTGGTCTAGGATATAGAGGGGATTTTTGCTTTGTCATTACTGACATTTCTGTAATTATGAAACTTTCATAATATAAAAGAAGGACGAGAGTGTGAACCCTAACTTAAGCCCATCTCCTCCCTCTACATTCTCTTTTCTTCCCACTGTCGTTTTTCCTATTTCATCTCTTCCCACTATTTTACAAGGTCCAACTCACTAAGATGAAGAGAAGACAAAAAAATCAGCTTGATAAAAAGCTCAAGTAGGTCATATCGTGTGAACTTAGTGCTAATGGGATCAATTTTACATTGTTCTCAATGGTGTGGCTCATGTGAGTTTTTAACCTAGCTTATCTTTTATATGGTTCAAACAGTGTTTGAAGTATTGGTATTGCTACAAGTTTCGTTGGCCGAGGATACAAAAACAATATCGATATCGTCGATAACCAGAAATGTGGGGAAACATTGGGGAAACATGGGGAAAATAGGTGGAATTTTTCAAGAAACTTCAGGAGACACTAAAATACACATGCATATTTAGGAATAAAAAAAATTGCAGAAAGAATGCATACATAGTAAGTTTCCATTTAATGGGTGGCTTAAAAGCATGTGGTATTGTGAGAAATCAGTCCAACCATCCCATCAATCCCATCTATCCATCCAACCTTCTAACCTTCCATCCAAATATCCATCAATATTTCAGAATATCGACAACACACGATATTTCGCCAAGAAATCGTTAACAACTAGAAAGAAAACAAAAAAAATGTGGTCTCGATATCGCCCATGTTGCATTAACGGTAATATCATCGACAATTTGATCAGTGCATACAATCATGCGCCCATTAAAAAAACATGAAATGGAATTTTTTTAATAAACAGATTTTTAACTATATTAATGCATTGGCGATATTATCAAAATATTGCCGATACACTAGCGATACAAGCAACTCAAATTTACATAGTCAAAAATATTGGCGATACAAGCAACACTTAGAATTTACACCATAGAAAATATTGGTGATATCGATACATTCACGATACTTGGCGATGCATCGTTGATACCTAGAATTTCTGATACCATTGGTGTTATCGGAATCGTTGAGCTGGAAATAGAGATAATATCGAGGATATTTTGATAATTTTGGGGATACTCCAAACAATGGGTTCAAACAATGGTCTCACCTGATGGACAAAGTGGATTTGCATATACAACATGGTGCACCCATAAAGTTTCGCAAGGTCTCCTTTCTGTGTCGGTTACACAAACAGAATATGAGAAGTTGTGCGGGCTACATGTATTAAAAGAAGTGACACAAGTTTGACCTAGCTATTGCTGGTTCATGCAAGACAGATGGCCTAAACTAGGATGATGCAAATAAATTAATTAACAGATTATCAGAGTAAATCAAAGCATAAAATAAAGCCAATCTACCACGAATTTAGAAAAATCAAATATTCAATTAAGCTCAAATTCAAGACCACATCACAATCCCACAAAATAGATCTTTAAGGCTATTAATCGGACATGGCCCAATGGATGGTAGAATTTCCATCTAGCATAGGATTCATTCTAGATTCAAGGATTCACTAGCACTTTGCTAGAGTTTGAATGGATTAGGGTTTGGGTTTGAAAATCAAGAAATTGGAATTTAGGGTTTTATAAAAGGATAGGGTTAGGGTTAGGATCTTATAAAATAGAAAAGAAAGGAGGATCAATGAATGGGGGGCTGTTCGGTTGTACGAACATTGTACGGTCATGTCCGTAAAGTGTACGGCATGTCTGTACAGTCGTACAGACGATGTGGTAGAGATAGGTTGGTTTGATTAGTGATGAGTTGGGTTGATGATGATAGAGTTTGGGTTCGAGAAAGAATAGAAATAAAAATATATTCAATGTAAAAAGAGGGTTTGAGAGAGAGAAGAAAGAAATACCTCGATAGGAATAAGAAAGATAACTTGGAATCACTCCAATGGCTTCACACCAAATTCCATTCACATGAAGTTTTCTTGCTCAAAAGAAACAATGTACAAAAATTTCATTCAATATGTCCATAATCTCAAGTCCCAAGTCTCAACCAAGTATATATATGAAAACCTAAGTAAACCCTAAGTCTAGAACTATTCTTGATCGTTCGAATCTAATAACGGTCAAAATCAAAAAATAAATCTCTAATAACCTAAAATAAAATTGAAAATTAAAGCAAAAACAAAGATGTAATACACAGCACAAGGATGATCTCCAGCGTGCAACAGGTACGTCCACACATAATCAACAACCTTGTCCAAGGCTTGTATGTGCAAACTAGAGTGTACATGCACCTAAACCCGAGTCTCCTAACATATCCAATAGTCCGAACCACCAAATTGATGTGTCCAAGATATCCAACAACATGGTCTAACATTTGTAATGTCCAGATGTGGTCCAGGGCAGGCTCGATGATGTCCAAACAGTCTATAGATGTATCAATCAGTTTCAAATAAGTAGCCCACATGCATCTTCTCAGTGTGGGGTCTTCAAAAAATGCACAACCATACATGTGGGGTCTTTAACGTGGGAATGAACTCGAGTTGGGTCCACTGGGCCCCATGTAATGCTCATCCAACTATAATAAAACTTAGGTTGGGGCCTCAGCTCTCCTCCTCAGATAAAATCATGTAGGTGCTCGGATGCCCTCATCACTAGTGCCATAAAATCTCAACCATTCCTTGCCAAACAACTACATTTTTATCATAAATTTGGCTTCTCTTAATCGATGTTGTGAAGACTAATTGTGATGGAAAAAATGTCCAAAGCTATTGGATTTATATATTGTAGATATATATGTTCTATCCACAATCCATTCCTTGGTTAAGCATCACACGCATCTTGTATGTTGACCATTGGGTTTTTATTTTCCTAAATGTCTATTTCTTTATACATGTGCGGCCAATACGATCAATTGATGGATTAGGAACAATTATCTTCAAAAATAGGTACCAATTTTTAGGCTCGGTCGGGCCTAGGCCCAACCAATTTTTCTCATGCTCGGGCTTGGACTTGCATTGCTAGGCCCATGATTGGGTAGGGCCGAGCCTAACCTACCCCGGCCCAAACCCAACCCATTGCCACCCCTAGTCTTGTGGGTTGTTGGCTATCATTCCTGAGGATTTCTCATATATTAAATTGAGGATCTCCTCAATATTGGTTGGGATTGCCTTTGTGATGTTTAATTCTAGGTGTTTCTTGCTTGCTCTCAGGGTTTCTTCTTTTAATAATTGCATTCTTGTCAATTAAAAAAAAAAAAGAAAAAAAAAAAAAAAGAGGCTTGATGGGGAGTGTTAGAAAAAAGCAGTATAATTTATTCACTTATCATAAGAGTATTCTAGTAATTTCTATAAACTATGAAAGCAATTCTTATATTCTTTGATTCTAGAACCTCCATAGGTAGAAAATCTTTTAGATAGGCTTGAGAAGAATTCTAAAATCTCTTTTAACTAAGATTGAGAAGAACTCTAAGATCTCTTTTAACTAAGATTGAGAAGATTTCTAAAATCTTCCTAGATGAGACTGGAGAAGTCTATAAATTCTATATCTTCGTATTCAGTCTCTTATTCATTGAATGAAGAAAAGTATGCATGCTCTTGAAGTTTCTTTTCACTTCTAAGCACGAAAAGTTGTGTCGGGAGAAACCAACATCAACATGTAGACAGATTCTTGGGTGGTGGTATGCTGGGATTCTTCTCCCAATCAAAACCTATCAAATCCAGCTGTTTAGACACTTGAACATAGAATCCTTTCGCCAGAGACTTCTTAGAAGGATTCTATTAAGGAAAGATTTAAAGATCTTTTACTTGAATTTAAAGCATAAAACAACTTTTTTTTATAGACTTACTATTACAGGAGTTAAACCACTTAAACAAAAAATATATAAAAATAAAATAAAATACTAAGTTCCTTTTCCATTTCTCTCTTTCAATTTAAATAAAATGTTTAAGTTATTGTCTTCTTCCTTTAATTATTTTTTATTATACAAACATTAATTTGTTAATTAATATGACCACCCCCTCATTTCCAAAGTAAAAAAAACACAAATTTGCAAGTGTTGTGTCGTTGTCACTATTAATCTCAAAATTAAAAAGTGTCTAACCACATAATACTCAAGCAAAGCATAAAGAAACAAGTACATGTGCATAACTATGGTAGACATGACATACCTAGTATCATATAATTTCTCATTAAAAAGGGAAATCTTTGAGGAACTAACCATGCTCTACAAGGGACTTAAAAATTCTATATATTGATTAAGATAGACAAACAATTCCATGAATCCTACTTCCTGGGGTTCAGCAAATCCAACATTCTGTATCAGTGACGGATCCTGACACTCATGTCACTAGCAATGCAAAATTGTATGAAGACCATAAGAAACACCGCATGATATTGAGTTCAAGAAGTAAGATCAATAAGGCTTACCTGCACCTCAGATGATCGTTTTGTTTTTAAATTGAAACAGTCAAAAAGTGTGTTCCACTTTTCATAACAGTTGCCAAATACTCCATGCCTGTAATATTGCTGCATCTGGTGAACTGGAGCTGCCAAAAGATGTATGTTCTTCAGTTTGACAGCATAGCATGTCAACAAAAATGAGGAAATAACAACAAAATGATCTGATAAGATAATTGATCCACCAGAGCAAGACGTGACATAAGTCTGGTCACTAACGCTATACTGCAACATTACATTCTAGATATACCACCACCAAAAATGCAGAGTTCTACCATGAAATGAGATACACATGCAGAGATTTACCATGGGAGTTCTACCATGACATGAGATACATGTGCAGAGATTTACCATGGAGTTTTTTTCATTCTTTTGTTGTTGTTGGGTGACTCTCTCTCTCTCTCTCTCTCAACATCTGCTTTCAATAAAATAAATATAAGGACAAGTATGGGTTATGTTTACCCAACTAATTGAAACATATTTACGATCTCCATGTGTGCTTATGATTTACCTATAGCTATCAAAAGATGATAATCTTCAAGTTTATGATTTACTGCTTCCAGATAGAAGCAGACGATGTGGGCCTCTCAATCAACAGTGCAAAGACCCCAAGGTCCAAAACCAATCACAAGTCAACAAAGGGGGCAATGAGGCCCTTGGGTGATGAATTTACTATCAGTGGGACCCACGTGTAGTGGAGTCCAAAAGGAAGTTAAGTTTGGTTGGGCATGAGGTTTAGTGAGTTAGAAAATAATAATTTGGCATCAAATCCTTGGCAATCTACAAGTTCATTAAAGGGTTGGTTAGGTTGGTTAGGTTGGGTTGAGCATGAGGTTTAATGAGTTAATAAAATTGAGTGGGGTGTGGACTCATTTGGAATCTAGAAGCTTCTAAAAGGTTGCTTGGCTTGGTTTCTACATAAGAAGTTTAGCTACAGATAGTTTCAGAGTTAGCCTAGTGTACACACAAAGAAAGTGAGCCCCACAATGGGACCCAATGACCATATTAGTTGTACATAAGATATACTCTTGGGTGTAGAATATCTCCAAGATGGTGTACAAACATTTCAAAATAGCATGTACATCTTGCAGATCCTTCCTCGACATGTACATAATCCCCTATTGGGCCATGTAATGAAACACACAATTCTTCCCTATTTCCTGGTGTCCATTGTTTCCTTTACATGGTATTAGAGCAATCGACCAATACTATTAATTAGTGAGTTCATAGTCCCCAAACTCACCCCCGGCATTCTGATATGACATTACAAGTGCTCATTTACCTTTTCCCACTTGAGTAGATATGACACAACAAAGGCGTCATTTCACCTTATTTACACTGATGTATGGGGTCCTGCCTCAGCACTATCTCGTTTGGGTTATAAACATTTTACTTGTTTATTTATTATTACCCCCACTATACATGGATATATTTTATGCGCCATAAATCTAAAGTGTTCTATCATTTCAAGACATTTTTATCCATGTTACCCAATTTGACACAAAAATAAAATTCCTTGGAACCGGTTCAAGGGGAGAGTATTTACCAAATGAGTTTCAAGAATATTTGCAAACTAAGCATTTTGGAATATTTCAAAGGAGAAGTAAACATATTCTGGAACTGGCTCAGGGCCCTAATGAATGCTTCCTATATTCCTCACTCCTTTCAAACTGAGGTGGATCCACAATTTTCTATTTGATTAATTCTCCCATTAGCGGCTCTTAAAGAAGAAACTCTGCATTTCTTGTTGTTTCATGGCCTACCCCCCTCGAAGACTTCGAGAATTCTAGAATATTTGAAAGGAGAAGCCGCCATTTATGGTGGGATGCTTTAGAATCTAAAGGATTCAAAATTAGTGAGACTAAAACAAAGTATATGAAGCGTAATTTTAGTAATGATAGTATTGAAAATAGGGAATTAGTTAACATTGCTAACCAAGAAGTTTCCCAAGTGACCACTTTTGATACGTTGGGTCAATAATTCATGAGATTAGAGAGACTGAGCAGGATGTTTCCCATAGAATTCAAGCTAGGTGGAAGAAATGGAGATGTGCCTCTGGAGTTTTATGTGATTGTCGTATACCACTCAAACCGAAAGGGAAATTTTATAGGATATCTATAACACCAAACGTGCTTTATGGAATAAAAATGTTGGGCAGTTACGGAACAAAATTTTCCTAAGATGAGTGTAGCTGTAATAAGGATGTTAAGATGGATGAGTAGCACAACGAGGAAAGATAAAGTTATAAACAAATGCATTCAAGGGAACTTAGGAGTAGCACCAATAGGTAATAAGACGAGGAAAGGTAAAATTAGATGGCTTGGTCATGTGCGATGTAGACCAAGAACTGTGTGACGCTAGACAACTAACCGCTTGCTTTAAAAGCTTAAACTGAGACCTCCCGCTCTGATACCACTTTTGACGCAGTACAACCAACTACTTTCTCTAAAAGCTCAAACTTATAGAGCGTGGAAAATCAATCCCTTTATCTCGTTGCTCTGGTCAAGTCATCAGACGAACATGGGTCCCGCCTCACATGGGCCGCCTACTCCGAGTGTACCCCTGCTTCACACAGGTCACCTCACTCGAGCCCGATGTGAAAATACCCATGCATTACTGTGCCGATCAAAGGAGTAAGTTGATACAAGTTAAAGGCTCTAAAAGGGCAAGGATGAAGGTCTAGCCCTTGATAGAGTGGAATGGAAGAACACGATTCATGTACAAACCCCAAATAATTGGGATAAGACTAAGATAATGATGATGATGACATGTTTCCATAACTGCTTAGTCCTGATACTAAGCCCTCCAATTCCTTAGAAACAACATCTCCGCTCTCTGTCAATCAACAACATGGCAAACAAGACAAACTATAGTCACTTGAATCACAATTCAATCAATTCTTGTTTGAATTTATAGTTCACAGTTTGATGCTTTTCAAAATTCCTCTGTTTCATGGGGTTGGTTCATTTGGTTGATCTTATAATTTTCCCTATTCAGAATTCAAGCTCGCCTAACATGATGCTTTAGCTTGAAATGTTTCATAGAACACTCATAATCAATGGCCCATGCTCAACAAACACCCATTAAATAGAGGTTAGGACCATTCAGTCGATTTGGCTTTTTGTAGCATGCCTTAACTACACTAGGTCTAGAAATTTAGATGGTTTGATTCAATGTATGCCGTGGTACCATTTCAATCACCATCGACCAAAATATATACAATATCCTTGATAACTAATCACCTATAAACAGCACGCAACACCATCATTCTCACCAAACTGTCACGTGTAGGACATCTGAGCCATACTAAATAGGAGCTCACCAACAGAGCTATGGGCCAATCATCAGTTTAGTACTAAGGCTAAGGACAACAATTTTGGGTAGAGCACTACTATATCATTTCTTTTCGAGCTTATAATTTGGCAACAGACTAGAACTAGATTCTCTACATGTGAGGCAGATGGTTTGAGTAAACCCTCCAAATCATGTTTGCTAGAATAGACTTATCATAGAATTATCATGACTTATGAAGTACAATAATTGACCGGTTGTCACTACAAATGGATGGTCAAGGTAATAAATAGTTAATCAAAATCAATGAACACATGTCCTCTAATAAGAGGTTTGGATTGTCCAATCAATTTGATTTTGGGAACATGCCCAGTGTCCATTGGGAGAATGGTTTGGATAGAGGAAAATACATGGCACTTTGACCATGGCTCTGTGCATGTGTATGGGTAGTTGCACTTTATGGGAGTATCATTTTTTTTTAATGATGTCAGGGTGTCCCTGCCCCATTTTAAGGCGAGACTATTCCCTGTGAATGCACGCAATCACCCGCAAACAACATGCATCGGGTAATCCTGGGGAGGGAAATAGAACTTGTGTCTATGGGGAGCACACCCATGACACTTTCCGTTAACCCCATATAGGTCCTAGGAGTATTAATATTTTCTTGTTTAAAATAAGTAGGGCAAGCCCTTTTCTTTTTCTTTTTTTTCTTTTTTTTTTTTTGTTAGCTTGTTAGTACACCCCACTATCAGTTCACACTTCACTGTTAGCCACCCCCACTAGGGATCGATGCCAATACCTCAGTGTTGAAACAAGGTATCTTTCACTCAAGCTACCACTTGAGCTATGGAATGTGATAGTTAATCATCAATTTTAAATGATGGTGGCTCTTCCAATATGCACGCTTGCGACATTTTTATGTCAAACCAAACCTACCAAATGCTTGGGCCATCATGGAATATTGAAAAGCATATTGATAGATCACATGAAAATCATCTTAGTTTTGGTCATCAAATGAATGGTTACAAAAGGAGTCAACACCAGTATAAATTTAATAAACAAAATCAGATGGCTAAAATTGTTTCATCATCATGTAAGCCTTATCCCAACTAATTGGGGTTGGCTACATGAATCCTTTTCCGCCATTTGGATTCATGTTGGAAGTTATGGCAAAATTCTAATTTTTGAAATATCACCCCTCCAAAATAGGTCTATAATTTTTGTACGGTTTCTATACAGTGGATGGTCATACATCTCTGCCACTTCTGCATTGAAGAAGTCATCACCATATTAAGAAAAGCTGGTAAGTTGTGTTTGTTGTATTAGTAGTTTTTGTTGCCCTTCTTTTAGATATAACGAAAATTTTATAGAAGAAAAACAAAACAGAAACAACAACAACAACAGAATAGGGATGCCAAGATAGTGACACGATTACATCCCAAGAAATCAAGATTACATCCCATAAGCTTTGAAACGCAAGAAGCCCATTCAATGACAGGCAACCTAGACCTTTGGGATGTTCCCTCCACCGACCTTCTTTCGTTCACAAAACATCTCGAATTTCTTTCGTTCCAAACAACCCACCAAACTGCGAGCAAGGCCATTCTCCACAACGTCTTTCCCTTCCCAAGGCCCACACCATGCCAAGCAATCAAAAGGTCACCCATCAACATTAGGAAAGACCAAAAGACTTGAAAACGACCTAGAAAATCTGCCCAGATCGACCCCACAAGGGGATAATATATAAAAATATGATCAACCGTCGCCTCATCATTCATGCACAAAAGGCAAATATTATAGGGATCACCACTGACCTTTTCTGAAGATTGTCGATAGGTAGAATTTTCTTCCTACCAACCAACAACCCAAAATTAGCTATCTTTGGAGGAACATCATAATGCCAAACAAACTTGTTGTGCCCCAACTCCCCATGCTGACCATCTTCTCGAATTAGAGAATAAAGAGACCGAACCAAGAACAATCCCAACTTCTCGATCCTCTAAACCATCTTATCCAAATCAGAGCTAGCCAGGGAGCAAAGGTGAATGCAGTCCAAAAGCGCCACAAATTCATCCACTTCCTCATCATGAAGAAACCGCCTATATGGAGGTTACTAAACAATCGCCTACCCAATATGAGAAAAGCAGCGGGCCACTACCATGGAAGGGTCCGAGGCCAACTAGAAGACCCTAGGAAAATTGGCTTTCAAAGGGGAGATGCCCATCCAAACATCTTCCCAAAATCGATTTTCTAGCCATTCTCGAGAGTCCAGCACCTTCCAGAAAAAAACAACTTAACGGACGAGACCCCTTTCCACAAAGTTGACGCTCTATATCTTGGAGATTCCCTAGTTCACCAACCACCATCCGAACATCCATATTTGTTTTTTTTATAACCTCCTTCCATAACGCCCCATCATCCTCCCTAAATCTCCAAAGCCACTTCCCAAGCAACGACACATTCATGGATTTAAGGTCCGTAATACCCGTTTCTTCCTTTTCATAGGCCTTTTATACCTTATTCCGCCCCACCAAATGGAATTTGTTCTTACCCTCCACCCCTTGCCACAAGAAATCGCACCCTAGTTTCTCAAGCCTTGAGAGCACCTAAGCCAGACATAATGTGCCTACTAAGCGAAAGATATAGACTTTTCCATCTAGCTAACTTCCTCTCAAACTCTCCACCACCTTATCCCATCTGAACTAGTTTTCTAACACAAAGAAGAAGACCCACAAATGTAGTCAGAAACACCCTAGCCAGACACTCGAATATATTAGGCGTTAGCGCCATTTCATCCACCTCCATTCGCACACCAAACACTTCGCTTTTAACAACATTGACTTTCAATCCTGAGACCACCTCGAAGCATCGAATAATCATTCCTAGCGTATCTACCATGTTGGGAACTGCATCGCAAAATAGGGTAGTGTCATCTGCAAATTGGAGATGAGAAATGGGAGAAGGTCTCCCCTCCACCTTGAACCAACTAATAAAACCCTCTTGCCCTTTAGCAAGCATCCTCCCCAAAGCCTCAACCACACGAACAAAAAGAAAATGAGACAAAGGATCTCATTGCTGAAGACCCCTACAACTTTTGAAAAAAGCTTTAGGGGAACGAATGAGCAACATTGAGAAGCACACAGAACCCACGTACTCGCATATCCAAAATCCTCATTTCTCCTCACACCCTATCCATTGCAGCATATAATCTAGAAAGCCCCAATCAACATGATCATAGACCTTAATATTCAACTTACACACAAATACCTTTAACTTCTCCTCTATGTCTAGAATCGAGGCATTCATGTGCTATTAAAGCACCATCAAGGATTTGTTGAGCCGAGCTACAGGCGCTTCGATTTTTGGATATGACATTCCCTATAACACCCTGCAACTGAGACGCCAAAACTTTAGCCAGGATTTTGTATGCCCCTCCAATAAGGCTAATCGGCCTAAAGTCTCTTAATGATTCCACACCTAAAACCTTTGGAATAATAGCTATGAAGGGCACTCCAAGATCACTAGATAAGCGGTCACTTTCAAAGAATTCAGACATGAAACTCGTAACATCTTTCTTTTTTCACTTGATGAAAAAGCCATTGCAAAGCCATCTGGGCCTAAGGATTTGTCTCTCCCCAACGAGTCCATGGCTTTTTTCACCTCTTCCACTGAGAATGGGATTTCGAGCGAATTAGCCTCTTTGGTTGAGAAGTGCTTGAGAAACAAATTATCCAATCTTGGTTTTTTATACTCCTCAAAAGCAAATCCTTATAGAACTGAATTGCTTCTTCGGATAAACGATCTTTATCTTCAATATGGATTCCATTTACCACTTTACTATTGATTTTGTTGATTCTTGTGTGCGCTAAAAATACTATGAAAAAAAAAACTTCATATTTTTGTCACCTTCCTTAATCCATAAACTCCTCAATTGTTTCCTCCATTTAGTTTCATATTCCTTCACCCCAAACATCTAATCCTGAATAAGTTGGACCCTCTTGGCTTTGCTTTAGGGGAAAGCTAACCTTCTTCAACCTTAACATTAAGGGACTGCATCTCTAAAAGGATTCCTGCAATTTCAGCTTTCCCTTTTGTCAAGCTCCTTTTTCCAAACCTTAATTTTATCCTTTAGCAATTTAAGTTTACAACATAGCTTGAAACACGCAAACCCCTCCACAACGAAAGAGCACCACCAATCATTAGCCAACTGAGAAAAACCTTCCACCTCGACCCAAGAGAGCTCGAATCTAAATGGTTTCAGGCCCCAGTTCTCCTCATCTATTGTAAGCATCACAAGGCAATGATCTAAAGATGACTTCAATACGGCATGCAGGGAGACCTAAAGAAATTTCTCAATCCACCCTGAAGAGACTAAGAAGTGATCCAATCTACCCATGATTGGCCATTTAACCATGTGAACTTGCCTCCCTCCATAGGTAGATCAAACAGCTCACTCCCTCCCCAAAAATACACCATGGCCCATTGAACCTATTGCAACTTGCCAACTCTTCCCAAAAGTCCTCCCTTCACTCATCCAGATTTGGACCATAGATTGAAGTGATCATCCAAAGAAAGCCCGAGGAGGTGTCCTTTAACACAAATGAGACTAAAAAGGAACCACCACACCAATCTTCCTTAGACCATAAAGAAGAATCCCATGCCACTACCACACCCTAGATCTGCTAGAAGCATCTATGGCCACCCATTCAACATTTTTATCATCCCATAGGGTCCCCAAAAGCTTCCTATTGAAAATTTGGACCTTCGCCTCTTAAAATGTCATCAGTTGAGCTTTGTATCTCTTGTAGACATCCTTTATTTGCCTCATTTTCTGCTTGTACTCCACCCCACTAACATTCAGGAAATAATCTTCATTTAGATATAGACATTCCCTTCTCTTTCTGGAAACAACCCCCCCCCCCCCAAGTGAGACGTAACTGATATCCGAAGGACTTAGCAATTCCACATTGCTTCTGGAGGACCTAATAGTCTTTTTAATGGATCTCGAACAGCTCCTTGATCGACCATGCTCCTTAACAAATTGGAAAAATGGCGTAGTAATCTTCAACTCGATCACCAAAACAGAGGCCAATCAACCTCCCAACATGGCCCGATGCATTCCTAATCCATCTCTTCTCTAAACAATTCTACTATATTAGCCTAGCTCAACATAAATCTCCACTCAAGCAACTACGTGCTCTCCATGTTGCCAAACCCTCAAACACCACAACCACCTGGAGAGGAGTAACTCCAAACACATCTCTTTCCCTTCCATCCATACAGTAGGGATCTTGAGGAATCAACTCTCTCTCTCTCTCTTAAAAGAGCGCAACCAATGCTTGCTCCACAAACACCTCGAGGTCACTTATGGTCTAAGTCAAAACCCAATCTCTTCACCGAACACGAGAAGAACCATCCTCTCAAGAGTTCGCAACACCCATGGCTAATAGCTTTAGAAAGAATATAGTGTCCTGGCACTAAGATAAAAGGTCGTCATCACATGTGTGGGATATAAGTCGGGAGTGCACATGAGCCAAATTTGACGAGAATTCCGCATGCACCGAAACATCTCGCATGAAAGGCTTTGAGTCGAAAGCATGCCTAACACATAACAATAACTTGTAATCCTCCAGGACACGTCAAGATCTCATCGAGCGCAACTGACATTGAACCTTGAGGAACGGGAACCGAACTTGACACTATTAACCTAAGCCTCAACTTCGAACCTGACTCCAGCAGATCCCCCCCCCCCTATTGAGATAAGATAGCTTTGGTCTCCTCGAGCTTTCTAGCTCCAACTTGAGCCTCACTCTCAAGCCACCATTTTCCAATTGAAGCTACTCACTCACCACGCCTGCCATCTTGCCCTACGTGTGGCACCCCCTCCTGTGCCGAGACAACAATCACAGTTGTCTTTATAGGGCCATTGATGACCATTGCACCCTCTCTTCTCTCCTCCCCCCACATGGCAGCATCCGCGAGAGGAGTGTCAGATGGTTGCCACGTAGGCCTCTCCTGAATATATGCTTTGTCAGACCAAGGAGGAGGTACATCATCTCGTTGGAGCATAACTTCTGCATTACTAAGATGTTGGGCACTTCCATGCTCAAAGCTTCAATTCTCCCTCTCCTCCCTTCCCATCTCCATCCTTCAACACACAAACAACAACCATCAGCTATCCTACCGCGATAAAAATATTCTCTAGTAGTGCTTTCTTCCAATTCCTTCTAACATAAACCCGACCCCATCGAACTTCCGCCCCAGATATAGTTGTCGGATCGATTGCCCTAGCCTCATTAAGGCACTCGTAATAAGCCTGAAGGTCTCTACGAACCATAGATCAAGAGGGACCCCACATATCTGGAACCAACACACCACCGCAAACAGGGATCAATCCAAGGTGTCCCGTATCGGTATCGGTTGGCGTAACGGTGCCCTCCGAAACCGATACGGATATGGGGGCGTAACGGCAATACGAGGGCGTAACGGCACAATTTTTTATTTTTTTTGCCAAAAAAAAATGAAAAAATATGGATTAAATCCGGAATATTCTAAGCATTCCAAATATACATTCATTTGTAAATTGGAACATGTTTATGGTGGTGTAACGGTCCACTCTTTGGTGAGAAGTTGTATCGGACTGTCTAATTAATTTTTAACCAGGTAATTTAAATTTGACTACAAAATTCATATATTTAATTTTCTAAATATGTAATTTATATACTTAACAACTTGATATCATTTCTCTCAATAGTTCTTTAAAAAAAAATGAAATTAAATTCAAGTAGATGGCGTTGCCAATTTGGAGCCGACTTGGAGGACCAATCTATGCTCCAAATCAGCCTCAAATTCATGCCATTTGTTGTCATTATTCCACTTATAAATTGGTGGACATTTATTGGATAGTGAATCATAAAAAAATAAAATCAAAAGGCCCTATTTTAAAAAATAAAAGTCCACAAATTACCAATTAAAACTATTCAAACAATTTGATTTTGGCATTTTGAGTTAACAATTGCAGTCCATAATTTAATTGCTAAATTTTAAGTTAATATGTCTCGTGTACAAATTTTTAAGGCTTGAATTAGGCGGGACTCGGATTGTGAAGTGCAGCACATGTGTCAAAGTTTTTTGGGCCCCACCCATGATGAATATGTTATATCCACACCATCCATCTATTTTGCCAAATAATTTTAGAGCATGAGCCCAAAAATGAGACACATCCAAAGCTCGGGTGGACTGCACCATAAGAAACAACAATAATTAAATGTTCACCATTAAAATTTTATTGAGGGCTAGAAAAGTTTTAGATCAACTGACATGTGTGTTTTCCCTTCATCCACGTTAGTGTGACCCAATTAATAGGTTAGATTGAAAATAAACATTACAGTGGACCTTAAGAAATTTTTAATGGAGAGCATTCTATAACCACTATTTCCTATGGTGTGGTCCACCTGAGATTTGGATATTACTACTTTTTTGGATCCTGACCTAAAATGACGTGGCAAAATGGATGGATGACATGGATAAAATATATACATCATGGTGGGGCCCACTTGAGTCTGATCAGATTGGATGAAAAATAAACGTTACCGTGGGCCCTACGAATTGTTTAACCGTGAAAATCATTATCTTCGCTGTTATTTTTGGTGTGGTTCAGATGATCTCTGGATATAATTCATTTTTTGGGTGGTGCTCTGAAATGATCTCTAAAAATAAATGAACGGTGTAGATGTAATAAATACATCACTGTGGGGGCCATATAACTTTGATCTCCTTTGAACCGTTCGTACAACTCGGAACTCGAGGAGTGTCACGTACCTACAACAGCTACCGCTGCAAAAAAAAAAAAAAAAAAAAAAAGAAAAGGGCAAGAGAGGGAAACCAAAAAGAAAACAAAGGGAAAGAAGAGAGAGAGAGAGAGAGAGAGAGAGAGAGAGAGAGAGGAAGAAGAAGAAGAAGAGGAAGAAGGCCGCAGCCACAGCCGCATCTGCCCGAGAAGAAGAAGAAGAAGAAAGAGAAGAAGAAAAGAAAGGGAAAAAGGTAAGGGTTTTTTTTTTTTTTTTTCTTTCAAGACCCGTAACAGCCGTTACGGGTCTGTAACGGCCCCATAAGGGCCGTTATGATCACAGAATTTCGTAACGGCCGTTTCGACCCCGTATCACGTAACGGGTCCCACCGTTACGTATCGGCCGTTACGGCCGATACGTAACCGATTTGGGATACCATGGATCAATCTGACCATCTGCATAGAACCAGCACTAGACCACTCATCGCCTCCATATCTATGGAGAGAAGCTTCTCAAGCCCCTCCTATGAGCTTAGCCAGAGCCATGCCTGATCTATTAATAATTCCTTCAACACTGCATTATCCCCTTTAATCTCCCCTATTCTCAATAGCCAACCTCCTACCTCTTCCATGGTTGTCCCTTTCCCAATTGTAGCCACCAAGCTCCATTTTAATGCCTCCCTAGCAATTTCTAGAGCTTTCAGATGGAAACAAACCATCAGGTCCACAATCGAACCCTCCTGAAGCCACTTCTCCAATGGGACCTCTATCGAAGCATTAGCAAAACAACCCTTCTCTCTTCCTTGCCTAGACTCGTCCCAGCCCTTAGCTGTCGCGTCACGATAAGAGGCACCCCTCCTACGAGTCTCTCCCCCTACCTCGCAGGCCTTCTCCTCACTCCCCCCTCCCACTCCTTGCTTTTCTAACCCCAACCCATTAGTCCCCTTTCCCTTGACTGATGGGGACATTAGAGGACCTATTCGAGTGTACCAGAGACGAAGACAATCATCCACATCAGCACAATGTGGATGGGAGACAAGTTCCAAATGGGGCCCGCTAGGCCATTTTGAAGACTTCATATGCATTGAACGTGCATCAGGAAAACCCCACATTGGGATGATGCATATGGGCTGCTTAGGAGACTATTTTAGTCATAGGATTTTTATTTCGTGTCGATCCGACCATTGGATCTTGTCGATCAGACCATCAGGCCACCAGATCTTTTAGATCTGGGCCCCTTAGACTCTGATCTTGCTTTCTTTATGGTTTTTGGTATTTTTAGGAGTTATTTGATGGTTGAGATTGATAATATGCTTTAGTTTTCTTATTTTGGACGATGGGCCACTTTACTTAAGTGAGTGGCATAGTTGTAATTATGCTGGATTTTAATTCCAAATTTTTTATTATAAAAGCACAAGGGGAGGTGGAGTTTCAACCCTAGTGGTGTTATTGAGAAGAAAAAAAATAAAAAAAAGAGTGGAGCTCTCTTGTGTGAAGGAATTTTCCTCCTTATTTTCTAGGGTTTTTTTATTTTTATTTAAAAAAAAAATTCATTCCAATTAAATTGTGGAATGGTAGAAGCTTGTTTAGTAGTGGATTCCAACGTACATCTTTCCTCTTCCTCTTCTTCGAAAGGTATTCTCTTCTCGTCTTCCTCTTTTCCCTTCCATTACAACCTTCTAAACTCTAGATCTTCAACTTCTTATTTTCCTCAATTTCTAAAAACCCTAATTCTAAAATCCCCAATTCTCATGAACCCTAATTCTCCATATTTCAAATTTTCTTATTCCTAACCCTAATCATAAAACCTACTAGTCATTCCCTTGAGTGTAAAACATGCCCACACTAGATTGGAAGTCCCTACTTCCGACTGGGCCACTCTTGAACTATTTTATATTTTTGTACACCGTGCATATGAAAACCTAAAATCTTCATCTTATAAATCTGAATTTTGAATCTATTATGAGGATATGCTTGATTTTACATATTGATTGCTGAAATTAATGTGTAATTGATCTCTTATCATGCATCCTAAGATAGTTTCCATCATCCTGCATCATTGACCCTCACTACCTCCTTTTTTGAACTTCCTCTCTCCTTCCCTGCATAACCCCCCTAAGGCCTCCCTCCCCTTTCCTCTTTCCCTTGAAACCCATCCTTCAAGATCCCTTTCTCAAGGTCGACCCTTTGAGGCCCATATCTAGCCCTTTGGATCGACAGTTTTACACACTCAAAATGTCCACCATTAAGCTCCTCTAACGCAAGCTCTATCTCAACTTCATTCTCTAACCAAAGAAAGGCAAACCTTCGAATGAAACCAATATCCTTCAATCTTGGCACCACCACTTCCCTAACAATCACCACCCGACTGAAGACCCTTCTAAAATTCATTTCCATCCAGTCCATCGAGAACTGCTCCATAAAAAGCATTGGGAGCTCCGATAGAGCGACAACCTGTATGCCCTATCCCCCCCCCCCCCCCCCCCCCCCCCAAATTCCTGATTTTGATTTTGACCTGCCTCTCCCCTATGTTCCCCTTCATCCTCCCCCTTTCCTTGACATACATTGTTGATACACCGGACAAACCCCCTTTGCCAACCCTCGAAGTGGCTCTCCCCTTGCAACATCTTTGAACTACAATCATCTTGTTGCCTTTTGTACCTACATTTGTTTTCCTCTTCTTTTCATTAAAACAAACCCTATCTTTAAAATTTAAAAAATAAAATAAAATAAAATAAAACAAATGTAGTAAACCGTCACCATGGTCAACGCTTTAAGTTTAATAACTATTACTTGATACGGTAGTGTCTGAAGAACCAGAATATGGCTGCCATCTATCCATGGTACACTTGGCAAGGTGGGGAACAAATCAGATATGTCCATCAAACATGCCCCACTATGGAAGGATTTTCTTTTTTCTTTTTCTTTTTTAAAGGTCCCAACTATAGATGGATCATTTTTCAAAAATTACACAGTAGATCATCCAACTTAGCATCTTTCTTTACTTCTGAGAGCTGAATGTTTTTCAACTACTTTTTTTTTTCCTGTTGTTTACTTTAAAGGTCAGTAATGAGATGACTAGAATGACCCAATTTAGATGCTTTTTTTTTTATACACGCACACACACCCACACACTCATGCTCGTGGAATTTCACCACTTATGGATACTTGAACCCTTGACCGGGTGTTGAAACTCCTGAGAGTCTAGCACCCAAGCAATTTAGATGCATTTTGGAAATTTTTCTATCCAAAGTAGAGGTAACAAGATAGACGGTCCCCAATGATAAATTTTTATGCCAACTGTGCTATGGGGAGACTGCTTCCCCATATCCAATTATCCCATTTGCATGGTAGAACCCTTTTCTCAAAAAGATAAGAGTAGATCCTTTTAGGTTAGGGTTTCTATTTTCTTTCCTTTGGACAAAGAAGGGGGGGAAAAAAGATAACTAGTTGAGAAGAGACTCCATCATGTACATTTTCTTCTTTCTTCTTCCAAAGATAATTGGTTCCATTGGTTTTGCCCAGTGTTTTAAATAGCGGTAGCGTGTTGCGTAGCGTTCAACCCTCCATAGCGTGTAGCGAAATTGCGTAGCATGTAGCGTAAGCTACACGATACTTCTATTTTTTATTATTAAAAATAATATATATATGATAAATATTAAATAGCAAGAAAAAAGCGAAATATATAAATGTCACATTCTTCAAAATATGAGTTTGTCCAAGTGGATTATCAGCCACATATTTCCATGCAAAATCTCTCTCTTTTTCTTCAAACATTCTTCTCTCTTTAGTTCACTACTTAACCCCAAAAAAAAAAAAAAAACAAATCAGTGAATCACAAAAATCAACATACACACACCACTTGCACATACACACACCACAGTGGGCCCACCATAGAAAACAATACAAATCCACCCCTTCACGCACCTCGTGGGCCCCACGTGGGCCACACCATAGAAAACAATGCAAATCCACCCCTTCACACACCTCAGTGGGCCCCACGTGGGCCACACTTTAGAAAACAATGCACATCCACCCCTTCACGCACCTCAGTGGGCCCCACGTGGACGACACCATAGAAAACAATGCACATCCACTCCTTCGCGCATCTCAGTGGGCCCCACGTGGACCACACCATAGAAAATAATGCACATCCACCCCTTCACGCACCTCAGTGGGCCCCACGTGGGTCATACCACAGAAATGTAAAAAAGTATAAAGAACAAAAAAAAACGACAGTAACTGGCATTTTAAAAGGGGAAAAATGGGAAAAAAAAAACTCAAAATACCAAGTTATTTTCATTGTACATCGAAAAAAATTCAAAAAAAAAGGAATGAGCATACCTATTTTGGTCTCGAGATGAGATTGAATCAATGAAAACTGCAAAAGTTGAAGATCCACAGCCGATCGCAACCTGAATAGGAGAAATCCGATTTCTACGTCATTTCTTCTCCATTGTTGATGAAACTGCACCAAATGGGGCTCCTTGTAGTCTCCAACAATCAGCCAAAGAAGCCCCTTCGAAGGGCTTTTCAATCGCAAGATTGAAGAGTGGGGAGAGGAGCAGTGTTGGTTTACTCGGTTTGCGTCTAGAAGCCCTTTTGAATAGGGTTTTTTTTTAACTTAAGTGCTTGCTTGTGGTGTGAGTTCACCACTGTTTAATACAGTGAAAAAACAAAAAACAAAAAAAAAAAAAAAAAAAAGAACAGAACAGGTAGCACACACTACCTGCGCTACACGCTACGTGCCTGTAGCGTACACGACAACCCCTATAACGATATACGCTATTTTCTGCGCTACGTAGCGATTTTTCTACGCTACGTGCGCTACCGGCTACTCACAACACTGGTTTTGCCAAATAACCAAATTGATTGTGAAACCTGAGTCAAATTTAATCAGATTTGACTGAATTAGTTCGATCCACTCTGAAGCAGAGCAAATTGAACAGCAAATTTGTTTGTATGTACCAGTACAGTTCAAGAGAGGTTTGGACGAACTAAGTAACTAGGGACCTGACTACAACTTCCATTCACCAACCAGAAGTTGGTCCATCCTCTATTAATCCTGTAAGCACTCTAATGCCACCATCTCTTTCTCCTAATTTCATACCCTCTAACAAAAATATTCCCATATGCTTCTCCAGTCCACTCATGTTTCTCATCTTAATCGTTTAGGGGGTGTCTGATTTTTCAAACCCTCTAGTAAATACCCATAAATGGGTAATGATTATTTACCTTTGAAATTACAGCAGTGCTTCCAACCTAACATTAACAAGTACGACCAATTGACGTATCCAGTCTCTAAACCTAAGGCGGAAAGTGAAAAAACAATGGCACCCACAATGATCTATGTGACTAATCCATGGCGTCCATCCCTTCCGCAAGCTCATTTTAGGGCATGAGCCAAAAAAAGAGGTAAATCCATAGCTCAAGTGGACCATACCACAACAAACAATGGGATTCGAACACCTACCGTTAGAAACTTCTTGGGGGCCCCAGAAGTTTTGGATGGAGCTGATATTTGTGTTTTCCCTTTGCCCATGTTTCTGTATCCTTCTGAACAGGTTAGATGACAAACAAACCTCAATGTGGGACCTAGGAAGGAAATAGCTTTCAACGGTAGACCTCTTTAGGATCATTATTTCTTGTGGTGTGGTCCACTTGAAATTTGGATCTACCTCATTTTTTGGATCATGCCCTAAAATGTTATGGTAAAACTGATGGATGTCATGGATAAGTCACATACATCACGGTGGGGCCCACAGATTTATGTTAGCTTTTCCAAACCGATTTTCGAGGAGGAAATACACACTTATTTTCATACCTTGGCAAACATTGTGGAAGGTAATAATAACTTCTTTCCTTGAATTTACAGGTTGATTTAGAAAATCAAACAGCCCCTTAAGTCTTCCCATCCAGCATATATCCATGTTCTCTTTCCCTGATTCAATTGACATTCCTACTTCATATCAACAAGCTCTTCCAGACCATGTTGGAAAGAAGTTATGGATGCAAAAACTAGTGCTTTCTTGGAGAATGATACAAGGAAATAGTGCCTTGTCCAACAAATACATCTATAATTGGAAGTAAGTGAGTCTTCTCTGGAGAGATTAAGGAAAGTTTGGTAGCTCAGCGCTACAAACAAGAGTATGGCATCCCTTTCCTCTGGCAAATGATTATGAAGAAACATTCCCTCTAGTAGCTAAAATGACCATTGCATATAATAATGGTTATCTCCACCATTCATTAATAGACAATCTTCCAAATTGAATTTTCTATCCAGAGTGGCAGTAACAAGATATATGATCCCCAACGAATAAATTATTATGCCACTAGTGCTACGGGGAGATCGCTTCACCATAACTGGTTCTCCCATATTACACAGTAGAGCCTTTTTTCTCAATAAGATATAGTAGATCCTTTTGGATTAGGATTTCTCTTTCTTTCCTTTCAACAGAGAAAAGGATAGAAAAAATATATATAATCGGTTGAGAATAACAGCAGTCAAGAAGAAACTCCATCCTATACATTTTCTTCTTTGTTCTTCTTCCAAAGATAATCAGTTTCATTGGCTTTACATTAACCAAATTGATTGTGAAACCTAAGTCAAATTTAACCAAATTTGACTGAATTAGATTGATCCACTCGTCTGAAGCAATACAAATCAAACAGCAAATTTGTTTGTTTGATTAGCACGCAGTTTGACATGGGTTTGGACAAACAAGGTATCTATGTACCAGACCATGACTTCTTACATTCACCAACCAGAAGTCGGTCCATCCTCTATTAATCCCATAAGTACTCCAATGTGCCCATCTCCTCCTAATTTTGTTCCTTTTAATCATAATAATATTCCCTTACATCGTTCTACTCGTGTTTCTCATCTTGATCATTTAAATCTTCTCATCCAGCATAGATCCACGTTCTCTTCCCTTGATTCAACTGACATTCCTACTTCATATCAACAAGCCTCGTGAAGAGCGTGTCAGAAAGAAGCTATGGATGCAGAAATTACTGCTTTCTTAGAGAATGATACATGGGAAATAGTGCCTTGTTCAACAAGTGCCTTGAAGGTAAATTAGTAGGGGTGTACATCGAGTCGAACCGAGTCGAGTTGGCCTCAGCTCAACTCGGCTCGGCCACTAGCTGACCTCAGCTCAAACTCAGCTCAGCTTGGTCCTCGAGCCTGACTAGCCAACTCAGCTCGGTTCGGTCGGCAACTTGGACCAGTTCAAGCCAAGATCGAGTTGAGTTTGCCTGTGTAGCATTTCCACAAACACCTTGACTGCACCTTCAAAATCCCACTGTATGGGAAATAGCAGCAATGGTTTTCAAGGTATTTTATCAAACACCTTCTAAGCAACATAAAAACCAATAAAAAAGGGTATTTATTCCATATACATACCTTCCTTGCCACCAGCCACACTTCATTGAGTCATTTCATCAAATACTTGGTGAGCAACATCAATATCAAAGTAACCGAGTCATCGAACTGGTTCGATCCGAGTCGATTCAAGCTGGATTCGATCCGAGTCGATTCGAGCTGGATCCAAGTTGATTCGAGTCATTTTCAAGCTCAAAAAATCAGCTCGACTCGGCTCGAACTCAGCTTCGAACCGAGTCGAATCAAGCTTTTTCGAGTCGAGTCGAGCGAGCTAACCAAGCTAGCTTGGTTCATGTACACCCATATAAATTCATCTTCTCAGTGAAACTTTTTTTTTTCCATTGAGAGATTTAAGGAAAGATTGGTAGCTCAATGCTACAACATGAGTACATTATCTCTTTCCTCTAGTCAATTATTATGAAGAAACATTCACTCTAGCAGCTAAATGACCATTATGCACATTAAAACAATTATCTCCACCATTCGCTAACAGACAATCTTCCAAATGGATATGATGAATGCTTTCCTCCATGGACATCTAAAGGAGACTATTATTAATCCACCCCTTTGGATATATGACTGTGAAAAATCCATTGTCTATTATTTCAAGAAATTATTTTATGGCTAGAAACAAGCTTCATGTGCATGGTTTGAACAATTCCATTAAAAAACCTTGGTGCTGGTTATTCTCAGAGGTCATATGACTACTTACTATTTACCCATCATATGTGAATGATATTCTTATTACAAGAGATAATCAAGACCATGATACCATCAATGTACTTCCTAGGCCGCCTTTAAAAATATGTACTTCCTGGGCTAAGAGTTCAGTCTTCTTTGCTTGAATATGGTGTCCATTAAAAGAAGTACAATGCAGACTCAATCAAACTGGCAAACTTAACTGATAACAAATAGGTGGATACTTCCATGCAGCTAAATATAAAATATAGGAAAGATGATGGAGAAAAATTGACAAATCCTACCATTTAAAGAAAATGGTTGGCAATCTATTCAAGTTACTATGACTCGCCCCGCATCTCTCAGCTATCCATTGTATTATTCATTACTTATGGTGTACCTGTCATAGGGGGCACTACTTCATATCCATCTCCCCACTCCAATTGCGTGTCTATGCGGATGCAAATTGGGCGGGATGTGCAAATACACGCCGCTTGACCATTGGATGGTGTGTATTTCTGGGTGATTCTCTCATATCACGAAAGTGGAAGAAACAACACACTATATCCAAGTCTTCGACAGCAGACAAGTACCGGGATACGCCATTAGCTTGGTGAGATTACATGGTTGATAGGTCTTTTGCATGACTTACATATACCTCTCCAATCTCCCACATCACTGTATGCAGACCATACCAGCGCTATCTAAATTGCTTTTAATCCTGTTTTTCATGAACGTACAAGCATATAGAGGTAGATTGCCACTTCCTTCGGAACAAATATTTAGTGGGAGAGATTACCCTACCTTATGTTGCCTCTCAACAATAGCTTGCTAATATCTTCACTGAGGCAATGTGTCAGGGAAGACATGATTATCTACTTGGCAAACTAACGTTGTTCGCCCAGCCATAGTTTGAGGGGACTGGAGTGTTGCAACAAACAGAGCGGGCCCCACAATGATCACATTAGTTGGATATAAAATATAGTCTTAGATGTGGAATATCTCCCAGATAATGTAGAAGATTAAAAAATAGCACGTTCATCTTGTAGCTCCTTCCTCATTCATGCATAGAATCCCATATTGGGCCATGTAATGAAACACACAATTCTCCTCTATTTACTGGTGCCCCTTGTCTCCATTGTACCATGGATGCTTTCGTCTCTTGTTTACAAATTAAAGTTTACTCATACTGTTTATCTATACATCGGAACTACAGATGCAAAATTATTTCAGATTCACTTAGAAATCTTTGAATTTTCTGTTTGTAATTAGAAAATGTTTACATCAATTGTCTAAACATCAGAGCCCTTGCAAAATCTAGATTTTTGCACTTTGAGCTACAAATTGGAAGTGTTTGCATTAATTTATCTAGCATCAGGATTATGGTGTTATTATGTCTAACCTCATCCAACTAGTTTTGTAAAACAAATTTTTATTTTCTCATAAATACATTGATTTCATCGTATTCATTACTTTGCCATTTCAATCTCTCATATTCAGGCCCTTTTGATATTAAAAAGATTAGTGTCAGTTGCATGAATCTGAACTTCATTTTAGTTACATCAACTATTTTAGCAACACAAACACTGCTGCAAACTGATTATAATTGGTCGGAGTTTGTTGATAAACATTTGTTAATTGTATTGCTGAATCAGTCCTAGCATTTTACTATTTTTTAACAAATTCAATCTGCTGATGAGATGTCGTGTATTCAGCTGATCCTTTTGCTAGATTTGTTCACAAGCATGCATGCACGACATGCATGCACGCACACACCCATACTCATTTTGAACATGCTTATGAGTTATCGTGTATTCAGCTGATACATTTTTCTAGATATTTAATTATCAGTTTTTCTGTGGTTCATCTTAGCATGCCCACAGCCACAGACACACGTGCACACATATTAAAGGTGTGTTGTCACGTCTCACAACCTGCTACAATTCCCCTGTTGTAGCAATATTAATTCTTCTTGCTATGATATTTGTACCTTTCATGATTTATTAAACTCGAAATATTCCTTGTCTTTCATCTTCAGGTACAATCATTTCTTTTCTTAGCAAGCAATCATGTTGGCTCTTAAACATCCATTTTAGTTCCAAAGTTTAGGGTTAGTAAAAGACACTCTTTTTTTTTCAGTTGTGGTTTGGATTCAAGTTGTAGCTTGCAATCTATCATATTCAAGCTTATCTCTGATTATTTTTTTAAGTTATTAATTCTTAATTTGTTGAAATTTCTAATCAATTCTTATATTTAAATTTAATGATGAAATCTTAACTGAATTGCTTACCCTTTTTATTCACCGATTTTTCATGTTTTAACATTTGACTTCAACTGCTACTTTTTTTAATCCATTTGAACTTAGTTGATTGTCCCAATCATTGATTTTAATCCACTTAAAGATTGAACCTGGTTGTTGATTTATGTTCTCCAATACCCTTTTATCGAATCTGCATTCTAGCTTCATAATTATTGCATATTTTTGCCCTCAATTTCTTTGTCATCCATATTCCTCTATAAATTTTCCTATTTAAATCAACGAAATCATTGTAGATAAACTTATTTTATCTTGCCTCCGATTATAAATTGACTGATAATTTCCAACTTAATATTCCACTGAACCTTAGATACTCAAAATAGCATCGCTCATTGGTATAACCTATATCTCAACCATAATTCCTTGTTTCCCCTTGTTAGTACAAATTTGGCTTCGTTATCTCAATTAGTTTATTAATTTTCCTTAATTTTGGGCACAATTCCTTCTCCTCTCTCAGTTTTCAATAGCTCTTCCAATATATGTTTCAATTGTTAGAAAGAAGAAGAAAAAATCAGCCATCTTTTCATCCATTGTAAGATTGCCCAAAATATTTGGTAGGGACTAGGGATAATGAGCACACTCCCTCTCTAAAAAAGTACTTGGACCAAAATAACCCTAAGATTCCTTTCAGTCCCCCCAAACCCCCTACGTTTTAGAAAGCACCCACATATAATCCTACTGTTAGTTGACGCATTGTTGAGTCAGTCTAGATTGTACTTTTCCATATTTTCCCTAAAGATAATGATTTAATAAACGACACCATTAGCAGGAGAGATTTAACAACTATCTATGCACACATGGCAACTTGTCACATGTATAATAGATCTAGGTGATCTAGCAAGTGGGGCTCAATGTCACCATGTGGTGTAGGACAGCCTAATCCAACCCTAAATGAATGCAGAATTTAAAAGGGGTAGATTGATGCAAGCATTAAAAATAAAAATTCAACATTATACATCATGAAATAAGAAAGAACTATGGAAAATTCAACAACGATCATGGCCATCCATCACAAGCACGTTGTATTGAACCTTAAAATCTGAATTTATTTAGTCGAATCCAGCTAAATATAGGACTTTCATCTCGCAGTGGATCCGTCCAACGATCCAAGTGGATTTTCTAATCCAGAAAATAGGAATTTTCTGGATTGGGAAATCTATAAAATTCATAAAAATTAATGGTTCTTTTATTATAGTTCAAACATAGGGCCTTAGGTAATGGAATTTGAAGAAGATCAAAATATGAATATGCGGGGATCAAGATCTTCCAAGATTTAATGATTCGGATTGAAAAGAAAAAGGATCAGCTTCTAGATCTAGTGAATTTAGAAGAAAAGATGTTTAAAGAATATAATACATTGAGAAAAGAAAAAATGAGAGAAAATGAGAACATGGAAAATCACTTCCCTAAGCCTCACGCCCTCTTTTTTCATTACCATTGAGGTTTGGAGTATAAATTCGGAATTACATTAAATGACCAAAATATCCCTACTCAAAAAAAAGTTTCAAAAAAAAAAATGCACAAAAATTGTGCGCGCAGTCTCTAAACTCAAATAAATAAATGTTCATAAAATAAACTCAAATCCAAGATGCTTGATGGGCCCCGATGATAGCGCAATGGAAGTAGGCTGCGACGATCCAATGGTCTGATCATACCATCCTCATAAACCAACAGTCCAAATATCTCCTTCAAGCAACTTACACACGTCACAAACACATGTGTAAGGTCTTCAACCTCTAGAGACCCGACCCATACCCGTCATCTAACCACATTAACATAGTAATGCACACCTTCTGCGTTGATATACTTTGAATGATCTGATGTCTACATCCCCATGCCCCTTTCCCATAATCAAGGTGGGTTCACTCATCAAGTTGGCTCCACATCTACAGTGAAGATTGACTTTTGGTGTTTATTCCTCTTGCAAGTGTGGCCCCCCTAATGAGTGGATTGGCCTAATTTACGATCCAATTTCACACTCAGATCTCACACATGTGGCCTGATTTTTATCCGGCTAGACTCATTAGTAGTTTCCACCTTCTAAAAATGGCGGTGGCTCATCCTCCTCATATGGGTGGCATTTGGACTGTGTAATGCACAACTCACCATCCTAGTTGTGGGTCCCATTTTGGATGTAGCAAATATCTAAAATTACAATGTTCAAGAAATCTTAACCATCAAACTAATGGCTAGAAATGAATGGTTAAAAGTAAAATAGTGAGTGATCCAAATTCCTTGGGGAAAAAAATTAGGTGGTTAATATTATCTTCTCAGTACACCTTCTTTTATTATGCTCTAACTACAGTTGGGTCAACGATTTGGATGGTCTAGATGGTCTAGATTGCCGTACAACATTAATCATGAGTTCGCTTGAAGAGTCATTGCTATTTTATTTTTTTTTAAATGGCAGTAAACTAACATTTGACTCTAACCAAAATGTCATCACTCATCACTTCTATACCTTCTAAATGTTTCCATGGCTGCCAGCAACTATAGGGAATATCATCTCCCAAATTTTGCTACAATAAGAAACTCAGATTCTGCCATGTGAAACTATATCTGAATTGACAAGTATATCAGAGAAAACACAGTATAGAAAATTACGGTCATGATTTAAAAAAGAAGCATTCTCCTCTTGGATTTTCTCATGTTCATCTAGGCTTTTGCTTGTATCTCGTCTAAGCAAACAGTCCAAAACACCCTGTTCTCTGGCTCCATCTGGCCACGCAATCAAAGTCAAGAAGCACTTGGAAGGTGGGCCATCTAATCCTTGAGGGGGCATTCTGCTGACAGAACAATGTGCATAAATGTACATCTAATGGAATGGAGCTTTTCCTAAGGATAGCAATCTTATTGCGATTCATTCCCTATTTTATGCTGCTAATACCTCCATTCAACATATGGTGATCATCCATCCAAACAGCAATTGGCATACATACAGCCATTACAAGGTAGTAATCTGGTCTTGACTGGGGTAATAATTCAGTCTGTCCTTTTCAGTTTATATCCTCTACTGGTAAACTAATACATATAAGGAATATCCAATTTATCCACTGTTTCGGCTGCATATCAACTGCGGAACTCAAAATCTGCTTCTTAATATCAAAATTCAAGAAGATACAAAGATCAATCAAAGTAAATGATAACAGCTAAAGAATTCGAATTCCTTCAAAATCATTGTAAACGGGTGGATAGGTCTATGTTGTTTTTAGGTTGCGTTTGGTTGCACCAAATATCAAATTTCATAATATTTTCTACCAACTTAGACTAATTAATAATGAAATATCATCAAACTTAAATCATTAGAAAGAGAGAGAGAGAGAGAGAGAGAGAGAGAGAGAGAGGTAGGATCTGTTCTAGATTTTCCGAAACATTCTTCAGAAAAAAAAAAAAACACATTTTCTGAAAATAAAAACAATGCATGAATTTGTTGGGGGTGGAAGGGTGAGGCGTACAATAGCAAAACCCGAGCGCGTCGAAGAATGTTATGCAGGATAAGCGATGGCGAGGATCGGAAGTAGCTGCTGCTGCTGCTTCTTCCTTGGGATTCATGATGATGTCGAAAGAGAGTCTGCCGCCGCCGCTTATGAGTTATTTGATACTCGGTCTGCCAGTGATGATCAGAAATTTGGAGTGGCTTATGCTAACTTAAAATAAACACATCAAGATGGGACCACTATGAAACAAGTCCCAATCAACAATCGAATGGGTTGCACAATCCTGACCTTAGGTTTGTGGGCCCTTGTTTGCTGAAATATGCCCTTTAACATTTTTCATTTCAACCATCTAAGAAACGCTCACGCATGCAGCAGGGGGGAAGGGAGCATCTTTCCCCTGCAGATGCAAGAGGGGCTTGGATTTGAGAGTAAACCCCTCGCTCCGTGGACCCCACCATACGTAACGTATGTGTTTTCTCCGCCCCGTCCATTCATGTTGCAAGCTAAAAATGAAGCACTTCCAAAGCTCAAGTGGACCACATCACAGGAATCAGTGGGGATTGAACTCCCAACGTTGAAACCTTCCTAGGCCCTGATATTTATTTTCCATCCAACCTGTTCATAAGGTCACACAGAACTGGATGGAGGACAAACATAAAAATCAGCTTGATCCAAAGCTTCTATGGCCCACAAGATGTTTTCAAGGATAGGCATTCAATCCCCATTGTTTCTTGTGGTGTGGTTCATTTGAGATTTGGATCTGCCACATTTTTGGGATGATGCCCTAAAATGAGCTAGCAAAATGAATGAATGGCATGGATAAAACGCATACACTATGATAGGGCCCACAGAGCTTTCACTAGTACCAAGCTTGCATTGGAGGGGTCACAACAGAATCCCAATCCGTGTAAGAGTGGCAATGGGCTAAGTGGACCACCTGACCCAACGAGCCCAATCCTAATTTGAGACAGGCTTGGACCTACTAGCTTGACCCATAGGCAAGTCTTGGCCTTGCATGCATGTCGTAAGGCCCATGAGTGGGCAAGATGTGGTATCCATATTAGGGCTGAAAGTTGGGCGGGTTCAACCCACCCTTGACCGACCCGACATTGGGTTGGGCTTGGGCAGGATGTATTGGGTTTGGTGTCAAGCTTGGGCTATACAAACACCAACCCGATAAAACTTGGGTTGGGCTCGGGTTGAGGTCTCGGGTTGCCCGACCCAACCCGAACTCGATCAATATATAAGTTCCTTATAAATTAATTATAATTGAGTGTGGACCATCTGTGTTGAAGGCATAGGAAATTCCAATGTCATCGGGTTTCATTGGTCCGCGTCATTTCCGATGACTCAAGATAACAATATACGCCAGATTTCTCTCCCAAATAGATTGCTTGATACACAATACGACTTTTAAAGGAGGAGTTGTCCTATATTTTAGCTTGTTTGTTTAGGAAAAAAAAAATGAACTTCTTTACTATAAATAACTACATATATAATTAATAAAATTATAGGTATAAAACACAAGCCATGTATTGAAAATATAATAGACAAATGTAATAATGAAAATATTAGCATATATCTACCCGACCGACCTCGCTTGGGTTGGGCTCGGGTTGAGAATTCTCAACCCGAGGTTAGGTTGGATTTTGTTAGGGTTGAGGTATAGGAACATTGGGTTGGGCTAGGGTTGAGCACCAACCCGACCTAACCTGCCCGACTTTCAACCCTAATCCACATCCGACCAGAAGTAGACAGGGCATAGGTGTACTTAAATGGGTTTGGCTATAGGTTTAGTTATTTTTTTGGAGCAATAATTGAGCAGGCATGTCCTAAGCCCATTTATTTATGTGTGGATACATGCATACATACATACATTATAAATATAAACCGGCCACCAGGTGACCATACATATTGTTAATATAGATTATGCAATTACATATCTTTATCATAAACTACAATGTGCAATTTTTATCAGGTAAATCCTTTCCATGTATAAGTAGATAGGACTGATACTTGGTTAGATCTCACAAAAATGGCTCTCATGCACGTGTTGTGTAGGGTGCAGCACATTACTAAGATTGTACTAAAAGGTTTGTGTCAGACAATGATAGGTGCATGTGTCCACATTGTAGTAATATATATATATATATATATATATATATATATATATATATATATATATATATATATATATATATATATATATATATATATATATATTCAGACACATTCATTTGATTATTAGGCAATGCGATAAATTTAAATTGTTTATTAAGTCACTTAATTATTTTAATTTTAAATTATAAATAGATACCCAATACCCTAATGAGTACACTAATAAGCTAATAGTAGAAGTTCTAACTTTAACTCGATATGGTAATGCATAACAGACGTGGGTACTATACTGACCAATGGTGGGTCCGATATAGGTACTCATGTACAGCTCTGAACCCAACCCATGCCCTTACATGGATGAATCAATTTCCGTCAAGCTTGGTCTCAATCACTTTAGTCTAGCCAGCCCAAGCCCAACCCTATATTTTTTTTATGCAGGTGTTATATCTTACAAATATGCCATTCCAATCCTCACTTTTGCTACCATCCATCTCATTATGCCAGTGCAGCTCACTTGATCAATGGATAGATTAGGAACATTTGGGCTGGATCGGATTGAGCTTGAGACCAACCAATTTGGCGTGGGCTTTGTCTTACTATGATAGGTTCATCCTAAGCTTTGGCAAGGCCTAAGTCTTAAAGTGTAGGTCAGCCGGGTTGGGCTTGGCATAGCTAGAGCTGGGCATCGGACCGAGTCGAATCGGATTGGGCCCAACTCGACCAGGCCCGAGTTCTGCATGACCTAACCCAAACTCGGTCCGATCCGGTACCGAGTCCGGGTCCTCTGACCCGATCCGATCCTAAACCATTCTGACCTGGACCGATCCGAGTCTGACTCGGTCAGGAAAACCAAGTCGGATCGGATTGGCCCAAGTTCGGATCGGGTTTTTTTTTCCTTCTGTAAAGTTGTAGTAATGTTGTAGTTTTTATAATGCAAGCAAACCAAAGTATCACATTACATGCAGTGGTAATGAAGATGCAGATATTTGGCTGATCGAATGAATTAATGCAAGCAAACCAAAGTATTAATGCAGGCCACAACACAAGGAACAATGTAAGAGAGGATGCCCACCCTTGACTTACACAGGGGGCCCACCTGAATTTCAAAACAGCCTAATTTTTGGCTTTCCCTTCATCCAGATCAGATGAAGGGCCCCGGATTTCAAATGTACATAACAGTGAACCCTTCATGCAAATCAAGGACATTCCCTCCCTACTTGTTCACTTTGGTGTGGCACACCTGATTCACGGATCAGTCTTCTCTTAGGGCCCTGAGGATGCACACAATGGACAGTTTGGATTTTATGAATGCATCACATGGGCCCCACATCTACCTGGTACCATACTGGTACCACTGGAGGATGCCCCATGATTAAAATGAGATGAATGCCCCTATTTCCCAAAAGAAATTTCTTCAGGAAAAACGGAATCTGATAGAGTGGAGATTCAGATACACCCAAACGCCTTGTAAATCACAATTTGTTTTCTATCCCATTCTTCTCCCACAGTTTCGAGCTCTTCCAATGCTCCATGACCCATTTTTCCTTAAACCCAAATGAGTACTACCATTGCTGATAATCTCAATCTGGGTTTTAGTAAATTTCGATGATTTGATCCAATAGTTGCAAATCACTATCCCATAAGAAGAAATTCCATCATGCAAGGCAATTGCACTAAAATGCAAAAAATCAATTTTCATTTCCTTCAATGATTACCAGAAGAAGATGCAGAGGAGCTGGTGTTACGATCCATTAACTGTACGAGATCGCACTTTTTCCCTCACCTCAGCAACTGGAACATAGATTACAGGTCGTTCGTCCAAATGGGTCTCATTCCATATAGGTAGAGAAGACGAATACGATTTGGGGATTTTTAGGGTTCGGCGCGGCGGCGAGAGGTGCGGTTAGGGTGATGTATGAACATCCATGAGGAATTATCCAGTCCTCATGCAAAAAACTGTGGATAGCGCCTTGACACTGAATTAGTGCCTGGGAATCCTGGCCGTTTATCTGAAGGCACCCATTGGGTGGATGGATAAACAAGCTCCTAAATTAGGTAATTCAAAGATCCATACCTTGCTGGAGATTTGTATTCGAAGTCAAGTGGGGCTGGTTATTGTATCCGCTCTGAAAGTACTGTAAGCTGATATAGAACTCTGAATGTGCGTGATGGCAATGGAAATAGAGCCTTTGGATAGGGCTGTCAACGGGCCAGGCCTGGGATGAGTTGGGCCTGGATTTTGATTTGTTTTGCCTGTCAGCCTTATTCTAAATTTTGATTTTGCTAGGCCTGAGTACGGGCCATTGACAGCACTAATTGTGGGAGTGTTTGGGTTCGGGTAAAGTTATGATAGGATTAGAGATCCATGGTTTATAAACATCATTTTGCATGAGAATCCATGGATATTTGGGCAAGCAGTCATGAATGTGTGATCATTGGACTGTCCGTTGGACAATGGATTGAGTGTCTCTGGTGAACAGTTGTAACTGACTTTTAACCACTTTATAGTTTTGGCACACATGAGAATTATATTTATTCACACACATGTATGATACGTTTTAATTGACATGTGTCCAGTCATATGAGTTGAAGCTTCTCATATGTTTCTATGTGGTGTGATCTTCAAACACTAAACACTACAAAATGTAGTTCATACATGCACATGTGTAAGTGTACCACCAAGCAAATTTAATTTCCCTACATATACTATAATCTATCATCGTCATGATCTAACGTGTTTGGCAAACAAGAGATGGAATTACTAGTAAGTAATTGCGTATCCATGACCAACAACAAAAATTTTTCCTAATCTAAACAGCCCTGTGTTTTCTTAACAGGAAGAGATGAAAAGTGACAATACGCTTTCAAACGCATTATAATTATTATACACATTATTTAGGGCTTGTTTGGCTCAAACTTCGATTATTAGTACATGTGTATAATTCTAGGTATGCCAAAGCATAGTATGGTTCAATTTAAACTGAATGACTTTGACCTCAAGTGCGGAAATAGAGAGATCTTGAGTGGTTGTTTATGACCAAGAACTAAGCAATTCGACTGTCTATTCAGCCAACCATAGAAGAAATCAAGCGATCATTCTAATGAGTTCTTTTTACCTTTCAGTTGAAATTACTTTTTTTTCCCACCAAAATAGTAAAGATTAATCAATTAGAATAGTGTGAGAGTAGAAAGAACTGAATTATATTAATAAATAATAATAATAACTTATAAAAAATAATCTTCAACGATCCAACAACTATAATGTAAATGGTGATGTCTTCAAGCTAAATTCTTTCTTAGTACAGCCACTTGGGGGTAGACCAAGTGCATTATGTTACTAAATGAAAGTCTTCGATCTTCCTCTTATTTATAGAATTTTGAGGTGGTAGCTGGAGAGAAGTCTTCATAAATACTCTTCACATCTGTTGATGTGAAAATAGCCATCCGGGCTTATAGAAAATTGTAAATTATTATACAATGTCACGCATGCTAGTTGTTTATCATGTGTTGGCCATTGGTTGCACGCACATCCTGCTCTTACTACACGGATTGAAGTACTTATTATAACACTACGTGTTAGTAATCACTATTCCTTTCCTTGCTTGAATATGTGTAGTGCGCTATGAAATTCAATAAACTTAGCATTGTTGTTACGTTATTGGCTATCTCCTTAAGTGGTTTCGATTGTAAAGGATTCTTCTATACAATGTTATGGTACATCGGCCGAATCTATCACTAACCATGATCGTATTTCGGTCGATACCAATTGGCAGTCATGTGGCCACTACAGGAGTATTCGACTTTGCTACATCAGTGAGATACATGAATGTGTCTCATGACAGTAGCCGATTGGACTTTCCTTTTTTGGACTACTTGTGACTTTTCATATCCTAATCAAATTCGACCATCAAAGTAGCCGCAAAGATCTTCTATTTATCTCATATTGAGATCTCAAGTGTGCATCACTCTCACAATTACCACAATCACTTTTAATCTCATTGGTTTTAATAACGTTAATTTTCCTCAATTCCATGGCTTTTACTTTACATGTTGTTGGGGATTTTGAACCTGCAGAATCACACAGATCTAAATCTAGGATAGCAATCCAATGGCACCAAGCACACAAGAGAACACAGAGAACACCCAGATTTAATGTGAAAAACCCTTTCGGGAAAAAACCACGGCACAAAGCGACAGATCTCCACTATGAAAGCATCAATTACAAAGAGAGGGGACTTACCTGATTCGAACAACCTCGAATCTCACCCTTGCTACACCCTTTAAAAAGCTTTTGTCATTCATATAAAAGCCCTAGAAACACCTATTTATAGTTTAGGCAACTTCCCTTCCGCATCCCAGTTGCGAAAAGACTCAAATCCGCAGTTTCGCGAAAAATCGAGAAACAAACTACGTAACCTACGACCAGTCCTAGCTATCCTACGACCAGTCCTAGCCCTCCTACGACCGGTCCTAGACCCCTAAGACTGGTCCTGAAAATTCTATGACTGGTCCTAGACTGAGAAAAAAACAGCACAACTCGCTAGACTTCGAGTCGTGCCAGGGCTCGAACCTACGACCGGTCGAGCACCTCCCACGACCGGTCGTGGCTCCCCCACGACCGGTCATGGCATGAAAACTTGAAGATTGAAGGCTTCTCCTCAACAATCTCCACCAAGTCTTCATTCTTCAACCGTGTAGCTACGTGACCTCTTCTCTTATTTTTGCATCTCATCATAGCTCCTTGTGCATACTCCGTCTTTCTTTTCCGCCATCGCTAATGTAACACCCCAAATTTTTACCAGCCTGGGATTAGACGTCTTTAGGCAATGGGTCAACCATAACACCTTGGTAACCTCTCAGAATCCAATTTCAAAGCCAAGAAATCATTTAGAATGAAATTCTTTAGAAATTTAACGTGAATTAGCTAGCGCTATGTTAGATTAGCTGTGAAATTAGCACCGATCGCTTTAAATACGATCTGTAAGACCCAAAACCTGTAGAACCATTGACGCTATCTTACCCTGAAATCTAGGATCAAACTCTAAACCTGTTTGTTCTCAGAAACCCTCTGAAACTTTGTATTGGATGTAGACCGCGAAAGTTCGATAGCAATAATCTTAGACGATTACAACCGCCTTTTTGGACTTGACAATCGTTTCAAAAATTAAGCCCAACTGATGTTCTGAGGCTATTTCATTGAGCCTGGAGCAAGGAGTGTGAGAAAGAGTGAAATTCATTAAAAATTAAATGTCATTTAAATAAATCTGGCACGTTTCGCTTGCGAGTTAAGTATAAGCATTCAGACCGTCGAAATCTGACCCAAATACACCCTCGGATCAGGGAACATTTCTCACCCAGGTCAGTGTACTTGAATCCTCAATTGAGTCTCCGTGACCGCTAAACTGAAACTGGTCTGCCACGTGCGATCTAGGAACTCTACCGGATTGAAAACTTGGTGTGAACAGGATCCAATATCCATGAGCTTAAGTCTGACCGCATTCGGCCAGGGGACCTTCCGAAATGCTCCTTTGGATCGGAAAAGACCCGATTTGGCTATAACCCAAGTATACCTTGACTTGAAGTCTGTTTTGGTTATGTTTGGGCTTATAAAAGGGGCTTAAACCCTTAGCTTTCTAACTCATACGAATTTGGAGAAAACCCTAGGAGAGAGAAGAGAGAAAAGAGAGAGAAGTGAGGGAGAAGCTGGTGATTTCTCGTGGGATTCTTCCCTACTGCTCTACGTTCCAAATCCACTCTTCTGTATTGCTTTTTCGGCGACTCCGGCTTCGTTTTAGGTAAGAAAACCCTAACCCTAACCTGTTTTAGGGATTCTATCAATACAAGTAGCGAAGTAGCTGATGTATCTTGTGAATTAGGTCGTCATATCGTCGTTGACGTAACGTAGACTTCTTGTTCGATTCGTTACACTTCTACGGCGAAAGGTGCAGATTTTAGACGCTTAGATTGCTTATTTTCAAAGCTTTCAATGCCGTTTAATGGTAGATTGCTGATAAGGATGTTGTTTGACATGTAGAACATGCTGTCCGTTTTTCATTTCGAATACGTACGAAGAATATGAGATTTAGGGTATTTTGGGTATTTGTAGGAAATACTGTATACCTACAAATTTTTTCGATATGGTTGCTATGGGTATTTGTCGTGTATTTATACTAGTTATGAATGTATGATCTGTTTGGCGAGGAGATTCGCCCTAATGCACATATTGGCCGACATATGCTATGTAGACTAATGTGTGTAGACTAAGTGTTTGTTGAAATGCCTAAATCAATATAATTTATGCCTACCATATATTTTGAATGTAAGAACATAATTGTTGTGTATTAGACATCTCCTTGATATAAGGATTTGTCATATTATATGTTGAAATCAACATACGTCAAGTACGTTGGAGTTGTGTAGTCTAAGTGTTTGTATAAATGTATGTATTAGTAAGTATTGAGTAAATAGTGTTGTAAATTAGCGTTGAGACTGGATTCTCAACTAATTTGATGATGTACATGAATTCCTCCATGCTTGTTGTATTGAATTGATTACCTTATGTTTGAAATACTCGTATATGGTTAACTGCTTATGATGTATGTTATAACATGCTGATAACACGCTGGAATGTCTTGTATTTCGATTCTGTCTCTCTCACGTGATTATTGATTCACATTACATGTGCTTAGGGCTATACTCTAGTCCAGGCAGTCGGTAACAGTTTAGAATTCGTGGTTGGATTCTATTCTCCACGAAGGATGTGTATGACGAACCCGAGTCGTACTAGAGTCATCGGCAGTGGTTAGGCCATGCGAAGTGCTTGTGCACTTCATGCCGGTCGATTCAACGTGCGCTCTTGCTAGTTGGACTCATCAAGTAACCTGATTGACCATTGTATGTTCACCTTGTATTTGTCATAACTGCTTGAACCTAGGGTACTGAACTTACCATTGGAAATTCTGTTAACCATGGTACCTTGATCTATAAAGACTCATGAGCCGGGCATGGTGGTATGGGACACCGTGGTCGAGCTGTCGGCCTATGCTGGGGCCACAAATCTCCCCGTAGTGACCAGTGAGCACCTTTGACTCGTGAGCCGATTGTGGTGGTATGAGACACTACATTCGAGCTGCCGGCCTACTCTGATTGGTGACGAGCCCTTTGTAGTGACCTCGAGCGTATTTTGAGTCTACGGGAGGCAACGACCCTTCCGTAGCAACGAGAGTACATTAGGCCTGTATTGATAAGGTGATGGGGGAGCGGTGCAACGAGTGCGTGCAACAGTCCTGACAGCCCTTGCAGCGACTTAGAAATATATCATCGTATGAGATTACTAGGAGTGACGACCCTAGACAGGATCATTATTTGGGTATTGATATAAGGGAGGTACCTTAGTTTTCCAATTCTCCTGTATGAAAAGGACTAATAAAAACTCGGTAATCATTATCCATATCGCACTGCATGTGCCTGGAAGATGTGGAGCACTGAGGAACGCAAGCATGCCGCGGGCGTAAGATATTGTCACATGAGGGAGTATGTCGGTGAGGGCATCCATCATGTCATTTCATCCATGCATTAATCATAGTATTTAGGAATGTTTGTTTTGCTTGCTTTATCATTATCGCGTGATGGATTTGATAAAATGTTAATCTTTGCTCTATGATTTCACTGAGTTAGCAACTCACTCCCACGTTACGGGATGGTGTTTCGGACACCCACCAGTCTCTATTTTAGTTTCAGATGATGGTGATACTCGCAAAGCAGAGCCGGACTTGATGATGAGGAGGAGGATCCCTCCTATATGCAGGTTCTGATTGATGGGGTTACAGGGTTACTGATTAGCTGCCAGCACACGTGGTATTTTGCCCTTTATTTTTGCACCCATGTATATTCTTTTTGCTCATCTTTGGAGTATACATGTATATGTTTAACCTGGTAACATGTTCACACTCTGGAGACTCACAACAGTTCATATATTCTATATATCTATCACATTCTTTCGCTTGCTAAATTAACTGTCTCTAGAGTATGATATGTTGTTTTGGCTTGATCCACCTCATGCTTTATGTACTATTACCGCCGACATTCACCCATCATTGAAAATGTTGCATAAGTGATGTTCTGGAACTCGGGAGTTGGGTTTCTACCCGACCCCCGATTTTCGGGGCATTATAGCCAAGCCCAAAGAAGTTACACAGAACTTGAACTTCTCTACAGGAACGATCTAAGAGAGCATGTCCGTCGGATCAGAATCCACGTGCCCAACCATCCTTGCTCCTGTCTTCTCAAAAGAAAAAACGTAGTCTTCTTACCATCTCACCGCTACCCAATATTGCTTGCCGGGGTACTTGCTCACAACACTAATAGCCTGTGAAATAACCGGTCTAAACCAGACCATGGCATACACTGCCCAGCGCATTCGAATAAGGCTCATGAGATATCCTGCTTTTCCACATCTATTTTGGGACAAATCCAGAGGAAAACTTGATGAGAGAAACGTAGGGAACGCTCTCCAGCTTTACATGGCCCATCACATCTTGGATCAATACCTACATACAAGGTATTCCTCCTGTGATTACCAAAGCCTACTCCTCCTTCAGTGTCAATGCTGAGAACCATCTTTACAGACCCCCCGATCCTTTATCCCGGATGTCCCGAGTCTTCAGTACATTGATTTCAGACATGTCATAATTGGCGATCCATATATCATCAACAAACAATACCTGACCCACCATGAAGGAATCAAACCACTGCCTAGGCGACAGGCCGAACAACGACCTCCTGCAAAATCTTTTTCCCAGCCCTTTTAACTTCGAACCGCTCTGGTTGCTTCATGTAGATCTGCTCTTCACTTTTTCTTGTAAAAGTACAGACTCCACATCCTTCCTTCCAGCTCAAGATCACATTGGCCAACCAGCACCAATCACTGATCTAATAGACACCTGCTATACCGTCGGCACGAATATCTCTAAGAAGCCGATCCCTTCTCCCTGAGCATAACCCATCGCCACCAACCTCCCTCCGTATCTATGTTGTATCCTCCTGAAGATCCACCTGCATCTAACCGCTTTCCGGCCCACTGGAAGCTCCACCCGCTCCCATATGTCGGTCTGGTACAACGAATCCATCACATCGCTTATAATCACCTTTCACTTTTCAGTACCAGGCTCACCTAGAGCCATCTGAATAGAAGATGAATCTCCTGCGATATTGGAGTCTTCCATGTACCTCACCAATGTCCTGCGATCATGCCATGTGATTCTTCAAACAGGTGGTTGCTCCACCTGCTCTGTATCCCTGTCCGCACGGTTCAGCCTTCCTACCTTGCTCGTTCATGTAGCCATGCCCAACATGCCACACACGTGTAGAGGTGAAATCCGCTACATCCACCGTAGCTCCACCTTTTGAAGTGCTTTCCATCCGTGAGACATGAACGGATCGATGAAAAAGCTTTCTATCAAGAGTATTCCAATCAGCATCATTCATAGTAGACTTTCGCTCCTCAAGAGCACCATCTTCGCCTTACTTGGTTAATAGGCTAATCATCTTAACCTTCCATAACTCAAAATTATTTTTTCCTGAGTACTTCTCAATCTCATACTTAGCGCTCGCCATTATTACTAATCCCTCAGATTCAGATCTGTGCCCCAACGATAGCTCTGATACCAGTTGTTGGGGATTTTTGACCTACTTTTGTCATACATAGAAAAGCCCTAGGAACACCTATTTATAGTTTAGGCAACTTTCCTTCCGCATCCCAGTTGCGAAAGGACTCAAATCCACAGTTTCACGCAAAATCACGGAACAAACTGCATAACCTACGACCGGTCCTAGCTATCCTACGACCGGTCCTAGCCCTCCTACGACCGGTCTCAGACCCCTAAGACTGGTCTTAGAAATTTCTGGACTGGTCCTAGACTGGAAAAAAAAACAGCACAACTCGCTGGACTTCGAGTCGTGCCAGGGCTCGAACCTACGACCGGTCGAGCACCTCCCACGACTGGTCGTGGTTCCCCCACGGCCGGTCGAGCAACATGAAAACTTGAAGATTGAAGGCTTCTCCTCAACACGTGTAAGGCCCAATATTTTTATATTAACATCATCATCATCATCTTTTAAAAAGTGTATACCTTCTTTTTTTTCCTTGGCTTCGGGCTTGGTCTTATATGATTTATTAAATGTACCATAAGATTGGGCATTGTCTACTAGGATGTCAAAATAATCTCAAGCTTCATCATGACCCTTACTTATAAACTTACCATTACACATCATCTCCACAAACTGGTGCATGTTTGAAATCAAACCATCATAGAAGAAACTAATCACTTGCCATGTTTTGTAGCTATGATGTAGGCACACAAGTAAGAGTTCCTTGAAATGTTTCCAACACTAGCGAAAAGCTCCATTCTCTTTTTGAGAGAAATTCATGATGTTACGTTTTACGGTGTTGGTTTTGTGAACAGGGAAAAGCTTTTTAAGAAATTTCCTAGCCATCTCTTGTCATGTCCCAATGATCCTATGCCTCAAAGAGGGCAGCCAAGATTTAGCTATCTCATCCAAAGAAAAGAAAATTAATTTTATCCTAACCACGTCATCAGAGACATTTTTATAATGCAAAGTAGCGACGACTACATCAAATTCCTTTAGGTGTAAGTATGGACTTTCATAATTTAGTCCATACAATTTTAGAAGTAACTATATCACTCCAGGTTTTAAATCAATGTTGCCTGCATTCATTGGAAAAACCATATAAGGAATACTACTTGTTCTTGTTGGTTGTAAGTAATCATGTAAACTTTTTATTGGTGGCACATTATGTACTTCATTCTCATCTTGATCAAGTTTATTCTCAACTATGTTTCTGATTAATTCACAAATGTCAAAATATCAGCAAGGTTGTTGGACAAGACCACAACCAAACTTTCCTCACTTAGAAGACAATTTGTGTGATCATGTCTCCACTTGGGCATGAACACACCAAATCTTTTAAAAAAATATCTCCTAAAAAAATTATTTAAGAAAGTAAAAGAGATGAGGTAAGAGGTTACTGGAGAAGAAAGACACACGATTATGGACAATCCTTAAAATAAAAAAAATAAAATCGCTAGTAACTAAATATTAACCAATCTATAAAAACTAATTCTAAAACAAAATATTCTTAAGACGGTTACAATTTCCCGAAAACAATGCCCGAAACTTGCCACACCCTTGAAAATGTACACTTAAGTGCAAATAGCGAAGTGATAAATACTTGGTGAGATCAAGGTTGATCCACAGGAACAGGGGATTTAAGAACACTTAAACAGAGAAAAGGAGGAATATATATATATATATATATATATATATATATATATATATATATATATATATATATATATATATATATATATATATATATATATATAGTGTGTGTGTGTGTGTGTGTGTGTGTGTGAGAGAGAGAGAGAGAGAGAGAGAGAGAGATGAAATCAAAATTTTTCATATGAGTGGAGCAAAGTATGTGTGTGACAATAAACAAGAATAAGAAAAGTTTAAGGCTTCAGGGATTCACTTTTGATCAATCCATAGTATTTGATTCATTGATAAAAGTTGTAATTCAATTGAAATCAAATAAAGATTTATTCCAATAAGAAGATGAAACCATTAAATTAAATTTATAAATTCAAAATATAGATCTTTAATTGATTGATTCATCCATAAAGAACTAGTTAATTGATCGCAGGGAATTCCAAGCATCCATTGTACCCGAAGTTAACAATAAATCAATAGATTTCACGGATCAATAACTTTTACCAAAACTAGCGAATTGATTGTAGGGAATTCTAAGCATCCAATGTACCAGGAGTTAACACTAGATCAAGATATTATACTTCACCGAAGTAAATATTCAAATCAATCAATTGAAAATTCAGCATTCAAACCATCATTATTAAATCTAAATCAACCAAACACCACGAATCTATCAAAAGCTTCACCCCTATCTTTAGTTAGGAGATTAGCCAACCATTGCTATGATGAAGAAAAAAAAAAAAAAAAACAAAACAAAACAAAAATATAATCTATAAAAGAAAAGAAAATGAGAACTAGAGAGAAAGGGAGAGACTTTCACCCTTCTCCTCCTTATAAGATCTGATATGAAAGAGAGATGCTCCTTTTATAGGAAAAAAGGAAAGAGGGCTTCTTTCTTGCACATGTGAGGGATGAGAAGTCCATGAGCTGTTGTAGGTGTGAGAGTATGGAAGCTTCTCTAACATCTGCATGTGTGTGAGTGTTGGAGAGATTCTTTGCTAGTTGAACAAGTATGGGACTTGGAGGTTCCTTTATTGTGCTGGACGTGAGAGAGAGGCTCCTCTATAGCTGGTTGAGCACATGAGAAGTAGTGGAGAAGACTCCTTGCATGTTGACATGGGTGGAGAAGAGGGTTGAAGGCTGCTGCACATGTGGCTCTTGGAAAGTAGAGCATCCACCCTTGTTTGTTGGTCAGTCTAGGGTTGTACATTGAACCGAGTTTAGTCGAGGTGGGCCAAGCTCGGCTTGACTCATCCATGCTCTCCTCGAGCTTAAGCTCGCCCTCGAGCTTAACATTGGAGCTTGACTTGTTTGCCAAAGCTTTCAAGGCGAGCTAGTGGATTGAGTCATGTCAAGCTTACCATGAGTCGAGTGAGCCTGTTCCCATGTCGATTTATTATATTTTTTACTACAAAATACAAATTAAAAGTCAATAATATTAAGTCCAAAATGTCTCACATACCTAATACTAAGACAAAAAAAGTGTCACATATACTATCTACATACCATAAGTTAGTCCACAACATCAAGTCCAAAAGGTGAAAATATATTATAAAATATAAAAGCTTATTTTTTTTTTAAAAAAAGTTTACATTCCTTTATGCAGTTTTAGATGCATTATTGTCTTCACTTCCATTCTCGTTTCATACTCTTCAACATTGAAACTGCTACCACTTAAAACTTGATGCAACTAATCTTGTGTACATATCAGTGCTTCAACTGTCTTTGAGGCGGGTGAACTTCGATACTTGCTAACAACCCTGCTCCCCATGCTAAAAGCGAATTCTGATGCCACGGTCAAAATTGGAATTGACAATATATCTTATGTCATTACCAAAAGTCCAGGGTATTCACGATCTTTCGACTTTCACCATTGTAAAACATCAATATATTCTTATAACCTTATGGTCGTCTCCTTTAATACTTCTCCACTTCTGATTTATTTTAATGTGTCTCCATTTCTTCTTTGTCTAAAAAAGACATAAAGTAACAAAATAGCTTTCCTCCAGTAGAAGTACTAATAAATTGAGGAGTAATTATTGTATTAGATGTTGTGTCCAAATTACCAATATATGAAGTGAACAACTCTTCAACTTCAGCATGAATAATAACGTTCTCCGTTGAAACTCTTTTAAAAATGGAATAAAGTGATTTGAAAATGTACCTAACCATTGCCATCTTATACCGCAGATCCATAACAACTGTAATGGCTATTAACAAATGGCAGTCAACCCAATACTTATCGAATTTCATTTGCATTCCTAGAGCCATCGATTATAAAAATTTGGACCCTCATCAGCACACTTTTTAATGCGTCTATAATGAAAATAATTTCTAGAAGAAATTGATTTGCCATAGGATACTTATTCCCAGGAAAAATCTTCGTGCAATCATAAAAAACTTTGAGAAAGTGATTAATATGTTCAGCTTTTATCTAATCTTCATCACTAGGCAATTATGTGTATATTTTATTACGCACCACAAGTTTAAGAAATGCAATTTTAAATTCTAAAGTTGTATCCAACATTTTATCAGTTGAATTTCAGCGCATGCAGACATCCAATTTCAATTACTTTTAGATTTCAAATTCAAATATTTGATTATATCATTCTACTTATTTATTCTTGAAGGTGACTCCCTTATATATTTAACGTTATCTCATATGTTGCTGATCGTGTAATGAATTACTTTCAGTTTTTCTTGTACAATCAAGTTTAATATGTGGGTACAACATCTGACTTGGAATATTTTACCCTAAAAGAATAAATTTTCGGCTATCTTGAATGGACTACATAAGAAAAAAACCAAGGTGTCGTTAGAATAGGCATTATCTAAAGTTATTGAAGAGATTTTCTTTTTGATGCCCCACTCAACAAAACAATTGTAAATGCAGTCCAACATTACCACACTAGTATGAGGAGGAGGAATGTAGCGGAAGCTTACAATATTCTTTTGTAGTTTCAAATCTACATCAATGAAGTGTGTTGTTAATGACATATATCCATTTCTTTGATTTGGTATCGTCCACATATTCGAAGAGCTTTCAAGTTTGCTTTTTCAATTGTATATATCTTTATACACTTTCTTTTCACAGTACGATGAAAAACCTTCTCATATTTGGGATTAAGGAATTTATAAAATCTCATAAAAACTTTACTTTATACCATGTTAAACGGCTTCTTATTAACTATCACCAATCTTACATACCACTCTTTTAATTTTTCCATATCATACTTATAGGTGGAGAGTGTAACTTGAGAGTTGTCATTTTCAGAAGCAGTAAATGAAAGTGGCTACTGGACTCTACCCATCGATGTTCTTGGTCTATTCGCACATTCATCGAGATGTCTCGGATAATGAGTTGTAGAAGAACCAGAATACTTGCCGTAAAGAGTTTTACAATACTTTCATATAATCTTAATCAAACCATTTGGTAGCGTGATCTCATCAAAAAATTCACATACCGCAAATCTTTTTTTTTTCATTTCACTGAATATAAAGTTGTTTTAACTTTGTTTTCTAATATGTTTCATCCATGATAAGAAGAGATGTGATTGATGCACGACACCAGAGGTACTTTGATTTTCCTCACTAGTCATTTATAAATCAAAAGATAACAAGTTTAATGTAAGATCAGGGCTTTTATAGATTGGAGTAATCAATCAATAGAATTTATATGTATATATAAATATATAGTGCAAATAATATCGGGTCCCCTCCATAAACTGCAAGACACAAGTGTCTCAAATAATCCCTTAATAAATAAATCCGTCAGGGTATATACATACACATAACTATATATTATCCATAATTATTTTAATTTTTTTTATTAATTGTCTCTAAATATCTCATTTACTCATACTTCTCTCTATCTAGAGGTGTTAATTATCTTTATCCCATTCGATAACATATTATGTACTATCCTCATATAGTTTACATGTAAGCCGAAATTTCGGTAGCATCTCCCCATATTATCCAGATATATGTAAAATTCAATATTGATTAGTTGCCACATGTAATCATCCATTACACATGGACAGCGAAAACCAATTAGTAAAGAATCACATATCTGGAAAAAATATAGGGAGACAGTATTGAAATTCCAACTACATATAAATTGAAAATGATGACAACATAAGTATATGGCATGGTATCGAACTGCCCAAAATAAGATAATTTAGAAATTCATAAAAAATTAAGCATTTTTAGTTGAATGAATGTACTTGTTCAATATAATTTCCTAAATAGAGAGATACATTGCTAAACTACTAGGTGACCTAAATACTAATTAACAACAGAAGTTACCAAAGAATCATAAGTATAAATATTAAAAGAACAAATATCGAAATATATAAGAAAAAGTTACTTCATACAACTACAAGCCTATAAGTAAAAAACTTAAGAATAAAGAATGAGATAATGCATTTAAAGTTGGCAAGTTAAGTTAATGCATTATAGTAGGAAAGTTAAGTTAGTATATTTATTCCATACAACTTCAAGTAAATAAGTTTAAAAAAAAAAAAACTTAATACATCTTTCATAATTTTAATATTCTCCTAAACTGGGATCAGATCCATCATTTTCATCGTCCGTGCTCAGGTTGGTGATATATTCTCCAATATGCTCATTAATCTTTCCCGAATCAGAAGGTGGAGAGACTTTTCCACCATGTTCTTGAATAAATTTAGCTATATATATATATATATATATATATATATATATATATATATATATATATATATATATATATATATATATATATATATTTGGTGAGCTGATTTATATGGAGTGTCCAAGATATTAAAGAATGAGGCGAGTTTAAAAATAAACTTCGATGGCTTCTTTCTAGTTGAGCACGGCCCTACTTCTGTGTAGAGCTGGACAATTATGACCCGATCCGGTGGATTCGACTCGATCTGAACAGATTTGATGGCCTAGATCAATGCGGATTGAGTAGGGTAGTCTAGATCCGAAAGCATTTCGGGTCGAGTTCGGATCCATACCTATCCGATCTGATCTGATTCGATCCGATCCGACCTGATCCGATCCGGAGTGGATAAACCACATGCATTTTCACGATGGGCCCCAACAGAGTTTACCCAGTATGATAAAAGAGAGCCAAAGCGGACATTCTGGTGTATCAAACACCAGCTATATAACTGCTGTAGGTATGTGTCGTGTGCGAAGACGAGCTCCGGGCGCTCCTCGAGCTCCGAGTTGTATGAATGGTTCAAAGGAGATCAAAGTTATATGGGCCCCACAGCTACTGTATGTATGTGTCGTGTGCGAAGACGAGCTCCGGGTGCTCCCCGAGCTCCGAGTTGTATGAACGGTTCAAAGGAGATCAAAGTTATATGGGCCCCACAGCTACTGTATGTATGTGTCGTGTGCAAAGACGAGCTCCGGGCACTCCTCGAGCTCCGAGTTGTACGAACGGTTCAAAGGAGATCAAAGTTATATGGGCCCCACAATGACGTATTTATTACATATACACCATTCATATATTTTTAAAGATCATTGTAGAGAATTATTTAAAAAATGAATAATATCCAAAGATCATCTGGACCACACCACAAATAACATCAGAGAATGATTTTCACCGTTAAACATTTTATGTGGTCCACTTGATAGTTAGATTGTCTTATTTTTCATCTCAAGCCTTATGACAAGCTCGCCAAATGGATGGATGGTTTAGATATAACACATATCCCATGACCAGACCCACAGAACTTGCTAACGTCAATACAGTAAGTCACTTGCGGGAAAAGCACTCACTGGACTTTCGTGCAGTGCACGTCAACACCAACACTAGTATATGTCTGGTAAAAGCATAGATATGGTAACAGAGAGTTCTTTCAGAGTCATGTGGGGCCCACCTTGATGTATATGTTTTATCTAAGCCGTTCATCCATTTTAACATATCATTTTAGGCTTTGAGCACAAAAGGCGGTATATTGAAGGTTGAAGTGGATCACACCACATGAAACAGTTGGATTAAATTCATACGATCTGAATCCTACTGAACCCAATCTGACTCGGTTTCCCTAACTGAGTTGTACTCGGTTCAGGTCAGGCCAACCATGCATCAAATCGGTCCAAGTCAGGTGACCCGGACTTGATCCCAGATCGGATCGAGTTCGGGTTAGGCCATTGAGACTTCAGATTGGGTCAAGTTGGGCCCAATCTGATCTGATCTAGACCAACGCCCAGCTCTACTTCTGTGTTATGCTGTCGAGGAGCACATCGTTAATATGTAGATGCTTCTACCTTATCCTTTCTTAACTTTTGTTACACCTTGGATTTTTTTTCAACCTGGAGTTAGACGTTCTTGGGAAATGAGTCGATCCTAACACCTAAATTGACTTCTCAGAAGTCAATCCTAAAGCCTCAAATCCCCTTTCAACCCATTTTCCTCAAAATCTCACATTTCACCACCTCATTCTTTAAATTTTTCTAAGTACTTTCATATTAGACACAAATCCTAAAGTCTAAATGGTGAAGAACTATACTTAAACAAAAACTAACTATAAATGGTAAATACTTTAATAAAATGAAATTTTGACTATTAAATTTTTAGAATATCATGATATAAATAGTATATTTGGATAGATTATCTTCTCCTACCCCAAAATCATATATTGTATATCGCGTAATCCATTCCATATTGAAAGATACATCCATTTCAAATATCGCATCGGGGAAACCACATCAAACGGAGTCGAGGGCCTATCGGAGCATGTCCAGGGGGGCCCACAGTGGGTCCCACATGTTTCTAGGGTTCAGGTGGTAGGAGGACATTGCCCTTAGGGTGATCCATCACCCTTGGGGTGAGCCATCACCCCAGGGTCCAGCAACAGGCGAGGGCCTCGCCGGTTCCGCGAGGCCTTGCCGCCTGGCGGGCCGAAGCGGGTCGGGCGGCCCATTTTCTGTCAATTTTCTATATTTTTCATTTGACTTCAAAAAGTCATATCTATCTTATTATAACTCCAATTTAGGTGATTTAAAATTCAGATTGAAGATAAATGAGTCTAGTTTTATATAAAAATATGTGAAAAATATAATAAAATATTTAGTATAGTTAAAAATAGGTTGTTGTGACAACTATCTAAAAATTATAGTTTGAACAGCTGCTGCTTCTGAAATTTTTAGAATTTTTTTACAATACAAAATCTTATAAAATTTGGTAGAGATGAAGTAAACTTGATAGTGAACTATTAAAAAAATAATTAAAATAATATACTTATTAAAAGTGCTAAAAAGGGGGCATAGAACTACCCTAAAACCATTTTATCATAATTAGGGCATAATTTAGTTAAGTACTAAACTGAATACTCAGTAGAATTAGCTTGAACCACTTTAAATATGAACCGTAAGACCCAAAATAAGTAGAACCACTAATTCTATGTTACCTAAAAACTTAGGATCAATCCCTAAACCCGGTTGCTATCGGGAGCACACTGAAAATTCGTATCGGACCTGTACCGCATGTCGAAAGTTCGATTATTACGAAACTATACGATTATGACCGACTTACTGGACTTGATAACCACCTCAAAAATCAAGTCCTAATAGTGCCCAGAGCCACACAACTTGAGCCTGAAGTGAAGTGTGTGAGAAATGTGAATGTCTTTATGATATGAACTAAAACTTAATGAATTAAGTCGGTTCGCTTGCGGGCCAAATCTAAGGATTCAAACCATCAGAATCTAACCCAATTATAGCCTCAGATTAGGAAAAATGTCCCACACATGTCAGTGCACTTGTGGCGCTGATCGAGTGTCGGTGACTGTTAAACTGAAACTGGTCTGCCACGGTCGATCTGTAAATTCGATCGGACTGAAAACTCAGCTTAACCTGGATCCAATGTCAAGGAGCTTAAGTCTGACTGCATTCAGTAAAAGAGCTTTCAGAAGTACTCCGTTGGATGAGAACAGACCCTATTTGGCTATGACCTAAGTATACCTTGGCCTTGGGGCCATTCCCATCAGTTCTGAGCCTATATAAGGGCCTTAAACCCTCTCTCTCTCTCATTCCATACGAATTTGAAAACTTAAGAGAGTGTAACACCCCGAAAATCGGGGGTCGGGTAGAAACCCAACTCCCGAGTTCCAAAACGTCACTTATGCAACATAGGTAATGATATATGCATGTTGTCTGTAGAATGGCATTAAACAAGATTGAGACTAAGTCAAAACAGCATATCATACTCCAGAGACAGTTAAATTAGCAAGCGAAAGACTGTGATATGTACATAAAATATATAATTAATTGTAAGTCTCCAGAGTGTGAACATGTTACCAGGTTAATTAAATACATGTATACTCCAAAAATGGAAAGAAAAGAATATACATGAGTGCTCCAAAAATATAAAATGACAAGTGTCAAGGCATCTACTCAACCTCCCTATAATCCCGTCAATCAGAACACACATAAAGGAGGGATCCTCCTCCTCCTCATCAAGTCCGACTCCGCTTCACAAGCAGCGCCATCATCTACAATTATAAAAGGGTCTGGTGGGTGTTCGGAACACCATCCCGTAATGTGGGAGTGAGTAATTAACTCAGTGGAATCATAGAACAAAGATTATCATGTTATCAAATCAATCACGCGTTAATAGTAAAACAAACAATCAAACATTCCTAGATACTGTTGTTAATGCAAGGATGGGATGACATGATGGATGCCCTCACCGACGTTCTCCCTCATACCGCACCATCTGCGTCCGCGGCATGCTTGCGTACCGCTCAGTGCTCCACATCTTCCAGGCACATGCAATGTGATGTGGATATGATTACCAAGTTGTTATTATTCCTTTTCATACAGCAGTATTGAGAAACTAAGGTACTTTGCTTATTTTAATCCCAACATAGATCCTGTCTAGGGTCGTCACTCCTAGTAATCTCATACGATGTTACATTTGTAGGTCGCTGCAAGGCCTGTCAGGGCTGTTGATCGCACTCGTTGCACCTCTCCCCCATCACCTTATCAATACAGGCCTAATTATCCTTAAGACTGCATCAGGACTCGTCGCCCTCATGCGGTGTCAGGATAAACTCAAGGTCACTATAAAGGGCTCGTCACCTGATCAGTGTAGGCCGACAGCAAGAATATAGTGTCTCATACCACCATAATCTGCTCAGAGTAGGGTGCTCACTGGTCACTACGGGGAGGTTTGTGGCCCCAGCGTAGGCCGACATCTCGACCACGGTGTCCCATACCACCATGCCTGGCTCACGAGTCTTTATGGATCAAGGTACCATGGTTAAGAGGGTTTCCAATGGTAAGTTCAGTACCCTAGGTTCAAGCAGTTATGACACATACATGGTGAACATACAATGACCAGTCGAGTTACTTGACGGGCTCGACTAGTACGAGCGCATCTCAAGATGAGCGACATGAAGTACATAAAACACTTCGTGTGGCCTAACCACTGCCGCCAACCCAAAACACGACTCGCGTTCATCGACGCGTCCTTCGTGGCAAATAAAAACCAACCATGAATTCGATCCATTACCGACTGCCTGGATTAGGTCATAGCCCCAAGCATTTTTGCATCAACATCAGTAAGCATATGTGAGTAACAGAAATGACATACAACACTGTAAGCATGTGGACACATGTTATAACATATAACTTAAGTAAATCATCCCACACATGCATTTCATGTATATAATGACATCAATACATATAGCCAACATAATGAAATTCGTTTACATTAGCATATTACTTGAGAATTCAATCTCAAAACTCATACACAACACCATTTACTTAATACATACTAATACAAACATTTATACACACACTTAGACTACACAGTTTACTCTACATAGCGTATGTCGACTCAAAGTGCGTTTAAGGGCGAATCTCTTCGCCAAACCAATCATGCACGCATTCCCAATATTCTAACACGATAAATAGTCATGGCAAACATTTTATCAAAATATGGACGTAAGCAGTATTTCCTACAAATGACTAAAATACCCTAAATCTCATATTTACCGTATTTTTACGAAACAGAAAACGGACAGCATGTTGTACATGTTAAACGGCGTTGCCGTCGATAATCTACTATTAAACGACATTGAAAGCTTTGAAATCAGCCAATCAAAGCGTCTAGAATCCTCACCTTTTGCCTTAGACGTGTATCGTTTCAAACAGAACGTATACGCTTCGTCAACGGCGTACAGGCGACCTAATGCACAAGATGTGTTAGCTACTTCGCTAATGAATCTAAGGAAACTTCAAAACAATAAGTAGTTTGGGTTTTTCTTACCTAGGAGTGCGTTAGAATCACTGAAAAAGTAATTGGAGTGCAGTGCTTTGGCACGTGCAAAAGCTGATGCAGGTGGCAGGAGAATCTCTCCCACACTCTCTCACAATCTCTCACTTTTTCTCTCTAGCTAGGGTTTCTAGCAAATTCGGATGGGTGAGAGAAGTGAGGGTTTAAAGCCCTTATATATGCTAAAATCTTCCCAAATTAGGCTTGGGAACAAAGTTTACTTGAGGTATCACCAAATCGGGGTTGTTCTAGTCCAAAAGAACATTTCTGGAGGTCCCCTGGCCGAACGCGGTCGGACTTAAGCTCATGGTTACTGGATCTAGTACGCATCAAGTTTTCAGTCTGGCAGAGTTCATAGATCGCACGTGGCGGTCCAGTTTCAGTTCAATGGTCATCGCACCTAGATCAGGTCTGCAAGTCTCATGATATGCAAGAGAAATTTTTCCTGATCTGAGGGTGTAATTTGGCTGAATTCTGATGGTCAGAACGCTTAATAATAACGCGTCAAGTCACGTGCCAGATTTGGATTTAAATTTCCAAATCTAACCCTTTTCTCACTCTCTTCACTCCATGCTCAATGAAATAGCCTTTGAACGTCGGTTGGGCTTGATTTTCGAAATGATTATCAAGTCCAGCTAAGCGGTCATAACGGTCTAAGATTGTAGGTATCGGACTTTCGACGCGTAGTCTAGATCCAATACAAAGTTTCAGAGAGTTCCTGAGAGCAAACGGATTTAGAGTTTGATCCTAGATTTTAGGGTAACGTAGCATCAACGATTCTACAAGTTTTGGGTCTTGTAGAACATATTTAAAGCGATCAGGGACAATTTCGCAGCTACTCTAGCGTAGCGCTAGCTAACTTACGCTTAATTTCTAAAGGAATTTATCCAAAGTGATTTCTTTGGCTATGGAATTGGGTTCTGAGCGGTTACATAGGTGTATTGGTTGATCCATTGCCTAAGGACGTCTAATCCCAGGTTGGCAAAAATTCGGGGTGTTATAGAGAGAGAAGAGAGCAAAGAGAGAGGGAAAGCGAGAAAGTGAGAAAGAGAGTTGGGGTTTTCTCCTGGGATCCTTCCCTATCGCTCCTCGGGCTGCATCAACCCTTCTGCATCGCTATTCCAGTGATTTCGACTGCATTCTTAAGTAAGAAAACCCAACCCTAACCTATTTTAGGATTTCAAATAGTGTAAGTGCTGGAATAGCTAACTTATTCTCTGTTATAGGTGGTTGTTATGCCATAAACGAAGGAATAGTGTTCGAACTGAGTTCGTTTCGTGTCTACCGGCGTAAGGTACGGACTATATACGTATAGGTTATGGTTTTTGAGGCTTTCAATGTCAGTTAATGGTTTATTACTGACGTGGGTGCTATTTCACATGCCAAATGCGATGCTTGTTTCGTGTTTTAGATATATATGAACTATGTTGAATTTAGCGTATTCCATGTATTTGTAGAAGGGATCATATACATATGGAATTTGCAAGTGTGTTTTTCATGATTAATTGCCGTGTATTTATACTGGTTGTATGTGTGACAACTCCTTGGTGAAAGGTTTTGCCCTAATACGTAATATAACCAATATACGTCATGTATGTTGGAATGTATAGTCTAAGTGTTTGTAAAAATGTCTGAATGAGATAGTAGTTAGTAAATTGTGATTTATAGGGGAGTTGAGATATGATTCCCAACTACTTTAGCTGTATATATGATTTCCTCCATGTACTGTATATTATAGTGTCTTTTTATTCATGTTTAACTATGTGTATGATTTTCTCCATGTACTGTATATTCATGTTTAAGTTATATTCCATAGTATGCTCAAATGATTATAGGATGGACTTATTTATTCATTACTACTTTAATAATCTTATATGCTTACTTGTTGTAATTGCACGTGGTTGGGACTATATTATAGTTCAGGTAATCGGTAACAGGCCCTGATCTGGTGGCTGAGGTTATTTTTGCCACACAGGACGTGTTCGATGAATTCGTGCCATACTTGGGATGTCGATAGTGGTCAGGCCACACAGAGTGCTTACGCACTTCATGTTAATCAACTCAACATGCGCTCGTGCTAATCAAGCTCATCAAGTAACCCGATTGACCTGATGTTTGTTTACCATGTTTGGACGCTACTGCTTGAATCTAAGGTACCAAACTCACCAGTGAAAATCCTTTAACCTTGGTACCTCGATCCGCCAAGACTCATGAGCTGGACATGGTGGTATGAGACACTGTGGTCGAGCTGTCGGCCTACGCCGGGGTGACGAGCCCACCCGTAGTGACCAGTGAGCAACCCAGACTCGTGAGTTGAATACGGTGGTATGGGACATTGTATTCGAGCTGTCAACCTACACTGATCAGGTGATGAGCCCTTTGTAGTGACCTCGACCATACCCTGAAATTGTGTTGAGGCAACGAGCCTTTTCATAGTAAGTAGGGTATAACTAGGCTTGCATTGATCAGGTGACGAGCCATTTGCAGCGACCTAGAACCATAACATCGTATGAGATTTGCTAGGATTGAAGACCCTAGAATGGATCATTGTTTAGGAATCGACATAAGGAAGGTACCTTAGCTTCCCAATCCTGTTGTATGAAAAAGACTAATAAGAACTTGGTAATCACGTTCATGCACCACATTGTATGTGTCGTTTGGCGTTGGGTAGAGCACTGAGGAAGTGACTGACATGCATGACCGTGAGATGAAGATTGCAGAGGGAGTGCAGGCGAGGGCATGTATCATTACTACATCCCATTCTTGCATTAATCAACATACTTAGGACTTGTTTATTGTACTGCTTTATCATTACTGCTTGACTGAATTGATAACATGTAACCTTTGTTGTATAGCTCCACTGAGTTGATCTCTCACTCTCACGTTATGGGACGGTGTTTTAAACACCAACCAGACTCTGTCTTAGTTGCAGATGACGATGCGACTCACGAGGCAGAGTCAGATTTCAAGGATGATGAGGAGGCGTTCTCCTATATGCAGTATTCAGGCGAGTTCATGTGAGCCGTGTCCTGATCGATGGGGCTTCAGGGTTATATTTGTAGTGGGCTATCACATTCTTTTTGACATTTTCTATTTTGAAACCATACTTGTATTTATTGACCTGGCAACGCATATATACTTTGGGGACCTATACTGGTTTATATATTTGTTTCAGTCTTCCACTTGCGTATTACAACTGTCCCTGGATTATGTTTTGCTGATTTGGCTTAATCTAATTCATATTTTATGCACTAATACAGACAACATACATCCATCATTAAAAATGTTGCATACGTGATGTTTTGGAGCTCGGGAGCTGAGTTTTGCTCGACCCCTGATTTTCAGGGCGTTACAACTTTAAAGCTATTTATAATTGCTCTTCTTCAAGTATTCTCAATTTAGCTTCATTTTCCTCTTATTCTTCCCTACTAATTCTCTTCACTCTCTCTATTTGAGATTCTTCATTAATTAAAATAAGTCTGTTATGATATATCTTGTAACTAGTTGTATTCGGTGTGGGAGAGGGGGTGAAATGCTTCTTGTTGGAGTCTACAAGACCCTAGAATAAAACTTGTATCTACTCTGATGCTCTGGAACATAGTTTTGCATCTCTCCCTTGACCTGATAAGTGTAGTTTAAGCCGATTTATTTTCTTTACAAATCTGTCCTCACACAAATTGCATTGAATCTTCATTCTTCTAGAGTTTAGGGAATAGATTTGGGAATCATAATTCCAAATATTTGTGGATTGATCATTTGAAGACATTGTTGCACACCATTTTGTTGTAAGAGAAATATTGTTATAAGCAAAATAAAGAAAATCATACAAATCTAATTTATAATATCCATTCACATATTCACAGAATCACAATTATAAAATTATAATTCACTTAATACAAATTTACAATACAAATCTAATTGGGCCAACACCGAACCTGATTCAACCCAGTCGGCCAACACCCAACCCAACCTAACCAACACCCTACCTGACCCAACCTAGCAGTTCTGCACCCAATCCGGTGACCCAACCTAGTGCGACTTAATGCCCAACCCGAACCAACCCCCGACTCAACCCAACACCCAACCCGACCCAACCCGACCCGACTCAGTGCCCAACCCGACCCAATCCAACACCTAACTTGACCTAATCAACACCCAACACCCAACACCTAACACAACCTGCACTCGACTCAACCCCGCACCCAACCCAGCCCGACTTAGCGCCTAACCTAAACCTGATTCAACCCAACACCCAACCCAACCCGACCCAACCCAGTAACCAACCCGCACCTGACCCAGCACCCAACCCACCCGACTCAACTTAGTCACCTGACCCACCCCAAATTAAATAAAAAATAAAATATTCATATATATATATATATATTAGATAAAACAATAGATGATTCATGATAAAGGAAGGTACCTACCTTTGTGGGTGCTGAGAGAGAGAGTGAGAAAGCTTGGTCGAGTGGTCGAGTGTTGATGTTGAGTCAGGCTGAGACGAGTCAAGCAGATACTAATTCAGGTTTGGGCGAGTGGCCGATTAAGGAGAGAAGGGAGAGAGAGAGAGAGAGAGAGAGAGAGAGAGAGAGAGAGAGAGAGAGAGAGAGAGAGAGATTGATCGACCGTTCGACTGCTCGGGTGGGCGTGGGCCGCAACGGGTTGGGTAAGGGAAAGGGAAATAGAAAGGGAAAGGGAAAGGGATAAGTTGGGTAGGGTTTTGTTTTAGGTTTTAAAATTTTAACACACACACACACACACACACACACACATATATATATATATATATGTATAATATTTGAGTCGAGTCGAACTGCACTATGCTTAAACTCGGCTTATTTTCAAAATGAGTTGAGTCGTATGGAGCTTGACTCGTCCCGAGTCATCCTTCAAGCCGAGTCAATTTGAGCTAAATCAAGCCGAGCCGAGTGAGCATCTCGAGCTAGTTCAACTTGTGTACAACCTTACTGGTCACACATGAAATGGACGCATGGCTGGTCCCACATGTGGACATCCATTCACATGCTTCCAACGTGTGTTTCATATGGACATCCCATCATGATCATCCAAACATGTACAATTTGGATCTCAAAATGTGTGGCCGTGATGAGGTCTTCGAGACTTCAAATTTGTGAAATTTTCGAAGCATCTTCATTTCATCTCCACCATAGAAAATGGCCTTTTCAACTTTAGAAATGGCTTAGATAATCTTCAACTTCTGCTAATCTCTTACACAATGAGAATTCATCTAATAGGGGCTAATTAATCACTGATATGTATGGGGAACTCCTAGGACTTGGATGGGTGCATTCTAATATCCCATTTTTATTGGAAAAATGTGTATTACACAATGGTTAGAAGAAAAAATATTTCTTTTCTTGTAAATCAAAGGATTTTCATGGAAAAATATAATGATAATGCAGTTACAAATATATAATCATGCAAAATTAAGCAATTATCACGGACGCAGCCGAAGATTGCTCCTGGGCGCCTATGTCTCGTAGTATCCTTGTTAGGGGGCTGAGAGAGCCTAAGGTTGCTCCCCATGGTGCTCGGCCCTCTGGACTCCAATATGGCCAATCGATTCTCCAAGGGATTGCCCACCCAAGTGGGTTGGCCACACACCAATACGGTACCTTTTGGGCAGTCGACTGCCCCCTAGAGTTACTTAGTTTGGCTGAATATTCATTTCCGGGAGGACGGTAACCCTGTTGGTCTTGTTATTCCATCTTGACATAGAGTTGTTTATCTCGGTCATCTCTTATAAGGCGGTGAAAGTCGTTGGCTCTGGTTGTAAGCTCAGTGGCACGTTCTCCCTCATATCTATCAGGGCAAGTATAGGGGAGTGCTTATAAATTTTCTTGAGTCTTATAAGATGACTATAGGTTGTTTTCTCATTTTCTTCGTATTGTGACTTAGAAACTCTAGTGACATGTTGCATATTTTTTACAAACTATTTAAAGAATACGACAAAGTCGCCATAAAAATGCTAGGATGAAGATCTCGCTACCACATCACCTAGAGGCTCATACTGCTAGTCAGATCCTATTGTTCATTTACAGCATCATCCACAGAACTAGTCTTTCTTGATTTAGGAGGCATTCTTTTCTATTTGAGAGATATACAAAACCTATTAGATCCCACTGGGTGTGCCTAAAGACTGTTGCTGCCAATTCAATCAAACTAGGCCACATGTGTAAACGAGGGTTTGAATTAGTTGTTTGTGTAAGAATAAGATGTGTGGGTGTGCCAAAGTCAAGTCAACAAAGAGGTTATAATTGAATTGTTGGTGTCACCAACACTGAGATGGACATATTGGAGACCGGATTTGGATCTAATTATTCACTTGACCATTGGTTTGTGCTCCATTCAAGTGATTTGTGAAATGGTAAGGGTTAGCCCTTCTGAATGTGTTCTTTTTGCCTTGTGACAATAGATGTGGGCCTACTGCTTAAGAACTTTTCTTTCACTAGTCTTTAGGTTTGTATGCCTCTCAAATGAACAAGAATGTACACATAAATGGAATGGGGCTGAATAAATGTCAACTTTATTGATATAAAATATATAGTTTATTACAATCAATAGAATATAAAAAAACCAAATAAATAAATGAAAACAAAGTAACCTAGTATAAATACCTAACTCATTTATCAAAACAGACGATTGGAGGTGGGTGGTCCATGAGACGTGACTGGGATTGTATGGACAACTGAATCAGAACTCAATTGAACATGATTCAATAACTTAAGGTTAATGATATCTACTCCTACTGTTAAGGTACTGTAGCAAGGCCACTATGCAGTAACTACCAATGCTAAACTAAACTAAAGAAAGATAAAAGATAGAGAAATAAATGTGTTTGGTGTGGTTCCTTGAGCTCTTATTCTTGTGCTCATTTTATAATTTGTTCCTTTGCGCTCTTGTCACATTTCAAGATATGGGAATCCCCTCGATTGCTCAAAAATTGACGATTTGGATTGGAAAAAATGACTCCAATCAGATTCAAACTCCCTGGCTTCTCAGATCTTCTTCTCGTAGCTGATTTTTTGTAGAGATGTTCATGTTCCATCAAAGACAAAGATTGGATATGTCAAGATTCATCTAATCAAGATAATTGGGTCAAGTTGGATCCGAATCAATCCTGGTAGCTCAATGGCTTTGCTGATGGCCCACCTTGTCCACTTTGAGGTATTGGACAATCTAGATCAGACCTCCTTTGGTATTTTCACAGTTCATTGTAGGATGGTTTAGAATGCTGGAAAAGATAAATGGATATGATTTATCACATCGTAATCTCCCAAACTCTTGATCCCGATCGAAGTTTGACCCTAGAGGTGTCTGGGTGATCTCTCTGTCTCTTCCCATCTCGACATCGTTGAACGAACTTAATCTCTCTGATACTTTATTGTTGGAGAGACTTGCCTTCACATCCAACACTCATTTTTTTTATTTCAATCAATAGATGGCTTGGGATTAGCTGATGATATATATATATATATATATATATATATATATATATATATATATATATATATATATATATATATATAAATAATCCCAACTTAGGTTCGAGCCACATTTAAATTGGCTTAAACATAGGTCTAATCTCCCGATGTTTAAAACCTTCTCGATTGTTGTTGTCTCTTTGAACATTATGGGAGGATCTACCATTTTGGGAGGACCATGGGAGATGGCCTCATCGAGAATATCATCACCAGATTCGTGGTAGATTTATTCTCTTGATGGGTCTTTTATAGATGTGAGAAGTATGTTACCTCATAAATGGGCACGTTGATCATGGCCACATGGCATGCGATGATTCATCCCCTAAAAGGCATGCGTAAGGGTCTTTGCCATCATATTAATAACAAAATGCATAATGCTGAAGGAAAATCAACTAAAGATCACTTCAGGGGTGAATATGTCTTAATATGTAGTGTCACCATGTGGCAGTTTTCTATTAGACCATGTCAGGGCACTAAAAATGTGTGTAAACAAGTCGATTACTATGAAAGGTTGTTGCAATATCCTAGAAAAATGATTTTATTTTCTTTTCTATAACATACTATATTTGGATACTTACCATTTTTGAAATATTTATTATTTTTGGATCACATGCTAAATTGTTTAATTTGAGTTACCTATTATTCCTGCCATACTTGATGAACATATATAGAATATTCATGATAACCCACTATATTAGAGTTGAACCTGCTAAATTTAGAAACTTTCTAATTTGGTACACCTTTTATATCTGGAACATGCTAAATTCTTTTGATTGCTACAATTTTACCTACTAATCTAGTAGGTCTTTCATGAGTTAATCTTGTAGCATCAGCATATTAGTGTAATTCCATACCTTATGCATGTAAATCGTCTTTACCCAATTACTTAAGTCTAACTATGTGGACTATTCTTGGAGATGAACCACTTAGAGAATTAGAATAATTCACCTTTAAATCAATTAATAGTGAAAATCATGAACTAGATATAGGTTTAATTTAAGTAAACCTGTCACATGTGAATCCTTGGACAAGTGGTTATGTCATCTCTAGCTAAAGAGAGGTTGGGTGTTCAAAACCTCTCACTTCTAGTTATATATAAAGGGGATGCACATCCTTTGGGCATGAAAGCCTTTAGGTGTGTAACAGACAAACACACACACACACACAGAGAATGCTGAAAGTAAATTGGTTTATACCGGTTTGGATGTTAATTTGTCCCATTATGAAGGTGACAAATGAAAATAAAGAAAGGGTTGAAAACTTTTATAACTTAGAATGATTGAGCATCTGAATTTGAATAGCCACTTTTGGGCATAGTGCTTCAACGTTGGGCTTTTTGTGGACCTAGACAGAATTTTGGCAACTTAATAATAACCGTTGTGTAAAGCGGCCCATTTGAGCCAAGACATCTCGATCATAAGTCCACTAATGGCTCAAGACGTTGACCTAAAATGAAATTTATGATAATTGGACTCATGAGTGGATAGTCTTAATTTGAGAGCTTATTTTAACCACAATTTCTACAACTTAGGTAAACTTAAGTTATGGGTGGTCCATATGTGTAATTTAAAAAAAATATGAGTATACTTATTACACCCCGGCTCTAGAAACTTGAGTTCGCTTAACTCAGTCAACGAGTCGGGGGTTTGACACGATAGGGAGGAGATAATATTATACACATAACCATAATAATCATCACAAATAGTAAACTTAATTAATTATCTTACATCCAGTCAAAAGTATCAATTATCTGCTAGTTGATATCCAACACAAATTCATACATCATTATTTAAAAGAAATAAATATAAAATAAAAATTCTTTATTCTTGTAGCGAATCTTCAAGAGCACGCCTCTCAAAGTCATCAGTCCACACGTAAAAACTTCAATTCATTTCCCTATCTTGAATGGTTCTCCAATCAATAAAATGATCTAACATCCCAACAAATAATTGTATGCATGATTCACAACATAGGCATTATACAAGTGCATATACAAGAATCTTAGTATGCCACATTACCACATAAAAATTTTCTTTAGTGAACAACTAGGGCCATAGCTGCGCACAACGTCCAGCCTGTTAACGCTCATCCGACCACGATCCATACAAGCCCAACACGTGTAAGAGTTTGCTTACATCCTGCGTGAATGCTGGCTTGAGATATCTCACATACCGTGTGTAACTATATAATCTGATAATGAGTGGTCCACTCTAGAGATAGTCAAACTCTTTTCCCAGCCTCAACCTTAATCCAAGGATGAGGTCTTATTGGTACCAACTCGAATTCCATTGAAAATTCTGCCCGAGAATTTAAGGGATTACTTGATCCCCGAGTTGTCTGGTATTCTCAAATTAATATATCAAATACAAGGTAGTTGCACACTTAAATAGATATTAACAGATTATAAGAGTTAAGCAAAAGTAAGTATGTAATATTATGCAATGCATGCAAAAAAATTCATTCGTGATAGCGACTACTTACCAATAACATCCATTCCTTATTCAACCATTTTGACCTTTTGATAATTTTCTCATGCATATGATGACTTCACTCGGGTCTACGATCCATGGAAAGTTTTTCTTTTTTTAGTTATAGTTAAAATAAAAGCATCAAGTTATTTTCTTCCTTACTTAGTATCCATTTCCTTAAAACACTTGTAAAAATGAGTAAGATTATAAGATTATTACATTAGTCCATTAAATTGGTCAATCAAGTCTCTGATTTCTTAGATCTGATCCATAAATAGTTTATTTACCATGTTTCTAACCATAGATCAAATGTATTAATCTTTATTAAGTTTGACTTATGATCAAGATCTACCTTAAAGACAATTAAATGTTTAAATCTATTCAATTTAGCCATTTATTTACTTATTTTCTATGATTTTTGTCTAATGGTCTTGATTAATCTTTGATCAGATGATCCAATCTAACATTAGATTAAGTAGATTTTAATTTTTTAAATCTAATCCCTTGATTGGTTTATTAAACCTTTGATCAATGGTTAGATTAGACTCGATTGTTGATTTAATGATCCAGATCATTATTATGATCTTTTCCATAATTTTAACAATTTGGATCTAGATTTTGACAGTTGTTGGAATATCAAATAGTCTCAATTTAGACAACTTTGTAGTCCATTCAAATGGTCCAGGTTTAGTCAGGTTCCAAGGCCATCTAAGGTCTTTAATTCCATCAGATTTGGTGGTCATTACATATTTTAGAATTGATCAAATTTGGACTCAATATAATGTCCAATAAATCGGTAGATTTGAATGTCCTCATGTTGGTGCATATGTGCATAGGTTGGACCTCAAATCAATGATCTGGATTTAATCGATTGAAACATCCAAATGGTCTATTCAAAAATCAAAACATGTGGGCCTTGGAATATATATATATATATATATATATATATATATATATATATATATATATATATATATATATATATATATATATATATATATATATATATATATATATATATATATATATATATATGTTACTCACTTGATGTACGATGGATATTAGTGATTTTTTAAACTTGTATGGCTTGGATCACGTACGTCTCACTCTCTTTATGTTTAAAGTGTAAGTGCTTATGAGTGGTTTGACATATCTTATATAGGGGAGTCACCCTTTTTATATAAATGCATATACACATGTAACATGTGATAAACACATGTTAAGTGCATATAACTCTCATCTTAAGGGTTAGAGGTTTTAGGGTGGATGAAGGTGTAAATAATATGTGTGTACGTGCCATGAAAATGTGTGTTCTTCAAGTACAGTCTTCTTAATATAAGCACATGATTAGATTGTTTATATCTTATGCCATCTTGTAAAAATTATTTCTTGATTAAAATGACCATGGTTAATTGTAGGAAAATTACAAGTGTTCGTAGAAGTGACAGTGCACCAAAAATTGTGCACATGCATTCGTGAGTTAGGGTGTATAAATCGAGTGTGTACATGCCACAATCATGTGGGCCATACCAAAAGTTTCTATGTCCAATCATTATATCAAAATCAAGCTTTTATTATAAAGATCATGAGAAAAATAAATTTCAAGGTAAAAAAAATAAGTGTATAATACTATGGGCTATGCTCAGATGTATGGTTATAATGTGTATGGATAATTTTTATGATTTTACATATGCTAAAATAATTTTAAATCACGGTCTTAAAGATCTAATAGATTCGTAAAATAAGAACCCAGTATACTTTGCTATAGTCCACAAAATATACTAAAACTAACAGTTCAAGAATTTTTGGCCTTAAGTCTCAACCTTTTATCATTGTTCAAGTTAAGATTTTTATATGGCCTTGTTAATATTGTGTCAAAGAACATATTAAACGGTGGTATATAAAAAGATTAAGTAGTCCAATGAAAGTTTCTTAAGATCTTGATGCTATATCTGAAAATCAATTAGTTATTATTCAATTTACATGGTTTGGATTAATTATTCATGGTTTGCAGACTGAATGTCACATATCTTGGTTTAATTAGTTAAAATGGATTAATTGATTATCGGTTATGATTAAATAATCAAAAGAAAAAAATTACCCCTCGAAATTGCTAGTAAATTATAATACTCTAGGGTCACACCCATGGACTGTTAATGTACTTGAGTAAGTTTAGGCGAGGTGAGAGAAATTACAAGGCGAATCAAGTACATTACGCATGCGATGAATTTTCGATTAGGAAGTTCTATTTATAATAAATTTCCTAAATTAGTATGGAGGATCGAGCTTGAGATAGTAAAAACCTTAAGTTGCCTGATAAGAAAAATGAGTCCAATAGATAATCTAAAAGAGAGGTGTACACTAAAGACCCTGATGGACAAATAATGTACACTTATGGGAACATTTTGATAAGTGGTTCTAAATCTAAGATATGTGAAGTTTTCTGATCTATTTTGACTTGTGCTGTTTTTTAAAGTTCTCTCTCTCTCTCTCTCTCTCTCTCTCTCTCTATATATATATATATATATATATATATATATATATATATATATATATATATATATTTCATACTTAAAAATTTACTAGAAAGTGTACTATTTTTAGAAAGTTATAAAAATTGAGTTATTTTTTGAAAGTCCTTTCATGCATATGACACTAAAGAGAGACAATTAAGAGTGATAATGAAGATTAATTTTAAGAGAGATGGTGAGGGTTAAGTTTAAGAGAGATGGTGAGAATTGATTTTAAGAAAGATGGTGAAGATTATGAGTGATATGAGTGCCTGTAAGCCATGCTGATGAGTGAATGATTTTCTTACGGAATTTAGTGTGGCAAGGATACAGGCCCCTGTTCGCCCAATATTTCTATAAGTAAATATGAGCGAAGAATTATACTTAGTGATGAGTGATATTAAGTGAATTGAGTGATGAGTGAGTTATGACCAACTGGAAATGGATTGGTTCTGAAGATAAACTAATAAACCGCATATTGAGATTTTGATACATCATGCATACTTCATTTATTTTTCAAGTATTTTCTCAAATTTTTATATTTGCAAAACCAATGATTTTTTTTCGTATTGAGAACCATTTGCTGATCCATTTTGCTTATAGTATTAATTGATGGAAAAACCATAAACTAAGGAGTAGGTAGAGATGCTTGGAGGTTGGTCGGATGAGTCCTAAAACACTGATCATCTGTTTTAGCGAGCTTAGAGTGCCGAGACGTCTTTTGATTTTTTTATATTTATTTCGTGTGATGGAATACTTTTGAATATTTGATGGATGACTATGTTAGTACGTTTGAGATTTGAATAAATTCATTAGTTTGCTTTTATGTGAATAGTCTGAATGTGAATTATGTGGTGTAAATGTTTATTTTTCCTTTAACTTTACTCATAATTTTAAACTCAAAGTTAGGGTTAAATGTAATAATAGTTTCAGATTTGGGAGCATGATAGTTGTGTCCTCCCTTCATGATTTTGGAGTGGGAGATTGTTTAGTTTGATCCATCCTTGTGTCTGAGCCACTCACCTTTAGATGGTTTGAGTACTTTAATTACGTGTACTTATTATTTTTATTTTTACATACGTTCGCATTTACATGTGTAAAAGGTTCTTACATAAGATGATTAAGAGAGTTATAGAGAAGAGACTGATAGGAAAAAAAAAAACCTAGAAAGATATGTTTTATCTTTTGCATCAAGAAAAACTCTAAAAAAGAGTTTTCACACATGGGAAGAAAATTCTCAAACTAGACTTGAGAGAAAGTTTGTAATCCTCGTACATTGTATAGATGATTTTTCTTTGACAGCCTCATGATTTTTTATTCTCACATTGAGAATGATTTTCACATAAAATTAGTATGCATCTCTCACTCTTTATAAGTTTCTTTTCATTTTACACTATTGTGATTCCCTGAGCTGATTTACAAAAAAAATTTATTCTATGTAATTGTAGAAATTCATAAACAGTTTACACATAACCTTTCGCAAGGAGATTAGGATCACCGCAAACAAACAATAGCATTAACATAATCTAGCTAGGTAGTCTTAACTCATGGCATGAAGCCCCGCAAAAAGGGCAGCCCAACCATAAATGTTGGACCTAAAAAATTAGCTTCAAAAATTCCATCATCATGATGGGGCTCACTTGATTAGATTATACAAAAACAACAATGCAGATAACAAAACAATAAATAAGGAACAAACACCCAAATAAACACCAATTCAAGTAGTTGCACAATAATGGTTGGATGCACCTGATTTCGTGTGGGTCCCAAAATACATGTTGGATTACCCTTTTGGACCAGTTGGATGCCATGAAAACATCATGGTAGCCCCACTGAAAACATCACGGGTTCTAGCCCTTGCCTCAATGGTAGACTCCGAGGAGTTTCAACAGGAGCTCTTGGGTTCGAAACTCATAGGTGGTGAAATCCCACTAGCGCTTGCGTGGATGTTTGTGTCAGGTGCGTGTGTTAAAAAAATAAAATAAATAAAATAAAAATGCCCAGATTTCTCCTCTGAGCCAACTAACAAGCATTTGCAGGGGACCGGAAAGTGCAGGTACATTTCTTTACTTTTTCTAAAAGAAAACAAATGAAAAGAAACGAAGTGTTTTCACTTATTCACATGTTTCTGATGGCGAGTCTCATTCCCTTTGATTGAGTAGTACTATCCAAAAGAGAAATTATTAGAAGCACAGCCAGTTTTTGTGGCCAACATATCACGTGTAGAATATTAATCCTTTCAAAAGGTGGGTCACACCATGATTATCACCTGAAATGAAAATCAGGCTGATCCACTTATTGGGTGGGCCACTCCTGTACTCCGAGTCATATCATTGGCTCTCCATTGATTTTGATGTTGTGTCCCAATCGACCAGTGGATCAGCGTGATTTTTCATATCAGGTGATCATCATGGTGTGGCCCGCCTTTTTCATGGGCTGGATATTCAACACATGGACATGTTGGGAGGGAAAAAAAACTGGCTGTAAAATCATTACTTATGGTACAGCTGCTGTATCTGATCATTTCTCATAATCTAAAGAGGTGGAGTGAAGCCCACCTTTCTTTCGTGCTGCTATAACAACACGGTGCAAAGTCTCCGACAATAAGTCCGATGGGCCCGGGAAACCTTCTTCAGCAAGGGAAAAAGAGAGAAAATGACCTTTTATTGGGTCAACTCAGTGAGTTGGTAGTGAAACTCGCCTAAGAAGCCTGAGTTTAGAGCATCTTCTGAAACTGCTTAGATGCCATAGTCTATGATCTGGCCGATGAAGAAACATTTATGAAGCTGGGTCCAACGCGTCTCTAGAATAAGCTTAATGCAAAAAAAAAAAAAAAAAAGTGTGGGGCCCACGATGATGTTTTGGTGACATGCAATCTGTCCATCATTTGCGTTGCCTAAGCTGCTTAGACTCTCAGAGTTTCAACACGATGTCATGAGTTCAAGCATCCCTTGTGGTGCAAGTACGCAAAAGTCTATGGGGTGCGAGTGCATGAGTGTGTGTGGAGCCCAAAATTCAGGTGGGCCACACCATGAAAAATCATGACTAAAACCTCTAAAATTAGGTGTTGTGTCCACTCGAATTTTGGAGCAGCCTAATTTTTCGGCTAACCGTTCATCTTTGTTGGCTGCATTTTAGGAATGGATTAGATGGCATTAAAATAGAATAAAATAAAAGGCCCCACACATAATTAGGGCAGTCAATGGGGTGGGCCTGGGTTGGCTTCTGCTCAGATTTTGAAATGTTTGGTCTAGGTCTATTCAAAATTTTGATACTATCTGGCCCCAGCCCTACACACAATTTGAAATGTTTTTAATCCCAACGGTTCCTGTGCTGTGGTTGCTTGAATTTTAGATTGTAAGGATTTTTGGGTACTGATGATAACATTGTAGGAACATGTGATGGATGGATTGGATGTCATTAAAACATCACAATGGCCCTAGCAAGTTGCTGAGGTAGGTACCGTGCAAATGTTTGTATTGAATCCAGCCTTATTTCTTTTAATGGAATAAAGACCAAAGAATCCTTGGATCATATTTCTCATGGCAGCCGCCTCACCTTAATGCTTTCATTCCAGGCCGCAACTCTAACCAATAGGAAAGTGAAAGATTTGAAAAACCACCAAATTCAAGTCGGTAGTCTCCTCGGTTAAGAGAGAGTACACTCGTCATGGCTAAAAGGAGTCCTATGAACAGAGGGTTGCTAGGTGTGGCCCACCGTGATATTTATAAGAAATCCACCCCGTCAATCTGTTTTGCAACCTCATTTTAGGACATATATAAAAAAATTGAGGTAAATACAAAACTCAAGTGGGCCACATAAGAGGAAACAGAAAGGATTCAATGACCACCACTGAAACATTCATCGGGCGACTTTAAGTATTTTGGGTTTTCACTTCATCCTAGTGGGAATGACCTTATAAACGGTTTGGGTGGCATATAAATATCATGGTGGAGCCCAGAAAGGTTTCAAAGATAGGATTTTCTTTGCCAAAATTTCCCTCTCGTGTGGCCCACTTGAGTTTTGAATCACTTTTTTTTGGGTCAAATGTTGTAAAATGAGGATGTAAAACACATGCATGAGGTGGATTTTTCACAAACATCTCAGCAAGTGGCACCTAACATCCCAGACAGGAGCTTGTAAAAGGTTTGAGATTACGTCCAATAGACTGTGGCACATATAAACTATAATGAAGGAAAGCAACAAAATATTTAAATTCACATCGTCGCCCACATAATGGTTGGACTAACGTATAAATTATAATGAATGAAAGCAACAAAGTATTTGAATTCACATGTGGCGCATGTAATGGTTGGACTAACCTAATTTTTAGAATGGACTGATACAATGAGAGGTCGGATGCCACACGCATACCCCATGCGTCCCAAACTCAACACCTGTAAGGTGTGGTGAGAAAAAGGAGGGATAAGACAGAGACGTCCCAAGGATAAGAAAGAGGGATGGTTTTGGTTGCTTTCATTCGTTAACATTGCGCAAAAGTTAGAAAAAGCTAAACGTGAATAGAAGTATCTCAGCCATGGAAGCGAACTGCCTATTGAGTTACTCGTTAGGATTTATTGAGTAAACTTTGTTGGGCCCACCATGTGTCTTATCCATGCTGGTCATCCATTTCTTCATATCATTTTAGGAGGTGAGATCAAAATTGAAGCATATCCAAAGCTCAAGTTCACCCACCACAGAAAACAGTGGGAATAAGGATGTTGGCTGTAGAAACCTTACTAGAGCCCAAAGTGATGTTTATTTGTCATCCAACCTGTTCATAAGGTTACACGGACATGGATGAAGGGAAAACACAAATATCAGCTTGATCTAAAACCTTTATGCCTCGTTAAGATTTCAATGATAGGTGTTTAAGTCACATTGTCTCCAGCCGTGTGGTCCACTTAAGCTTTGGATATTCTCAGATTTGGGCTCATACCCTAAAATAATCCAGTAAAACTGATGAAAGGAGTGGGGAGTGAATAAGACACATAACTCATGATAGGCCCCACAGATAGTCAGTTACTCAGTTCACAGTCGGCTTCCCTCAGCCGTAGGTTGTTTTCATGGCTGATTTGCTATGAAAAGGGCGTGTTTGGAGGTCGCGGATTTTCTGCCAAAGCCTTTGGTAGGAAGTTCCTGTGCTGATAACTTATCCGAAGCCTACCGTGATGTTTCTGATAAATCTACCCTTGTTCATCCATTTTTTGAGATCATTTCAAGACTTGAGACAAAAATTGATCAGGATCCAAGATTCAAGTGGGAATCACTAAAGGAAAAGGTGAGTAGGGAAACTCTTATTGTTGAAACCCCCTTGGGTTCGACAGTGATGCTTAAATTCCATCCGTATTGTTCATAACGTCGTTCCTATTGGGAAGAACTGACAACACATATTACTTTAATTCAAAATTTATGTAGCCCCACGAATATTTCAACAGCAGACCAATTATCACATTTTTAGGCCACTTGAGTATTGGATCAGGCTTATTTTTTGTCCCGCTTACTAAAATAAGCTAAAAAAACGAATGGGGTGGATTTCTCAAAAATATTTATGATAGACCTCTCTTAGGTTTCCAGCGAACATGCTACGAAAGGTCTTAGGTTTCCAGCGCAGGAACATGCTACGAAGGTTTCGCGGATATCTGCATCCATGTTTGGGCAGTTATTCTGAAAAATCGTAGAAGGGGTATGTGGTCACGCGGATTTCCAGCGGAAGCCTTTCGTAATAAGTTCCTGCACTAGGATGCTAAGTGGGGTATGTTGTGATGTTTGTTATAAATTCATCCAGTCCATCCATTTTCCAAGATCATTTTAGGATATTGACCCAAAATTATATGGATTCAAAACTCAAGTAGGCCATATGAGAGGGAAATCTTGGGAAATACTTTTCTATTGTTGAGAACTTTATGGATGCTACCTGATTTTTATATGCCATCCAAACGGTTTATAAGGTGATTTCCATTGGGATGAAGTGAAAACAAGAGAGCATTAGCATGAAAAGAAACTTTCATGGCCTTAAAAATGTTTCAACGGTGGTGACTGAATCACAATTGTTTCCTCTCATGCAGCCCAATTGAGTTTTTAATCCACGTCATTTTTGGTTGAATATCTTAAAATGATCTCAAAAAGGAATGGACGCGATGAATTTATCCTAAACATTACGGTGGACCCATTTAGCATGCCAGCGCAGGATCCTCTTGCGAAAGGCTTTGGCAGCAAATCCCCGTCCTGTGGTCCTTGTCCCTTTGTTTTTCTTTTTTCATTAAAGAGCTGCAGTCAATGCGCCAGCAAGGCTCAATTGACATTGGCCCATGGAATAACGTGTGTACGCGTTGCTGTTTGAAAAACCATAAAGATACTTTTTGTGGTGAGTCGATTCGAGCAGTCTTGTGAGCTGTTTGAGCCAAATCTTTATTAGGGGCTGCGGATTTAGAATTTGTTCCGCATGAAATTTTGGGGAAGCAACGGACAAACAAGTGAAAAAAAGAAAAGAAAAGAAAGGACTGACGTTGTGGAACTGTACCATCTGTCCAGCTAACATACAACCTGTGTAGACAATCAGTGTCCTCAATATAATAGGCTCGCACTTATGACAAAAATTAGGCCATTTTCTAATCAGGTTAGCCACCCCGTTGGAATCCATAGAAACCGACTTTTTGGTTCAAAATACAGGTGTGGCCCACCTAGTGATGGGATCAGCCTGATTTCCGAGCCGGGTGATTTCCACGGTGGGGCATACTGTTTTCATAGTATGAATGCCCTAAACAAGTGTCATCTTGATAAGAAATATGGTACGGTACCATTAGTTATGGTGAGTTTTCATGCCAAAAATTGTCTTTGATTGGAGCTCTGCCGGGCAGAGATGCATGTGAAGTAAGGCGTGTAGTAAGTCTCCTTGGCACGCCGCATTTAGAGGATGAGATTTTTTATTTTTATTTTTATTTTTTGTTTATTTTGTTTTTTTACATTTTCATTGAAACAAGATTACTAATTTGTCCAAAGTATTTTATCCAAATGGTGATTGCTGCTGTTTGGCTCACAAAGTGATCACGGTAAACAACAATTAAATTTAGACCATGCATTGCAAGGTCTCATAGAAACCGGCATAATTTTCTCTTCACAAGACAAATTAGGATAATTTTATGTTTGTTGTAAAGATAATTCGATAAACTTTAAAATCACTTTATTTAAATACGATTTGACTCTTTAAAAGTAAGCCCAAAGTTTAAATTGCAATTTAAATAAAATCACATTCATAGTTTAAATAATGTATCGCATAGTTCAATGAATATGGCCATAGCTCTTTTGTTGCAAGTTGGATCGAGGCAATCTTATGCTCATTGGAAAAATATTTCGACAAATTTTAAAATGAATTTAGAATCATCATATTTGGAGACCGTTTTTTCTTTCAAAAATAAGCCCAAAATTCAATTCACGATTTAAGAATTGAGCTCATAATTGAAGCATATCCAAAGCTCAAGTGAACCCTACCACAGATTTAAGAATAATGATGTCCACTATCAAAACCTTACTAGGGCCTAAAGTGATGTTTATTTGTCATCTAACTTATTTATAAGATCACAGAGAGATGGATGAAGGAAAATAAAATTATCAACTTGATCAAAAACCTTTATGGCCCCATTAAGATTTCAATGGTAGGTATTCAATTCACACTATCTCTTATGGTGTGGTCTACTTGAGCTCTGGATACGCTTCAATTTTAGGTTCATACCTTAAAATAATCCAATGGATCGGGTGCATAAGTCACATAACTCATGATAGGCCTCAAAGATACCATGCTACTCAGTTCGCAATCCACTTCCTCAGTCCTAGGCCGTTTTCATGGTTGATTTTGTTGGGGGCCTCCTACGACCAGTTGAGCATCTCCTACGACAGGTCATGGACCACCTACGACCAGTCGAGCACCCTCTGAAAAAAATAGTCCAATCGCTGGACTTTGAGTCGAGCTACGACTCGACTCCCACGACTGGTCGTACCAACCTTCGACCGGTCGAGTAGGGCCTACGACCGGTCGGACACGGGGCAAAAATCCCATCAAATCTCCTCCTTTTTGACCCGGGAGGAATTCTCCTTCTTTAAGCCAGCCAGGTTTCTACAAACCTCAAATTTTCCCTTGAGCAAAGCCTTAGTCATCATGTCTGACCCATTATCGTCCGTGTGGACCTTATCAAGCTGTAACACCTTCTGTTCCAAAGTATCCCTGATCTAGTGATACCGAATCTCTATATGCTTTGACTTGGAATGCTAACTTGGATTCTTGCTCAAGTATATAGCACTCTGACTATTGCAATAGATCACGTGCTGCTCTTGCTTCAGGTTAAGTTCCTGTAGGAACCTCTTCATCCAAAGCATCTCTTTACATGCCTTTGTGACTGCAATGTACTCGGCCTCTGTCGTCAACAATGCTACGACCCTCTGTAGCTTGCTTTGCCAAGAAACCGCTCCCCCCGTAAACGTGAACATGAACCCCAATGTAGACTTCCTAGAGTCTATGTCACCTGCCATATCTGCATCTGTGTAGCCCTCTATCATAGGTTTTCTGTCACCATAGCATAGGCTCAACCTGGATGAGCCTCTTAGATACCGTAGTATCCACTTCACCGCTGCCCAATGCTCTTTGCCAGGATTGGCAAGATACCTGTAACACTCTGAAAGAATCCGTACTGAAACTCGAGTACTAACTCGACCAGAAATCACGTAGGATTAATTCCTTTAGAAAATAAGCGTAAGTTAGCTAGCGCAACGCTAGAGTAGCTGTGAAATCCTCCCTGATCGCTTTAAATACGTTCTACAAGACCCAAAACTTGTAGAATCCATGACGCTATAATATCCTGAAACCTGGGATCAAACTCTAAACCGGTTTGTTCTCAGGAACCCTTTGAAACTTTGTATTGGATCTAGACCGCGCGTCGAAAGTCCGATACCTACAATCTTAGACTGTTATGACCGCTTAGCTGGACTTGACAATCATTTCGAAAGTCAAGCCCAACCGACGTTCAGAGGCTATTTCATTGAGCCTGGAGTGAAGAGAGTGAGAATATGTTTAGATTTAGAAATTTAAATCCAAATCTGGCACGTGACTTGGCGCGTTATTATTAAGCGTTCTGACCATCAGAATTTAGCCAAATTTTACCCTCGGATCAGGAAAAATTTCTCTTTCATATCATGAGACTTGTAGATCTGATCTACGTGCGATGACCACTGAGCTGAAACTGGACCGCCACGTGCGATCTACGAACACTACTGGTCTGAAAATGGGATGTGAGCAACATCCGACGACTAAGAGCTTAAGTCTGATCACGTTCGACCAGGGGACCTCCCGAAATGCCTTTTTGGACCAGAACAGCCCCGATTTGGTTATACCTTAAGTAAATTTTATTCCCAAGCCTAATTTGGGAAGAAATTAGCTTATAAAAGGGCTTTAAACCCTCACTTCTCTCACCCATCCGAATTTGCTAGAAACTCTAGCAAGAGTGTGAGAAAAAGTGAGAGTTTGTGAGAGAGAGTGGGAGTGATTTTCCTGCCACCTGTACTACCTGCTACACGTGTTTAAGCAACGCATCTCAATCACTTTTTCGGTGATTTCACCGTATTTCTAGGTAAGAAAAGACCCTAACTACTTGCTGATTTAACGTTCCGTCGATTCCTTAGCAAAGTGGCTTATACATCTTGTAAAATAGGTCGCCTGTTTGCCATAGACGAAGCGTATATGCTCCGTTCGAATCGATACACCTCTAGGGAAAAAGGTGCGCATTTTAGATGCTTTGATTGGCTATTTTCAACGCTTTCAATGTCGTTTAATAGTAGATTATCGACGGTAACGCCGTTTGACATGTACAACATGCTATCCGTTTCCTGTTTCGTAAGCAGATGAAAAATATGAGATTTAGGGCATTTTAGTCATTTGTAGAAAATACTGTTTGCATCCATATTTTACTGATATGATTGACATGGCTTTTTGTCGCCTTAAGATATTAGGAATGCATGCATAATCGGTTTGGCGAAGAGATTTGCCCAAATGCGCACTTTGAGTCAACATACAATATGTTGACTTAAGTGTGTAGACTAAGTCTTTGTATAAATGTTTGTATCAGTATTTATTGAATTAAATGGTGTTGTGAATTAGTTTGAGAATGAATTCTCAAATAATATGTTGATGTAAATGATTTCCTTCATGTTGGCTATATATATGATTTCATTATATGTAAGAAATGCATGTGCTAGATAATTTACTTAAGTTGTATGTCATAACATATGTTAACATGCTCACATTGTTGTAATGCATTTCCGTTACTCTTATATGATTGATGGAGTGGATTCACAAATGTTTGAGACTATACCTAGTCCAGGCAGTCAGTAACCGAGTAAATTCGTGGTTGGCTTATCTTTGCCACGAACGACGCGTCGATGAACGCGAGTCATGTTTTAAGTTGGCTGCAGTGGTTAGCCCACGCGAAGTGTTTCACACACTTCATGTCGTTTGACTTGCGATGCGCTCGTACTAGTTGAGCCCGTCAAGTAACCCGACTGGCCATTGTATATTCACCCTGTATGAATCATAACTGCTTGAACCTAGGGTACTGAACTTACTATTGAAAATCCTGTTAACCATGGTACCTTGATCCACAAAGACTCATGAGCCGGGCATGGTGGTATGGGACACCGTGGTTGAGTTGTCGGCCTACGCTGGGGCCACAAACCTCTCCGTAGTGACCAGTGAGTACCTATGACTGGTATGAGACACTATATTCTTACTGTCGACCTACATTGATCAGATGAAGAGCCCTTTGTAGTGACCGCGAACGTATTCCGAGTCTACGGGAGGCGACGACCCTTCCGTAGCGACGAGAGTACAGTAGGCCTGTATTGATAAGGTGATGGGGGAGCGGTGTAATGAGTGCGAGCAATAGTCCTGACAGCCCTTGCAGTGACCTACAAAATATACATCGTATGAGATTACTAGGAGTGACGACCCTAGACAGGATCTATGTTGGGATTGATATAAGTAAGGTACCTTAATTTCCCAATACTATTGTATGAATGGACTAATAATAACTCGGTAATCATATCACCATCACATTGCATGTGCCTGAAAGATGTGGAGCACTGTGTGAAGAAAGCATGCCGCGGGCATAAGATGGTGCTGTATGAGGGAGATCGTCGGTGAGGGCATCCATCATGTCATGTCATATTGCATTAACAACAGTATTTAGGAATGTTTGATTAATTGCTTTACTATTATCGCATGATTGATTTGAGAACATACTAATCTCTGCTCTATTATTCCACTGAGTTGATCACTCACTTCCACGTTACGGGATGGTATTTGCAACACCCACCAGACCCTGTCTTAGATGCAGGTGATGCGGCGATTCAGGAGGCAGAGCCGGATTACGATGAGGACCAGGACGAGTTCTCATATATGCAGTTTCATGACGGCTTTGCATAGGTGGCCTGGATTGGCGGGACATGCTAGTTGGACTTCTGACATTTTGATTTTGTTTTATTACATGTATATGAGACTCAGAGATGTATTCATACTTTGAAGACAGCTGAGATTTATTTTATTTTCCATACAGTGATATATATATTCTTCAGTCTTCCGCTTGCTTTTATCACTGAATCTGGAGTATGGATTGAAGTTTTGGTATAATTTTACTCATGCGAATGCTTCAACTCAGACAACAGGGAATCATAATCATATTTGTTACATAAGTGACGGTCTGGAACTTGGGAGTCGGGTTTATGCACGATCCCCGTTTTCAGGGTGTTACAATACCTACTGACAACACCAACCGCATATGCTATGTTTGGACATGTACACACCATAACATACATCAAACTTCCTACAGCTGATGCGTAGGGTATCTTCTGCATCTCTTCCACCTCTGCCTTCATCTTGGGACACTGCTTGTCCCTCAATATGAAGTGACCATCCAGTGGAGTATTAACCGGCTTCACTGCATTCATATTGAACCGCTCTAGGACTTTCTCAATATACCGCTCTTGTGACAGCTAAAGCTTCCTTCTACTTTTGTCACGGGTTATCTCCATTCTTAGGATCTGTTTAGCCGGGCCCAAGTCTTTTATCGCAAAAGACTTGCCCAACTCCTGTTTGAGCCTGTTGATCTTCTTGATGTCTTTTCCCATGATGAGCATGTCATCAACGTATAAGAGCAGAACTATGAAATTACCATCTGAGAACTTACGCTGAACACACAGTGGTCCAACTCCATTCTGTCATACTCATGTTGTAACATGAAAGAATCGAACTTCTTGTACCATTACCGTGGAGCTTGTTTCAGCCCATACAAGCTCTTCCTCAGCCTACACACCATATGCTCCTTGCCCTTGACTTTAAACTCTTCTGGTTGGTGCATGTAGATCTCTTCTTCAAGGTCACTATGGAGGAAAGCAGTTTTAACGTCCAACTGCTCTATCTCCAGATCCATGCTAGCCGCTAACCCAAGCAACACCCGTATGGATGTCATCTTCACCACTGGTGAGAATATCTCCTCGAAGTCTATGCCTTTTCTCTGACCAAACCCTTTTACCACAAGTCTGGCCTTGAACCTCGTCTGTGAATTCTCAACCTTCTTTCTGAATACCCACTTGTTGCTCAGAGCTTTCTTGCCCTTAGGCAGTTTCACCATATCATAGGTGTGGTTCTTATGCAAGGATTTCATCTCCTCTTGCATAGCTTTCAACCACTCCTCCTTATGCTTATTGTCTAGGGCCTCAGAATAATCTTCTGACTCTCCCCCATCAGTCAGCCTAACGTACTCATGCGGCGAGTACCCCTTAGACAGCTGTCTGTCCTTAGATGACCTCCTCACCTGTGGCTCAATAGGTGGATCAAGTGAGGGCTGCTCCCTTGGTCCATCTTCTGAAGGAACTCCCTCGTCCTCTGCACCTTGCTGTACTCCCCCGTCATCAGGCACCTCGGGAGGAATAATCGGATCCATGTCCTCTAGCTCACCTTAACTAGGCTGGTTCTTCTCTGGCTTACCAATGTCTTCTATACACTGATCTTCAAAGAATAATATATCTTTGCTCCCGACGATCTTTTTCTCGGTCAGATCCCACAATCTATAACTGAACTTTTCATCACCGTACCCCAGGAATACACACTACTTGATCTTTATATCGAGCTTGGACCTCTCGTCCCTTGGTAAGTGAACGGATGCCCTGCATCCAAACACCCTGAGATGACTGTACGATGGATCCTGTCCAGTCCACACCTTCTCGGGTACTTCTCCATTCAACGGGGCTGATGGAGACCTGTTTATCAAATACACCGCCGTGTGCATTGCTTCTCCTCAGAACGTCTTGGACAATCTCGCATGGGATAACATGCATCTGATTCTCTCAACAATGGTATGATTCATTCGCTCTGCTACACCATTATGCTGGGGGGTCTTGGAAACCATCTGTTCATGCCGTATACCCAGGGACTTGCAGTACTCATGAAAGTCGCCAATGTATTCACCACCATTATCAGTGCGGATGCACTTTAATGATCTACCTGTCTCTCTCTTGACCATAGCATGAAACAACTTAAACACACTAAAGACCTCGTCCTTGGATTTCAAAGCATAAACCCAAACCCTCCTAGATGCATCATCTATAAAAGTAACAAAGTATAATGCCCCATCTAAGGTTTTTGTCCTCATAGGACCACAAACATCAGAATAAACCAAATCTAATGCATGCACTTTATTAACATGAGAAGAGATTTTCACAAATGAAACTCTATGCTGTTTTCTTGATAAATAATCAAGACAGGTTTTGAGAGACGTACTTGTCACATCTGGAAGGAGCTTCTTCCTCGCTAGTAGCTGAAGCCCTTTTTCACTCATATGGCCTAAACGTCTGTGCCACATGTCTATAGCTGAATCTTCCACTGCGTTCAACGCACCCTTACATATACTGACACTTGTCTTATACAGGGTACAACACTTCTTTCCTCTAGTTGCGATCAACGAACCCTTGATGAGCTTCCAGCGCCCACTAGCAAACCGGCTTTCATAGCCATCATCATCCAGCTTTCCCGTCGACATCAAGTTGAGGTGAAGGTCTGGGATTTGCCTCACATCCCTGAGAACTAATGTGCAGCCCACATCGGTCTTCACACAAATATCACCAACCCCTACGATCTTCGATACGTTAGAATTTTCTATCTTCGCGGTCCCATACGCCTAACTTGTACCTTGTGAAAAAGTCTCTGCGTGGAGTCATGTGAAAAGAAGCCCTCGAGTCTATCACCCAGTCTGTGTCTTGATTCGTAGTCGTAAGACATACATCATGATCTGCAGAAAGAATAACTACAACATCACCATCTGAAGCGACTGCAGTAGAATCTGATTCATCTTCCTTCTCCTTTCCTTTTTCTTTTCCTTTCTTATCGTTTTTAGCCTTACGACATTCATGCTTATAGTGACCCTTCTTGCCACAATTCTAGCATTCAATATCTTTTCTGTTACTCGACTTGCCTCTTGATTTATCTCGGGCCTTCCTATTCTTTCCTCTCCCCCGTTCCTGTGTCACAAGTGCCTCTTGCTGAGTAGACCCTTGAGACTTTTCCCTTGTCTCTTTATTGAAGAGACAGCTAGTAACCTGTTCCATGGATATCTTTCTGTCTGGCGTGGAGTTAATTAGAGACACCACCAATGTCTCCCAACTATCAGGCAACGAACTAAGCAAAAGTAAAGCATGTAGTTCATCATCCAGGACCATCTTCATAGAGGAGAGTTGGTTCACTATATTACTGACCTCATTCATGTGCTCGGCCATAGAACCACCATCCTTGAACTTGAGATTCATAAGTCGCCTTATCAAAAAAATCTTATTACCGGCTGTCTTCCTCTTATACAACCCTTCTAATTTCAGCCATAGGCTAGTGGCTGAGGTTTCCGTAAACATATGGTGGAACACAGTATCATCCAGCCATTGTCTAATAAACTCCACCATTTTTCGGTCCAACTTCTTCCAATCTTCATCAGACATATCCTTAAATTTTGTTGATATGCTTAAAATTGGAGAGTATAGGTCCTTGCAACAAAGCAAGTCCTCCATCTTAGCCTTCCATATGGTCCAGTTAGAACCGTTGAGGCTGATCATCCTTGATGAGCCACCCTCCATAATTCCAAACCAATCCTACCCATTCAATGAAATTAGCGCTCTGATACCATTTTGTTGGGGGCCTCCTACGACCGGTCGAACCTACGTGGATTCGTTCCGCAATTTTGCGTGGATTTCGTGTCGTAAGTCCTTTCGCAACTGGGATGTAGAAAGGAGTTTTCTAAAACTATAAAAAGGGGTTCCTAGGGTTTTTCTAGGGTATGATGTGTATGGGAAAAACACAAGAAGGGCTTCCTAAAATCTTTGTAAGGGTTTATTAAAGGGTTTAGGGTGAGAGAGTGAGAGAAAAGAGAGAGGAAGCATGTAGAAGAGAGTCGTCATCTCAGCGCTTCTACGTCCTCGTGATCAGTGAGATCTCTTTATTTTTCTTTATTCTCTTATTGTTTATCCGCTCCTGCGAGAGTGAAGAAGGTTGTAACGTTCTGCTTTATAGTGGATTATTGATTTGGACGAGGTCCCGTGGTTTTTACCTCTTTGAGGGTTTTCCACGTAAGTGATTGATCCTTTGATTTATTTCATTGCTATTATTATCTCATAATTCTGGTTTGTTCGAGGAGGCTAGATCCTAAGGTTTTGTGCAAGGCCCCCAACAAATTTGCCATAAAAAGGCATGTTTGGACGGTTAGTTGAAAAATAGTATGAAGGGTATTTGGTCCTTGTCACTTTCTTTTTCTTTTTCTTTTTCTTTTTCTTTCTTTAAAGAACTGCAAGCAATGCGCCAACAAGCCTCAATTGACGTGGCCAATAGAATAACGTGTATACATGTTATGGTAAAAGTGGCATGAAAGACCATAAAAATACTTTTTTAGGCGAGTCCACTTAATGAGCCTTGTGAGCTGTTTGAGCCAAATCTTTATTTGCATATGTGTTGAGGCACAAAAAATATCTCATTGCAGTGGTCAGGGAATCTCATGGTGCTGACCAGCTCCAAGGGTAGTTTAGGTATTTTGGTAGAGTTCCAGCTCTAGGGGTATCTGTTGAGGAAGATGGAAAAAGTGATGAAAGGATTGAAGCAAAAGAAGATTGGAAAGTAAGGTACAAAAGAGAAGAATAAAAGAAGAAAGAGAAGTATCTTTGAGATTAGTTGCGCGGGACCGTGCAAATGATATCTGTTGCGCGGGGCGGCGCAACCAAAGTTCCTTTGTGCGGGTACGCGCAACGTAAATATCAGTTACGCGGGACCCCGAAACAAGCTACAGAAGTTGTCCTTTGCAGAATAATCTAAAGCACTGAAAAATAGTCCCACATCACTAAGATCAGGATTTTCACACGTGCGAGGGTCTATAAATACCCCTTCCCCTCCTGCATTAAGGGTAATTGAAAATTTTTCAAGAGGAGTGGAGCGGAGAAGAAGACAGAAGGTAGGAGAGAAGTCTCCTGGCAGTTGCGCAGGACCGCACAATCGATATCGGTTGTGCGGGTCCGCGCAACCAGGCTGCCCTGCAGTCTGTGAAGTTAAAAGGCCGTCATGATGCCGAAATCCATGGGCCAGGCTTCCTTTCTCCTGGTTCTTTTCTATTTGATGGGTTCAGAGGAGGAAGATTAGTCGATCGAATCGACATTCCTCCTAAGTCCCACGCGATGGTTGAAACAGGCGCTGTTATGCTGCTGAAATCTCTATTTCATTGAAGATTAGTCGATCGAATCAACATTCCTCCTAAGTCCTAGGAGATTATCAAAACAGACGCCGAAAGGCTGCTGAAATTTCTAATCTCCTTGAAGACTGGTTGATCAATTCGTCAATTCCTCCTAAGTATCTAGGAGATGACTGAAATAGCGTCGGAATGCTGTCGAAATTTCCATCGAGCTATCTTTTCTTTCATTTAGTACATTGCATTAATTGTACTTTATTTTCAGAATCAAGGGAATCAGAGGATGTAAATGAACTCAGATAAATGTGATGAATGTTCTCTCATCAATTTCTTTGTTATCATTGAATAAATCCTCCAAATGAAACACATTTATTTTCTTGTCGAAACAAAATGGTGACTCCACTGGGGACATTTATTATTTGATGGTAGCTTAGAAAATAGTAAGAGAACATTTATCATTTTTTGGCGTTTGTATAGATGCCAAAATGGCGACTCTCAACGGGAACATCCTCCCCTTCATCTCTGAAAATGAAGCACGATTTTTATTTAATAAATTAACTAATACTCTTTCATGGAATGTCTTATCAATTAGATGTCTAATTATAATTTTTTATATGAAGACTGAAGGTAAATAGGAGCGTCAAAGAAAGCAAAGTCTGTTGTGATCAAGAGTAGTGAATTTCTTGCAATGGACGGAACAATCTCTGTTTCGCCAATAGCTCAAGAAGATGAGGGAGAATGGAAGATGGTAACATCCAAAAGTCAGAAAGTTCAATCTACTTCCACAAGAAGCAACATCTCGCCAAGTACTGGGTCGATTATGCGAAGTGTCGTGAGACCTAGTCCTGCTTCGGTTATACAATCATTTCATTTGAGCAAAGCAGAAAAGCCCGTTACTCAGACAGCTTCCACAGAATCATCACGAATTCAAGAAAATAAGGGGACAGCGATTGTAACCAGTGAATGTCCACTCACAGCACCTCGTGCAAAAGATTTCAAGCAAACTCATGCATTGAGAATGCCACGATTTGCGTCAGCTAATCCTTCGAAGCGACAATACTTTGGTTTCAAATTGAGTAATAGCCCATCTTCTTCAACAGTGTCAGCAGCGCAGCGCTCGCTTCCTTCTTCAATATCAAGACAATCAAAGTATAAAGAAACAGAAAGCTCATCGACAAATATTAATCAACCTGATCAGTTTCCACTGGATGAGCATGTGGTTGAGGAAGTCCTTAATATTCTGACAGTGACTGCCATAAATAATATTGAACCACAAGTAGAAAGGCCACAACTGCAAGCGGTTAGATTTCAAGAGCCAATGCCTAATATTACTCAGAACATAATGCACGAAGAAATTCGGCAGATGGTTATTGAATTTATTTGTCTAGAGGATGAACAAAGTCAGAATAAAAAATTTCGATATCAGACACCGTATCCCCCTATAATAGAAGAAACGTCATTTCCCACCGATTTCAAATACCCAGACTTTCAGAAATTTAATGGGGACGGATCATCAGAAGAGCATATGATGCATTTCACAGAAAGGATGAGAAATTTCTCTAGAGTTCCTCAATATTGTCTGCGATTATTTGGATCTTCTCTGACAGGAAAGGCTTTCAGATGGTATTTAGGTTTAATCCCAGGATCTATTCATACCTGGGAACAGATGCAGGATGGTTTTATGTCAAAAATTTTTCCTTCGGATCGAGAAGTTGGTTTGACTGAATTAGTCTTTATTCGCCATGGAAAAAATGAATCAGTTGAAGAATTCATCAGTCCATGGATGCGCTTGGCAGCATCATGTCAACATCCTCTGCAGCAATCAGAACAACTAGAACTATGCTCAGAAGGCATGAGACCAGAGCTAACATGCCACCTGATTAGTAAAGATTGGAAAACTTTTCAAAATTTTGCTACGAAGGCTTAAACTCTTGAAAAGATGATGGGAAGAGTGTCTGCTTTTCAGTCGAAATCATCTCACATAACTCGGAAAGAAGAAATTAAAGAAGATTATCGGGATGTGAAAAAAGACAGCGATGAAGAAGATAGAAATGGACATGCGATTATAATGACATATAAAAGGTCCCGGCAAAATAAAGATCATACGAAGTATTTGTTTGCAAGAAAAGATATGCTTCCAATGTTGAATCAATTGTTGGCTATGAAGAGTATTGAATTACCTCGGCTAAGACACCTTGAAGAAATCAAAAATACAAGGGGCCTGGATTATTGCCATTATCATCTTAAATTTGGGCATCATACTAAAGATTGTAATTCCCTCAAGAAAAAGCTACAAAATATGATCGATAAGGGAGAAATTGTGATGAAAAAAGCATGACAGAAAGAGAAAAACAAAAGAAACTCAATAAAGAAAAATTCTGGGGGCATCTGCGTTAAAAGACGATGCTTCGTATGGTGAATCGTCAGTAATTGATAAGATCAAGCTGTCATAGCCTAAATGCTCAAATAAAAAGAAGTGAATGAGGCAAAAGATGTAAAGCTACGATAAAAAGAATATTCGTTGCAGATATACGTTGCAATACCTGCCAGTTCAGGAGATGATCACTATTTTGATTTCAAAAGATATCACTATGATACTTCCAAAATCAAAAGGGGGCAAGACAGGTAAGATAGGTGAGTAAAAGTTGTGAAATGTATTTCTCACTATAGAATGTATTTCTTCTGTATTTAAATAAAGTGCAGGCTTTCAAGCATATCAAGTCATCATCAAATGCGAAACACCAATGACAATCGCCAAATGAAAAGCTAAATGAAAAGCCAATCGCCAAAATTAGCAATTATCGCTATCTCCATCAAAAGCCAAATCAAAAGCCAAATGAAAAGCCAAATGAAAATCCAAATGAAAAAACCAATCGCCAAATAAAAGAGTAGATGATGGTCGCCAAAATAAGCGGCCAAAATAAAATATATCGACGATGGTGAAATATCAATTATTGATTCTCAAAATATATCGGCGACGACGAAATATCAATTATTGATTCTCAAAATATATCGGCGACGGTGAAATATCAATTATTGATTCTCAAAATATATCGGCGACGGCGAAATATCAATTATTGATTCTCAGAATATATTGGCGACTGCGAAATATCAAATATTGATTCTCAGAATATATCAACAACTGACAAAATATCAGTTATGGATTCACCATTCATGGCGGTGAAATAAGCAGTGGAATAAACCTACATGGTCAACCACACAAATCTTACGACAGCGATGACAAATGATTATAAAAAAGGCAGCCTAGTCAAGCCAATGGCCAGATACGCATGAGACCTGTGATTATAAAAGGCAGCCTATAATGCCCGAAATCGGCAGTAAACTATAATGCCCGAAATCGGCGGTAAACTATAATGCTCAAAATCGGTGGTAAACTATAATGCCCGAAATCGACGGTAAACTACAATGCTCGAAATCGACGGTAAACTATAATGCCCGAAATTGGTGGTAAACTATCTTGCTCTTTGAGCCCAGTATCAAGTCCAATTCAGTCGTCTGGTCGAGTCAAGTTTAGTCGTCCAGTTCAGTCAAGTCAAGTTAAGTTGTCCAGTCAAAGTATGGTCAGTCAAAGTACACTGGCACCAGTGCTCAAAAGCATAAAATTAAAGTTTAGCATTCAAAATGCTGCAAATACATATTTCAATATAGATATACTCAAACAAGCAATTGCCTGATGAAAATTTTAAACATTGATTAAACAAACATGCAAAAATGCATTTCTCTTAAATCAGGTTCAAATTACATCAAAAGTAAATGCCTTCAAGATATTGGCGATTATCTACTCAAAATCTCAAGTCTCCAAGGTCAATTAATATATTGACAAGAGCTGTGAAGTCTTTTCGTCTCTCACCTTCTTAATGAATAAAGACATTATCGCATAAGGTTCTCAAAAAGGGAGCAGAGAATAAATTAGTATAAGGACTCGGGTATATTCTTTGGAGTCATGAAAAGAACAGTAAAGATTATTCTTCAGGAGTATCAGAAAGCTTTACTTCAGAAATATTATCTTTTGAAGAAATCTTTATGCGACATTGACTTAGAAAGGGGGAAGGATTTAATGTCTGCAATGTAATCTATGCCTTGGTCTTTCTGATAATCTCTTATACGCGATGAAGGAATTCGTATGCCGAGTATTATGGATAATAATATTGCAAGACTCCAAGTATTAGATTATGGAGACAAACAACAAACAGAATCGTCATCATCAGTAACTTCTATGACCTTTGAAAAAATTATTAAATGAAAATTGAAAAGAAGTTTTGTCTATTTTTTCAATTTTTCAGAATCAGTAAAGATCCAAGAAAAAGTCTATAAAGAAATGCTAAGGAGCATAAACTAGAGAAGACTCAATAAAAAGACTTAGCGGTTGAACCTTTGGAGCTAAAGACAAAATCTCCAAGAGTGCAATATAAAGAATATAAATACGAAGCACGATGATAAGTGCAAAGATTGATTAAATTATATTGCGAATACCACAATCGGCCTAAGAAGAGAAGAAACTCTCAATCTATTTTTATCAATGCTTCATAAAGCTATATTGAAAATTATAATGAATTAAGATACTAATTCTGATAAATTTGGCAGGAGAAACCATTATTCAAAAGCTTGAGTTATGCAGATCGTGCGTAAAGGAAACAATCGAAAAAGTTATTGCGGCAGGAGCAACATTAAAGAATAGCCCCAGATATAGATCAAAAGGAAAGAATCGCTGGAGCTGATCAAAAGGAAAGAATCACTGGAGTTGATCAAAGAGACCGTTACAGTAGCAATGGTGTTGAAAGAAAGTTCTCTGATCAAATACTCAAAGATGAAGTCGTCACAGCTGCTGCAGAAGCATGCTTCAATAAAAAGAGAATCTTATCCTCTCTAGTGAAACATCTGCTCGACACTACTGACTGGGGGCATTCCAGTCTTCCGCTCGAATTCTAGCATTCCAGTCCTCTGCTTGAGCGTAAGCATTCCAGTTTTTCGCTTGAGCGCCAGTATTAAAGCCTTCTGTTTGAGCGCCATCATTCAAGTCTTTTGGTCGAATACAATCATACAAGCTTTCCATTCAAAAGCGATCACCCGGTCTTCCGTTTGAATGCGAGCATTCCAGTCTTCCGTTCGAACGCGATCGTTCAATCTTCTGGTCAAGCATGATCATCCATTCTGCCATACAAGCATGATCATCCAGTCTGCCATATAAGCATGATCATCCAGTCTTCCATGCAAGAAAGATCATCCGGTCATCCTTTAGTTACAGTTTATTCAAGTTCTTCAGGTAGAGGAAGATCGATCCTCCATTTAATTTCAGGAATCAATCAAAGAAGGATCGAGGGGGCATCTATTGAGGCATAAAAAATATCTCATTGCAGTGGTTAGGGAATCTCATGGTGCTGACCATCTCCAAGGGTAGTTCAGGTATTTTGGTAGAGTTTCAGCTCCAGGGGTTTCTGTTGAGGAAGATGGAAAAAGTGATGGAAGGATTGAAGCAAAAGAAGATTGGAAAGAAAGGTACAAAAGAGAAGAATAAAAGAAGAAAGAGAAGTATCTTTGAGATTAGTTGCACGGGACCGCGCAAATGATATCTGTTATGCGGGGCCGCGCAACTAAAGTTTCTTTGCGCGGGTACGCACAACGTAAATATTAGTTACGCGGGACCCCGAAACAAGCTACAGAAGTTATCCTTTGCAGAATGATCTAAAGCACTAAAAAATAGTTTCACATCGCTAAGATCAGGATTTTCACACGTGTGAGGGTCTATAAATACCCCTTTCCCTCCTACATTAAGGGTAATTGAAGATTTTTCAAGAGGAGCGGAGCAGAGCAGAAGACAGAAGGTAGGGGAGAAGTCTCCTGGCAGTTGCGCAGGACCGCGCAACTGATATCGGTTGCACGGGTCCGCGCAACTAGGCTGCCTTGCAGTCTGTGAAGTTAAAAAGCCGTCATGCTGCCGAAATCCATGGGCCAGGCTTCCTTTTTTTGGGTTCTTTTCTATTTGATGGGTTCATAGGAGGAAGATTAGTCGATCGAATCAGCATTCCTCCTAAGTCCCAGGCGATGGTTGAAACAGACACTGTTATGCTGCTGAAATCTCTATTTCATTGAAGATTAGTCGATCGAATCAACATTCCTCCTAAGTCCTAGGAGATGATCAAAACAGGCGCAGAAAGGCTGTTAAAATTTCTAATCTCCTTGAAGACTGGTTGATCGATTCGTCAATTCCTCCTAAGTATCTAGGAGATGACCGAAATGGCGTCGGAATGCTGTCGAAATTTCCATCGAGCTATCTTCCCTTTCATTCAGTACATTGCATTAATTGTACTTTATTTTCAGAATTAAGGGAATCAGAGGATGTAAATGAACTCAGATAAATGTGATGAATGTTCTCTCATCAATTTCTTTGTTATCATTGAATAAATCCCCCAAATGAAACACATTTGTTTTCTTGTCGAAACAATATGACCAAGTTCTATTGCGGATTTGAAGTTTGTATTATAGAGTGAAATTTTGGAGAGGAAATGGATATAAAAGAAAAAAAAATGAACTGATATTGTGGAACCGTGCCATCTCTCTCCAGCTAACATACAACTTGCGTAGATAATCAATAATGTTAGACTCACACTTGAGATAAAAATTAGCCCATTTCCCTAATCAGGTTGGCCACCCCGTTAAAATTAATAGAAATGGACTTATTTGGCTTAATATATAGGTGTGGCCCACTTAGTGATCAGATCAGATTGATTTTTCGGAAGGGATATTTCCATGGTGGGCATACTGTTTTCATAATACGGATGCCCTAAACAAGTGTCATCTTTGATAAAAAAGATGATACAGTACCACTAATTGTGGTGAGTTTTCATGCCAAAGAAATTGTTTCCTATTGGAGTTGTTCTAAGTGCACACGCGTGTGTAATAAGGATGATGGGCACACCACATTTAGAAGAGTGGTTTTTTCTCTTTCGTCCAACAAAGATGAGTGTTTTGTCAAAATTGCAATCAGTGTTTTGCCTAAATCATAATTGCTACTATTTGGTTTACAGAGTGATCATATAGTTTGGATGCCGTCTCACATAAATGAGTATTACTTCCTCGTTACTGGTCGGCTCAGGATAATTTTATGCTTGTTGCAAAGATAATTTGACGAACTTTCAAATGAATTTAAAATAACCTCATTTAAATATCATTTGATCTTTCAAAAGTAGGTTCAATGTCGATATTACAATTTACACATAATGATGATCATTGTTTGAATAATGCATCGCGTTGTCCAATGAATATGGTCGTAACTCTTTTGGTAAAGGTTGGATTGGTATGATCTTATGCTTGTTGAAAAAATAATTTTAAAAACTTTAAAATGAATTTGGAATCATCATATTTAGAGACCATTTTACCTTTCAAAAATAGGCCTGAAGTATAAATCACGATGGTTGGGACCATACATCACCCAGTCCCATAAAAAGGTCTTTACTCCCTTGTTATAGGTTTGATTAGAGCGATCTTATGCTTATTGTAAATATAATTTTATAAACTTTCAAATGGTTTTAGAATCACCTCATTTGGAGAAAGTTTGAACTTTCAAAAGTGGACCCAAAACGACGATCATAGTTTAGAAAATGCCCAAATCGTAGTTTGGACAATGCATCACGCGGTCTTACTAAAATGGTTATAATTCTCTCGTTACAGGTAGGATTAGGGCAATCTTATGCTTGTTGGAAAGTTATTTCGATGAAATTTCAAACGGATTTGAAATTACCTTATTTGAACACCATTGACCTTTCAAAAGTGGGCCCAAAGTTCTTATTATAATTTAAACAAAACAACAATCGTGAATTAGAAAATGCATCATACGGTCTCATGAAAATGGCTATAACTTTCTCATTATAGGACGAATCGAGGTGATCTTATCCTCGTTTGAAAGATTATTTAACAAACTTTCAAATAACTTTAAAATCATTTTATTTGGAGACCGTTTGACCTTTCAAAATTAGGCCGAAATCTATATCATGATTTGGGCAAAACCCATATCGTGGTTGGGACAATGCATTGCATTGGATAGTCCTACAAAGACGATCATAACTCCCTCATTACAGTTTATATTGTGGTGATCTTTTACTCGTTACAAAATAATTCAACAAGCATCAAATGAATTTAAAATCATCTCATTTGAAGGCTATTTGGCCTTTTAAAAGTGGGCTTAAAATAGCAATCGAAGTTTGGACAATTCCCAAATCAGTTTGGATAATGCATCGCATGGTGTCACTACAACAGTCATAACTCTTTGTTACAGGTTAGATTGGGGCGATCTTTTATGCATTGAAAAAACAATTTAATGAACTTTTAGATGAATTTAGAATCATCTTATTGAGAGATCATTCGACCTTTTAAAAGTGGACATAATTCTAGCTCGCATTCACTCTCATTTTCAGCATCATGCGATCCCAAAAAACGGTTATAACTCTCTCATTATAGGTCTGATCAGGGTGCTGTTGGGCTCATTGGAAAGATAATTCGACAAACTTTTAAATGACTTTAGAATTATCTCATTTGCATGCTATTGGACCTTTTAAAAGTGGGTCCAAAGTACATCTCTTAACTAAAGATCAATTTAAGCCTAATCTTTTGAAAAAAGAAAAAGAACCCGTTTTTAAAATGTGGAGTTTTTGATATATTTCCTTTCTTTATATAATTTTTTCCTAAGCAGATCCATCTAAGCATAATCTTTGTAAAGAAAAAAGAAGAATACATCTTTTAAAAGTTGAGTTTTTATTATCTATTTTCTTTCATTCCATCAATTACTTGGCAAAAGATCTATTTAAGAAGAATTTTTTAAAGAAAGAAGAAGAAGAATCCATTTTTTGAGATGCATAAGAAATTAAAAAGGTGCATAGGTAGAAGAGTTTGTCAAAAAGTTATAATAAAAGAAGATATAGGCATATATAAAATTGAAAAGTTGATTAAGGCATTTTCGTTTGCGAAAAAAGCAAATAGTGCCCCAAGGTGTAGAAAAATAATGATTTGAAAAGAGATACTATTTCGACGCTCCCAAAAAATCTTGGGTGTACTCGGTTAAAAAGCCAAAAAAAGGTAAACTCACAAGTTAACTCAATGAGTTCTTAAGACTTGCTAGAGGCTCGAGGAAACTTTCGGTGGATTGCAATGGTCCATTAGTCAATTGGACCATTCTCAGCTTTACTAGGGGTTGCCAAAGCTGTCGGTGGTCTTACTGGTCATTTACGCGTTTCCTTAAGGCATGGTGTAGCTACTCTTAGATCCTCAGGTTGTGATTATTGGGCACCCAAACTTGGGTCGGTCGAGGCTCTATCCTCCAAACGGTCACTAGACTCTTGGATCATTAACTTATCTCTCCACGTTCATGAACTAGATGCAGGTGACATTTCCGCTGGTGAGGTCTTCAACTTTGGACCGGTGGTCGGTCCATCGTTAGTTGGTCAGAGAACCGTGGTGATCTATTAGATCGACTGTTCATGGCTGATTGTTCCAAACCTTTCTTAACACAGCCACCACATCATTAACATACGACCGAGTATTCTTTAAATTCTTCAAGAGGTGCTTTTTCCTTATCCTCCACTGAGGCTTGTTTCTTGTTGTGGTCTAGTCATGGAGACTTGGTGGTTTTTAGCTAGTTTGCATTTCGGATGGGCTAAGATGGCTCCCTCGTTGATGCTTGGAGAGCTACTAGTTTGGGTTCCTTGACTGATCATCTTTATTTTGGCCGTGATGTTATTGATGAGAATGGTCTTCAAGAAAGGGTCTTGATTGGCCCCAATGGCCTCCTTGGTAGGAATTTCAGAAGGCCTTTATCAATGTTCTCCTAGATGATATTCCTGAAAATGACACAGTTTTTCATGGAATGAAACTTAATACCATCCCACTTGTAGTATATACCTTTCTTTAACTCCTCGACCGATGGGATCTTCTAGTAATCAAGGAGTTTGATAAACATAACTTCTAAGAGAATGTCACAGATCTCATCAACCTTAGAAATGTCAAAAGAGTACTGCCTCGATGACTCGGGGGCAACCTTTTTAGGGTTGATACCAGCTGAGGTTTTATTCTTAACGCATTTTAGGGCCGGGCTTTTGCATGGTCGTGTACTAATTATTTTTGCGATAGTTGTTTCATAGCTAGTGTCGTGGTCCTTGCCCGACCGTTTGGGGATTACTTCCATCATGACCAGCTCATAGTTTGAGTCATAATAAAATGTGCCTTATGATGCACTCATTAGATGTTTCTCCTCCTGGAGGATCCATTTGTATTGGGTAGTCCTGGTCGATAGTTCGAACAGGTCACCAACATGCATGCCATTAAACTTCTTACGAAGCTCGAAGTCCATGCCTTCGAAGGTATGGCAAACTGAGCCTTATATAGGATCATTGGGAAATAGTTTTTTGTTCCCTTGAACTGGGTGATAAACTGCTCGGACGTCTCTGTAGGAAACACTCGTAGTTTGGACAAGTTGACCATAAAAACCTCGGGCTTGCTCTGGTGAAATTACATGTGAAACCTCTCTTCCATCTCAAGCTAGGTTGGGATTGCATTAGTTAGGAGATTTATGTACTAAGCAAAGGCTACTTCGGTCAGAGAGTTATTGAATACACTTAGTTTTTAAAAATTATGATAGAACACTTCACCACATTGCATGGTGAATGACTGATGTGCTCGATCATGGAGGTGTCACCTTCTCCTAAAAAATGGTGAATTAAGGGAACATAAAACCTTGGATTGTTCAAAGTATTGATCAACCTAGTCAGGATGAGGTTTCTTATAGATCAACTGGATGATTCGCCGACCGTTCGCTAGATGTTGTGCTCTTGGATGAGTCCTATGATTTCATTTCGGTCAAGCGACCATTGTGGCTAGTTAGAGTATGGTCTTTACGACGCTTGGTTAATGCTGTTGGAGGAGGTGGGACAGGAGGCTGCCCCTTAGTTGTCTCAACTCTCTAATAGCCCTGCTGAATGGCAGGGCAGACTAAAGGTTTCCCCCCTTAGCACTTGGCCCTTTGGAATGTTTGTTGAACGACCAGGCCTATCGAAAGTTACCACCCTTGGTACTCGACCATTAGATATTGGTTATATGGCATCCGTTGGGCAATCAGTTGTCCCCTGAGGTTATCAATACAACCAGATATATTAGCATTTTGGGGGCCAATTTATTTCGACCAGTCATATGGTTGGCCGTTTCTCCTTGTCACTAGTGGCCGTGCTATAGGACAACCTCGGGGTTCGATCTGGATAGCCCTTATGGGGTCTGTCGATTGTTCTACCTCCAGTTCCACTAAGCGACTGGGGGTAGGTAGGTCGAGTATTCATGTTTGTCGAAAGTCTTTCAAAGAAACTTTCAACCACTCTTTCGAACGTCTCTACTTGTGACTTGGTACCCTTTGCAATTTTTTGTTGGTACTCTTTCATCTGAAGGTTGTACATGGCTAACTCTCTGAGGGTTGGCCGAGAAGAGGATCTTGTGTCCACAAGGGTTTGATCTGCTATCCCTCATCATTTGGCTCTTCTACAGATGAAATTGGCCTTCTGATTTAAGAGGCGTCTTGCTTTATTGAGAATTACCCCATCAGGTTTGTCAAAAAATATATTTACACAATTTAATCAAACACGAAGCAACAAGTGTTAATAGGGGCTTGTGTTCGGTTAACGTGTATGATTAAGATAATGCAGGCATGCTGGTGTCGTACTTGACTTAAGTTTGTTTGAATGCTGGTGTCCCCCATGCTGAGATAGACTAATTAAGACTGAAATTGGCCACCCTCTCAACCACCGCAGTTACAACAATCGGGTGATTTTAAAAGGGTAGGGATTATTCCTTTCAAATGGATTCCTTTTGCATTAAGGATTTTTCTTTCACTAGTGATAGTTGACTTTGTATTTCTCAACAAAACAAAGATGAACTAGATATTTAAAAACTAAAGGCTAAAAGTGGTAATTTTATTGATGTGTATATGAAGCTCAGTATAATTAACAAATGAACAATTAAACAGAGAAATAAATGAAATATAAATATCTACGATCACTCGTGTGGATAGACAATCAAGGCGAATTGGTCAGCAAGATGTGATCGGTGGTTTGATCTTCCTAATGAGGACTCTGTTGATCGAGATCCGATGATGGAAGGTTGTGAATATTTATATTACTCTTAATTAAGCGTATTGCAGCGATGCTGTTGGACAATAACGATCTAAAGCTAACCTAAACCTCAAACATTCTGCAACGTGGCTAGACAGAAGTGGAAGAACCAAAAACAAAGATAAAAGTAGCGTTACGCTATACCGATTGATTGCCTTTGGCGTGTGTCTAGAGCTCTTCATCACGTGCTCCTTTTATAACTTTGGGCCTTATCTAGGTTTCTTTGCTGGTTTAAGATTCTTGGCAACCACAACACTCAATTGTTATCTGATCATTCTAGCTTAGCTGAAGTGATCTTCGTAAATCAAAAATCATTTTTAGGTCTCTTGCCAATGTGGCTGCAAAGATCCGTTGATCTAATAGGATCAGTCTCCCTAGACCTGGAGTATTTTTTTGTTCTTATCCACTGATAACGATTCACTTCTCAAACCTTCATAATCATTGTGAAAGCATTGATCATCTCTCTGAGGATCTCCCATTTTGAAAAGATTGTGTGAGACTAACTTTCCAAGCATATTCAAATTTGTGATAAGATCTCCGTCTGGATGAGTTTTTTTATAGACTTGTTAAGCATTCTACTTTGGTCACACGTGCTGCATGTATTAGAGTTACATGTCATTCATTGCTATGTCTTATCTCATATATGTGCGTACGAATATGTGCCATTTTGATTTTGGCACGTGACTTGCCATCGACGGATATAAACGAATGATATACTCGATGCACGAGTAAAATTTCATCTATTATTAAATGTATGGAACCAACAGGTGGCAACATTTCATTGACACTTATATGTAAAAAAATAATAATAAGTGTAAACACATTCCTAGTTTTTCTGATCCAGTGACCACGCGTTGTTGACTTAGTCCAGTCTTGGGTCAACTCACCTTACTTGCACATTATGATATACATAACTAAATGAATAAGTGTGAAAACATTCACATGCATCATCACAGACAAACGTCATCTGAGAGTGCTAGTGTTCTTGGCATCTACTGAAACTAGGCCATGGAAAGGGATGTGGAGGAAGGTGGAAAGTTCAAAGTTGGCTTAAAGTCAGCCCCCATCGGAATTAATTGGGAGCTGTTTCATGATATATGCATATGTGCGTCGTGTGTGTTACTTGTCAATTTTACACTGCCTTGTATCATATTACAAAGGATAATATTCACATCCACACGTAAATACATGAAAATAGCTAAATAATTCAGGGTCAAGCAGCCATTGTTGGGAAATTTATACAGATTAATGTAATTTCTGTATAATATGGAAATAAAAAATAATTAGAAATAAGGACAGGCTGAAGTACGTTTGAAAACGCTGTCCTTAAAGCGTTATTTGCCCTAACTTAAGTAAATTGAGTATGCTGATATGTTACAGGCAAATTGCTTCTTGGATACGACGAGCCTGGTGTGGGTCTGCGTTCAGCAAACACGAAGGCCCACCAAATGGAACTCAATTTCACTATTTCTGGCAGTATTACAATATAAAGGAAAATTCCCAAAAGAAGAAAAGAAGAAAATAGAAAAGTGGTTTAGACTTCTGCTCAATTAAGTCCTAATCTTCAGCCGCTGGTTCGGTTGAACCGTCCTAGACCACACCGCTCGTCTGTCCTTCAAGCTAAGGTTGACACCTTACTTTGTTGCTGGATAACACTTAGAATATATGAGTGGAGAGGCTGTTTTTCTAGAATTCGTATGGAGTTGCTGGAGTAGTTGAGATGGATCAAAAACCCATCCAGGCTCTCTTTTTATAGGCTAAGGTGGCTAAGGGGTTATGGTCTAGAGACTTAATTATCATTAAGCCATTTCTGGCTGTTGGAAAACTAGCCATTTTATGGCCATTTTTGACTGTTGTGCATGGGCCATAAATCTGCTGCATGCTGACTGTTGTGAGACAGCAGCTAGCCGTTTTCTAGCAGTTGGGCTAGCCATGCAGCAGTTACAGCTAGACCCTGCACTTAATGGCTCAGTTGTTACAGTTTCTGTTGCAACAGCTCTATTTTGTCCATCTATATATACTGAGAGATCTGTCTCTTAGTCCTCTAGTCTCTCTGCCAACCAGTCACCCACAAAGCCACTTAGTCGCATCACGACTCGCACACGTCTCACTCCGGTTCGCGAAAGGAGCGACCCTCTGCGACATGATGTGCACGTGCGAAGTACGCCACTAGCGCCTTTACAGCCACACTGCCTCACATGCCCACGCCCTCGCACCGAGCTCGTGACCGTGACCGAGACCGAGACCGAGACCGAGCCCGTGCCCGTGCCCGAGCCCGAGCCCGAGCGCGTGCGCGGTGTTCCAGTGCCACGCAAGTCCCATAGTCCACGGACTAGGAAAGCAAATATTATAGTACTCCACCATTATCATTTAAACCACTTTTGTTTCTCTTCTCTTTCCCATGTGGTACTATTCCCAAAGCCTCAAAAAGTTTTTTTAAAAAATAACTTTTCATATATATTATATATTATTTTATTATTAAAATATTTTTTATTAAAATCAATATTTTACAACAATCCCCCACTTGATTTTTTATAAAAATATTTTCTCGGTTAAATATACTGCCAGAATAATTAGCTTATATGCATAAAGAAAGATATCTTTCGATTTTAATCTTCCCCTAGTGTAAGTATCTCAAAACTCTATCAAAATGACTGGTAGCCGTAGCTTTGAACCAGTTATTCCTAGATAACAGAGTCGGAGAAACCACATATATATTCGCTATGTGTTGTTAGAGTTCCCATAATCTTGCTCAGCACAATTAATGGCCATGTGCTTATCCTAATTCGTGAACGATTTCGAGAGAAAAATCCTAACTCTCATGAGAGACGGCACCATCTCTACGTTCATATAGGTGAAATCCTTCCAGTGTCTCCGTTTCTATAAGACACTTGTCCTAAAGACTGAATTTCATTAAGAGTTTTAAGACTCAACCTTCTTTCGTAACGCTCAGCACTTATCTATTATGGATGAGGTTATATAATTTAGTACTGAAAACTTTTCACATATCAGTGACTTGTTCTTACCTATTAAATCCAAGATTAGAGATTTTCTGACTTTAGGTTGGGTTACCATCACTGGTGAAACTTTAGTTGAAGAGTTTCAACCCCATCCCTCTAGATGTAGCCTTTACTACCCCTCTCGGTAGAGGTTTAGTGAAAGGATCTGTCAGGTTATTGCTTGATTTCACATAAGGAAATAGCAATGATTCCATCTTGAATCAATTATCTGACATAATCATGTCGAAGACTAATATGTCTAGACTTACCATTATAAGTGCCGCTATAGGCTCTAGTTAATGTGGCTTCACTATCACAATGTAGTGATACAACCGATATAGGCTTTATACAAAAAAGAAATTTCTAATAGAAGATCCCTTAGCCACTCAGCCTCTTTGCTTGTTGCAGCTGGGGCTATAAATTCAGACTCCATAGTCGAGTACGTTATGCAAGTCTGTTTCTTAGATCCCCAAGATACAGCAGCACCTCCTAGGGTGAATACCCACCCTGTAGTAGACTTGTTGTCCCCTGCACTCGATATCCAGCTCGCATCGGTATATCCTTCCAATACGGCAGGAAACTCTGAATAAAATAGTCTTAAGTCTTTGGTTGCTTTTAAGTAACCAAGGACTCTACTGATTGCATTCCAGTGTTCATTATTGGGGTTACTAGTAAACCTACTAAGTTTACTCACAGCATATGCGATATCAGGTCTAGTGCATTGCATAGCATACATAAGACTTCCTATAGCACTCGCATATTCTAATTGTGCAACTGTTCTTCCATTATTTTCTTTTATTTTGATACGAGGATCAAATGGAGTTTTTTCTTCCTTTATATTTAGATGGTTAAACTTGTTTAGTATCTTCTCAATATAATGAGATTGACACAAAGCATAACCTCCACAATATTTTTTAACTTTGATACCTAAGATGGTATCAACTTGTCCAAGATCCTTCATTTTAAATACGGAAGAAAGAAACTTCTTTGTTTCAGTCACACCTTCCATTTTATTACTTATTATTAACATATCATCAACATATAGACAGATAATAACGATATAACTACCATCTACTTTAGAATATATGCATTTGTCAGCTACATTATGCATGAAACCATGAGATAGTATTTTGAAATCAAACTTCTCATGCCATTGTTTAGGTGCTTATTTTAATCCATACAATGATTTGACTAATCTACATACTTTGTTTTCATTTTCTGGTAGAACGAAACCTTCAGGTTGTTCCATGTATACCTCCTCATTGAGCTCACCGTTCAGGAAAGCAGTCTTTACATCCATTTGGTGGATGTGAAGATGATATATGGAAGCTAGCGCAAATAATATCCTAATGGATGTTATCCTAGCTACAGGTGAGTATGTGTCAAAGTAGTCTATCCCTTCTTTTTGTCTAAAACCCTTAGCTACTAGTCGAGCTTTAAAGGTTTGGATAGTCCCATCAGTGTGATATTTCTTCCTAAATACCTATTTACAACCTATGGGTCTAGAACCTGGAGGTAAGTTTACTAGTTCCCATGTTTGATTTGATAGTATGGATTCCATTTCATCATTTATAGTTTCTTTCCAAAAAGCTGAGTCTCTAGAGGATACAGCTTCCTTATATGTTTTAGGATCATCTTCTATAGTCATTACTATAGGTATTTGTCTTATAACATTTTCTCTATCTGTTTCTACCAGATGAAAAATGATGCATTGTGAGTCTATGTAGTTATCTCCAAGACTCTTTTCTATTCTTGTTCTTTGACTCCTACGGGGTTCAATAGGAGCTTCCACTATATGTGGAGCTGTGATATCTGATTCTCTATTAGGAGTTTGGATTTCATTATCCTTTGATTCCAAGGATAGTAAGTTCTCAAAGAATTCAACGTCTCTTGATTCTATAATTGTATTAGACTTCATGTCTAGAAGTCTATAAGTTTTACTATTTTGTGCATACCCTACGAAGGTGCACTTAATAGCTCTTGGTCCTAACTTGGTTCTTTTTGGATCAGGGATTCTACAGTATGCAAGACACCCCCATACTTTAAGATATCCTAGGTTAGGTTTTCTACCTCTCCATGTTTCATATGGAAATACTTTATATTTTTTAGATGAAATTCTGTTTATTATATGGCATGCTGCAAGCAGTGCCTCACCCCACAGACTTAGTGGCAACTTTGCTCTTATTAGCATTGAGTTGACCATTTCTACTAATGTTCTATTCTTCCTTTCAGCTATTCTGTTTTTTTGAGGTGTGTATGGAGCTGTACATTAATGTACCAGTCCATGTTCTTCACAAAAGTTATCGAATTCATTCGAGAAGTATTCTCCTTCTCTATCGCTACAGAGAATTTTTTATCTTCTTACTTAGTTGATTCTCTACTTCTGCTTTATATATCTTAAACATGTTCAATGCTTCATCTTTGCTCTTTAATAAATAAATATACACATATCCAGAGCAATTATCTATAAAGGTTATGAAGTACCATTTACCTCCACGAGTAAGAATGCCGTTTAACTCACAGATATCATTGTGCACAAGATCTAGTATTTGAGACGATCTTTCAACACTAGGAAAAGGTTTTTTCATCATTTTGGATCATATGCACACTTCACATTTATCAGTTTCATTAACTGTATATGAGATTAAACCATTCTTAGCCATGAACTTCAAGGTACAATACCCTATATGGGCTAGTCTATCATGCCACAGTCCAGCAGATTCAACCATATACGTAGAAGTGCTACTTTCATTCAGAGAAAACTTAACCATCCCGTTACAAGCATATCCCTTTCTAACAAAATTCTCATTTTTGAACAGAATCAGTTTTCCTGACTCGTACACTACCCTTATTCCTGGTTTTCCCAGAAGATTCCCAGAAATTAAGTTTCGCCTCGTGTCTGGGACGTACTGTACATTAGTCAGAATCACTTTCTTCCCAGAAGTGAATATCAGTTCGACAGTTCCTTTGCCGATGACCTTCGATTAGACTTCATTACCCATTTGGACTTCTTGACCATCGGTCAATTCCTCATAGGTTTTGAAGGCTGATTTGTTGTAGCACACATGTACTGTTGCAGCAGTATCATACCACCCGCCTGAAACTTTGCCTTGAATGTTATTCACCTCAGTGATCATAGCCACGATATCGCCCTCTTCTACTGCATTTACCTCTTTTTTAGATTTGCGATATCGGCATACTCGAGCATAGTGCCCGGTTTTTCCACAGACATGGCATGGGCTTTTGAACTTTCTGTTCTTTTTTGGGGCGGTTTTCTTGAATTTCCCTTTATTGGGTTTAAGGGAATCGTTCTTCTGGGGATTCTTGTTATTGACGTTTTCTTCTGTATGTACCTTGGACGAGGCATTCCCGTTATCATTCTTTTTGTCGCGGTTACGGGATTCTTCCTCAATCCTTAGGTGTTTCTGGATTTGTTCTAATGTGTAGTCCTCGATTTTATGCAGCAACTTCTTTCTATAGTCTTTCCACATCGGTGGCAATTTAGTGATTATAGCCCCGACTTGGAATGATTCAGGAAGATCAATTTTGATCGCTTTGATTTTGTTTACTATTAGCTGCAGTTCTTGGATTTGGGGCAGCAGCGGTTTAATATCTACCATACTAAAGTCAAAATACCTGGCGATGAGAAATTTGTTGGTCCCTTCTTCTTCAGCCTTGTACTTGAACTCCAGTGCGGCCCAGATCTCTTTTGCTGATGATGTCTGTTGGTACAGATCGAACAGGCGATCGGAGAGAGCGTTCAGAATGTGTCCACGACACAAGAGTTCATCTTCGGCTCGTTTGGCGCGTGTAGACACCTGTTCACATGTGTCGTTGTCGGTTGCTTCAGGTAGCACTTGCAGATTTGGATATAGTATGTAGTAGATCTTTAGTGCCGTTAGGAGAAATTTTAGCTTGTCTTGCCATCTTGTAAAATTGGTTCCATCGAACCAATCAAGACGTATCAAGTCCTGATTCATCAACTTAATAGATGAAACGCTGTCGGCTTCCATCTTGTAAATAACGCTTTAAGATTGTTGGGAAATTTATACAGATTAATGTAATTTCTTTATAATGTGGAAACTGAAATTAATTAGAAATAAGGACAGGCTGAAGCACGTTTGAAAACGCTCTCCTTAAAGCGTTATTTGCCCCAACGCAAGTAAATTGAGTATGCTGATAGGTTACAGGCAAATTGCTTCTAGGATACAACGAGCCTAGTGTGGGTCTGCGTTCAGCAAACACGAAGGCCCACCAAATGGAACTCAATTTCACTATTTCTGGCAGTATTACTATATAAAGGAAAATTCTCAAAAGAAGAAAAGAAGAAAATAGAAAAGTGGTTTAGACTTCTGCTCAATTAAGTTCTAATCTTCAGCCGCTGGTTCGGTTGAACCGTCCTAGACCACACCGCTGGCCTGTCTTTCAAGCTAAGGTTGACACCTTGCTATGTTGCTGGATAACACTTAGAATATATGAGTGGAGATGCTGTTTTTCTAGAATTCGTATGGAGTTGCTAGAGTGAGTTGAGATGGATCGAAAACCCATCCAGGCTCTCTTTTTATAGGCTAAGGTGGCTAGGGGGTTATGGTCCAGAGACTTAATTTCCATTAAGCCATTTCTGGCTGTTGGAAAACTAGCCGTTTTATGGCCATTTTTGACTGTTGTGCATGGGACATAAATCTGCTGCATGCTGACTGTTGTGAGACAGCAGTTAGCCGTTTTCTAGCTGTTGGGCTAGCCATGCAGCAGTTACAGATAGACCCTGCACTTAATGGCTCAATTGTTACAGTTTCTGCTGCAACAGCTCTATTCTGTCCATCTATATATACTGAGAGATCTGTCTCTTAGTTCTCTAGTCTCTCTGCCAACCAGTCACCCACCAAAGCCACTTAGTCGCACCGCGACTCGCACACATCTCGCTCCGGTTCGCGAAGGGAGCGACCCTCTGCGACACGATATGCACGTACGAAGTGTGCCACTACAGCCACACATGCCCACGCCCTCGCACCGAGCCCGAGACCGAGCCCGAGCCCGAGCGCATGCGCGCGAAGCACTGGAACACGCAAGTCCCATAGTCCACGGACTAGGTAAGCAAATATTATAGTACTCTACCATTATCATTTAAACCACTTTTCTTTCTCTTCTCTTTCCCATGTGGGACTATTCCCAAAGCCCTAAATTTTTTTTTCAAAAAACAACTTTTCTTATATATTATATATTATTTTATTATTAAAATATTTTTTATTAAAATCAATATTTTACAACAGCCATGCTTGAAACTAATTAGCGGAAAGGCTTCTGCCCTAGTCCTACAGGTGACAGCCAACGGGATGCGGATTTCCTGTGAAAGCCTTGCACAAGAAGTTACCTGTGAGATGCTAGGTGGGGCCCACTGTGATGTTTGTGAGAAATCCATCCTGTCCATCTGCTTTTAGAGCTCATTTTAGGGTATGCGGCCGAAAATAAGGTGAATCCAAAACCCAAATGGGCCATATGAGAGGATAAATTGGAGAAAGAGTTTCTTACCGTCGAAAACATCTTGAGATCTACTTTGATGTTTATATTCCATCCAAACTGTTTATAAGGTTATTCCACTAGAATTAAGTGAAATCACGAAAAATTAGTCTCATACTAAGCTTTTGTAGCCATGAAAATGTTTCAACGCTGCTCACTAAATTCTCACTGTTTTCTCTTGTACAGCTCGCTTGAGTGTTGGAACCACTTAATTTTCGGTCAAATTTTCTAAAATGATGTCTCAAAGCGGATGGACGGGGTGAATATCTCACAAACATCATGGTGGCCCCAACTAGCATTGTGGCGCAGGAACTTCCTGGGAAAGCTAAATCCGCGTTCCAGCCAGCCAACGTGTCGTGGAAGCGGAGGACGCGGATTTCCTGCGAAAGCCTTCTGCAGTGAGTTCCTGTGCTGAAAATTTAAGTAGGGTCTACCGTGATATTTTTTATGAATACACTCCATTCGTTCGTTTTTTTTTTTTTTGCTTTTTTAGCTCATTTTAGGAGAGTATACTAAAATAGAAAAAGGAGCCTACGAAAAGATGGTTATGAAAATTTCTACCATTGAAACCTATCAGGTTCTAAAATGATGTTTACATGCAATCCATACTGTTAGTAACCTCATTCCTACTGAGATGAACTGAAAACACATATATTAACGTGATTCAAAACTTCTATGGCCTAACAAATATTTCAACTGTAGACATTTAATTATTACATTTTTAGCTCACTTGAACATTGAATATTGTCTTTTTTTTGCCTCATACCCTAAAAGTAACTCACAAAACATATAGGCGTAGAGAATTTCTCACAAACATGAAAGTAGTCCCGAATTAGGTTGGGACCAACGCAGGAGCTTCCTGCGAAAGTCTTCCGCAGGAAATCCCCGTCCGGACGTGGATGGCGTCCTTCCTGTGCAGGCTTTGTGGGGCTCACCATAGTGTAAATGTTTTATTCGAGCCGTTAACACTTTTCTCATATCAATTTAAAGTATGAGCCAAAAATTGAGCAAGGTACACGGCTTAAGTTGACCATAAATTGAGGATTTAACGTCCACCGTTAAAAACTTCTTGGGAGTTGAAGAAGTTTTGGATGAAGGTAATATTTTTTCTTTTTTCACTTCATCCATGTCTACATGAACTTATTAATAGGTTGGATGGTAAAAAAACATTACGGTAGCCCTTAGAAAGGTTTCAACATTGGGTGTCATTATCACTGCACCTTCCTCAGGTGTGGTCCATTAGAGCCGTGGACCTGTTTCAATTTTACACATGTACCTTGAAATGATCTAAGAAAAGCGATGAATGGCATGGATAAAACACTTACATCACAGTGGGCCCCACGGAGCCCTGCCCGGACGGAATGCAATCCGCATCCACGTGTCGATGGAAACGGATTAGCTACTCCAACTGACACCGCCCAATGGTCCACCTGTTTCATCCATGCCATCAATCTATTTTTACAGATCATTTCACAGTATGATTCCAAAAATGAGGTATATCTAAATCTCAAGTGGACCACATTACCGGAAAAAAGTGTTGAATGAGGGTCGACCGTTAAAAATATTTTGGGGGCATAAAAGTTTTGGATCAAGCTGATCTTTGTTTTTTCTCTTCATCCGGGCCTGTATGACCTAATCAACAGATTTGATGTCAAATAAACAGTATAGTGGGCCTTAGGAGGATTTTAATGGTAGACATCCAATCACTATTGTTTTCATGTGGTGTGGTCCACCTGAGACTTACATTCCTTTTATTTATAAGATTAAGATATAAAATGATAGGTAAAAATGGATCAACATAGCGGATGAAACACATACATCATAGTGGGACCCACATAGCACCGACCATCAGCCACGGAGCTGGTGGCAGAGTAGCCAATCCGTTTCCTGGAATGGCGGAATTTAGCTAACGTGTTGGAAGCGGATTGCCTGTAGCACCGGCTATACGGATATGCCTGTTGCACCGCGTGGCCCTCGCTCCGTGGGCCACTGTGATTTATGTGTTTTATACACCCGTTCATCTGTTTTTCAGTTCATTTTCAGGCATGAGCCCAAAATAATCCAGATGGAAGGCTCAAATAGGCCACACCACAAATAATAATAGAGATTAAACTGCCACGGTTGAAAACTTCCCAAAACCCTATGTGATATTTTCAACCGGTTGATGAGGTCACACAAACCCAGGTGAAGGGAAAATACAAATATAAGCTTGATCCAAAGCTTCTCGGAGGCTCCCGAAAAGTTTTCAATAGTGGGTGTTTAATCCCAACGGTTTTACGTGGTATTGTCCAATTGAGCTTCGGATGTGCATGATTTTTGTCCCATGTCCTAAAAAGAGCTGCCTAGAGGATGGATGGCACGGATAAAACACATGCATTATGGTGGGTCCCACAGATCTTGAGCCACGTCATGCGCAGGGCAATCCGCTTCCTGATCTAAGCATATTAGGTCCCTTTCACGGGAGAGTATTAGTTGGGATTAGGTGGGATAAAATTGCATTCGGTGAGGATGGGAAAAGTTCATATAAGGTGGGATCGAATTGCATTTAGTCAATCCTTGGATTTTGAAATTTACTATACATGTGGGCCGACATTGATGCATGCGTTTATCCATGTCATCCATCCATATTCACAATTTAGACGTGACATTTTAATTATATATGTATACAACATCCGTAGTGAATTTGAGCAGCTGATTCAAATTCCTTAGTCCACCAAACAAGATTTGGCTCAAGCCCTTATTTTCCCGTAAATTTTATCTCAAACATGGAATTGAATGGCTACAAGTATTGTTATGGGAAAATCCGAGCCTCTTCAAATCTGAGGAGCCACCTCACCTAGGTCCGGTCGAATGCATAGGAGTTGGCCAGAATCGATAATACCACTGGAGGGGAGGAAGATCTTAAGTTCGGTCCTGGTCACGGTCCTGATCTGAGGTAGTTAGTCGATTCAGAGTAATTTAAGATTGGGATAGTCGGTATGAAGTTTAGACCAAAGACTTCAAGTAGTCCTGACTAGAGACAGAGGATTTGACTATACACAACCGTGTCACTCATTGCGGGAATACTCGACTTGATATGACAGTTTCGCCATCCGCCTCAGAACTTAGAGAGGAGACCTCCCAAATATTCAGCAGATAAGGAAAGCCAAGTCCGTCATAAGTTCAGACCTGACCTTGGCTCGGACTTGGGATGCACCCCCTTTCAACAACTCAATGGTGAAAGCTCATGTGTATGACGATCTAAGGCCGAGGCTCGGAATCAAGACTTCTTTAGCTTGGAATCTTGAGTCAAGGCCGAGGCAGGATGAGGACGCTCCACGTGTTAAACCAGCAAACTTCCTTAAGCAACGCGACTGATCGTTTCGGCCACATATACACACGATACGCTAAACGATCCTCGGATTATGAACCATATGTCCATGATCCCAGTATCTCATTGATTGAGTGAATCATGCCGAGATTAGTGGACTCGAACCGTCTGATAATCAGGTATAAATATAGTGAGACTTCGTTGCTACAAGTATGCAACATCTCACACCCTCTCCCTACAATCAACTTAGATCTAGATTCTTTTGACCTGACTTAGGTATTAGAGGATCCCTCGGCTTAGCCAGGGTCTCCTTTGCTAACCCTTTGTGCAGGACTAAGGTTCCCTGGAGGTATGCCGTGCGGAGTAGAGGGTGGTCCAGATTTTGTCATCAACATTTTTTAGTGCCGTCTGTGGGAATCTGGTACGAAAGGTCAGGTTCCTACTCTTAAGCACAATGGCGAGAGGAAAGAAGAAAGTAGTAGCTATGGAACCTGAGCAAAATGAGCAAACTCATTCCTCTTCACTACTTCACGACGAATCAGCCCCATGGCCTTCCCAGCGTTCTTGCAATTGGGCGAGTAAGTATCGAGCTATGCAAAATGAGATATAGGCCCTGCGCGACGAGATTAACCAGATAAAGCAGTGACAGGAGCCGCAACCACGTCCTGCTCAAGAAAACCCTGTTCCTGAGCCGATTGGTCTGATCATGGAAGCTCACTCCGCACCGAGAAGTATGAGACCCGAGGGGCCTCAACCCCCTCAGTCACCAGTTTCAATTCAGAATCCTTTCCCGATCTAAATTCAAATTTTGGCTCGAATGCAACTACTCGAGCTCTGACAAATGCCTTGGTTACCATGGCCCTGGCACCTACGGATCTTCACCACAAGCTGGAACGGAGGAAGGGAAGGAGGACTCCCGAGATAGAAAACACCCATAAGATAGTGGTTGAGAACAAAGATCCTTGGGAAGCACAGTTCGCAGAGTTCAACGACAAAATTCTGACATTAGAAAAAAGCAGCAGCCATCGTCAGTTTCTGCCACCGTCGAGGCGATGATGGAATCGACTGAGCCTCCATTCACCTCGACTATCATGAACGAGGTGATGCCACAGAGGTTCCGGATATCTCCCGTCATTCAATACTCTGGGTCCGGTGACCCATCCGAGCACGTGGAAGCTTATTGTTCATGGATGTAAATCCAGACGACAATAGATGCAATGATGTGCTGGGGTTCTCGATCACACTCAGAGGATCTGCTCGGAGCTGGTACCGTTAACTCAAGCCCAATTCTACTGGTTCCTTCGCAGAACTTAACCGATTATTCCTTACCCAGTTCATAAGTGGTAAGAAGAGTCGGAATTCAAATACTCACCTGTTCACCATCAAACAAGAGCCTGAGGAGTCATTGAAGGACTACATCGGTTGCTTCAATGAGGAAGCATTACGGGTAGAGGACTACGATGATAAGATGACACTCTCCGCCGTGTTCGGTGGTCTGAAAGAGGGAAGGTTCACCTTCTCTATTGGGAAGAATTTGCCAAAGATATTAGTTGACCTCATCGCTAGAGCTCAGAAATATACTAATGTCAAGGAATTCTCCAACGCCTGCAAGAATGTTCAAGTAACAGACTTGACTGGCAAAGGGAAGAGGCCAAGGAAAGAAGAATCTCATCCGTCCAGTAAGGAACCAGATGACCGCGCCCCTCGCGATCGTCGCCTGAGTAGAAAACCAGAGGAAAAATTTCATTCCTACACCCCCCTCAACACGTCCACTGAGCAGATACTACTGGACATCCGAGGAGAGAGGCTTTTGAATTGGCCTGTCTATATGAAGGTTGACCCGGAACATCGAGACAAACGCAAGTATTGCCGTTTTCATCGAGATTACGGCCATAACACCAGAGCATTATATCCACTTGACCGAGCGGCCTAGCAAGACGACGCCCTGGTGGTTACTATGACTATAACAAACCATAAGGTGTACCGCATCTTGGTCAACACCGAGAGCTTGGCCGACATAATATACTCCGAAGCCTTTGAAAGAATGGGGATTCCGAGGTCATATCTTAGACCTGTGAAGACCCCTCTGCATGGCTTTACCGGAGAAAGGGTCATCTCCGAAGGGGCCATCTCCCTCCCCGGGACTGCGGGAGAAGGACAACATCAAGCCACCCTCATGGTGGACTTCCTTGTCGTCAATGTGCCATCCCCTCATGGTGGACTTCCTTGTCGTCAATGTGCCATCAGTACACAATGTCATTCTAGGCAAGCCTTCCCTCAATGCAATGAGAGCAGTTATTTCCACCTATCATTTGATGATGAAGTTTCCTGCCGAGGGCGGAACAAGATACCTCTAAGGTGATCAGTGCGAAGCTCGGAGATGCTATGGTATAGCGGTGAAGAAAGGGTCCGTGAAGCAAGCACTCATCGTCCATATTCTAGTTCCCAAAGGACCGGAGGAAGGCTCATCCGTGGAAGACTTGGAGAAGGTACTGCTTGACGAGGCAGACCCGAATAAGACGATTCAACTCGGAACATCATTGAACCCTGAATAGCAGTCTGAAATGCTGACCTTCTTACGGCAACATAGAGACGTCTTCGCATGGTCGCTTGGGGACATGCCCGAGACCTCCTTAGATGTTATGGTCCACATGCTGAATGTGGACCCGGATCACAAACCTGTGAAGTAGAAGAGGAGACCATTCGATGCCGAGCTATACGAAGACATAGCCGATGAAGTATCCATTCTGCTCGACGCTGGTTTCATAGAGGAAGTACACTATCCAAATTGGATCGCAAACATAGTCCTTGTCAAGAAAGCCAACGAAAAATGGTGGGTCTGTATAGATTACTCGGATCTGAACAAGGCGTACCCAAAGGATAGCTTCCCGTTACCTCAGATCGATCTGTTGGTAGACAGCACCGTGGGGCATGAACTACTCTCCTTCTTGGACGCTTACTCCGGGTATAACCAGATCACGATATATCCCCTAGACAGGTAGAAGACTAACTTTGTCACAAACAAGGGGCTTTATATTACCAGGTCATGCCATTTGGCCTGAAAAACATTGGGGCCACATACCAAAGGCTGGTGAATCAAATGTTCACCAAACAGATCAGACACATCATGGAAGTATACGTCCATGACATGCTTGTGAAGAGTATCAACGCGTCCGATCACTTGACAGATCTCGGAGAAACTTTCATCATCTTCTGAGAATATCAGATGAAACTGAATCCCGTAAAGTGCGCCTTCAAAGTTGGCTCCGATAAATTCCTTTGGTTTCAGGTTAGCCAGAGGGGCATTGAAGTGAACCTCGATAAGATCAAAGCTCTCCTCAACATGAGTTCACCTCGGACAGTTAAGGAAATACAATGCCTCAACGGACAAGTAGGGGCACTCGGACGGTTTATATCCCGAGCCACGGATAAATGCTTGTTTCTTTCAACAATTAAATGGTCATAAGAAGGCAGAATAGACACCGAAATGCGAACAGGTTGTAACGTCCTGAATTTTTGCCAACCTAGAGTTAGACGTCCTTAGGCAATGGATCGATCATAACACCTTATTAACTTCTCAAAATTTAATCCTAAAATCTTAAATCCCCTTTCAACCAACTTCATTCAAAAATCTCACCTTTCACCACCTTGTTCTTTAAAATTTTCTAAGTACTTTCATATTAAACACTAATCCTAAAGTTTAAATGATGAAGAACGATAATAAAACTAAAATTTACTATAAATAGTGAATATATAAATAAAATAAATTTTTGACCATTAACCTTTTGGAATCTCATGAAATAAATAGGTTATTTGGATAGAGCACCTTCTCCTACCCAAAATCATATATTGTACATGGAATAACTTATTTTGGTTTACAAAATACACCCATTTTAAATATCAGGTGGAAAAACCACCATCGGACAGTATAGCTGACCGCGGTGTCATCGCGCTGACCACGATGCATCGCTGGTGCACCAAAAATTCGGTGGACCCTCGCTGCAGTTTTCTACAGTTTTTGACCGATTTTAAAAAGTTATATCTCCCTCGTTATAACTTTGATTTAGGTGATTTAAAAGTCATATTAAAACTTGATAAGTCTAGCTTCATATAAAAATAAGTGAAAAATATAATAAAAATTTTAATATAATTAAATCTAGGTTGATGTGACAACTGTCCAAAAATTATTAGTTCGGACTGTGAAACTGTAAGGTTATGACTACCTCGCTAGGATTAACAACCATCACGAGAATCGAGTCCAAATAGTATCCAGAAATGTAAAACTTGATCCTCGAGCGAAGTGTATAAGAAACGCGAATATTTTTAGAAAATGAACCAGAACTTAAGTAAATTGAGTCATTCGTTCACGGGAGAATTTGAAGACTTCAGACCGTCAGATTCTGACCAAACTTCACCCATGGATCAGGAAAATTTCCCTGCCCTTATCCGTATACTTGTGGCCCTGATCGAGTGACAACGACCGTTGATCTGATACGGATCCTCCACAGTTGATCCTCTAATCCAATCACACCAAAATCGTAACCTAGCTTAGATCCATGGTCAGGGAACTTATCCTGCATCGTAGGTGAGTAATGGACTACCGGACGAGCCCCGTTACCCGAAATAGGCACCCTTTGGATACAAACCAGGTATACCATAGCCATAGGGCCATTTGCATCAGTTCTGAGCCTATATAATGCCCTTAAATCACACATCTCTCATTCCATACGATTTTCTCAAACCCTAGGTGAGAGAAGAGAGAAAATAAGAGGAGAAAGTGAGGAGAAGAGAGAGAGATAGGGAGATCGTTGCTGAGATTCACTACCACGACTCCATACGCCGAATCGCCACCCCATCATCGCTACACCATCGATTTCAACTTTGATTTGGGTAAGAAATCCTAACCCTAATCTTATTTTAGGAATCCAAATAGAGAAATCGACGAAATAGCTAACCCATTTCGTGATTTTTAGGTACCGTTGTTCTATATACGGGAACGTAGGATTTGAACTGAGTTCAAAATGAGTTATCCGACGAAATGTGTGAATTATAAATGTTTAGGTTATGGTTTTCAAGGCTTTTAATGTCAACAATGATTTATGTCTGACTTGATTGCTGCCATATGATCTTAGTTACGATGTGTTCGATAAATTATACATGTGTATAAACTATGTGAATATGTAACGCATTCCATGTATTTTTTTGAAATGATTGAATGAAATTGAATTTATGATTTGTGCTTGGCATGACTATTAACCTATAATACATGTTCGTTGTATGTATGACAACTCCTTTATGAAAGTATTTGCCATAATATATGCTATAACTAATTTATGTCATGTATGTAGTAATGTGTAGTTTAAGTGTTTGATAAAATGCCTGAATGAGAAATTATTTGCTGAATTGCTTTTAATGAGGTTGCTGAGATAGGATTCTCAACTACCGTATCCATATATATAATTCCCTCCATGTAATATAAGTTGGTACTATGTGATTATGGATGAAATGCATGTGTATAATAACGTGTTCAATGCGTTTGATAAAATGCTCGAATGAGATTTATTTTTAAATTATTTATTAAATGCTATTATGCTTAACATATGTGACTACTCATTGCAATTGGGTATAATTGGGACTACTATGTAGTCCAGGTAATCGGTAATGGTTCTCGATTGAGTCACCGAACTAGTTTCACTACATTGGATACGTTCGATGAATCCGAGCCGTACGGTTATTATCGACAGTGTTTAGGCCACGTGGAGTGCTTACGCGCTCCCTGTCGATTAATTCAGTGTGTGCTTGTACTAATCGAACTTGTTACATAACCCAATTGGCCTACTGTTGAGGCACAAAAAATATCTCATTGCAGTGGTCAGAGAATCTCATGGTGCTGATCTTCTCCAGGGGTAGTTTAGGTATTTTAGTAAAATTCCAGCTCCAGGGGTATCTGTTGAAGCATGAAAAAGTGATGAAAGGATTGAAGCAGAAGAAGATTGGAAAGAAAGGTACAAGAAACAAGAATAAAAGAAGAAAGAGAAGTATCTTTAAGATTGGTTGCGCGGGACCGCGCAAACGATATCCGTTGCGCGGGTCTACGTAACCAAAGTTTCGTTGCGCGGGTTTGCGCAACCAAAGTTCCATTATGCGGGTCTACACAGTTGGTTTCAAGAGAAGATTTTCTTGAACGGATTGATGCAAGATTTGTCCCACATTGATAAGATCAGGATTTTCACACGTACGAAGGCCTATAAATACCCCCTCACCTCCTTCATTTGGGTTGGTTGAAGATTTTTGAGAGAAAGCGGAGAGAAAGAAGACTGAAGGTGAGAGAGAGCACAGCAGGAGTTTGTGTGGGTCCGCGCAACCAGACTGCCCTGCAATCTATGATGAAAAGGAATGGTTATGCTGTTGAAATATTTGAAGCCTTCAAGTTCTTTCTGTTCAAGATTTGAGGAGAAGAATCAACAGAAGAGCATATTCCTCCTAAGTCCTAGGAGATGATCAAAACAGCTGCCGAAAGGCTGCCAGATTTAAGATTTAATGATCTTTGACAGTCAAAGGATTCAACCTTGCATAAGCCCTGCTTCCTGGAAGACTAGTTGATCAGATCGACATTCCTCCTAAGTCTTAAGAGAACACTAAAATAGGCGTCGGAATGCTGCCAAAATTTTCATCGAGCTATCTTACTGACTTTGCATTAATTGTACTTTACTTTCAGAATCAAGAGAATCAAAGGATGTAAATGAACTTAGATAAATGTGATCAATGTTCTCTCATTAGGTTCTTTGTTATCATTGAATAAATCCTCAAATAGAACGTATTTATTTTCTTGTCGAAACTCCTACTGTGTGTTTACCATGTATGGATGCTACTGCTTGAATATAAGGTACCACTTACTAATATAAAACCCGTTTTAACGATGGTACCACGATCCGCTAAGACTCATGAGTCGGACATGGTGATATGGGACACCGTGGTCAAGCTGTCGGCCTACGCTGGGGTGACGAGCCTCCCCGTAGTGATCAGTGAGTAACCCAAACTCGTGAGCCGAATACGATGGTATGAGATACTGTATTCGAGCTATTGGCTTACACCGGCGAAGCCAGACTATGGTCCCAGCGTATGTTGGGGTGCACCGTCTAATCTGGACCCCCTTCAAAAATATCGCTCCAGTTGGTAGGGCGTTGGTGGAGTGACTTCGAGTATAATCAATTGAACTTGCCTATCCACTGCTTTCATTAGGAGTGATGCCCTACAACTTGCCTATCGTATGCGATTAACTAGGATTGACGACCCTAGATGCATCCTTGTTGGGTTAATGATATAAAAGGGGGTACCTTAGCTTCCCAAATCTGTTGTATGAATAAGTCTAACTAAGTACTTGGCTAACACTATCATGCACTGCACTGCATGTGCTTTGGCGAGAAAGTACACAGTGGGAGTTACCATGCGTGACCATGAGATGGTGCTGCTGAGGGAGTGCAGGAGAGGGCATGCATTATTTTCGCATATCATCCCTGCATTAATAAGAGTAGTTAGGATTGTTTGATGTATTCCTTTATCATTATTTCTTGATTGAATTGATAACATGTTAACCTTTGCTTTATAGTTCCACTGAATTAGCTACTCATTCCCACCTAGGATGGTGTTTTAAAACACCAACCAGACTCTGTTGTAGATGCAGATAATGGCGGAGTCTATGCAGTTGAAATGGACTTTATGGACGAGGAGGAATTCTCCCATGTTCAGCTATCAGGCGGGTCTTCATAGACCTTGTTCTAATTCGACGAGATTATAGGGTTGCATGGATTAGTTAGACAGTTACACCTTGATATTTGTAAATTTTGGAACAATACATGTATATAGTCCACCTAAAATCATACTTATACTCTGGGAATTGAGAAACACTTACATACTGTATATGCCTATCTCAGTCTTTTGCTCGCTAAATTTGATTATCTCTGGAGTGTAATATGTTGTTTTAGTATAATCCCACTCATGTTTAATGCGCTAATATGGACAACATTTAAACTTCATAATCTATGTTTCATAAGGGATGCGTTGGAACTCGGGAGTTGAGCTTTGCTCGACTCCCGATTTTCGGGGTGTTACACAGGCCTTCCAGCAACTAAAACGGTATTTAGGTTCACCGCCTCTACTGTCTAAACTCGAAGAAGGTGAGCCCTTGTTCTTATATCTTGTGGTCTCAGCCTCAGCTGTCAGCTTGGCCTTGATCAGAGAAGTAGGGGGCAAGCAGCATCCCATATACTATGTGAGTAAAGCCATGATGTTTGCCGAGACGAGATATCTAGCCATGGAAAAGTTAGCACTCTGCTTAGTCATTTTCACTCGGAGGTTGCGTCCCTATTTTCAGGCCCATTTCGTCATGGTATTGACCGATTCCCCCCTTAAACAAGTTCTCTAGAGGCATGAAACATCGGGTTGGCTGACCAAATGGGTCATCTAACTCGGGGAGTTCGACATCCAGTTCCGACCGAGGACAACAATTAAAGGTCAAGCCGTAGCCGACTTTATTGCAGAATTTACCACTCCGGGTTAAGGAGGAATTAGTGCTGAAGCCGAAATGACTCCCTCACCTGTTCCCCTAAGCGATAAAAAGGTGAAATCTGAACCAGGATGGATTCTCTATGTAGACGGGTCATCCAATGCCAAACGGGCCGGAGCAGGGATTGTCCTGGTCGTGCCTGATTCCACACCTATCCAGTATGTGGTCAAACTCGGTTTTAAGGCCTCAAACAATGAGGTGGAGTATGAGGCTCTGCTGGCTGGACTCATATTGGCAGCAAGCCTGAGGATTCAGTCCCTTCAGGTACGATGCGACTCTTAGCTGGTAATGAATCATATCATCACCGAATATGAGGCAAAGGAAACTAGAATGATTGCTTATCTAGAAAAGGAAAGAAATTGATAGAAATATTCTAGAGCTGCACTATCTGTTAAATTCCTAAAGTAGAAAATTCCTCGGCCGGCGTTCTAGCGAAGCTAACCTCATCCACGAAAGGAAAGATCTCGTGAGTCATTTCTGTGGAGTTCATAGAACATCTGAGCATCGACTAGATGAAGAAGAAAATGGTTAATCCAGTAGATGATACTTCGAGCTGGATGGACCCGATTTATAACTACTTCACATTTGGTGAGGTTCCTTCAGATTGGTTGGAAGCAAGGCGCCTGAGAATCAGAGCAGCACGATACGTAGTCCTAGATGAGATATTGTATAAGAAAGGGAATTTATAGCCCTACCTAAGGTGCCTCCAACCCGATGAGGCAGATTATGTGATTTGAGAGATTCACAAAGGAATCTACAGGAACCACTCTGGCAGTCGAGCCCTGGCCTTGAAGATACTCCGACAAGGATATTTTTAGCCGACCATTAAGGAGGACTCGAAGCACTGCGTTCAAAGGTGTGACAAATGCCAATAATACGCGACTATACCGAGGCAACCCGCATAAGAAATGACTCCCATGAGCGGCCCGTAGCCATTCGCTTAGTGGGGGATCGATATCATTGGCCCTCTGCCCACAGGAAAAGGGTAAGTCAAGTTCGATATCGTTGCAGTCGAATACTTCACCAAATGGGCCAAGGCCGACCCCGTTGAGAAGATCATAAAGCAGAAGGTGATCGATTTTGTCTGGAAAAATATCATCTGTCGATTCAAGGTTCCACATACCATTGTATCTGAAAATGGCAGGCAATTTGATAACAATAAGTTCCGAGGCATGTGTCAGGAGCTCGGCATCACTAACGTGTGTTCTTCACCTCGGCATGCACAATCCAATGGATAGGTAAGGCTGTTAACAAGGTCATCAAACATCATCTCAAGATAAAATTTGAGAAAATAAAAGGCAATTGGGCCGAGGAGCTCCTATTTGTCCTATGGGCCTATAGGACCACTGCTCACTCGTCTAATGGGGAGACCCCATTTTCACTTTCTTACGGCTCGGAGGCAATGGTACCAGTCGAAATTGGCCTCCTCACAGCTCGGGTCAGAAATTATCAAGAGAATCAAAATGCCGAGCAGATGGAAGACAACTTGAATCTACTTAAAGTAGTCAGAGAAATCTCCACATTTCGAGCCGCAGCTCGATATTAACAGGTGGTGCGATTCTACAATTCCAAAGTTAAGATCGGGCGATTCCACCCAGGGGACTTAGTCCTTCACCGAGTCTTTCAAAACACCATGGAACCGGGAGCATGATAACTCAGACCTAATTGGGAAGAGCCATATCGCGTGGTCCGATCGACCAAGCCTGGCTCCTACCACTTAGAAAAACTCGAGGGCCGTTAGCTCCCCCACCCTTAGGATGCTGAGCACCTAAAAGTTTACTATTTTTAATGTAATAGTCGTTGTGGGCCCCCAATGAATGAACGCTTACAAGCAACTAGCCTTTACGACTCTCAATAAAATTCACATCTTCTCATATCTATATGAAAGGTTTATCTACTAAGAAAAAGTTACCTCTTATAAGCAGGGGCGGACTTAACGAACCGATCCCTTAAAGAAGGGGTTAGAATGTTATCCCACGAAAATTCTACAAGGCATCCCCTTATAGTCAGGGAAAGAGCATGTAGACGACCCGACTCCCCGAAGAGGAGTTTGTTCGTCACCCGATTAACGGACATAAGTCGCTCTCCAATCATGGGAGAAGTCCATCCCCTAAGGGTCTGGACTTAACAAAATCACTAAGTTCAAAGTTCTATAAAATGACATTGAGATGAGCCGACTCGTCAAGGAGACGGCTTGGAAATACCTCGGAATGAACCTGTCAACAAAACAAAGAAACAATCGACAATCATCATCCAAGAACCAACTACGGATTAACATTAAAAAAATCATCATCCATATGCCCTCTCTAGAGGGTCAAAAAATATTATCCATCAAACCATTCACAAAAAGAACTAAGTTTAAAAAAGTCATCAAAAGAGAAATGCTAAAAACTATGCAGTCGGAGGAGGATGAGGAGCTTGTGTAAGACTCGTATCTTAGACTGTACCGTTCCGTAGACTTCCGCGGTCTTTTCGGTCGAATTCTGTCAACCTTCGACCCTTAACTGGTATTTGCACGTGACCCTGATTCGTATGCCGTCAACCCGTATCGACTCAACCCAAGACCTTTACCATAGCGACCTCGCCGTCGCTGCGGTTCTGATGCCACTACTCGCACGCCGAGGCGATACCCTGGTCAGGAGATATGAACCAGCATTCAGTACGAGGAAAACGCCGTGCATTGCGAAACCCAAGAGGAACTCTACCCAATGTCTCATCCATCAATCCCATCACATCCCATCAATCAAAGTACACATCACCTCACACTCTTTCCCAAGCAACCCCTAAAGTCAACACTCTTCTTACACAAGTACACATCTATCACTCACCCATCACACCCATCTCTCCTCTCTTACACCTCCCTTTCTCATCTCTCTCCCTCATTTTCTCTCCAAGCAACTCTCGTCCATGGCTCTCCATGGGAGGAGCCTTGTGTGGCCACTCTCTACCATCCAATCCAATCTTTCAAAGCCAATCTCAGCCGTTGAATCACACCCATTTGGGCCCTAGATTGCATTGGCGGAAGATGGAAGCGAAGATAAAAGGTGGGTGCTTCTCTCTCTCCCTCTTCATTTTTTTTTTATATATTTTGTGTGGTGATTTGGGCGTGTGGCCCACTTGAATGGAACCCATCATGAAGTATTTTACCCAAACCGTCTATGATGGGGTCCACCTTATGAGTGTTGTACCCATATCATTCATCATGTGATGACCCACTTGAATATAGCTCACCCTTACTGTGAGGACCGTCCAACGTCCAGGGACGCTGGACGTCTCTATGAAAACTCAAATATTTGCTGGGTTACAAGCTTGTGGGGTGACCCACTCATACACACTCTACCTTGATGTATGTGTTAAATCCGCGCCGTCTATCCTATACACTAACTCATTTTAGGCGTTGAGCCAGAAAATGAGGTTGATCGGAGCATCTGATGGGCAATAACTTAGTAAATAGTGGTTGTAGCTACCAGTGAAGTGTGATCTGACGTGGGCTCAGCTCCACAGCTCAGGTAGTAGACTGAGTGAAAAATACATTGTTTCAACGCTGAGCCCGCCTAGCTCCACAGCTCATCTGGGAGACGGGGTTAGAGGTGCCTCATTTCAACACTGAGGTCTTGGCATCCATTCTTAGTGGGGGTGGCTATCATGGACACCAAGCTCCACAGCTCAACTGGTAGGCGGGGTGGAGATACCTCGCTGTAACAATTGAGGCCTTGGTTCTGTCCCTAGCCAGGGTGCTATCGTACACCCCAGACCCATTGCTTAATTAGTAAACTGAGTGAAAAGATACATTGTCTCAACTCTGGACGGACTCACCCAGCTCCATGGTTCTGGTAGTAGGCGGAGTGAAGGATGCCCCGTACCATCACTTGGTAGTCTTGATAACGTTCCTTGTGGTGGTGGTTAACATGGTGTGTGTCCGGACTTGAGTGGACTGACGTGGGTGTGGATTGACCATGGGGTCTATGGGACCCATTCACTCCCTCCATCCGTCCAGATGGCCCACATCATAGTGCATGGGCCTTATCCAAACCGTCCACTCCCCCTGGACGGTGGGGCCACGTCCGTGCAGACCCTCCTTGATGTGTGATTACACCCAGATTCATAGCTCAACGGGTAGGCTGAGTGGAGTTTATCTCATTTCAACACCGGTCTTGGCATCCATTCCTGGTAGCAGTGGTAGCAGTGAAGTGTAATTGGCGTGGGGACTATGGAACCCACCCTTATCTTCCATCCACTTTGGGTAGTAATGGTATACCTGGGCAAGTTTGATAGGTGCAGGGTTAGGAGGACAATGTCTGAACAGTGCTAGTCTGCCTTGATGTGCCATGAGCCCCATGGATCTTTAATATATGAGGATACATGTTATGGATAAGAATGGTCCGACTAAAGAGAAGAGGTCGGCTCGGACAGCTCTATGGGACATGAGGTCGGCCAGCACCGGTCATGACTAATGAGTTCCTCAATGGCCCATGTAGAGGTGTCGGCCATAGTCAGGTCGGCTCGGATCAGCCCACCTGATTTATTGTTAAGTCAGGTCGGCTCAGATCAGCCCACCTGATGTTGTTGTTCAGTCAGGTTGGATCGGATCATCCCACCTGATGTTATTGTTAAATCAGGTCGGCTCGGCTCGGCTCAGCCCACCTGATGTTGTTGTTCAGTCAGGTCGGCTCGGCTCGGCCCACCTGATGTTGCTGTTCAGTTAGCTCGGCTCAGCTCGGCTCGGCCCACTGATAGTATTATTCAACCAGCTCAGTTTTTCCCTTTTCTTTTTTTTGGTATTGTTAGACCAAGTAGTGTGGCCCATTTGTTATATTTAAGACCCATGGGATTAGGCCCATTTGATGCATTCTAAGGCCATAGGTTATGACCCATTGCAATGCACATAAGGCCCATTGGTGCGGCCCATTGATGTGGCCATTTGATGAGTAAAAGGCCCATATGATATGGCCTAAGTGATGTATTTAAGGCCCAATGGGATATACCTAAGGTCTATTGTAATGTGTGATTTTAGCACAAATTATGTTTATGACGGTTGTGCCTTGGGAGCAAAGTTGATTTGACATTCACATTGCAAGTATAGTGTTGGTTATATGTTCGCCTTATAATTCTCCCTTGGGCCCATTATTGGGCCCATTATTAGGCCCATACTTGTAGGCCGTCTAGGCCCATCTTCGTTATGAACAACATCTCTCCCCTTATACCATGCTTAGTATAACTCCTTGACGCATAGCCTATTTGGTGTATTTAGGGCCTACTTGATAAAGCCCGATTTGATGTATTTAGGGGCCCATTTGACTTGGCTCATTTAATTCAGCCCATTGGTATAAGTCTATTTGATCGGCCTGCTTGTATCGGCCCATTTGATTGATTCGGCCAAGTGATTCAATCCAACTGATTCGGCCCATTTGATTGATTCGGCTAAGTGATTCGACTCATTGACTCGGCCAATTGCATCAGCCCATTTGATTAGCCCAATTGACTTTGCCCATTTGAGTCGGCTCCTTTGACACGACCCATCTGTATCAGTCTATTTGATCAACCCAATTGATTTGGATCCTTTGTACCGGCCCTTTTGATTTGGTCTATTTTGTTCGACCCGTTGTTGAGGCCCACCTTGATTGTATGAGGCCCGTTGTTGGGGCCCACCTTAAATATATATGAGGCCCATGCTACAAGGCCCATTGTGATGTATGCAAAGCCCATGGGTCATGGCCCATTGCAATGTATGTAAGGCCCAAATGGTGCTGCCTATTCGATATGTTTATGAGGTCCATGTCATTAGACCCATCCTGTTGTATTGGTGAACCGTCCATTGAGGCTCACCTGTGGTATATATTTGAGGCCCATGTGTAGGGCCCACCTATTGTGTATTTAAAGCCCATGGGTTGTAGCCATAGTGATGTATATTAGGCCTATGTGATGTAGCCCATACTGGTGTGTATTAGACCCAGGTATGTGACTCACCTGCGAAGTATATTTGAGGACCATTGTGATATATCTGAGGCCCATGGATATGACCCATCCAGATGTATTTGAGGTCTACGGGCAAGGCCCATTGTGATACGAGTTAGGCCCATGACCAGGGCCCACCTGTTTCGTATATTTTGGCCCTTGTGTGAGGCCATGTACCCATTATATATTTGATTCTATGTGGGCCATTCCTTGGGGGCAATGTTGGTTAAAAGTCCACATTGTCGATGCCGGTTATTGATACTGAATATGAGTATGTGACTGCATAGCATCATGATACATGCCCATTCGCATCATCTGCATGTTTGTTATGAGATGTGATTAACCATTGCATATGTCATTGGGAAGAATGATGTGAGACTCCCTGATAGGTGGAGGTTATCTCAGATGAGCGCACGACATGCGCAGGATTGATGCATGATTGAATTGTATGACTCATGCATCTTTCATTGTGTTGTGACTACTGTACGCCCTAGTGATATTAGGGCCGTAGCCTCCACAGGCATATCATGGATGGCCAGATGGGACACAGGGAATCTGTTCGAGCATCGGGCCGCTATAGATAGCCCTAGGTGAAAATTCCTAAACACTCTCTTGGTTTCAAAGGATGCTCCAACGTCTAGACCGAGTGGGTAGATGGGCGTTGAGTGCTGATTACCAGATGGCTGCGCTCTTCACTGTGCCGTGGTCGGTTGGAAGGGGGTGTGGCCTTACCCGCTCGAGTGCAAGGGGCAATACTAGGCTGAGTCTGACCAGCTCGAGGAATGGGTCCGCTATCGACGTGCCGAATAGGTATTGGTAGACTATTGGCCAGGCGGATAGTGAGGTTTCTTATGCTCACTTGGACTGTGCGGCTAGGGAGAGCGGAGTGCCATTTGGAGTGTACTAAACCCTGGTGATGATCCCAGAGAGGAATCGTACTGATATGAGGACTGACATGATATTACGACACTTCGTCACTGTTGTGCATGTGGGCGGGCGCACGTGGGCGGACGCTGATGTGGGCGGGTGTGATGTGGTCGGGCACACATGGGAGGACGCTGATGTGGGCGAGTGTGATGTGGGCGGGGCTGAGGCCTGGGTGAGCTACCACACTGGGTGAGCTACCAGCGGTTGGAAGGCTACTGTGCTGACAGGCTACTGAGTAGGAGTTGCATACTTATTCATTCATCCATTCACTATCCACTCGGGCTAGTGGTGCGCAACTAATTGTTGTGTATCTTCGTTATGGCAAGAATTTCAGTTGGGCGCACGACTAACATGAGATTAGGAGTTTACCACGTTGAGTCAGACTATCTAAATTTAGGTATGAGACTGGTTTGGATAGAGGTTCCTTGTGGTGTACCCCGTAGCCTGCGATACTACGTACTATCATCCCGACTTCACACTCCAGCATGGTCATATCATTCGCATCGCATATTGCATTACATTTGCATGTATATGACATTTTGGGTTGCTATGTTTCTGCACTTATATATCCTAGACAGACTTAGTAGGATTTATATATTGCATTATATCCTCGGCATCTGATATTAGGCTCTTTATGACTCCTTATTGCATAGCTATTCTATATTGCGCATTCTGATATTGATTGACTTATGGACTTGTTCGTACTTCTACTTACTCTGTCATCGTATGATTTATGACCTGATCAGTACTTCTGTTTACTCTGATAATTCATGATCTTATTAGTGTTTCTGCTTATTTAAACATTATATGGTTTATGGATTACCGATTTTTCGGTATTGTATGATTATGACATTGTATTGAATACTTGACACTTACCTTATGCACACACGTACACCACCCTCTAAGCTTTCTATAAGCTTATGCATGATAGATGCGTGCAGGTTATGTTAGGTTGCTGCAGTGTTGATCTTGGAGCGTGCAGTGGTCTTCTGGAGCTTGATTTTCTATTTATGTATTTTCCTTTCAGTGTTGTACTCAAATGATTATATTAATGGATATGTGATGATGATGTTTCCTTCATGAATTGGGTAATCTTGTAGTTATACTTATTACTAGTTAAATGTATAAAAAAAAATTCTCCTTGTAGGATCCCAGGATCGGAATCTGGCATATGAATGTTAGGAGCCGAGAATGGGGTACTACGGAGGCTTTCGGCACCAGATTCGGTGATCGGGATTCATATGAATTCGATTTCTGAGTTTGGGGCGTGACAGCTTGGGAGAAAGGGGACTGATCTGAGTGGGCATCTTTAGAAGGCTTCTCCCCTGCATCTTCGGGCAACAGAGGCTCAAGGTTGAGGTTCAGGTATTGTAAGACCCGTATTTTAGTCCGTACTGTTCCGTAGACTTTCGCGGTCTTACCGGTCAAATTTCAGCAACCTTCGACCTTTAACCGATATTTATATGCGACTCTGATTCGAATGCCGTCAACCCGTATCGACTCAACCCAAGACCATTACCATAGTGACCGCGCCGTCGCTACGGTTCCGATGCCGCGACTTGCGCGCCGAGACGATACCCTGGTCAAGAGATGCGGGCCAACGTTCCGTGCGAGAAAAATGCCACGCGTTATGAAACCCAAGAGAATCTCTATGAGGTGTCACATCAATCCATCATATGTCAAGTACATGTCAAGTGCACATCACCTTTCACCCATTCCCAAGCAACCACAAAAGTCAAGAATCTCTTACAAGCCCATGCCTTTCTTACACAAAAGGCCTCAAAAGTCAAAAAGTTTTTACACACTTCTATCACTCCATCCATCCATCACCCATCTCTCTCTCCCTTTACAACTCTCTCTCTCTTTCTCATTTCAAACTCAATTCCAAGCAAAAAAGCTTCAAACGTATGAGCCTCTCCCTCTCTTCCAAAAACTCTACCACTTTCCTACCCCATCATCTCCCATCCTAGCCATCCATTCCTCATCTCACCCATTGAAATCAAAGCTAAGGAGCTAAGGAACCCATAGGAGCAAGAAGATCGGACGGTGGGTGCTAGTTAATACTAGTTTTTCATGTTTTTAAGATGGACCAAGTGAGGCCAACCGATCAATGGTTTAGATCTCACTTGGGACCCTAAGTTGTGGCCGATGGACCACTTTGATCATCATGATCATCCATGATGGGGCCATTCTCCATGGACCCCATCATGATGTTTATTTCGTTACATTTAAAGGTCATCTAGACCGTCCATATTGGTGGAGAAAGGATCTCCACCGTTGAATCTGATTTTTGTTAGTTCCATGTGTAGAGGGACCCATTTTATTGTATGATCTCTTACAAGGGAGGGCTTATAGTGGCGGAGCCCTCCATCACAAGCGTGTCCCACCCTCTATCTCTCTCTCTCTACTTCATTTTCTTTGTTTAGATCATGTTATGTTTGTGTGGCCCACTTGAATGGACCCCATCTTGAAGTATTTATTTTGTCCTAGCTTTCTTCAAGTGGGGCCCACCTTATATGTTGTACCCACATCATCCATCAGTGGTGGCCCACCTTAACAAGGCCCACCCCAATGTACGTGATATGGTCCAGGGAAGCTGGACGTTCCCTGGACACTGGAAGAAAAAAAAAGAAGAAGAAAGAAAGAAAAGGGAATTTTTATTTCTGGTGGACCACTTGTATAGGCCCCACCTTGATGTATGAGTATGATCCAGGCCATCCATCCCCTTCCTTGGGTCGTTTTAGGCGTTGAACCAAGAGTTGGGGTTGATTGGAAGATCTAGTGGGCCATAGCGTTGGAGATTACATCATCACCATTCAAAGATCATTTTTCTATTTTATCTTATTTTCTAAACATAAAAAAATCCTATATTAGACTCATTGGGACGACCTCGAGCCACTGAACACAATGGGCGGAGTGGATCTACTCGTTGTGGGCCCCAGATACAAAAAACCCCAAGAAAATGGGTTTTTAGTTTTTTTTTTAAATGCAAGAGGCAGAGCCTCTGCCTCTCTGTCAGAGCTGCAGCAGCAGCGGGCGGCCGTGAAGCGTCCCACGGCTGCTGCCGTGTGCCCCACCATGATGTTTGTGTAAATCCAAGCCGTTCATGAGGTGGGCCCCCTCCTCAGGTGGGCCCCCTCCAAGTTTCGGCCGAATCCAAAATTCAAGTGACCCCCACCATAGGAAACAGTGTGAATGAACATCTACCATTGAAACCCGTTCTGGGGTCCACAGAAGTTTTGGATCAAGATAAAATTTGTGTTTTCCCTTCATCCAGGTCTGAGTGACCTTATGAACGGTCTGGATGGCTTATAAACATTACAGTGGGCCCCACATGGGACCCACAATGATGTATGTGTTTTATATCCACTGTCCAGGCGAACGGTGGAAGCCCACCATGATGTTTGTATTTTATCCGTCCAGCGGACGGTGGTGCTGGGCCCACGGTGATGCTTGTGCACCGTCCAACCTCTGTGGACCTCGCGATGATGCATGTGATGCATTCAGACCTTCCATCCACTTGGAAAGATTATTTTAAGGCATGAGTTGAAAAAATGAGACCATCTGTGATCAAGTGGGCCACCTTGGTTTGGGTGTGGCCCATTTGATATATAAGGCCTATGGGTTTAGGCCTATTTGATATATAGGGCCTATGGGTTTAGGCCCAGTTGACTTATATAAGGCCTATAGGACTAGGCCCATTTGATATTTATAAAGTCCATGGGATTTGGCCCATTTGATGTTTAAGGGGCCTATGGGTTGAGGCCCATTTGTTGGACACATGGGGCCCAATTGGTGTGGCTCATTTGTTACATATAAAGCCCATGTGATTAGGCCCAAATTGATGCATTCAAGGCCCACGAGTTATGACCCATTGCAATGCACTTAAGGCCAATTGGTGCTGCCCATTGATGTGGCCCACTTGACGAATGGAAGGCCCATATGATATGGTCCATTTGCCCTACATGAGCACATGATATGCGTAGGATTTGTTGCATGACTGGATAGCGTGATTCATGCATTTCACATTTGTGTGACATGGTTATTCTACGCCCTAGCGACATCGGGGTCGTAGCCTTCACAGGTGTATCTTAGTTGGCAGGATTGGATATCAGAAATCTTATTCTACATGGGGTGCTATAGATATCCCTAGGTGAAAGTCCCTAAACCCTTATGGTACCAAGAGGTTGCTCCAATGTCTAGACCGAGTGGGTAGATGAGCGTTGAGTGCCGATTACCAGACAGTTGCACTCTTCACTGTATCGTGGTCGGTTGGAAGGGGGTGCGGCCTTACCCGTCCGAGTGTAGGAGGCAATGCTAGGCTGAGTTTGACCAGCTCGAGGAATGGGTCCGCTATCGACGAGTCGAGCCCGATATTGGCAGACGGATAGTGAGGTCTCTTCCACTTACCTTATTGCACGTGATGTGGGGGCGATCTGGTTTAGAGTGTCCTAAACCCCGGTGATATCCCAGATTTGAGCTGTATTGGCATGTGGACTTAGATGAGGATTGTATGCTTGACTTGCATCTTGCATCGCATAGCCTTGGTACGGCTCATGATATTATGGATCCATCTGCATATTCCGCATTACTCTGATACTGCATGATCATATTACTACCTTGCGCACACACTTTCACCACTCTCTAAGCTTTCTATAAGCTTATGCACGACCGTTGCATGCAGGTGACGTTAGATCGCAGTAGCGCTGAGGGAGGAGCACTTTACAGTTTATTTTAGAGTTTTTGTTCTTTACCATTGTATTTCCCCTTCATGCTCATTGTACTTGTAAAATTTTTTATCATAGTGGAAATGTAATGGAGTTCTTGGTTGTTTTTTGTGGATTATGCCTTTGGTTATGCTTATTACGAATCAAACTGATGTTGAAATCCTCCTCGTAGCATCCCAGGATCGGAACCTGCCGAATGGGAGCTGAGAGCCGAGAATGGGATTCTATGGAGGCTGTCGGCGCCGGATTCGGTGATCAAAAATTTTGTGAGCCCGATTTCTGAGTTTGGGGCGTGACAGAAGTTGGTATCAGAGCATAACTTAGGAATAACCGAGAACAACATTACATGTTTGCTATGAGTTTAGAATGGCTAAGTTTCAAAGTTTGGATAGTTTAACGATCTCCCGTTACAGACCCTTAATGTGCGTGCCTTCGAGAGTTTTGAAGTTGATAGGCACCTTTGCTCTTTCCTGTAGGACATGGCGCGTGGGAGAGTGACCCGATCAACTCCCGCACCACCACCTGAGGATCCCGCTCCACCACCTGCGGTTCCCGCACTACCACCTACGATGCCCGTTCCACCACCAGAGATTCTTACTGCCCATCCTGAGTATGCTATTCCTCCACCAGAGACCGATGGGAGCCGACCGTATCCGTGAGTGCCTCCCAGTTGCAGCAGATGTTATAAGCTGTGACGGCTGCACTTCAGGGGCAGGGCAGGCAGCCAGTTGTTTCACCGGCACAGGCAGAGCAGGATCGTGCGAGTGCCCTCCTTCGAGAGTTTCGACGGCTTGATCCCCCGCATTTCCAGGGTGAGGCAGACCCGACGGTAGTTGAGAGATGGTGCACCGATGTGGAGAAGATATTTGAGACTATGGGATGTATGACTGAGCGGCGAATCAGATTAGCCATATTTCTTCTCCACGGTGAGGCTGAGCATCTGTGGACATCAGTCTCTCAAGTAGCAGGCGCTGATTTTGTATGGACATGAGAGGATTTTGTAGATCGGTTTGACCGACAGTACTTCCCTGATCACATCCGACGACAGCGAGCATTGGAGTTTGAGGCCCTGGTGCAGGGTGATATGATAGTGGCTCAGTATGCAGCTCACTTTATAGCACTGTCCAGATTTGTACCTTATCTAGTTGATGACGAGGAGCGGATAGCCCACCGCTTCGAGGACGGCTTACGTTACGGTCTTCGCAACCGTGTTATTGGGCATGAGCTTCCGACTTTTGAGGAAGTGGTGTTGAAGGCTCAGATTTTTTAGGCTGAGTGGGTCGGTTCTCAGTCTGATCGCGGTCAGAGGAGAGACCGGAAGAGGTAGGCTCCTTCCAGTGATTCCCAGCAGCATCGACCATAGCAGCAGAGGCGTACAGGTCTTCCAGCCTTCCGAGTACCAGCAACACCAGCAGCACCTCCACCACCACCTCCGAGACAGTTCACTGGCACTTGTTTTAGGTGCGTTGCGATGGGACACCTTTCGTAGGAGTGTCCCAACCCCCAGCAGCAGCAGAGAGGTCCACAGCAGCAGAGAGGACCATAACATCCTCCACCACAGCTGCAGCATAGACCCCCACAGTAGCCCCCACCACCGAGACCACCTCAGCAGCAGCATCAGCCTCAGAGGCCGCAGCAGCAGAGACAGCAATTTCGACCGCCTCAACAACCCTAACAGCAGCAGCAGCACGCTCAAAGGGGACAGACACCTCCCCAGCCGGCTTGTTGAGGGTCAAATATTTCATATTAAACCCCATTTATTACCTGGATTTACGAACATTGTACTGTCTAATAGCTTGATTTAATCATGTTTGTGATGCAGGGTGTTTTTATGAGCTTGAACTGAAAATGGGTATCAAAAATATGGTTTTAGCGCTCAAGATGCACCAAGGCAAGTTACGGGACCCCAGGGGACCAAGATCGATGGAATTACATGCCAGGGATCTGCGAAAATCGAGAAACTGAAGCTCAAGTGGCCTGCAAGTCAGCCAGAATGCAAGATCACAGGGTTTTCACCATCTGTTCAGCTCGAAACTCCATACATGTCCTGAGGACCATAAATTAACCGCACAAGTCAAAAATCGGCCATTGGATCGCTGTGGAAGTGGCCTAACGGACAGATTAGCCCTCAGAATCATGATTCTGGGCCCACCTGCTGCCTGGATATGCTTTATCTTCGGTCCCTACGGTCTAAATTATGTGACAAAGAAGATGGAAGGATCAGATTTTGGATACACATCATTGTGGGACCCACACATGCGACGATGTGCATAGAGGGTGCCGTCCTCGCGACGCACCAGAAACCAAAAAATGGGTCAGCGTCGCTGACCCGTCTCCTTTCGCACCGAGAACAGCGGACGCACCAGCGTTCGCCATTCTCTCTCAGTGGGGCCCACTCCTCATCCAATTCTACAATCTGGACCATTCGTTTGTCCCATGGAGTAGCTAAAACCCTCACCTAGGCGTCCATTTTACACCATGCAAGCTATGGGAAGATTCTGGACGTTGGAAGCAGAATGGACGGCGGAATAAAAGATCAAGTGGACCACACCAAAACGGCTGCAAAACTAAGCATTTTTGGACGGTTTTTTGCCCTAAAGCCAATGGACGGTGTGGATTTTCAAAACGAAAACTAAGTGGGACCCACCGTGTACACAACGTAAGTGTTACGCAGGCAGCGCATGTTCGGGATTCGTCCGGATTTTCAGGTTGTTGCGCGATCATGGTCAGGATCGGATCAATGATCCTGACCGTCCAAATTCACGAGAGGTGGGTCTAGACTCCGTCCACAAAGCCAAATCAGAAATTTTGGACGATCCGTCGTCCAAAATCTGCATTCAAATGTAGTATGTTTGCTGTATTTCTACTGCGTAAAACAGGTTACGCAGTTGGATTTTTACTGCGGAATTGATGGCGGTGCTCCACTGACTCTCTACGCACGCCATCCGACCGTCCTTCATAGCTATAAAAAGAGAAAAATGAGAAAGAGAAGATTGGAATTTTGGGAAGCTGGGAGATTGAAGAGGAGCTTGGACGTGCATATGATCTAGGGAGGAGAGAGAGAGAGAGAGTAATTTTAGTTTTTATTTATTTATTTTCTTTTCTATTCTTTTATAATTTTTGAAGAGATCCAGCCCATTCATGGCTGGCTAAACCTCTTAGCTAGGGCTAAGAGGTGAAGCCTGTAGTGAGATGGGAGAGTTTATTTTATGATTTCTATTTAATTTATGAACTGGTTTTGATAATAGTTGATTAATAGGAATATTTTTAGTCTTTAATGGTCTGTTGTGACTGAAATTACAGTAGGCCTGCGATGGCTTTGAATGTTTCCTGTTCCCTTTTATGTTTATGACGTCAGGAAGCCCTGTTGTTCACCATAGTCTCCTGGGCATGGTCGGATGTCGGTACCCTTCCTAACATTCATACATGTGATTGGTTGGTAGTTAGTTTAATTCTGTTGTTTGTCATAGTCTCTTAGGCATGGTTTGGTGATGGAATCCATTCTAATTCATATACCTTTCATCTCTTTGAAAACTAGATCAACGGCAGTTCAGTAATTTTCATGATTTTTGAAGCAGGCATAAGATCTCCCTGATCTCTACAAGTGGATCCTCTGAATCCCTAGTTTCCTTTCCTCTGAAGTTCTTAAGTTTTAGATAATTAGTTCACAATTATTTCCTCAATTCCTAGTTGATTTAAATTTCATCTTATTCTAGTTCTAGTTCTAGTTAATTTTAGATTACGTACAAGTTTCAGTCCCTTGGGATTCGACCTCGGTCTTACCGAGTTTATTACTACATCACAACCCTGCACTTGGGGAGTGAACAAGTTTTTAGCGCCATTGACGGGGACTGTCAGCTACGTTTTTTTGAAATTAATTAGTTTAGGAATAGTTTAAGATTAGGATTATTTTAACTGTAGATTTTTATTTTTCTTTCTGATTTCTAGAAACTAACTTATTTCTCTTGTTTTGTAGGATTCTGATATATACTTTCTAAAATTGGTAATTCCTTTTCTAGATTAGGATCTGTCATCCTGTTTAGCTAGTTTCAAGTTTTTATTTCTATTTTTAGAATTAACCCTTCTTTTGTAAGATTTTACGATAGAAATTTCTAATTCAGTAAGCTCTTTCTAATTTCTCTTTCTTTAGAATTTCTTCTTTTTTCTAAAAATTAATTTACTTTTAATTAGGACTTTTTATTCTTAGAAACTAACTTATTTTGTTTTGTTTTGCAGATTCTTAACCTAGGCCTCCAAATTTGGTAACTTTTTTCCATCTTTCCCTTTTATTTTCTAGATTTCTACTTCTTCCTTTCTCTTAGGTTTAAGTTAGAATTTGAGGGCTGAGTGTGTTTTATGCCCCAGTGGGCACACGACAACACTCGACGTCTCGTGACTGAAGGAGGATTAGTTGAGGGGTTGACTGTCCATCGCAGGACTAGACACCACTTGAATTCTCCTGAGACAGAGGAGGTTATGGCTGAAAATCAACCTCAAGCACTACCCCAACCTATGGTTGAGGAAGTATTTGATGAGAATGAGGTGCACCACGCACCCCCGTCTCGTACTTTATGAGATTATTTACAACCGGTGGGGGTGAGTACGCCCTCATACATAATTTTTCTTGAGAATACAGGACATATGGACATCAAGCCAGGGGTTATCCAACTCCTTCCTAAGTTCCATGGGCTTGAGTCTGAAGAATCATACTTGCATCTGAAAGAGTTCGATGAAATCATAGGCACCTTATACTTCCCTAATGTATCTGAGGATACTATTAGACTGAAACTCTTTCCATTTTCCTTGAAAAAAAAAGCCAAGACGTGGTTACATTCACTGCGTCCTAGATCCATTGGCACATGGAATGATATGCAGAGGGAATTTATAAAGAAATTTTTTCCACATCATAAGACAATTACCCTCAGGAGAGCAATCATGAACTTTGCCCAAAATGAAGATGAAACATTCTTCCAATGTTGGGAAAGGTTCAAGGATCTGGTTAATGCATGCCCACAACATGACTTTGAAATATGGCGCATTACGAATTTTTTCTATGATGGGCTAACATCTTCCAAGCGCCAAATGGTCGAGACAATGTGTAATGGAGATTTCATCAATAAAAATGTCGACGAGGTATGGGATTACCTCGATAGTCTTGCTGAAAAAACACAATCATAGGACTATTATCCAAGGACGAACGCTACGTCTAGGCCAACTCATTCAAGGAAAAAAGGAGGAATATACCTCCTGAAAGGGGATGATGATCTTAACGCTAAGGTGGCCAATCTCACCAGAAAATTTGAGGCCATGGAAGGAAGGAAGGAAAAGGTTAATGAAAGTGTTTACGGCGTCTGTGATTGCAACATTCATACTACTGAAAATTGTCCTTCAATACCTGCCTTTCGAGAAGTATTGAATGAACAATCTAATATCGTAAATAACTATCAAAGACCTTTCAATGGACCACCCTCTAATACGTACAATCCTGGCTAGAAAAATCATCCGAATTTTAGTTGGAGGAACGGATAAACTGCTACCCCTCAAGGTCTCTTCAGTCAAAATCCAAATCAGGGGAGACCTCAAGAAGAACCGGCTCAAAATTCTATGCAAGAGCTGACGCAGATAATGCGGGATTTCATACAAAAGATAGATTCACGTATGACGGTTATAGAAAAGGGGATGCTTCCTGCACAACCACTGCACCTATCATGCAGCCACCCGACTGAAATCTTCCTTTTGAACTTATATACGACGCCTCTGATTATGCTCTTGGAGCGGTTTTAGGCCAGAGAAAAGATAAGCGGCCTTACGTTATTCACTACGCAAGTAGGACTTTAAATCCTGCCCAAGTGAACTACTCGACTACAGAAAAGGAACTCTTAGCCGTAGTGTTCGCTTTGGAAAAATTTAGGTCATACCTGATCGGATCTAAGATAATCATCTACACAGATCACGCGGAACTTAAGTATCTTCTTTCTAAGAATGATTCTAAGCCCCGCCTGATACGATGGATCCTTCTACTCCAAGAATTTGATTTGGAAATTAAAGATAAAAAGGGAGTAGAGAACATAGTGGCCGATCACCTTTCTCGCCTTAATATCTCTGATTCCCTTGAGGCGACCCATATCAATGACATGTTCCTTGATGAACAACTGTGTAGAGTCTCCCATTCACCTTAGTTCGCTGATATTGCTAATTATCTTGCTACAGGTGCCATACCGACACACTGGACGTCACAAGATAAGAAGAAATTCTTTACCAAGGTGCGTAATTTTTTCTGAGATGATCTATATTTGTTTAAATATTGCCCAGACCAAATCTTAAGGAGATGTGTGCCAGACGATGAGCATCAGAGTGTCATCTCCTTCTGTCACTCACAGGCCTGTGGTGGTCACTTTTCTGCTAAAAAGACCACGGCCAAGATTCTACAGTGTGGATTTTACTAGCCCACTATGTTCAGGGACACTTATGAGTTTTGCAAATCTTGTGAGCGTTGTCAAAAATTGGGAGCACTGTCCCATCGAAATATGATGCCTTTGAATCCCATCCTTATCATTGAAGCATTTGATTGTTGGGGCATTGATTTCATGGGACCATTCCCCCAATCATTTGAAAATCTGTATATTTTGCTCGCCGTAGACTATGTCACTAAATGAGTCGAAGCAATCCCGTGCCGCAAAAATGACCATCGCACGGTCATTAAATTTTTGAAAGAAAATATCCTGTCGCGGTTCGGAATGCCTCGAGCCATCATTAGTGACGGGGGGTCACACTTTTGTAATAGACCATTTGAGAGTTTAATGAAGAAATACGGTATCTCTCATAAGGTGAGCACCCCATACCATCCACAGACAAGTGGACAAACTGAGATTTTCAATAGAGAGATCAAACATATCATGAAAAAAATGGTTAACCCTAACCGTAAGGAGTGGTCAATCCGATTGACCGATGCCTTATGGGCGTACCGTACTACTTTTAAAACTCTTATTGGAACATCTCCCTTTAGACTTGTCTATAGGAAAGCTTGTCACTTGCCCGTGGAATTGGAACATAAAGCATACTGGGCGATCAAAAATCCAAATTTTAATTTGGACAACGCTGGCTCGTTACGCAAACTTCAGTTGAATGAACTTGAAGAAATCTGGAATGATGCGTACGAAAACTCGATAATTTACAAGGACAAGATGAAGGCGTTTCATGATCAACATATTCTACGAAAATCATTCACGCCAAGTCAGAAAGTCCTTTTGTACGATTCTTGACTACATCTCTTTCCAGGTAAGCTTCGATCTCGTTGGACCGGCTCTTACATTGTTGTCACTGCTTATCCTCATGGGGCCGTCGAGATAAGAGATCCCGATAATGGCAAGGATTTTAAAGTAAATGGACATCGATTAAAGCCATTTGTCGAGACATTTGATTCAGAGGACATGTCCATGCCTCTGATTGCTCCTGTTTACCAGGACTGATCTCCTAGTCTGATGGAGGTATAGGTAGGTTTATCGCTTTCATAGGACTAGGATTGTTGCTTTATTTGTCTGGCTGAAGACGGTAAATTTAGCACTCCTGGGAGGCAACCCAGCTTTTCATTTCATTTTTCTAGTTAGATGATTCAATGTTTGTGGGTAACATTACTGCAAACCTTCACGAGACTACAACTCGTCCACTAGGGGTAACCTAGGGGTTTAAAGGCTTGTTGCATTCGCTAAATGCAATCGAGAGGACCTGCGAAAGTGGTATAGGTAGGATTTTATTTGTGTTATTTTTATTTTATTTTCTCTCTTGCCTGACCAGCTTTCATGCTGCGATCTCTTGGAAAGTCTCTCTCTTGATTCGTTATCCAGGTACTATCTTCCCATCACTTTACTTTCGTTGTTCCATGTGCATTGCATGCTCATATCTTTTACATTGAGGACAATGTAGATTTTAGGTTGGGGGTGGGAGATTAGGCTTCCTAATCCGTATTTTCTTGGTCTTGAGTAACAATTGTGCCAATTGTGAAAATTTTTATGAATTTGAAGTGATTTTGATGGATACCCTTGATTTAGAAGTTCAAGATAAGTGATGTTAATAATCTAGGACTCTTGGATTCAGTATCTATTAAATTTTGCAGTTAAGATCAAGTTATTAATCCATGATTAGAGGTTGTAAACATTGATTGAATCAAGATTTCACATGTCACATCTCGCTTTCACTTTAAGATTTCAGTTCCATATCGAAGGATTAACTTGGTAATCACTGAGCATGAAAGGAACTAGCCTGAAATATCTTGCCATCATGGTATAAAAATTGAAAAGGTTGGATAATTAATCCTCACCATAGGTTTGCTCCCTATAGGTGTGGAGTTAATTCCCCATGAATGATATGAAAAGGTCTGGGAGTACGGTCTTCACCATAGGTTTGCTCCCTATAGGTAAGGATTCGATTCCCCTCCTAGGCATTACTTTTAAGAGAAAAATTAAAAGCTAGAATTTTTGAGGCAGGTTTGGTTCGGGTTTTGGTTATCATGAATTCTTTTGTGGTTACCAATGCTATCATGAAATAATGAATTGAATTTTAATGACGATGAGCCGAGATTACACTATACACCCATGAAACTCAATGTTTAGAATTATTCTAATTGATGGATTAATACTTTGAACTTGATTATAAAGTTTACTGTGTGCTTGAGTCCATGAGAAAATAATTTCTAACATTCACGAATCTTAGATTTCTCGTATCTAATTCGTTTTTCAAAATATCACCCGATTTCATAGGAAATTATCCTGTAATTTTCAACTTATTTTTTGCATATTTTGCTCGGGACTAGCAAAATGCTGGTTGGGGGTTGTGTTGAGGGTCAAATATTGCATATTAAACCCCATTTATTACCTGGATTTACGAACATTGTACTGTCTAATAGCTTGATTTAATCATGTTTGTGATGCAGGGTGTTTTTATGAACTTGAACTGAAAATGGGTATAAAAAATATGGTTTTAGCGCTCAAGATGCACCAAGGCAAGTTACGGGACCCCATGGGACCAAGATCGATGGAATTACATGCCAGGGATCTGCGAAAATCGAGAAACTGAAGCTCAAGTGGCTTGCAAGTCAGCCAGAATGCAAGATCACAGGGTTTCCACCATCCGTTCAGCTCGAAACTCCATACATGTCCTGAGGACCATAAATTAACCGCACAAGTCAAAAATCGGCCATTGGATCGCTGTGGAAGTGGCCTAACGGACAGATCAGCCCTCAGAATCATGATTCTGGGCCCACCTGCTGCCTGGATATGCTTTATCTTTTGTCCCTACGGTCTAAATTGTGTGACAAAGAAGATGGAAGGATCAGATTTTGGATACACATCATTGTGGGACCCACACATGCGACGCATGTGCATAGAGGGTGCCGTCCTCGCGACGCACCAGAAACCAAAAAATGGGTCAGCGTCGCTGACCCGTCTCCTTTCGCACCGAGAACAGCGGACGCACCAGCGTCCGCCATTCTCTCTCAGTGGGGCCCACTCCTCATCCAATTCTACAATCTGGACCGTTCATTCGTCCCATGGGGTAGCTAAAACCCTCACCTAGGCGTCCGTTTTACACCATGCAAGCTATGGGAAGATTCTGGACGTTGGAAGCAGAATGGACGGCGAAATAAAAGATCAAGTGGACCACACCAAAACGGCTGCAAAACTAAGCATTTTTGGACAGTTTTTCGTCCTGAAGCCAATGGTCGGTGTGGATTTTCAAAACAAAAACTAAGTGGCCGATTATGTATCTCGGATATTCCAGAGTTGCGCAGAGATCTTATGACCGAGGCACATCGATCGCGGTTTTCTATCCACCCGAGCTCGACGAAGATGTACCGTGACATGAGGCGACAGTACTTTTGGGTGGGGATGAAGCGCCAGATCGCTAGTTTTGTAGCCGAGTGTGACACGTGCCAGCGTGTCAAGGCCGATCATCAGAGACCTCCTGGTCTTTTACAGCCGTTGAGTGTCCCGATGTGGAAGTGGGAGCACGTGTCGACTGATTTCATTATGAGTTTACCGAGGACTCAGCGCGGTCATGACGCCATTTGGGTTGTTGTTGATCGTCTGACGAAGTCGGCACATTTCCTTGCGATGCGTGCGACTTGGTCTATGGACCGACTTGTGAGGTTATTTATCGAGGAGATTATGAGACTGCATGGCGTTCCAGTCTCAATCGTTTCTGACCGAGACTCGAGGTTCACGTCTCAGTTTTGGGGGAGCTTCCAGCGAGCGATGGAGACTGATTTGCAGCTCAGCACCGCGTACCATCCACAGACCGATGGCCAGACCGAGAGGGTCAACTAGATCCTTGAGGATATGCTTCGGGCTTGCGCGATTAATTTCGGGGGTAGTTGGGATGAGCATCTGCGATTGGCTGAGTTCACATACAATAACAACTATCAGGCGACCATCGGCATGGCTCCTTTTGAGGCACTATATGGCAGACCATGCAGATCACCGAGTTGCTGGACCGAGGTTGGAGAGCATCATCTCCTAAGTCCTGAGCTTGTGCAGGAGACGTCAGAGGCTATTGACATCATCAGGCAGAGGATGCGCACAGCTCAGAGTCGACATAAGAGTTTTGCTGATTGTCGGCGTCGTCGCATGGAGTTTGATGTAGGGGACCATGTGTATCTCAAAGTCTCACCCATGAAGGGCGTGGTTCGATTCGGTGCGAAGGGCAAGCTTGCCCCGAGATTCATAGGACCTTTTGAGATCACTGGGCGCGTTGGCGCTGTAGCCTATCGGCTTGCCTTGCCATCGCAGTTGTCTGGCGTCCACAACGTTTTACATGTCTCTATATTGAGGAAGTGTGGGTCAGACAATGTTCCCGTTATTGATTGGCAGCCGCTGGAGGTTCGTGAGGACGCTTCTTACATCGAGCAGTCAGTCCGTATCCTTGATCGGAAGGAGAAGGTCCTCAGAACCAAAGTCATTCCGTTGGTGAAGGTTCAGTGGGGTCACCATTCTGTAGAGGAGGCTTCTTAGGAGCGTGAGGCTGAGATTTGAGAGCGCTATCCTCATCTCTTTGATGGCTGATCATATATTATATTTTGTATGCTGTCTCTGATTCTATATGATGATGATTATGTCTCTTCTTCCTCATGGTTATGCCTAGTTGCGATGATTGTGTAAATTTCGAGGATGAAATTTTTATTAGGAGGGGAGAGCTATAAGACCCATATTTTAGTCCGTACTATTCCGTAGACTTTCGCGGTCTTACTGGTCGAATTTCGGCAACCTTCGACTTTTAACCGATATTTATGTGCGACTCTGATTCGAATGCTGTCAACCCGTATCGACTCAACCCAAGACCATTACCATAGCGACCGCGCCGTCACTACGGTTCCGATGCCTCGACTTGCGCGTCGAGACGATACCCTGGTCAAGAGATGTGGGCTAACGTTCGGTGCGAGAAAAATGCCGCGCGTTGCGAAACCCAAGAGAATCTCTATGAGGTGTCACATCAATCCATCACATGTCAAGTACATGTCAAGTACACATCACCTTTCACCCATTCCCAAGCAACCACAAAAGTCAAGAATCTCTTACAAGCCCATGCCTTTCTTACACAAAAGGCCTCAAAAGTCAAAAAGTTCTTACACACTTCTATCACTCCATCCATCCATCACCCATCTCTCTCTCCCTTTACAACTCTCTCTCTCTTTCTCATTTCAAACTCAATTCCAAGCAAAAAAGCTTCAAACGTATGAACCTCTCCCTCTCTTCCAAAAACTCCAAGGTGACCCACTTTCCTACCCCATCATCTCCCATCCTAGCCATCCATTCCTCATCTCACCCATTGAAATCAAAGCTAAGGAGTTAAGGAACCCATAGGAGTAAGAAGATCGGACGGTGAGTGCTAGTTAATACTAGTTTTTCATGTTTTTAAGATGGACCAAGTGAGGCCAACCGATCAATGGTTTGGATCTCACTTGCGGTTGGCCTCACTTGGGACCCTAAGTTGTGGCCGATGGACCACTTTGATCATCATGATCATCCATGATGGGGCCATTCTCCATGGACCCCATCATGATGTTTATTTCGTTACATTTAAAGGTCATCTAGACCGTCTATATTCGTGGAGAAAGGATCTCCACCGTTGAATCCGATTTTTATTAATTCCATGTGTAGAGGGACCCATTTTATTGTATGATCTCTTACAAGGGAGGGCTCATAGTGGTGGAGCCCTCCATCACAAGCATGTCCCACCCTCTATCTCTCTCTCTCTACTTCATTTTCTTTGTTTAGATCATGTTATGTTTATGTGGCCCACTTGAATGGACCCCATCTTGAAGTATTTATTTTGTCCTAGCTTTCTTCAAGTGGGGCCCACCTTATATGTTGTACCCACATCATCCATCAGTGGTGGCCCACCTCAACAAGGCCCACCCCAATGTACGTGATATGGTCCAGGGACGTTGGACGTTCCTTGGACACTGGAAGAAAAAAAATAAAAAAGAAGAAAGAAAGAAAAGGGAATTTTTTTTTTGGTGGACCACTTGTATAGGCCCCACGTTGATGTATGAGTATGATCCAGGCCGTCCATCCCCTTCCCTGGGTCGTTTTAGGCGTTGAACCAAGAGTTGGGGTTGATTGGAAGATCTGGTGGGCCATAGCATTGGAGATTACATCATCACCATTCAAAGATCATTTTTCTATTTTATCTTATTTTCTAAACATAAAAAAAATCCTATATTAGACTCATTGGGACGGCCTCGAGCCACTGAACACAATGGGCGGAGCGGATCTACTCATTACGGGCCCCAGATACAAAAAACCCCAAGAAAATGGGTTTTTAGTTTTTTTTTAAAATGCAAGAGGCAGAGCCTCTGCCTCTCTGTCAGAGCTGCATCAGCAGCGGGCGGCCGTGCAGCGTCCTACGACTGCTGTCGTGGGCCCCACCATGATGTTTTTGTAAATCCAAGCCGTTCATGAGGTGGGCCCCCTCCTCAAGTGGGCCCCCTCCAAGTTTCGGCCGGATCCAAAATTCAAGTGACCCCCACCATAGGAAATAGTCTGAATGAACATCTACCATTGAAACCCGTTCTGGGGTCCACAGAAGTTTTGGATCAAGATAAAATTTGTGTTTTCCCTTCATCCAGGTCTGAGTGACCTTATGAACGATCTAGATGGCTTATAAACATTACAGTGGGCCCCACATGGGACCCACAATGATGTATGTGTTTTATATCCACCGTCCAGGCGGACGGTGGAAGCCCACCATGATGTATGTGTTTTATATCCGCCGTCCAGGCGGACGGTGGAAGCCCACCATGATGTTTGTATTTTATCCGTCCAGCAGACGGTGGTGCTGGGCCCACGGTGATGCTTATGCACCGTCCAACCTCTGTGGACCCCGCCATGATGCATGTGATGCATCCAGACCATCCATCCACTTAGCAAGATTATTTTAAGGCATGAGTTGAAAAAAATGAGACCATCTGTGATCAAGTGGGCCACCTTGGTTTGGGTGTGGCCCATTTGATATATAAGGCCTATGGGTTTAGGCCCATTTGATATATAAGGCCTATGGGTTTAGGCCCATTTGATATATAGGGCCTATGGGTTTAAGCCCATTTGACTTATATAAGGCCTATAGGACTAGGCCCATTTGATATTTATAAAGTCCATGGGATTTGGCCCATTTGATGTTTAAGGGGCCTATGGGTTGAGGCCCATTTGTTGGACACATGGGGCCCAATTGGTGTGGCTCATTTGTTACATATAAAGCCCATGTGATTAGGCCCAAATTGATACATTCAAGGCCCACGGGTTATGACCCATTGCAATGCACTTAAGGCCCATTGGTGCGGCCCATTGATGTGGCCCGCTTGACGAATGGAAGGCCCATATGATATGGCCCATTTGATGTATTTAAGGCCCAATGGGATATACCTGAGGCCCATTGCAATGTGTGATCCCAACCTAGTTCATGATATTCACTACGGGTAACGCCTTGGGAGTAATGCTGGTTTGACGTCCACATTACAAGTTTAATGTTGGTTGAATGTCCGCATTACAACTCTCCCTAGGGCCCATTAATAGGCCCGTACTTGTTGTGTATAGGCCATCTAGGCCCATCTGCTTTGAAAAGATAATGCATTAAGTTATAACATGTTTACTATAGCTCCATGACTCATGATCATACACATCATATGTATGCTTGATATGAGAATTTACTGATCATAGCATATGCCTTCGAGTAGGTTGTTTATGGGCTCCCGGTTAGGCGGTGTTACCCTACATGAGCGCACAATATGTGCAGGATTTGTTGCACGAATGGATAGCATGATTCATGCATTTCGCATTTGTGTGACATGGTTATTGTACGCCCTATCAACATCGGGGCTGTAGCCTCCACAGGCGTATTGTGGTTGGAAGGATTGGATACCGAAAATCTTATTTTACATGGGGTGCTATAGATATCCCTGGGTGAAAGTCCCTAAACCCTTATGGTACTAAGATGTTGCTCCATCGTCTAAACCGAGTGAGTAGATGAGCGTTGAGTGCCGATTACCAGACGTTGCACTCTCCACTATATAGTAGTCGGTTGGAAGGGGGTGCGGCCTTATCCGTCCGAGTGTAGGGGGCAATGTCAGGATGAGTTTGACCAACTTGAGGAATGGGTCCGCTATCGATGAGTCGAGCCCGATATTGGCAGACGGATAGTGAGGTCTCTTCCACTTACCTTATTGCGTGCGATGTGGCGGCGATTTGGTTTAGAGTGTACTAGACCCCGGTGATATCCCAGATTTGAGCTGTATCGACATGTGGACTTAGATGAGGATTGTATGCTTGACTTGCATCTTGCATCGCATAGCCTTGGTATGGATCATGATATTATGGATCCATCTGCATATTTCGCATTACTCTGATACTGCATGATCATATTACTACCTTGCGCACACACTTTCATCACTCTCTAAGCTTTCTATAAGCTTATGCACGACCGTTACGTGCAGGTAATGTTGGATCACAGCGGCGCTGAGGCAGGAGCACTTTGCAGATCATTTTGGAATTTTTATTCTTTACCATTGTATTTTCTCTTCATGCTCATTGTACTTATAAATTTTTTTATCATAGTGAAAATGTAATGGAGTTCTTGGTTGTTGTTTGTGGGTTATGCCTTTGGTTATGCTTATTACGAATTAAACTGATGTTGAAATCCTCCTCGTAGCATCCCAGGATCGAAACCTACCGAATGGGAGCTGGGAACCGAGACTGGGATTCTACGGAGGCTGTCGGTGCCGGATTCGGTGATCGAGAATTTTGTGAGACCGGTTTCCGAGTTTGGGGCGTGACAGGTATAGATCCTGGACCGCTTCAATACAAACGTCGAAGCCACAGTTGTACAAGTTAATGGCTTCGATGACCCTCTCCTTTGAAGCCTTGAAGTCGTCCACGACAACAGCTACCACTACGGCCAAGGAGGCTTCATCCTCGGCTTGCTGAGCCTCATTTGCCTGGGAGATGGCTCGGCTCTGCTCTTCCGTTACCTCGGTTCTAGTCTGTTTCAGAGCCTCCCTCAATCGGGTGTTTTCCTTAGCAAGCGAATCCGCATGGGCATGGGCCTGGGTCAGCTCGGCAATTGCAGCACTGCATTGAGCCTCAAGATCACTCACGACCCCCTGTAGCTGGAGCTCTCGCCCTCCCCCCCTATCATCCACTGCCGGCAGAGTTCCGCCTGCTCCATCTGGAGGAAGGTGGCCTCGTTTCGTAGGATCCCAGCCTCGCTCTTGAGGGCCTCCACCTCAGCATCTTTTTTGACGGCTTGCTTCAATTTCTCCCGAGTCAGAAGGAGCCTAGGAATGGACTGCACGAAAACGAAAGGATGAGTATTAGAACAGGGCCAAAACTGAAGGAAAGAAAGGCTAATAAAATTACCCGGTAGAAGATGGAGGTCAAGTTGTTGACAAAAGACTCATTTGACTTCTCAAAAAGGCCAGTGATCTCCTCCTTAGTAGCGTGTTTGTTGGCCCATTGCACCAAACAAGACATGTGATAGCCCGGCCGGAACCTCTCTCCACTCCTCCCCACTTTAGCCGATCTCATTGCTTCCCTGGCCCCAGTCCTACTGCTTGTTGAAGCCTGAGCCTCAGCCTTGTGGTCATTCCCTGCATCAGGAGAGGAGAGCATGACATCAATCATCCGAACGGCCTCCTCACGCTCAGATGAGGAGGGAACAACTATGCAGACCTTGGGGGCTGTTGGGGGTACCTCAGTCGTATGAGGGTCGACAGCGGAAGGGTTCGAGCTGAAACATTGACAACAGCGACCTCAGTAGCAATAGGCACTATAGTCGCAGCTGCAGCAATAAAAATTGAAGTTATAGTCGGAACTGCAGCAACAGAAACTGAAGCTACAGCGACAGAAATTGGGGCCGAGGGGCCCACGCTGCGAGGAGCCACCTGCCTCCTCCGAACGGTCATCTTTGTTCGGGGCTTGACCCTCATCATCTCATTGACAGTCGAGGAGGCCTTCCTTCTCTGGGACCCAGCTGCCTCGGTCATACCTGCATGCGCAACGATGAATCAGCAACCAAGTTAAGAAATTTAAACCTTCCAAAGGTAAGGAGTTAAAAGTAAAACATACTGAAGGAAGTAGGGAGCAGTTTGGACTTGCACAGCCTGGACCAGTGAAGGTTGCTGGCTGTGATAAGATCTGACCAGGAGCGCAGGTCTCCTTAACCTTAGCGACTCGAGCCTTAGCGACTCGATTCTTAGCGACTCGATTCTTCTGGTCCAAGGTTAGGAGAGGTGAGCCCCTCAGGAAGTCTACAAAAATAAGAGAAAAACTTTAGTTCAACTGCAGCGGAAGAACGAAAGAAGTGAAGAAGAATATGCATGAGGTCCAACCTGGTACAGTGAATCGGGTGGGGACCAGAATCATCAAGCTTCCAAGCTCCGTCGTTGGCACCTCCCATTCGCCTGAGGCCCATAACCATTTATTCTTCCAGTCCTTGTTGGAGGACGGAAGATTCATAACCAACCCCGACCCCTTGTTACCTCAGGTCATGAATTAGTATCATGGCTCTTGGCTGTCGTACTTGACCAGGTATAAACTTATTAACTCCTCTGGTGTCAGCTCTAGATTCCCGACTTGACGCCAGATGATGAAAACAGAAATTAAAACCCTCTAAGCGTTGGGGGTAAATTAGCCTGTAGCTAATCCCAGATAGGCTGTCAAGGCCTAGACAAAAGGGTGTAGAGGAAGTCGGAGCCCACATTGCAGTGCGCAAAGGAAAATGATGACTTTCCCTTCAGTAGGTGCGTCGCTGGTGTCGAGGGGCTCCGGAGCCCTTATCCGTACTGAGTTTGGAATCTCAAACTCCAAACGGATCCACCCCATCTGGGACTCTGTCAATATGGAACCTCTTGAGATAACCTCCGAGGCCTGCCCGCTTGCGGCCATCTCGATGGTGCTTGTGGTCAAGTCTTGGGGGGCTCGAGTGGCCTTCTTCTTGCCCACCCGGCGAGTTCGAACCCCCGCCTCTTTATTCCTTCGAGGCTGAGGGAACAGGGGCACTGCTTCTAAGGGGCTTTCAGACAACCCTCTCCTGTCATCCGAGCTAGCCGGATCGGAATCATCATAGTCTTCTCGAACCATGTCCATATCGAATGACATCTTACATAGGAGGGAGAGAAAAATGATAGTAGAAAGATGGACTCACCGGACGATCACTGAGAATCGTTTCTGCCGTAAAACCTTTGTTCGATTGGAATCGCCTTGCAGAAAACTTCGAATAAGTCAGAATCGCCTTTGCCGAAAATCGCCTCCTCAGGGAATTAACAGCCACAGGAATTCAGGATGTGAAAATGGGAAGCGTTTCTGTAACAATGGAGATTATATAGCCCGGGAAGAATCTCCGCATTAATGGCAGGGCATAATGGCCACAGTCGAATCGTCGCGAGCCGACTCCGGGGCACACGTGGCTATATACCACAAGGTTAAGCTTTGCCAGACTGTACAGTTCTGGCACTTGGTGACGGGCTCCATCAAGTAGAAGCAGTGCCCGAGGAGGGGAAGCATCGCTAGGACGCCTCCCAGGGCCTACGTGTCAATCATTAATAGGCTAGGCAATTATTTAAAATCTTAACCGTTGCCATGCATCTGTTGGAGTTAACCCATGGGCGGGAAACCCTGATGACACATCTCTTCAATGCAGAAATCATAATGGCAACCGTACACATGGAAGATGGGGCAGTGGGAGCGATTGATCTTCCGAACGTGTTTACTCTCCGAGTCCGTAACCGAACTCGAAGAGTAGGGGGCTTCTGTTATGGGAAGATCTGAGCCCCTTCAAATTCGAGGAGCCACCTCACCTAGGTCCGGTCAGATGCATAGGAGTTAGGCCAGAATTGATAATACCACTAGAGGGGAGGAAGATCCTCGCTTCGGTACCGGTCGCACTCTTGATCTGAGGCAGTTAGTCGATTCAGAGTGATTCAAGATTGAGACAGTTGGTATGAAGTTTAGACCAGAGACTTCAAGTAGTCCCGACTAGAGACAGAGGATTTGACTATACACATCCATGTCACTCATTGCGGGAATACTTGACTTAACATGACAGTTTCGCCATCCGCCTCAGAACTCGGAGAGGAGACCTCCTGAATATTCAGCAGATAAGGAAAGCCAAGTCCGTCATGAGTTTAGACCTGGCCTCGGCTCGGACTTGGAATGCACCCCCTTTCAACAACTCAATGACGAAAGCTCATGTGTTTGACGATCTAAGGCCGAGGCTCGAAATCAAGGCTTCTTTGGCTTAGAATCCTGAGTCTAGGCCGAGGGAGGATGAGGATGCTCCACGTGCTAAACCAGGAAACTTCCTTAAGCAACGCGACCGATCGTTTTAGCCGCATGATACATACGATATGCTACACGATCTTCGGATTACGGACCATATCTCCATGATCCCCGTATCTCACTGATTGAGTGAATCATGCCAAGATTAGCGGACTCGAATCATCCAATAATCAGATATAAATACAGTGAGACTCCATTGATATAGGTACGTAACATCTCACACCATTTTCCTACAATCAACTTAGACTTACAATCCTTTAACCTGACTTAGGCATCGGAGGGTCGTCTCCTGACTTAACCAAGGTTTCCTTTACTAACCTTTCATGTAGGACCAACTTTCGTTGGAGTTACACGGCGTGGAGAAGAGGGTAGTCCAGAATTTGTCGTCAACAGATCCAATACCACGTGTTTCCATGCATGTAATCATTGTGCAATACTGATGTTAATCTCACCTAATACAATTCAATACCATTCAAGTCTCCGGACCAAAGACGCAGCCCTATGAACTAACGCGTTGGAAGTAGCGTTGTTGGCCGTTGCTATTTCTTTTACTCAACGGTGTGTCAGCCTTCCATCAGTGGTCACGCATAAGGTAATTAAATAGTAATATCTCCTTTGATTTTCTATCCATAGCCTATCCACGACATAACCCCCACCAAATCAACGGTTACGAACATCACGTGTGGAGAGAAGTTTTGGTGGGCGCTTCTTCCTTGAAAGAAGATCCACAGTGCGTTTCATGAATGCGTCAACCCACGTTGGTCTTTCTTCTAGCAGCGCAAATGGATCACCGCGTAGAAATAAATAAATTAGAAAAATAATTATATAAATATTATACACTGCCGTGTTCGTGAGATTGTTGGTAATATTCCCTCATTCAGATAATACACGTTGGGCCTATGCTCCACGGATTCAAATGTTAATGTGATGGGAATCAATGTGACGACCGACGCAACAAAAATCCTCCACGCTGTGGGAATATTACAAATATGAGGTCGATTTAGAAAAAAATTTCTCCGCGTGGGGCCGTCGCGTCCACCCGTTTTACCAACTTATTTTAGGGCATGAGCCCCTGCTGATGGAGAGCTAAAGTGGGAAACAGTGGAAATCCCATGATGTATGTGTCTTATCTGCGCCATCCATCCGTTTTAACAGCTTATTCTAGAGAAAAAGCTAAAAATTGAAGCATATACAACTCTCAAGGGAGCCACACCAAAGGAAACAATGGGCCGGAATTGAATGCCTATCCATTTGAAAACCTACAGGCGCTCCAAAAGATTTGGATCATGCTGATATGTGTGTTTTCCCTTCATCCAAGTCTACGTGACCTTATTACCCGCGGGTCGGATGACAAATAAACATCACTGCAGGCTCATGGAAGGTTTCAAGGGTTAATATTATTATTCCTACTATTTCCTGCGAGGTATTCTACTTGAGCTTTGGATCATGTCTTAAGACGAGCTGGCAAATCGTATGGACGGCATGGATATCATCCCATAATGTTTACTCAGTATGCTACAGCCTAGCCTACCGAGTAACTCGGTACGCAGTTCGCATATGGTGTCAACCGGCCGAGTTAGGGCTGGGCCATGCATTGTCCTAGCCCGCATTTTTTTACCAAATCCCAAACTTAGCTCCGGATCGTGACAGGTCTAAATAGTCTAGACTAAGCTCGGCCTAAGATATTTATGCAGGGCCAGGCCTGAGTAGAAATAATTTTGTAAAATTATGTTTTGGTGGGCCCCACACCTACTTGGGTAGATCTATGATTTGGTGGGCCCCATAGTCAATAGAGAGAGAGAGAGAGAGAGAGAGAGAGAGAGAGAGAGTCGAATCAATTTCAATGGCCGGGCACGCCGCTGCTGCAACGGTGGAAAGCCTTACTTTTGCAACGGCCCCAAAGGCTTGGTTGGATCGCAAAGGGATAGCACGAGTGGGTCGGAGAAGAGAGATCGAAATGATAGGTCGGTGGAAGTGAGGGAGATGGAGATGGATCATCTGGAGAGGAAGAGGCTTCGATTTTTATTTTAACAAGAATGTCCAGCAGGTTAGGGTTGCATCTCAGGTAGGCGTATCATGATGTTTATATGAAATCCACTCCGACCACAAAGTGTGTCACCTCATGTTTGGTCCGTATCCGAAAAACTCAGTCCCATTTGTGCTTTAAGTAGACCACACGATTGAAAAATAGTATATAGGGTAACACTCACTCTCCAAATTATTTCCCTTTGTGTGGCCCACCTTAATAATATATGGTGCTGATGTTTGGGCTGCAGGACTACGTTTTGGTTTGGTATTGAATGGTCAGAGTAGATTTTACTAGCTCATTATGGTGGGGCCCATAGAAAATAAGGGTGGGCGCCCTCTCTCTTGAAAGCGTCCGCAGAAAACGTCCTCGAGCGGTAGGAACTTGGCTTCGGCCTGGCCTCACCCAAGACAGTGCGGCCAATATCGTAGGGCCCACATCGATGTATGTATTCTATATCCACACCGTCCATCCGTTTTTCCGTATCATTCCAGGGTACGAGACCAAACATGAAGCAGATCCAATTCTCAGTTAGACCATACCATATGAACAGTGGTGACTAAAAATTAATGGGCCACAAAAGTTTTGGATAAAGCTGATTTTGTCTCCTCCGTTCATGCAGGTTTATCTAAACTTACCAACAAGTTGGATGGCAAATAAACATTACCTAAAGATTAGGCTGGGCCATTTGAGGTTTTTAAAATAGGTTGTTCAATAACCACTTTTTTCTGGATCTACTGAATTTTTTGGACCATCGACTAAATTATCTGGTATAAAGGGCTGGACGGTGTGGATATAAAACCATACGTCAAAATGGGCCCCATAGTAAGGGCTGCACCTATTGGGTAATGCCAGTGCTGCAACTAATCCGCTCTAGTACATTTATAGCATTTATACGTTGATATTCAAATATTACATATTTATCCTTTCTTATGTATTGTTTTTCCTTATATTTTAGTATTAAATTAATCTAATTAGATACATTTTCTTTATATTGGATGATTTTGAAACTAGTGTTAGATGTAAGATTAAAATGTCAAATTAAAGCTCGAAAAAAATACACTTAGAAGAGTCGAAGATTTGAAAGCTGGAGCTGAATATTTAAAATATGGATGATCCAAGGAAATCAAGCATTGAGGCTAAGAAAAACAATCAAAGAACATGCATATTAAATGGATAAATCAAAGTAAAATTTGAGTGATCAAAGATAAGGTTCGATTGATCGAAAAATCCTTGATGCATATTGATCGATCATGTGAAAGAATCGAAAGAATTCAAAATTATGATTGGAACTCATTGGAAATTTTTTTTTATGTTCGATTGATCAAAGTCAATGGATCAATTGATTGATACTTAATTACTTTTCGAATTTTGGTTGTTGGATGCTTTTGATAATCATCAATTGAATGCTCGATTGATCGATCGGTTGATCGACAGTGCGTGCCACTCTGTGTACATTTTAAGACGGTTTGGAGAATTCCTATATAAGGAGGTGTTTTTAGGCTTTTCTAAGTACAAATTAGGTTATGAGGATATATGTAACACCCCGAATTTTTGCCAACCTGGGATTAGACGTCTTTAGGCAATGGGTCAACCACATCACTCTTAAGAATCAATTCCAGAGCCAAAGAAATCATTTAGAACCAAATTCTTTATAAATTAAGCGTAAGTTAGCTAGCGCTACGCTAGAGTAGCTGTGAAATTGTCCCTGAACACTTTAAATACGTTCTACAAGATCCAAAACTTGTAGAATCAATGACGCTATAATATCCTGAAACCTAGGATCAAACTCTAAACCCGTTTGCCCTCAGGAACCTTCTGAAACTTCGTATTGGATTTAGACCGCGCGTTGAAAGTCCGATATCTACAATCTTAAACCATTGCGACCGCCTTGTTGGACTTGACAATCGTTTCGAAAATCAAGGCCAACCGACGCTCTGAGGCTATTTCATTGAGCCTGGAGTAAAGAGAGTGAGAAAGGGAAAAGATTTGGATATTTTAATTTAAATCTGGCACGTGACTTTGCACATTATTATTAAGCGTTCTGACCGTCAGAATTCAGCCAAATTTCACCCTCGAATCAGAAAAAATTTCTCTTTCATATCACGAGACTTGTAGACCTGATTAAGGCACGATGACCGCTGAACTGAAACTGGACCGCCATGTGCGATCTGCGAACTCTACCGGACTGAAAATTGGGTGTGGACAACATCCAGTGACCATAAGCTTAAGTCCGACCACGTTCGGCCATGGGACCTCTCGAAATGCTCTTTTGGATCGGAACAGCCCCGATTTGGTTATAACTTAAGTATACTTTGTTCACAAGTCTATTTAGGTTAGAATTTAGGCTATATAAGGGCCTTAAACCCTCACATACCTCTCCCATCCGAATTTGCTAGAAACCTTAGATTGAAAGAGAGAGAAAGTGAGAGATCGTGAGAGAGTAGTGGGAGAGAATTCCCGCCACTTGCTGCAGCTTTTGCACGTGCCAAAGCACCGCACTCCAATGACTTTTTCGGTGATTCCAACGCACTCCTAGGTAAGAAAAATCCTAACTACTTGCTGATTTAGGGTTCTTTCGATTCAAATAGCAGCATAGCTTATGTATCTTGTGCATTAGGTCGCCTGTACGCCGTTGACGAAGCGTATACGTTCCGTTCGAAACGATACACGTCTAGGGCAAAAGGTGTGGATTGTAAATGCTTTGGTTACCATTTTTCAAAGCTTTCAATGTCGTTTAATGGTAGATTACTGATAAGAATGCTGTTTGACATGTAGAACATGCTGTCCATTTTTTAATTTGAATACGTACGAAGAATATGAGATTTAGGGTATTTATAGGAAATATCGTATACGTACATATTTCGCCGATATGATTGCCATGAGTATTTACCGTGTACCTATACTAGTTATACGTGTATGATCTGTTTGGCGAAGAGATTCGCCCTAATGCACATATTGGCCGACATATGTTATGTAGACTAATGTGTGTAGACTAAGTGTTTGTTGAAATGCCTAAATCAATATGATTTATGCCTGCCATATGTTTTGAATGTAAGAACATGATTGTTGTGTATTAGGCATCTCCTTGATATAAGGATCTGTCATATTATATGTTGTAATCAATATACGTCAAGTACGTTGGAGTTGAGTAGTCTAAGTGTTTGTATAAATGTATGTATTAGTAAGTATTGAGTATATGGTGTTGTAGATTAGCGTTGAGACTGGACTCTTAACTAATTTGATGATATATATGATTTCCTCTACGCTTGTTGTATTTCAATTGATTTCTGTATGTGTGAAGTACTTGTATATGGTTTAATTGCCTATGTTGTATCTTATAACATGTTGCTAACGTGCTTGGATTACTTGTTATTTCAATTTTTTTTATCTCATATGATTACTGATTCACATCTTTATGCTTGGGGCTATACTCTAGTCCAGGCAATCGGTAGTAGTTTAGAATTTATGGTTGGATTCTATTCGCCACGAAGGATGTGTATGACGAACCCGAGTCGTACTAAAGTCGTTGACAGTGGTTAGGCCACACGAAGTGCTTGTGCACTTCATGTCGGTCGATTCGATGTGCGCTCGCGCTAGTCGGACTCATCAAGTAACCCGACTGACCATTGTATGTTCACCTTGTATTCGTCATAACTGCTTGAACCTAGGATACTGAACTTACTAGTGATAACCCTGATAACTGTGATACCTTGATCCACTAAAACTCATGAGCCGGGCATGGTGGTATGAGACACCGTGGTCGAGCTGTCGGCCTACGCTGGGGCCACAAACCTCACCGTAGTGACCAGTGAGCACCCTACTCTGAGCAGATTATGGTGGTATGGGACACTATATTCTTGCTGTCGGCTTACATTGATAAGGTGATGGGTGAGTGGAGCAATGAGTGCGAGCAACAGCCCTAACAGCCCTTTGTAGTGACCTTGAGTTTATCCTGACACCGCATGGGGGCGATGAGTCCTGATGCAGTCTTAAGGATATAAACTAGGCCTGTATTGATAAGGTGATGAGGGAGCGATACAACGAGTGCGTGCAACAGCCCTGGCAGCCCTTGCAGCGACCTAGAAATATATCATCGTATGAGATTACTAGGAATGAAGACCCTAGACAGGATCATTGTTTGGGTATTGATATAAGGGAGGTACCTTAGTTTCTCAATCCTACTGTATGAAATGGACTAATAACAACTCGGTAATCATATCCACGTCGCACTGCATGTGCCTGGAAGATGTGGAGCACTGTGAGAAGAAAGCATGCCGCGGACGCAGATGGTGCCGCATGAGGGAGTATGTCGGTGAGGGCATCTATCATGTCATTTCATCCATGCATTAATCACAGTATTTAGGAATGTTTGTTTTGTTTATTTTATCATTATCGCGTGATGGATTTGATAACATGTTAATCTTTGTTCTATGATTCCACTGAGTTAGCTACTCACTCTCACATTACGGGATGGTGTTCCGGATACCCACCAGTCCCTATTTTAGTTTCAGATGAGGGCGCTGCTTGTGGAGCGGAGCTGGACTTGTATGATGCTGAGGACTTCTCCTCCATGTTTTGATCGACGGGATTACAGGGAGGTTGATTAGACGCCATGACACTTGTCTTTCTTTTATACTTTTGGAGTACTCATGTATATTCTTTTCTTTCTATTTTGGAGTATACATGTATTTAGTTAACCTAGTAACATGTTCACACTTTGGAGACTTAAAATCATTTATATATTTTATATATCTATCACATTCTTCCGCTTGCTAATTTAACTGTATCTGGAGTATGATATGCTGTTTTGGCTTAATCCACCTCATGTTTTATGTACTGTTACCGACGGCATTCATCTATTATTGAAAATGTTGCATAAGTGATGTTCTGGAACTTGGGAGTTGGGTTTCTACCCAACCCCTGATTTTCGGTGTGTTACAATATACCAAGTGAAGGCGAAGTTCTTCCGGAACTGTTCTTCTTCTTCAATCATTCCTTCCTAGTTTGCTTTTCTTTGTTTTTTATTAAGATGTTAGCTATGCTAGGCTAATCCTTAGCTAAGGTTAAGGGATGAACTTAATGAATTTTGTTATTTAATTCATTTTTAATTCAAGTATTATGAATTTTGAATGAATTCATATATTAGATAAGGAATCGATTTGTAAAATGAATTGATTTATTATGAACTTTGGGTATAAAAGATGATTTTGATTCCATACGATCAATTGCCTAGATTTTCATAAGATATCAATCTATCTCAATTCATATATCTTATTGGATGTTTGTGATTGAATTTATAGAGTTACTTTCCGAGTATAATGGATTGAAATCCGGTTATAGTTAAGTTATCGAATTGAAGAAGACAAATTAGTTTCTGAATTTATTAAATGGGAATTTATGAATTTTTAGTTGTTCTTAATTATTATTTAAATCCTAATTTTCTTTTGCTAGATTAAAATCCAAATATTTTGTTTAGTTCTAATTGTGTTCTTAACTACAAATTCCTATATAACGATCTCGGTCTCAACGAGTTATTACTACTCTGTAATCCTACACTTGGGATTGTTCAACATGTTTTTGGCGTCGTTGCCAGGAATTTTGTAATGTTGAGAATACATAAGGTTTAGATTAGGGTTTATTTTATGATTTATTTATTTTTTTGCTAAAAAATACATTAGGTTTACATTAGGATTTATTTTATGAATTTTTTATTCTAACCTAGGCTTTGTTTAGTTTTAGGGTTTTAAATTCCACATTTTCTACTTTTAGGTTTTTCAAGAATTTCTAATTAAGATCATAAACAATGTTTCTATTTTCCGTTTTGTAGGATATTTTAACCCTAGTTTTTATAATTTGGTATCTTTGTTCTCGTCTTCTTCTAATTGCTTTCTAGTTAGTTGAATCGCTTATTTCACTATAGTATTCTGATTTTGATAGATTAGGTTTATAATTTAATTTCTGTGTGTGTGGTTCATCCCCAAATAGGTTCGTGACCATACACTTCAACTTCTAAGTGAACGAAGTTTAGTCGAAGGGCTCTCAATCTATTGACGAGTTAGAAAACACCTTAATACTACTAAACCTTTTACAACCATGATAAAGAATGAGCCAAATTTTGATGGGAATGTTGAGCACAATATGCCACTGGGTAGACGGTACATGATGAGAATGAGGTGCACTATGTTCGTTTAGTTAGAACCTTAAGAGATTATGAACAACTTGTTAGGATGACCACACTGTCTTACATAATTTTTTCAGTCAATGTAGGCAATATTAATTTTAAATCAGGTGTCCACACTTTATCAGGACATGGGTTGAAATGACTAGGGAATTCCTTAAAAGGATCTTCTTGGTTCATAACACCAATACACTGAGGCATGTTATCATGAACTTTACCTGAAAAGAAAATTAAACATTTTTCCAATGCTGGGAGAGATTCAAGGATCTCTTACTTGTCTACACTCATCATGGCTATGAGATTTGGTGCGTGATTAGCCTTTTCTATAAAGGACTAAGCTTAAATATGTACCAATTTGTAGAGATAATGTGCAATGGGAAACTCATGAACAAAGATCCCGATGAAGCATACGAATACTGATAAACAATCTTGAGTGCAGAGCTGTGATATAGTAATAATTCGGTGAGACCTGTTGAGTGTGAAATATTACATATTTTCTCTAGTTATACCTTAGTTTTATGAACATGATAATACTTAATCAATCCATTTATATATGTTTTCTCTTGCAAGGTGTTTTTGAGAGCCTAAGGTAAAAATGATGCTAAAAACATGGGTTTGATGCTCAAGAATTACAAAAGTGAGGATTGGTTCTTCGGATGTCAAGATGGAAGAATTTAAGAGTCCAAGATCTAAGAAAACCAAATGAAGAAGGAACAAATTTGAGATTACAAAGTGCAAAAATATGGAACTGCTGAGCTTGATAGTTTAATGCCATCGAACGCAGCTTCGATGCCATCGAAGCTTGATTCCATCGAAAAATTTAGAAAAATTAAGTTTGGTTGCTAGACATATGGGTGAAATTCTCGATACCATTAAGGACCTCTTCGATCCCATTGAAGACCAGTTCAATGCCATCGAAGCCAGTTCGATGACATCGGACAAATCAGAGAAAAATCAATTCACTCACTGGATTGTTTTGGACATTTTTTGATCTCATTGAGAACATGTTCAATGACATCAAAGCCAATTCGATGCCATCGAAGATCGGGCGATCTCATGGATGGATGTACGCAGATGGTTGTTGACAATTTCCATTTTCAAATCGAACTTAATGATCATAATTCAATGCCATTGAAGCTCCCCTCGAAGCTGTGTAAACTGCGTAAATTTAAGACGGTTTCAAAGTCGGCCCGAACAAAGCTTATATAAAGGGATCCTCTAAGTTATTCTAAGAACAAATTAGGGTAAGAAGAGTAGAGCAAGAAGTGGTGATCCTTTAAGGAGCTCTTCCTTCTTCTCTAATCTTTCTTTTCTAGTTAGTTTTTATTTTTTACTTTAAAAGTTTTAGTTCAATCATGTCCTTGGTTGGCTAATCTCTTAACTAAAGCTAAGAGGTGAAGCTCGTTCTTTATTGTGATATTTATCTTACTTTGATTCAAGTTTATTGGTTTATATGTTGAACTATTCATGGATTTTAATTTAAATAAAGGAATATTTTTAGTTTACTTTGATCTATTATTGGCTCTGGGCATATCAAATGCTTATGAAGCTTTTGATATGTTCTTACCTGTTTGGTAATTGTGTGATCTATAAAATTCATCGATCTACCATTGACTTCAGGCACAGAAGATGCTTGAATTCCTTACGGCCATTACCTTAGTGTTATGTGAGAAAACTAATCCGATAAATGATCAAATTCTATGAATTTTATAATATTTTAACCACTATATCATCTGACTAGATAGAATAGAACTTCGATTCCAATTGTGTTATTACTAAATCAAGTAAGGTGGCATTAAGATAGCTACAAGTGAATCTTTAACGCTCTAGTTTTCCATTATATCTTATAGTTACTTCACCATTGATATCTTTTATTCCAGATTTCAGATTCTAGTTCTAGTTCTAGTTTATTTCAGAAATCACACATATAGTAAGTCCATGTGGATTCGACCTCAGTCTCACTGAGATTATTACTACAGCGTAGCCCTGCACTTGGGATTGTGAGATTGTGAACAATTTTTTGGCGTCGTTGCCAAGGACTTCGGTTACATGTTCTGAGATTGATTAGTATTGTAATTAGTTTAGGATTAAGACTAAATTTTTTTGTGTTTTTCTTAAAGTATATTTTTCTGAAATGATTTTAGGTACTAACTTATTTTTTTATTTTGTAGAAACCTAACATAGCAACTCTAATCTGGTAACTTCTTTCTAACTTTATCTCTTTCAGATTTCTTTTCTTTCGTAGTTTTTTCTTTCTGATTAGATCTTAGTTTAGTTGTTTAGAACTTAAGGGCTAAGAGTATTTTATGCCCAAGTGAGTTCGTGACAATACTCTACATCTCTTAAGTGAAGGAGGATTAGTCAAAGGATTGCCAATCCATCACTAGATTAGGCATCACCTAAGAACCTCTAAGTTAACAAAAGTTATGACTGTAAATCAACATCTCCATCTGACTGAGGAACTTCAAGATGAGAATAAGGTGCATCAAGCTCCCCTGCCTAAAACCTTACACGATTATTTACAACCTGTGAGGGTGAGTATACCTTCCTTCATGTGTTCCCACACAATGTAGGAAATGTGGAATTCAAGCCGGGAGTGATACAACTCCTTACCAAGTTTCATGTGCTAGATTCTGAGAGCACATACTTGCACTTAAAAAATTGACAAGATAGTCACTACCCTACAATTTAATAATGTTTCTGAAAATACGTTAAGATTGAAATTATTCTCTTTTTTCCTGAAAGAGAAGGCTAAGTCGTTTCTTCACTCCTTAATACCTCAATCAATTGGAACATGGGTTGAGATGACCTGGGAGTTCCTTAAAAAGTTCTTCTCAGTGCATAAGACAAATACCTTAAGGAGAACGATCATAAATATTGCCTAAAAAGGGGAAGAAACCTTCTTCCAATTTTGGGAGAGATTCAAGGATATCTTGAATTCCTCTCCACATCATGGTTATGAAAATGGCGAGTAATAAGCTTTTTATATGACGGATTGACTTCACCCATGCTCTAGTTTGTAGAAATGATGTGTAATAGCGAATTCATAAATACGGATGTTGATGATGTGGGAGATTACTTTGATCCACTTGTCGAAAATGCACAATCATGGGACATCTCCTTAAGGCCCACCATTTCTAAGCCAACTCAATTAAGGGAGAAGGGATTAAATGTATGTCTTAAAGGAAGACGATGACATGAGCGCTAGGGTGGCCAATCTCACAAGGAAAGTCAAGGCCATGAAACTTAAAAAGGTAGAAATAGTCAAACTCAACGAGACCGTTAAGGTTGCTTGCGGTATGTAACACCCTAACTTTTCAGGACCCGAGTATATGACTCGTATCCCAAAAATCCAAGTGTTAACCTTAAAGGATGGTCAGATATAATATTTTCCTTTTATCAGAGTAAGTAAATGAGCGTAGAGTGAACAAATCAGCATAAAAAAAAAATTACAATTATATTTAGAGTATACAAGAGAGTGCCCATAATGACTTATACAAACCAATGTCTCCATTCTTACGAATACAAAATGAAATAACATTACATGTGAAACAAAGTAAATTTGTAACAATCTTAAGTTGTGAAATCCTGTAGCAGCCCTTAGCAAATATAATCATGCACCCTTGTCAACCATAACCTGCTCCTTACCAATATGAATGTGAACATCATCAGGGCCACCTGTGCTACCTGTATAGTTATATATTTGATAGATGAGTAGTCAACTCAGTGTCAACTCCCCTCCATATTACACATCGCTGCATTAGGTAAGAAATAGTATAAAACATCCAGACACCCAAAACAGTGTAAATGCAGTCTTATTAGATGCATGGATGCATGAATGTAATCAGTCCTGGGTAAAACATCCAGACGGACATAGGGGTCGTCACCCATGCAATCATTGACCCGGATAAAACATCCAGATGGTCTGTGCCTCAGGTAAAACATCCAGATAGGCAATTATGTACAATAACAACAGATGATGGTTGGTACCTCAGGCAAAACATCTAGATAGGTGAATCTGTATGTTACGTATGACAACAATGTACGATAACAACAGATGGTGGTTGGTGCCTCAGGAAAAACATTCAAACAGGCGAATCTGTATGTTACGTATGATAACAATAGATGCTGGTTTGTGTTATGCATGCATGATTAGCCAATCCGTTATTATTCCAATTGCAACTAGCCAATTTAAATAAGCTCATGGTCACTACGGGGAGCACATGGCCCAGCGTAGGCCGACAGCACGGGCATAGGTCCCATTACCACCATCCCTGGCTCATGAGATTACCACCTTATGATGTTTAATGGAAACTCATCGACTAATGGCCAATCATATTACAATACATGGGGCTTACTATCGCATGCTTGCATAATATAAAACATTGAACTCATCTAAGGCAAGTACCAAAACAAAACCACGTAGGGCGAGTATCAAAATATGCCACATAGGGTTGATATCAAAATCATACGATAAAGACCATCCTTAAAGACCATTTGACATAACAACCTTGGATGGTAGGGCCACATCAATGATCCATCTAGACCACTACTCAATAACCACCAAGTCAAAAGTCCATTACGATCACAATTAATCAAGTTACATCCCAAGTATGGGTGTACATTCATATGTGGGAATTTTTCACTAATGTACCAGTTTAAGTTCCATAAGCAATCCATAAAAAGAAATCCACAAGCATGAACAATTAAACAAGATAATCATAAAGCATGCAATACAACAATTCAATTTCCACCAGCTAACACATGTGATTATAAAGGGAGATATCAATTATGATTTAGATAAAAACTATGACTTAAGATAATGAGAAGATGGAAAGCTCAATGGGAAGAATCATCACCTTATACTTTGAATCGCCTTCTAGTGTCGCTAAGTGCTTGCGCCTTAGAACCGAACCCTATCATGAATTTTAAAGTTATACAGTTAGACCCAAGCCTTATACGCCTTTTATAGTTAGGATCTTAACCTATGGTTAGGATTGCCTAAGTTTTAGGGTCTCGCCCTAGGGTTTAGTCCAAGGAGTTGAACTATAATACATGTGTAGCTTACTCGATGTAATAATATGGTTAGTTACAGTTTAACGTTAATGGTGCAACTAATACTAGTGGCCATGGTAATACTAAGTATTACGATGGAAATAAAATAGTGTAATATATTATTATTGATAATATTTTCGAGTGATGGATATTACACTAATATCATTAATGAAAATTTTATTTACAGTAACTAATATTAACACAACAACATCCTGATGGCTATTATTATATTATATTACCTAGCATCAACCTATGATGAATAATATTGTTAATAATTCCAAAATAATTATTACTAGTAACAATGTACCAGATTAGCTAACGTGACACTAACAATCGTTAAGGTGAAAATATGTAGTATGTTCTAATGCCAATATTAATCTTTTAAGAATGACAAAATAAAATACTAATATTTTAATAACGAAAATTTTTATATGCAATATTAACCAATATTAGTATGGATGATTTACCAAGGGCTAACTTTATCTAAATTTATAAATCTTAAAAATGATGTTAATAATCACAATGATAATTGAAATGATTTCAATCTGAAAAGAAAATGTGGGCTCATCTTAGTTGACTCGGTTCGAGTCGAGTTGACTCGCCTCAACACCAGCGTCCATCTACTCTCTTTCTCTCCATCACTCTTTCTTTATTCTTTCCATTTTCTTCTTCTTTTCTCCTCACCCAAAACCCTACATCAGCAAGTCTCTGGATAACCAGAACCAGCTTGACTCGCCTAACTCGACTCAGCGAATTTCAGCCGAGTCGAGTTGACTCGGAATGACACCCTCTCTCCCTTTTCCTCTTCTTCTCCTTTCCTTTCTTTTTCCTTCTACTTTTCTTCAAACACTGGAACGTCCAGTAATGGACACCCAGCTCGACGGGACTCGGCCGGACATGGCTAACTTGGTTGCGAGTCCACTCTCTCTCTATCCTATCTTCTCCTTCCTCCTACTTCCTCTCCCACTCTTTCTCTCCTTCTCATTTAGGGAGGTCCAGCAACCTCTAGACTTGACCTGTCCAACTTGGACCGAAACAGGCCTGATAACTCACAACCTAACCAGCTAACTCGGCTCGGTTCGAGCAGGTGCAACAACGCACCACTCTCTCGCTCTCTTTTCTCACCTTTTATTTCCTTCTTCTCTTCTCCAATCTGCATAGAGTGCAACAGAGATGGCCCACCTGGTGAGCAAAACTGATATGAGATTAAGGCTATATAATAGGGGCTAGTGACTGTTCTTGCTGACAAGGAAGATGACCTGCCATTAATGGCAGATCACAAATGCCCATGTCATTCTCCAAAACGATGCATGAGAATGGTGTAGACGGATCTATGGGAGCTTAGAGCATGGTCCGATTGAAGCTCTAAGAAGGTTTAGGCGGTGGGTTCGAAGGGAGAAGGTGGCAGCCGACTTTTGGAGTGCGGCTGCGAGAATGGATGAGGAGTTCTTTTTTTTTTCTAAATCCTCTCTGTTTATAACAACCTTAGCTCTCCCAAGAGCCCTTGGATGAAGAGTAGAGGGCCTGGATTGAAAACTGGATGGCAGCAACCTCCAACGTCTAGTAAAACTAAAACCGACAATGGTTTTAGCTTCCTGTGGGCAAAAACTCTCTCCTACGCAGAGAGCCATTGGACGGCTAGGATTTTACCTCAATAAATGACTAAGATTTGAGGATGAGGGACGTTACACGGATCACACCTGAAAACATCATAGTGAAATTTTAGTTTTTAGAACACGCCAGCCGTATGCAGCCTCCTTGCGCTTGTGTTTGTGTGCGCGAACAAGTTCATATGTATGTGGGACCCACCATGTTTTGTTCAGGCTCATCAGACCAACAAGATGGATGGTTCGGATCAACTCTAGGTGACCTGTATTGATCGCAGGTGGTCGGTTTCAAGAGTGTAGGAAACACAATTCCGCCCATGCGCCAACTTACTTTAGCCCGAAACTGTGCGCATTGTTGTAGGTTTCAACATTAGGAGAGTATTGGGTTTTGCTTGAGGCCGTGCCCTAAGCACGATGGATGGTTTGGATCATTCAAGAGGATGATCGTGGTGGGCCACCAATCCAAACGGACGGACGTCTATCCATCCGCTGTGTAAACCGAAGAGAGAGAGAGAAAGAGAGAGAGAGAGAGAGAGAGAGAGAGAGAGAGAGAGAGAGAGAGAGAAATCTCTCAGTTTGAAAGAGGGCGCGGGTCAACGTTGGTCGGGTGTGCTGGCATGTCTGGTGCACAGCGTGTGCACCAGCTGTGTACACGCGCCCTGCTAAGTGGGGTCCACCATGATGATTGTGGGAAATCCACTCCGTCCACCATGCCCTATGGGACTAAATGGGTCTCATGACTAGAGATGGGGCATGACCAAGGCCCGAGTGGGCCATATCACTTGATCTACACTCTTTTAGTGTCAATTACGTTGATTCAATGGTCAGATCAACTTCAATCCGAGTATCAACGGTTAATCGAAATGATGAAGTGGTGCACATCTGTGGGAGTTTCTAAAGTTAAGTGAAAGATAGATCTGTCGATCCAGACCTTTGGGCGTAAGATAGATGGCTTGATGGATGGACGGGGACTATTTCCAACGGTTGGATTTAGACTAGAATGAACATGGATGTCCACTTAAGCTTGATTTGAATTTATACTAAATTTGGTTACACGGTAATACCCGAGTACATAAAAGTACGGGGTGTTACACGATATTTGTACTAGTAACATACACTTAATGCACGATTGTCTTACAATTCCTGTGTTTCAAGAGTTGTTGCATGAGCAATCAAATGCTATGAACAATTACCAACGACCATTCAACAAACCCATCTATGTGTGTGTGCATTATTAAATCCTTTATATTTCTGTTCTTCCCTTATTGCTACTATCTCTTCTAACCAGACCCTGGGTTATAGCATCGTGGTCTCTTTAGTGATAATTTGAGGAAGTAATAATTCATTAGTCAGTTTATGACATCATCGGTCACCGGACTAATCTATTAATATAAGGCTTTCTAGAATCATGAAAATCTTTAAAAAGTAGAACCCTGTGCAATCGTGGGCGGTTAAGGGTGCATAACCCTTCTCTCGTAGTCACTGAGATCCCTATTTATAATCTCCAATCGCAAACCTTATTTAGGAGACATCTTAAGTCAGGGGAGTCTTCGACCCCTAACCTAAGGCAATTCTAAGGCTCTCTTAACTAGTGGCGACTCTAAGTCTTTCAAATGCACTATTCTAAGTCCACCCCATACCTATTAAAAAATAAGTAACAACACGAGAGATATATTTTGGTATGCGTGCCTACTCGTAGGATGATATTCATACAAATAAATTTATCATTGTATTTTTGTGAGGAAGTGATATTGAAGTGATGTTAAAATGTTATCATTACGATTTACAACAAATAACCTAAAAGAGGAAATCGGTGGTCAAATGTAGCTCATGTTGCCAAATAAGTAAAGTAATTTGTAATTATTATAAAATTTCTTTAATTTATCAAGAATTTTGGCAAATCAAACAGGCCCTTAGTAGTGGATGTGGGAAAACAAGCTTTATGGAGCTTTCTAAATGAGTAATCCTCATAAAAATTTACATTAAAAATTTTAAAATCAAGAAGTAAATTTTGATCAAGAAGTACCTTTAGTAATTATTTACTTGTAGCTTAACTAATGATGTTAGACTATTGCATTCACTTTCATGACATTGGCAATAATAACATAATCAACAACAATATTTTCAATCAACCGATATAAATCACTCATCAACTCTGCCTTCACAACTACTATCACCCCTTTTACAATTTTCAATCAGCTCTTTTCATTAGAAAATTTATAATCATCTTCATCAAACTTTTTCAATAATAAAAGATGCTTTTATAGGTCTAATATGTATCGAATATCCAATATTATATGTGTGATATCATTGATGATAGTAATTCTGGCATTTCCAATCTCCACCATTTTACACGTCTTATCAGCACCCATGTAAACTATGCCAAAATCATATAACCAACATATGTAAAAACAATCTTTTCATATTGTCACATGGAACAAAGCACCCGAATCCAAAATTTATTAATGGTTTAGATTATCTTATGGAATCATTTTCGACGAAACTTATCCACCCTTGGATGAATCGTCTTTCTAAACGAATTTTTCTTAGGAACCCTTTAAATCTGATGCTTGATCTTGCGAATCAAGTTTGAAAATTTTCTAGTTTACTTTTTCGAGTTTAAAATTTTTGAGTGACCATTCTTTCTACAAATTCAATACTTTTTCATTTTATACCAATTTAACTTGATCTTGTTTGACCTCTCCTATTGATACATTTTTCAATAGATCTTCCTCTAACTATCATGACATCACTAGAAAATCCCTCTTGTATTTTTCTATATAACTTTTAGTAAGTAATGTAGACATGAATGACTCTATATTGAGATATAAATCATTGTTGATATTCGTAATCAAACTATTTTACGAATCAGGTATCGAACAAAGTAAAAGTGTAACTTTTTCGTCATTATCAATCTTGACATCAATCGACGTCAATATAGTAATCAAGGTATTAAATCCATTCAAGTATTCTTGCAAATAGGATATTTCCTTCATCTTCAAGTTGTACAATTGCCATTGGAGAAAGATTTTGTCTTACATCGACTCCCTTTCATGTAAGCTTCACAATATGTCCCACAGACCCTTTTGCATTGGTATGATTAGACACATTGAACAAAGTGAAATCATCTAGTGCAAAAAGAAAATCCACTATAACTAATTAATTTTTATCCTTTAATACTTCATCTTTTACTTTACAATCTTCTTTTCTTTTTTCCTTTTTATCCTAATTACAAAACGTTCCTTCACCAACACCGTGTTTATCTTTACTTTTTACAATGCATAATTGAATCTGTGGAACTTCTACACCTAAAATCTCATAGAACTTGATCTACTAATCTAAAAAATAACTGTAACATGAATGCAAACATGGATCTTTCTTGCGTTAAAAGACTTCTCGACATTTGAATTTTATACTAATTGTTGAGGAAAAGCATATGCACACGATGAATTCAAACAAAGCAAAACTACAAAAGGAAAAAGCCAAACAAATAACTAAATTCCCCCCCCCCCCCCCCCCCCCAACAAAAAAAAGAAGAAGAAGAAGTGACATATACATTTACTTGGTTTAGAAAATTACCTACATCCATGAGGCTGCAGCATGAAGCTTTTTTATTCACTTAAATAAGATGAATCAGAAATATAAGGCTTACCCCTCTCATACTCTTCTTCTACATGATAACTCTCTCACCAAGGCATACCCTATAATAATAATATACTTTCTACCCATGTTCCATATAAATAGAAAACACAAGAGAAAGTATGGTTGAAACCTAAGGGAACTAAGATTCACTAGACCATGTTGGGTTTTTTTAAAATAAGAAAAGATTTTTTAACTTATAAAAGAAAATTTAGGAAAAGGTTATGGCTTTTTATGATTGTTGATTGCCATTCATTTATGAATGGTGGTGCCTCTTGCTAAATGGATCATCATTTGAATTCAAAATGGTGATGAAAAGATGTCATTAATGGTTTAGGGATGCCATTGTTAAAAAGACACCATGGAAGAATATGTATTTTCATAAAAATGATCTTAAAGCATCTCTTTTGACTCTATATAAACTCATCTTTCGGTCAATCCGAAAATAACAATTCCAACAATCTCATATCCATCTTCTTCTTCTTTTTCATTTTCATTTTTAGATGTTTTTAAAAAGTTACAATTTTCAAGCGCTAAACTGCAAACAATTTTTCAGGCAGTAAATTGTAAACATTTTTCAAGAGGTAAGTTGTAATAGCATAGATGTAGCACCCCGAAATTCATGGACCGAGTAGCTACTCGGCTCCCAAATTCCCGAGTGCCACATGTGCAATAATGAGTCACAAATGCATATAGTTAATTAGGTATTAGCAAGTAATGATGAATTAAACTAATCATGCTTAATTTCTAATCAGATAATCAAGTTCTAAGTGCTACTAACCACGTAAAGTTCCATCATAAATTCATATCTAACTTACCAACTTAATAGATTCGAATAACAGTCATCTAGGGATCCAATCCCATACGCTCATCACACCCCAAAATGATCTGGGCTCTTGCCCAGTCCCGCCAACATCCACCTCGCTAACATGCCATGCCAAACTCCTGATAGTATGTTTACTCATCGCCATTGTCGACACCTACATTGTCTAATGCGTGCTTCTCTAGGGTACCTACGTCTAAATCGGATTTTGATTGATGTTTTAGAACACCGCCCCCAGCGTATAAGTGAGTCATCAACTCAGTGGGACTATTAGCAATAGGCATACGAATTATCATGCATAAGATACATTAATGAACAATAAGCAGCATGGAATCCTAAATATTGTTATCAATGCAAATGCATGGTTAGGATATAATGCATGCTCCTCACAAAGAAACCAACACTCCCTCAAGCGACAACATCTGACGTTTGTGATGAAACAACACTCCCTCAAAAGCGATCTCGACTACATAATCACTACAAATATAATGCAATGTTGTGAAATATGTTAGCCTAGTTGATTAGTTAAGTTCATTCGTCCAGCAAGTTGGGGAAACCAAAATACCCTTAGTGGAGTTATTGCCCTAACCTGATCACGCGGCTCAAGGATCATGGCCATGTGACTCTCGCGACTCTTAACCTTATCTTGGGGTCGTTAATTCTGAAAAGTGGATAAACATAGACGAAACAGGTTGGGACTTAAATATTCTACTCACGGTCACTGTAGGGAGGTCATCACCCCAACACAGGCTGACAGTATGGGTACAGTGTCCCATACCACTATTCATGGCTCACGAGTCCAAGCGTTCAATGGACACTACGGTGAGCTTGTCACCCTAGCATAGGCCGACAGCATGGCATAGTGTCTCATACCACCATCCCCGACTCATGAGACTTTGTGGGCCATAAATCATAGTTAATATGGGCGCAACGGTCTTAGGGTACTTGGGTTCATACAGGGATGATCAAAGAAGGTTAACGTATAAGGATGGTCGACTATTAGTCAATGTGCCCCCATGGGATGAACCATAACTAATCGACCTGAGAATGTAGCCCTGCATAGTCCAAATACGGCCAACAACTTATAGTTCAACTATTCAGGCTAGATTACTTACGGGTAGGTCCAACGAAAGGGGTCGCCCAAGTAATTCTAGGTAATCGGCCCATCCATAAGGATTTATGCAATAATATACAACATGTATTGTCAAATTTAAAGATAGTTTAGTTATCGCAGGCATAAATTAGCAATTTAAGTACATGAACAACAATATGTCAAGTTCTGCTAACCCATACGGGTCATGTTCACCATGTTCCAACATATACAACTATAAGGGCAGCCTTACACCAATATACAACTAGTCTTCCATGAGTTAACCTAAATCACATAATTCAGCTATAAATTGAGGAAATCAAGAAAGTAGTTCAACAAATCAACACTGTGATAACATTTCATGCCTTTACTCCTAACACAATTGATATGTAGCAACAATTCAACCTACAATCAACAATTTACAACAATTCATGTCATTGTTTAATCATAGTTAGCACCAAATTAGGAAATCAACAATCAACTAGTATAAATTTGAGGAAAGTTAGATATTTGCACCCTACATGAGCATGCAAATGCACAAGTCACATATTTGGGGTATTAGGGTTTAATCCCCTTTCATAGTTTCAGCAATTTCTAGCTTATTATTCTAACTATGCAGCCCAAAAGAAAATTCAGCAACATGCACTAACAATGCTCCATAGACATTCACTAAACCTATAATGGGCATGATAATCGACTACCTAAGGATAATGGTCCTCACTTAAACTTGACTGGAGATTGCTAAGATGATCCTAGCGACGCCGGGTCCTCAAACTTGAGGTTTTGGGGCCCTGCATTGCATTGGATGAGTAAAGATCACATACATGTTGCAAAAATTATGAAAATAGTGTGAGAATCCCTATATTACCTTAGATGGGTTAGAATTTCTCTTCCAATGGCGGAGGAGGGGAGATGATGCTAGAATTTATGAATTTCGACCATCGGGGTCAAATGCAAGTGAGGTGCCCCCAAATCTCTCTCCTCTTCTCTCTCTCTCTCTCTCTCTCTCTCTCTCTCACACACACACACACACACACACACACACACTCTCTGTCTCTCTTAATTGTTGGAAATGGGGTTTGACAAATAGAGGGCAGCCTTATATATGCTTAGAATTATGTCTATTGACCCCAAGTTTCAAGAAATGCTTCCAATGGCCTTGTTGGACCCAAATCTGGCTGTTGGGGTTGTCCTGATGGCCCCTAGCCCATCTGATACATGAGATAGGTGCCCCGTGACTCAATGAAGGGTTAGGAGAATTTTGGTCACAAATGGATGCGGGGTTTTGCCGTAGCGGCCCGATTCGCAATCAACGATCACCGTTTCGCGATCAATGATCACCGTCGCACGATCAACGGCCAGATTTTATAGGCACAGGCCTGGACTTATTTCCAACCTTCGGTGTGAATTTAGAAGAGATCTGATGGTTGGAACACCCGAATTTACATACTCATCAGCGGGCTTACTAGGGTAAATTTCAAAATTTTTTCACTTTTGGCTAGGCGACTTACAACTTACAAGTGCCAGCAGGGCAGCGCTGGCTGATGGTTTCTAGGTATTTTTGAGGCCTGGTGTCTGCATGGGACTACAAGCCCAGCGAGCCTAAAGGTCTGATAAAGTTTCAAAATTTTTGGACCTTTCTTAGGCGATACACGACCCGTATAAGCAGTCGCCCAATTTAAAGGGGCTACCTGACTCTGCGGCCCGTGCTCGACCCGAGCACGATTTGATTTAATCTCATTAATGGTTAAGTTTGTCATTAATTAATCCATAGTATGCCCACAAGTGTGTCTGAATGATCTGATCCTTCACCGGCTTGCATGTGCGCCTCAAGACGCTGTTCTTTTCTTGGACGAGGCATTACAATAGAAGTTAGGGGTGTACGCTGTAAAAGTGTGCTCAGAGTACAATTTTTTAATTTTATAGGCCGAAGCCCATATTTCTTCAGTCTTGGAGAAGAGACTTATTGTATTATGAAGGTGGATTATTTACCGTTACCATCTTGTAAAGTAGTTTAATTACTAGTAGAGAGCGAATATCTCCTTAATGGTAGTGACACCATAACGCGACTTAAGTTTATCTTTTAAGTAATTTATTTTCTATCTTTCCAACCTAACCCTTACAATTTTAAGGCGATATTATGACCTCTTCTATGGGTTATCCCGACTTTATTCAAATTATACCATTTAACGATTTAAATTTTCTTCGATGGAAATCAAGGGTGCATCTCTTCCTTACATCACTTAAGTTGGATCATGTGCTCACTTAATATCCTCCATCACTACCATTTAACAATAATACAAAGGAATAAATTCAAAAGCGACAAGATTGAGAGCGTAACAATTACTTATGTATAGGTCATATTTTCAACACTCTTTTTAACTCGTTGATGTTATTTACTGTCAAAAGAAGACCTTTAAGGATTTGTGGCAAGCCCTGCTCACTAAATACACATCAGAGAATAAAGGAAACAAAAATAATAATAATAAATAAATAAAAATTCTTGTAAGTCTCAATTTTTAGAATTCAAAATGTTGGATAAAAAATTTATCCTTGATCAAGTACATAAGTTACTAGTCATCATCTAACAAATTATTGTCAATGACAGTAATCTCGACAAATCCTTCCAAGTATCCACCATTATAGCTAAACTTTCACTTAAATGGAAGGATACTAGAAAATCTTTGAATCAGAAAAAAGAGAAAATTTCCTTAGAGGATCTCATAATGTTTCTTCAAATAAAAGATGAATCTAGACTTCGTGATAAAAAGGAAGAACAACAAGAAGCCTTAAGTAACGATAATATACTTTAAAATAGTATGAATTATGAATCGGAGAAGCCATTTTTTAGGAGAGATAATCAACTCAAACCTAATAACTAAGGGTTCAAAACGAATACTGCCAAGAATGGTCCATGCTTCTTTTGTAAAATCCCCAACCATTTTAAGAAAGACTATTGAAAATACAAAAAAAATAAAATAAAATAAATTTAAGAAAAGAATCGGTGAGTCAGTATGATAAAGGACATGAATCTGGCAACTATCGTCTCTGAAGTTAACATGGTAAATGAGGATATTGAACGATGGATAGATTCTGGTGCTACTAGATATGTTTGTAAAAATCACGACATGTTCAATTCTTATGAAATAATTAGGGATAATCAAGAATTATATATATGAAACGCCTTCACATTCAAGGTTGTAGGAAAATGGAAGATACGACTTAATCTAACTTTTGAAAAAGTCCTTACTCCGAACGATGTGTTGCATGTACCGGATATTAAAAGGAATCTTATATCAACTAATCTACTAACTAAGTTTGGATTCAAACTTCTATTTGAATCCGATAAATTGATTGTGTTTAAAAATGAAAAATATATAGGGAATGGTTGTGTATCCAATGAAATATTAAAGTTGAACCTTATGAATGAAAAATCTTCTTTCATTTATATGCTTAATTTATATGATGTTTGACATGCTACATTAGGACATATTAGTTATCGTAGTATAGATAATGTCTAATCTTAATATAATGCTTAAGTATACAAAACCTAATAATAAATACAATATTTATGAACAATTCAAAATAACTAGAAAATTGTTTCCTAGGGTGAAAAGAGAATTACAACTCTTGAACGTATTGATATTGACATGTGAAATGAGTGGTTTAATAACAAGAGGAGGAAAGAGGTATTTCATAACCTTTATAGATGATTTCTCCCGTTATATCACAATATATATATATATATATATATATATATATATATATATATATATATATATATATATATATATTGAAGAATAAAAATGAGGCATTACAAAAATTCAAGATATATAAAGCAAAAGTAGAGAACCAATTAGTCCGAAAGATTAAAATCCTAAGGTCGGACATGAGTGGAGAATATCTATCTTTAGAATTTTCAGAGTTTTGTAAAACGTATAGTGTAATTCACTAAATTATGACTCCATATTCACCCCAACAAAATAGAATAACATAACAGAAAAAAATATCTCTTATAGATATAGTAAACTCTTTGCTCAATAATGCAAGTTTAAGTTCAGAAATTTGGAGAGAATTCCTATTAACTGTCTGTCATATCTTTAATAGGATACATTACTCTAAGACTCGTGAGACTCTATATGAACTATGAAAAAATAGAATTTTAAACATCTCATACTTTAATGTATGAGATTGTATAGCCTTAGTTGGGTTTACTGAGTTTTAAAAAACTCAAGATAGGGTTGAGATCTCTTAGGTACATTTTTATACGATATATATAAAATAATAAGGCTTATAGGTTGTTAGTTATAGAATCTAATCATGCGATCACGATAAACACCATAATAAAATCTAAAGATGTCAAGTTTTATGAAAACCTATTCTCTTCTATAACTAAAAAAGAGACAAGATCTCAAGATCCCAATACAAGTAGTAGTTCTCAGATACCTCAAGATATCAGCAGTCTCGATAAAGAGGACATAAAACCTAAAAGGAATAAGAGGATCAGAATAGGTACATCTTTCGGACCCGATTTCTACCATTTGTTAATAGAATAAAATAAAGAAAACATAAGAGAGGAAACAGTGTTGGTATATAATATTAAAAATGATTCTCCATTAACAATAGATTATGCCCTTAGATCTTAAGATGCTTATTTTTAAAATAAAGCCATAAGCGATGAGATGGATTATATATTGCAAAATGGAACATATAAACTTATGGGTCTACACTTATAATCAAAATCAATAATATGTAAATAGATTTTCAAAATAAAACTAAGACCATACGAAGCGACAGAAAGGTTTAAGGTCAGATTAGTGGCTAGAGGATTTACGCAAAAAGAAGGTATTGAATTTTTCGATACCTATGCTCCAATAACAAGGATATCAACTATCTGGGTTTTAGTTGTTCTAGTATCCATTTATAAGTTAGAAATCCATTAGATGGATGTAAAGATAACTTTTCTAAATGGCAATCTCGATAAAAAGGTTTATATGAAATAACCATAAGGTTTAGTAGTTCTAGAATAGAAAAATAAAATGTACAAATTGATCAAGTCACTATATGAACTTAAACAGATACTTAAGCAATGACATGAAAGGTTCGATAAACTAGTCACCTCATATGGCTTTAAGATTAATGAATCTAATAAATATGCATATTCAAAATTCTCTGATAATAAAAGAGTAATTATATGTCTATACATATATGATATGTTAATCTTTAGTACATGTTTAGAAGTTATAAATAACACTAAAAGATTCTTATAATCTAGTTTTGATATGAATGATATGGGTGAAACTAATGTGATTTTAGGTATCAAGATATTGAGAAACAACATTGTATAACTCTATCTCAATCACATTATATTAAAAAAATATTTAAAAAAATTTGATCACTATGATAAGAACTCAGTTTCTACTTATTTTAATTCTAATATCAAGTTAATTAAAAATAAAGGCCATAGTATATCTTAGTATTCCAAGTTGATTGACAATCTTATGTATGTTATAATTTCTACTCGACCTGATATTACTTTTACAGTAGGCAAATTAATTAGATTTACAAGTAATCCAAGTTTAGATCATTGAAATGTTATTTTTAGAGTACTCAGATACTTAAGAAAAATAATTAACTATAGTATACATATTTCTAATTACCTTAGTGTGCTTGAAGAGTATAGTGATGCAGGTTGGGTCACTGATTTTGATAAATCCAAGTCTACCAGTAGATGAATTTTTACACTTGAAGGAGCTGTCATTTCTTGAGGATTCAAGAAAAAAACTTGCATATCTTACTCTACCATGGAATTCGAATTTATAATTTTGGCTGCTAGTAGTAAAGAGATAAAATAGTTAAGAAATCTATTATTAGAAATACTACTATTAGTAGGGCCTTTACCACTAGTATTTATTTACTATGATAGTGAAACAACACCGTTAAAGGCATATAATAAGACTTATAATGAAAAATCTAAATATATTAATCTAAGGCATAGTTTTGTACAATAACTACTTGGTGATAGCGTTATAATGATATAGTATGTGTAATCTATTCAGAATCTAGCGGACCTGTTCACTAAGGGACTAGCAAGGGATGTTGTCAGTGGAACATTAAGATGAATGAAATTTAAGCCAATTTCACAAAAACTAGATGAGGGAAACCCAACCTAAGTTAATAGGTTCAATGGGCAAATTACCTCACAGGAAGTGTCTGAAGTAACACTATACGCTTTCTATCTGTCTCATTCCTGAATGTATATATAGTGTCGGGGTACTTATAATGATGAAAAGGACGATGAGCCTCTACTCTTAATGAGTTATTTCGTATGTGATATTGTTATAGGAGCATTCATAGGGACTCACCTATATAAGTATTAGAAGTGGGGTCGTTTTTTGATGTTTGAAAGTTTTGGCTACTTTCATGAACTTATGAATTTAGGAAAAAGCACAATGTTGTTAATGTACTATAATTTTAGATCACATAGCAATTGAAATATATGTGTGTGTGATATGTCTGATTGAATAATATAGAATATTTAGTTCAATACCATAGTAACTAAAGATTCTGATACAACTTTGATTTATTTATACTAAATGAATGTTCAAGTTCATACGACACCTTCTCCTATTCACATATTTTCCTTATATACTTTATCGACCTCTTTATTTTGAAAAATAGTAGGGGATTGTTAAGTTTTTTCAAAATAAGAAAGGATTTTTTTAATTTGTAAAAGAAAATTTACGAAAAGGATTGTAGTTTTTGGTAATTATTAGTGACCATTTATTTGTGAATGGTGGTGCCTCTTAGTAAATAGAGTATAATTTGAATTCAAAATGTTGGTAAAAAGATTTCATTAATGGTAAAGGGATGCCATTATTGAAAAGACACCGTGAAAGAAAATATCTTTTCATGAAAAAGATCTTAAAGCATCTCTTGTGATCTATATAATCTCATCTTTAAGTCAATTTCAAAATAACAATTCCACTAATCTCTTCTGTCTTTCCGCCTCAATCCTTACAAACTATAACATGTACGAGTGAGAGAGATAAACATCACTCTATAGGATAAGTCCACCAAGTCCACCAGCTTCTAGATGGTCGAGGTTTCCATTGCCATAACATGGAAAAGCATTTTAAATGAAGATAGGAGTATTTTAAGAGCTTGAGATGTAGATGTTGCCTAAGGTAAGGATTTTAGAAATTTATCCACTTATTAATGAGACCCTACAACAAATTTCCATGGGACCGACACACAAATTTTCATGCATCTTCTGTGCTGGCTGATTCTAAGATGCAATTTTAAATAGCAGATATGTCTAAAACTTGAGTGGGCCATAGTATAGTATAAGGAAATGTGAGGACGTGACGCCCACTATTAAAGCCACAAGTACTCTTCTCTTTCTATGCCCACCTTTCATATAACTGCTCTAATTTTTATTTTTCTTAAATCCTTTTCAAGTTCTCCTCCTTTCTTTCTGAAAATGCTTGCATGATTACGCATGCTCAATGGCATGACTATTCATTAACGTGGATGAACAATTTCACGAGGATGAGATCCATCCTCACCATAACGTGAACCCCTGATATCTGGTCCAAAACTCAGGTGGGCCTGACCATAGGAAACAGTATAAATATGCCTAAAATCTCTAAATTCCTGCGTTGTGGTCCACTTACATTGAACTCGAATTTTCTGTAACCCCAGTCAATTAAAGGGGCCCTGTAACGCTAAGCCCTATGGAGCCTGCCATGATATACATGCGACATCCACTCCGTCCATTGGTTTTCACCATCAGTGGGCCAAACCACAACATACTGTTGGGATTCAACGTCCATTAAGGGTCCACCGTGATGTTGATATTCCATCCAACTCGTTCATAAAGTGATTTCTACTGGGACGAAGGGAAAACACAAAAATTAGCCTGCTCCAAAACTTCTTTGGCACCAGGAAGGTTTCAATGGTAGACATTTAATCCTCACTATTTCTTTTAGTGTGGCCCACTTTAGTTTGGGATCTTCCTAGCTTTTATCTTTGATATTTTCATGAGCTGGCGAAACTGATGGACAGATTGGATATAACACATATATCTGTATTTGATAGATGAGCCTATTTGACACATGTAAGATTGTTGATCCGTTGGATAGATGAATTCTAGGATATACGGTGCACCATGCATGAAATCTGCAATCCATGTGATGCTGTGGGGTTGCCAGAGATGAGGCAGAACAGCTGGCAACCACTCAATGACCAGGGAAATGGGGCCCACTTTTACCCACAAGTGTATCGGCTGATGGCAGTCCTGTCCTTCTGCCCTATCAAGATATAGGAATCATACTGTACGTGGTCCCACATCGTTGCACAGGACATTCTAATAAGTGGGACCTATGGTTATCCAGATTCCACTATTGATGATATAATCTCCTTGATAAGTCAATATATAATAAATTTTGAATTAGTGGCCATCCATGGCAATACGAAAAGAGAGAGACAACAACGGTCCATATTATAAATAAATAAATAAAATTCTAATATCGGTCTCAAGTGTCTTCTAGCCTAAGAGACTTCTGGTCATCTTAAAATGACGGGCCAAATCGTGTATTACAGGCAAAGACTTGGAAATCTCATGGATGATGCCAAGGTACTTTGGATGTGTCATGACGACACGTGGATCCGTAGACATTTATTGGACGGTGATGGATTACGTCCTGCCCCTCCGGAGAGGGACTCGGTCATTGCAGGGGCTCTGTGGTGGGGCCATACTGATGTATGTGTTTTACCTACGCCATTCGTCCATTTTTATAGATCATTTTAGAGCAGGAGCCCAAAAAAGAGGCAGATCCAAGGCTCAATTGGACCACACCTCAGGAAGTAGTGATAATAATGAGTCCCACCGTTGAAACCTTTTTCAGCTCACTGTGATATTTATTTGCCATCCAACCTATTCATAAGGTTGCATAGAACTAGATGAAGGAAAATATAAATACCAGCTTGATAAAAAATATCAACGGTCCAAACTCAAAATAAAAAGTCTATGCCGAAGGCGCAAGGAATTGTTGTTCCGACCCTTCTCAATCTCAAGGTTATCACCGATCACATCATCTTTGTAAACACACCCATTTTAAGTATACTGTACACTACACAACACAATTTTTAACATGTAAAACTTCTTTAGGCCGCATCATAATTTGTGTTAAATCCACACCGTCCATAATATTTTTTAGATCATTCTAAAGCATAAGCTAAAAAATGAGGCACATCAAAAGCTCTAAGTAGACTACACCATAAAAAGTAGTGTGTATTTAACGAACTACCATTAAAACCTTTCTAAGGCTAAACGTGAGGTTTATTTGCCATCTAATCCGTTCATAAAGTCACACCGACTTGGATGAAGGGAAAATAAATAAATATCAGTATGATCAGAGCCTTTTGTGGCTCCAAGAAGTTTTCAATGGGAGGCCTCAATTCCTACTCTTTCATGTAGTGTGGTCCGATTGGGATTTGAATCCACCTCATTTTTTTAGCTCGTATCCTGGAATGATTTGAAGAAAAAAAAGAAAAAAGAGAGGAGGATGGGCGGGTGAATCTAAGAAATATATCATCATAGGGCCCATTACTGAAAACAATACAAATCTAATGCTTAAGTGAGCCCACCACTGAAAACAATGGAAATTGGACGCAAGGAGAGAGGAAGAGAGATAGAGGAGAAGCATTAAGAGGGAGAGGAAAAGTCACAAAAGAGAGAAAGAAATGGTAAAGAGGGTAATTTTAAATTTTTTTAAAAAATATAAAATCCTCGAAACCTCTTTCCACAAAAGCCAAATAAACGCTTACTAATAAAGTAACCTCCCATTTACTTTTTATTTAGGAGCTTTTTTAGTTGTTGCTAAAAAAAGAGTGTTGCCGTCTTTTTTAAGAATAAGACGGACACGCACGCTGCTACACACTCAGGCCTTAGTGGGATTTTACCACCTATGGGTACTCGAGCCCTTGAACCGGTGTTGAAACTCCTGAGTATTTACTGCTGGAGCAATGAGCAAGGACCCAAGCCTAATAAGCTCTTATTATTAGAGATGACAAGGGACACCTAAATGATAGTTTCCATTGTAGATGTGTCACGACGATCACTAGATTAAGGGGCTCCTTGATGGAAAGTTACTTTACATAAGCTACTTATGCCTCAAGTAACTTATCTTAATTTTTACTTATTTAGATGATAAATATGTTTGATAAACAATACACTTATTATCTAAAAATTAGAAAAAATATGTTTGATTTCCAACATGAAATAGGTACTTATCCCTTGAGTTTATTCAACCAACCCTTAATATCCACCACCCATCGTATGGGCCCAACCTTTGATGTAGACTATTCATTATACTGGATCCACCTTGGCCCCATCTTCAATGTGAATCGTCCATCATGTGGGACCTACCTTTAATGTGGACCATCTGCCTTGCGAGGGCCACCTTCGATGTGGGCTATCCATCATGCAGGGCCCACCTTAGATGTGATCGTCCACCATGCAGGGCCCACCTTAGATATGGTCGTCCATCATGCAGGGCCCACCTACCATCCATCATGCACGACCAACTTTGAAGTGAGTCTTTTACCAAGCGGGGCTGCCTTGGATGTGGGTCATTCATTATTAGGGGGCAGCCTTGGATGCGAATTGTCCTCACATGGGACCCACTTTAATATGGGTCATCCATAATCATGTGGTGCCCACCATCAATGTTATTGTCTATCATGTGAGACCTACATTTAATATCCGCCACGCATCACATGAAGCCCACTTTAGATGTTGATCGTCGATCGTATGGGCCTTACCTTTGATGTGAGCTATCCATCATGTGGAGCCCACCTTGAATGTGGGTCATTCACCATCGGCACCTTTAATGTGGACCATCCATTATCTGGGGCCCACCTTGATGTGGGTCATCCATCATGTGGTCTGACTATCAAAATAAATTGTTCATCATGTGGGGGCCACTTTTAATGTCTACTGCCCATCATGTGGAGCCTACCTTTGATTTAGATTATCCATTGTGTGGGCCCCACCTTCGATGTGGGTCGTCCATCATGCAAGGCTCGCTTTGAATGTGGGTCATTCATCATTAAGGGCCAACTTTTGATGTTGACCATCCATTATGTGGGGTCCACCTTCAATGTTGTTGTCCATCATGTGGGGCCACTTACAATATCCACTACCCCTCATGTGGAGCTCACCTTTGACATGGACCATCCGTCATGTGGGCCCCACCTTCAACGTGGGTCATCCATCATGCGGGGCCCACTTTGGATGTGGGTCATTCATCATTTGGGACTTACCATTGATGTGGATGGTCCATTATATGGGCTCACCTTAATGCAGGTCATCCATTATGTGGGACCCACTTTTAATGTGGACCATCCATCATGTGGGTCCCACCTTTGATGTGAACCGCCCATCATGTGGGGCCTCCTTGGATATGGACCAACCATGAGAGAGAAGTTAAAAAGTTAAAATTAAAAAGAAAGAATATATATATATATATATATATATATATATATTACTTCTACAATTGTGCTTACCCAACTAAACAAAAAAGTAAAGTTACTTATTAGGCGACATCTAAACATACCCTTGTTGCAAGGTGACAATAAAAATATCCTTACTCTTACTCCGGTGGTAGACTCCCGAGAGTTTCAACACCCGATCAAGGGTTCGAGTATTCATAGGTGGTGAAATCCTACTACTGTGTGTGCGTGTGTTAAAAAAATAAAAATATAAAAATATATATATATAAAAAATGTGACAATAAAAATATCCCCTGGTGCTTATTTGGATAAAAATTAGGTGCCCTTAAAGAAGTTAGGATTGCTCATCCCATCCAATTTTGAGACCTTGACTCAATAACACTAAACTCCAATTTAGTGGACACGGATTGCGTCCTGCCCCTAGGTAGGGACTTGGTTCTAAAAGGGGCTCTATGAAGCCAATTGTGGTGTATATGTTTAATCCACACCATTAATTCATTTTTTACAAGCATTTTATGTCATAAACCTAAAAATTTACAGATCAAAGGCTCAACTAAAGCGCACCACAGGAAGTAGTGATGATAATGAGAACCACCGTTGAAACCTTCCTAGGGTCTGCAAACAAATTATATCATCTTGATCAAAACTTCTGCGGATCCCAAGAACCTTTTAACGGTAGCCATTCAATCCCCACTGTGTCATACGCTTGAGCATGGGATCTTCTTAATTTTTGGTCTCATGAATGGTGTGGATAAAACACATACATCATGGTCAGCTCACAGAGCCCTTGGTACAGGTGTAGGACACAACCCGCGTCCCGGTTCAATTCGTTTAATTTGAATTGATGTGTGCCATATGTATAACTCTTGAGTCCATGCGTATCAAGCGTTTGTGTGCTACCTCTGTGTAATATAACTCACTTTGCATCATATAATGTGTTCATCCCTGTTATCATCAATTCATGCTAAAACCAATCAGAAGTGGTTCATTCAATCTAGATGAATTTGGGTGGTGTATTTTGAAAATTTTAAAGATACATGAAGAGGATTCTAAGGTAATATAGCTAGAGCATAACGAGTAACCCCATGTCATCCACCAAATAGTTGACTAAAGTGTGATCATGCTAAAGCCATTGCAAGATAGAGTACGTGGTTATAAGACAGATAGCAAGCTTAGAAGGAGAGAGGGTTAAGTTGTGCTAAACGGTTACAACAATTATCAAAACAATTGAAGAATTTAAATAGCTGAGGGAAGAATTTAGATGGCTAGGTTAAGCTTAAAAATAGCATGGTTAAGCTTACAAATAGCAAAGGATTTAGCAAAGCAAAGTGTCTCATACCATCCCAATTAAACCATATTTATCTTTCAATTATCCTCTCAATTATTCATCATTTACATTCTTTACCATAATCCCTTTACTTTTTGCCAATCAATTACATTCTAAAGTATAATCCTTTACTTTTACTTGTTATTTGCATTACTTAGTGTAAATTTTAGTGTTAATAAGACCCTGATCTTCTTACAGCAGCGTCAACATTTTGGATCCCATCCACTAACATATTCTTCTTCAGATGTGGCCCTATAAGTTCAACAATCTTGAACGTTTCAACTCTGACCCAACTTCTTTCCTTTGACAAGGCAGTCCTCCCCAGCTTTGCTAAAAAAGAACCAAGACACTTCACCAATAAGGCCAACAAGGCCTATTCACCAACAAGTGTACCGCAAATATGAAGGCTTGCGGTACACTTCACCAATAAGGCCAACAAGGCCTAGAATACCTATAATCAACCCCCTTTCTCTCAACTGATTGGCAATCAAATTGACCTCTACCACTCACTTTATTCCACCTTCCAGTCGACCAGTCTGATTCTTGATCCTCCCGTCTATCCAAATCAACCTCAGATGATGGATACCTTCTTTAATCAGTGGAAGAGGTACTATAAAAGACTAGTTAATAAATCTCCTCAGCTCATCATTGCTCAGCTCGTTTCCCCAATGGAGCTGCGAGGAAAGAAAAAAGCGGCACCTCAATTGACCACAAATTCCAGCCAAAAACAAAATTAGCCAAAGACCAAGTCGGTCGTCGCTACTATCCCACTAACTCTAGCGATCCAGACAACTCCACAACTAAAGCGTCAAAAAGTTATGGTGCAATGACCTATTCTCTCAAGATATCCACCACCTCGACCGTCTCCATCAACCCTTAAGAGGATCCTTGATTTAGGAGCTCCTCTCGATCTAGCTATGTAACCTCCTACTCTGGTCTTAACCCACACCAATTTGACTCCATAGCCAACATCAGTGAGTTGGCCACTACCGATCTCAACTAGAGGACGACGACAATCATGTACTTCCTTGGTTGTGGTTGTATCTTCATTTGAAAAATACTTCAAAACAAAATATTGGCTAGGGATATCCATTGAAGACTATTTTAAAGAAATTGAAGGACTTAAACATCACAAAGATTCACAATAATAAATGTTGGAATAAATGGTAGTAGGATATGAAAAGATTAAATAATCCCAACCTTCCCTTCGTTGAGAAGTACGTTACTCCATATTACCCCAATCTGCCACCATTCAAAACTTCTACTTGAGTGAAGACAACAATCAAAAGAAATTCTCAGCCTGTAGATAGTCGATTCGTCACCCTCGCTTTCCGTTCTAATTTAGGTGGAAGCTACTTTCATTTTTACACCCATTCCAACTTAAGAAGTATCGATTGCAAAGAAGAAAATCGTTGAGGAGCAACTGCTTCAACATGTCCAACCTACAACCGATATCACCGAAACAACTTAAGTACAAGTTGTTGACTCTGAAGGGATAATAAGTAATGAAGCCCTTCCTTCTCATCCTTCTTTGGAGACTGTAATTGTCAATATGGAGTCTGAATATATGGTTGACTTCTCCCAAATGCCAACCATCTTTATCAACCGAGAAGATTAAGAAGAAGAAAATGATGAGCACCCCCTAACTGTTACTCCACAGAGCTCTAGAAGAGGATCATCCACTTGTTCCATTATTATGTCTCTTCAACACCTTCCCTCGACTGCATAATCTTTGCCTAAAGAAATTAAGGAGCCACTTCAGTCAAGCGTGGTGCATGAGGTCATCGTCTTTGATCAAGAAATGGACGAGGTCATAGTGATTGATGTCTCTCCTCCTCCCTTAGCACCAATTCTAGCATTGGCGCTAATGGCGACCAATGTTTCCTTAGCTTCAACTGTAATGATGGAAGATGCGTTCTTAGTTGAGGACATACTCTCTTCCCTCCGACAAGCTCTTGTCAGCGATATCATTATGTCGAGTCTCATATACCTTCTACTAAGTTACAACATCTTTAGGAAGAAAACCAAACCCTTGTACACTTGGGGATATCAAAGACTGTATCGATCAAGACGATTGTTAAGCTTACTGAGTTGATCGATCAATATAAAGTTTTCTCTCATTCTAATCAAAACCTCTTGGTCAAGCTGCCAACACTTAGAGATTTCGTGGACTTCATCAAAGAGAATTATGAGCTCCATGTCACGATCGAGCACCTTAAATCCGAGCATGTAACAGAAAAATCCTAAGTAGCTACATCCAGTGACATTGCCAAGAAATTGTCAGCCAATCATACAGAACTGAAGAACTCAAAGGCTAAGTTAGAGGACATGAGCATACAAATTGTTACTCTAGAAGCACAACTGATTGCGCTAAAGAGAAATTTTTAAGAGGAAAGTGCAGGACATGATCGAAAAAGAAAATGATCAAGGACTTGTCTGCATCTGCCAAAGCTCAAACAGAAGCGATCGGCCGGGTTCAACATGCGGTCGTAAAACACGAGGCCATTTTGTAGAAGAAAAAGGAGCGAACGATGAAAGTTAAGGCTACAATCTAACAATTTTCTACCTTTGAGTTATAGTTTTCTTTTTTCTACTTGTTTCTCATCTGTCAATAAATGGAATTGCTCGTTGAGCCAACTTTTATTATCAGTCGTCTTTACTTAGCATTTTTTCTTCTTTCACAACCAGAAATAATTATTATGACAGCTACATGTTCCTATTTTCCAAGAACACAAAAAGTCTTTGCATGCCTTAGGAGCCCATGATGAATTGAATGTGCGATCCATAATTGCTTATTTAAACCACATCAAACCTGTTCTGGACTAACATTGAAACCCAAGTAATCTTTAAAGCTTCCTTTACTATACAGACATGGCCTCCAACTAAAGCTCCCCTTCTTTCCTTAATAGTGTTAAGGTTTATTGGAAATAAATCCTCAATGGGGCCTTGTCAATTTTAGCCAATCCTCATTGTTGTTTGATACCAAGTTACCAACTTCTTCCTTAAAGAAGCCTCTAAAGCCACTAAGTTAAACGTCACACTCAGAGAAATTGTGAGGGTGTTGGAGAACCTATATGTTCACAACCCCAAGCGTAGGGTTGTGATGTAGTAATAACTCGGTGAAAACAATGTTGAATACACAGGGAATGGAGAACACGGTTTAAAACTAATCTAAATCTAACTTGGTTGTCTGGGTTTTTAATCCAGCGATAAAGAAAAATATTTAAATTGATAAAGATAAAAAGACTAAGGATCCAGTAATCCACCTATAGCAATCTCAATATGCAATCTACTTGATTCAATGATAACTCGATTGGAATTGAAGTCCTATCCAATCCAATCGGATAATGGAGTAGTTAAAACAAAATCTGAACTTTTCATTAGTTTAGTTCCCAAATATTCATTTAATTGTAATGATCGTAGGGAATTCAATCATCCATTATGCCCATAGACTAGGGCTGAAAGTTCAACCCGATCGACCTTCGACCAACTCGACATTGGGTTGGGCTTGGGTAGGATGTATCGAGTCCAGTCTCAGGCTTGGGCTATACAAACACCAACCCGATAAAACTTAGGTTGGGATTGGGCTTGGGTTGGGGTCTTGGGTTGCCTGACCCAACCCGAACCCAATCAATATATAAGTTACTTATAAATTATAATTGAGTGTGGATTGCATGTGTTGAAGACATAGGAAATTCTAGTGTTGTAAGGTCTCATTGGTGCACATCATTTTCTAACAAGATATGCTGGATTTCTCTCTCCCAATTAAATTGTGTGCTACACAACATGACTTTTAAAAGAGTAGTTGTCCTATATTTTAGCTTGTTTGTTTAGAAAAAATGAAGTTCTTTGTGATAAATTACTACATATATAATTAATAAAATTGTTAATACAAAATATAAGATGTGTATTGAAATATAATAAACTAATGCAATCATGAAAATATTAGCATGTATCCACCCGATCAACCCAAACAATCAGCTTGGTTTGGGCTTGAGTTGAGAGTTCCCAACCCGAGGTTGGGTTGGGTTGGGTTAGAATTGAGGTATAAGAACCTTGGGTTGGGCTAAGGTTGAGCATCAACTTGACCCAACCCGCCCAACTTTCATCCCTACCATAGACGATGGTGAACAAGGACTTTTACACATCACATAATTCCAAAGCCAATAAGATCATATCAAAAGCTTTCACACCATATATTGTAATTTTAGTCATAATAAATCATAGAAAACTGAAAATATATCTTTATTTAAACTAAAACTTAATGAAAGTTCAACATATACTTGAATCAAAATAAACTAAACATCAAAATAAATTACAGGTTTCATCCCTTAGCTTTAGCTAAGAGATTAGCTTGAGAAGACTAACATCTTAAAAGAAAAATAAAAAGATCTACTAGAACTGTGAAGAAACCGAAGTGAAATAACGTTGTCGGCGCTCGATCTAAGCCTTCTCTCCCTTTCCAAACCCTAGAAGATGATTTGTTATAGCCTAGGGACTCTTTTAAATAGTTTTGCAACTCAAACTTTAGCATTGCTTCAAAAAAGTTCTCAAATCGCCTCAAATTTATACACTGCGCATCTCCGAAGGCAAACTTCGATGTCATCAAAAAATCGTCCAGAAATGTCTAGCAAGTTAAGCTCGAAATTCATGAAATTGTTGATGTCATCGAAGTGGCTTCGATGTTATTGAAGTCTATTTTTAGAATTATTTAAGGACTTTATCTTTTTAGACTCAGAGTTTCAGAATACGATTTTTCTGTACAATTTTCAGGATTCATATTTTTCACTTCAAATCTTCGATTCTCTTTATTCCTCACTTGGTTTCTTTGGATATTTGGCATATGAATTCTTCATTAATGACTTTCAAATCTTTAATTCTTCATTATCTTCTTTTGAGCTTTAAATTCATCTTTTTAAGCGCATATTCATCATAAGCTTTCGAATAACCTCACGTGACAAAAATGTATATAATTAAATTGAATTAACAATCAAATGCTAAGAAAACTAATGTAATTGAAGGATTAAATATGCAATATTTGAGTCTCAACACTATACTATCTCGATAATCAATATTTTCAACTAATATTAGAGTCTAAAAATCTTTTTGAGTACCTAAGATAGCAAGCCACTCCACAAAACTCTCTGCTAGTGAGCGATGCTTACGAACAGGCATAGAATGATTGACTACGGTGGAATCGAATTCACCAATTCAATCGTACCTTACTGTAAGTACTGTAGGTACAACACATTGAACTTCTATAAGACATCAAGGAGAAGAAACGTACCTATGCTGCAAAAGATCCTATTGTACCAGAGGATCTCCTTGCCTTCATCGATTCTCATATTGTTGACTACCAGGCTCGGTTGCATGTGAGGATCGCTAGGAAGAGGAATGTTGAGGATAGGGTTTCCTTAAACGTTAATCGTGTCGACCAACTCCTGTACTTTTTACCCATCTTCATAAAAGAGGAGGTTAAGTGGAAGCCACAGTAAGAGGACATCGAGACAGAAAAACAGCATCTCCTCAAGGAGTTTGAGGAAATAAAGGCAAAATATGCCTAAACTCCTCCACTACTCAGCCACTTTACATTCTTGCTTTACTTTTCCTTTCCTATTTTATAATGCGGCTGATGGCCTGCTTCCTTCCAATAAACTTTATTTTTATTTTTATTTCATTTTCACGCTGTTGGAATGTTCACCAGGATCCATGTTATTCCTCAATGTAGAATAATATGATTTCCATTGAATCGACATTCCAGAATATCGAATAATGGCATCATCTATAGGATTGACCATTACTCAAAATATTCGAATGCTCAGTCGACCAAAACCTTTCGTTGCTCATATCATAAAAAAAATGAACTGGACTATCATATTCATTGGATGGATACCTCACTAATTGATCCTATGCAAAGAAATAACGTTTACTAGGTTGCTAATGATTCTTGCTTGATCAGATCGATCGATTTCCTCCTCCAAGCTCGACCACCTAACACTTAGTTTCTTTTCTCCTTTCAGCTATAATCGTTTGCTGACTAGACTAATGTGGATAGGAAATGTGCATCAATTTTCAAGGAATCCACATTTATGGTGGCCATGCATCCCGACCTTTTAGGAACTGAACCGGTGCCACATCGCTCGACTTGATCATTCCAACCGTCACTCATAAAAACATCACTTCTCTCTAGAGTTGCATTGCGCTTCTGCTTCTGTTCGATTTATAAGCTTTAAACTTCATGGCTTCTTCAATCGTCTAACCGCAATCACTAACCTTTATTAAGGACATCCTCACTGAGGGAATCGAGTACTTCTCCAAATCTCCTCTCCTTCAAGACATCTATCCCTTCATTAGGGATGCCACTGAAGTGTCTAAGACTGACGAACCTCTCTGCAAAATCTCAAAGGTTTTTACAAAACTGCAGTGTCTTGGAGTTGCTTATTCCAAGGTTGGCTCAGAACTGCAATGATACACTAGCCAACTAAGGGAGCAATCAGCCATTCGTGCAGAATACAAGACTCTCAACCTGCTACGATGCTTCTTGGAAGGGTCGGTTGCATTGGGTTAGCCGGCATCATTTCGACAGGTCAATGATACAGTCACTCGAAGCCCAGTTTAAAAATCTAGTTCTCGATCTATCGAAGGCCACACGTTTATATCCCGGATGGGATTGGTTAGACTCTTAAGAGTTTTTGGCCTTCATCGAGTCTCAGGTTGAACTCTATAAGACTCGATTGCCAAAAATAATGTCAAAATAGTCTTCCGTTGTCTTAACGTGGTAATAAGTTTTGTTCACTAATCCACGACCGAGCATCCATCATGGAGCAACAAGCAAGCGCTGGCTAAGAAGGCCACATAATCTGCTCTTAGAAAGTTCGAGGAAATCAAGGTGGCTTATAGTTGAACTAACCAATCGTCCGATTATAATTTATTTTTTTTTGTACATGATTTCTAAACAACAGATGACTTAAGGCCATCTTCCTACAATAACAAAAATTATTTTTATTCATTCTATAGTTTGTGGTAAGGCATTTATCGGTCTCTTCGTACTACTTAGCCTAATCTTGCACTATCTCCCATAAAGAAGGATAGTAAATTTTTAAGAATCGGCCCTTGATTGGAGCCTTTACAACATTTTCATTCATATCATGCAATAGATAGGCTCCACCCTTAGGTGACCATTTTTACCTAAAGTTCAGTCTGAGTGCCCTATTGGTAGCACCACTTTCTAGACCTTATCTTATTCTTTGAAGGATTCTTCATTTACCCTTTCATTATATACCCAGGCGACAACAACTTTATTGGTGATAATGGAATTTAAGGCCTTTATCCGAGTTTCGTCTAATATTTTGAACTTGACCAACATCGATTCTGTGAACTTGGGAGGAGTTAACTTAGCTTCATGTGCAACTCTCAATAATGGCACAGTAATCTCCAAAGACACTACCGCATCATGTCTGTATGTTAATTTGAACGGACTCATTCTAGTACTAATACGGGGCAAAATTTGTTATGCCCAAAGCACCTCGGACAGTTTTATATGCCACTCACGAGAATTTTCTTCCATTATTTTTCTTAAGATGCTCTTTATCACTTTGTTGCTAGCCTCGGCCTGGCCATTAGCATGCACATAATTCAACATCGAATGCAAAATTGTGATTTCATACTTGTCGACCATAGCTTTCACTTCCTTTTCTAAAAATATTGCACTTCGGTCCATAGTGATCGACTCTTGAATTTCGAACTTATGGATGATGTTAGTCTCAATGAATTCAATAATTTCTCTGTGGCTGACTCCCTTTATGGGTCTTGCTTCTACCCACATGGTGAAGTAGTCAGTAGTCACGATGATGAAAGAATCCATGTACACTGAGGGTGGAGATATTTGACTTATAAATGGATCTCCCATCCCCGAAAGGGCCAGGACTTGATAGTTTAGTGGATATTAGGCGCGAGCACGTGTTGAATCGACCCATTTTTTTGGTATGCCTCACATCATTTGTCATATTAAATGCAATCGGCCATCATTATTAGATAAAAATACTCGTAACACCTAACTTTGAGCCTCATTTTCTTCTCGGTCGAGTGAGCTCCACATAACCCATCATGAACCTCACCCATTGCTAGCATGGCTTCTCTTTTGGCTAAGCACCTTAGCAGTACACCTACTGGCTTTGGTTTGTGGGTTTTAAAGATAGCCCATGAGAGGATCTCTCCAGGAATCTTCTTCTATTTCGAATTAGTATACTTTCATGATTACTTCTCTTTAAAAAATTAAACATAAAGACATCATTTGCACGGTGACTGTTCTCTCAATCGATCCCTTCAATATATCCAGCCATGCGGCTAGTTATGCCATTTCATTAGCATCCAGATTGTGGCCATGAAAAACATGCAACAACTCCACCTCATCAAACCCATCCAACATTTGGGAGGCCAAGGCATAATATGGCAATAGTGTTGAGTTGGTGCATTTGAACAATCCTAGCACCTGATTTATCACTAGTTACGAAGCGAACATTTTTGTTTCATTTTGATCACCCAGCTCTATTAGCAATTCCAAGCCTATTATCATGGTCTCATATTCGGCCTGATTATTGGTATACTTAAATTCTAATTGACATGTTTCCATTTAGTGTGATTAAGATAACCCCAACCCCTGAAGCTTTATAGGTTTTTGAACAATCAAAAATCAACTTCCACTAAGTTAAGTATGTACAATATAGATCTTCCAAGTCAGTGGGATGGTCAACTAGGAAGTTATCTATAGACAAACCTTTTATTATTTTCTAGGGAAAATAACATAGATCAAACTCGAGCCAAAACCCATTTTCTAATTCAGTCATTCAAAATTGATTAATTTAACATGTATTTTATTAAATTAGATAACGTTATTACATTTACTCTTTTGGCCAACAAATAATGCCTTAATTTGGTAGCCATAAAGTACAACAATACATATAATTTTTCTATAGAAGAATAATGACTTTCGGTATTGAGGAGTGTCTGACTCATATATTAGAGTGCACACTCTTTCCGATCGTCGTCTTCTTGGGGTAGAAGGCCTCTAAGTGACTCTATTGATGCTGCTACATACAACGTTGTCGGCCTTTGACTGGTGGCATTAACATTGGAGACTTATCATATATTCTTTGATCTTTTCAAAAGTCTAGTGATGTTCTACCTCCCACTTAAATTCAAATTCATGCTTCAAATTTATCAATTGAGAAAATATATTAGTCTTTCCTGCACGATTAAATATAAATCTCTGCATAAAATTAACATGGCCAAGGAAACGCTACAATTCTAACTTATTCCTCGGCGGGTGAGTATTTATGATTGTTGAAGCCTTGTTCCGGTCCACCTCGATCCCTCGTTGATATACCAGAAATCTCAAGAAATTGCCAGCTGACACCTTAAAAGCATATTTAAGGGGGTTCATTTTCAGCTTATGAAACATTATTCACTCAAACAACTTGTGTAAATGAGAAAAATAATCTTCGACATCGGCCGACTTAACTATTACATCGTCGCCGTTAACTTTCATAAAATGACCGATCCTATCATGGAATATAGCATACATTGCTTCTAATATGTGGCCCTTGCATTCTTGAGCCTGAATGGCATCACCACACACTAATAAGTTCCTAAAGGACCAAGGCATCGAAATGCCATTTTTTTCACATCTTCCAGCGCTATGTAGATCAGATTATACCTAGAATGACCATCCATGAAAGACACCATTTGATGCCTGACTGCTTTATTGATTAACAGATCGGCCACAAGTATCGGATATTCATCTTTTGGTGTTACCAAATTTAAATTTCAATCAATACAAACCCACAACTTACCGTTCTTTTTTATGACTGGAACCATATTCAAGATACACTCAACATATTTAATAGGCCTAATGAAACTAGCATTTAATAGTTACTCAATCTCTTCATTTATTTTTTGGATTACTTTTGTTGTTATCTGCCTAGGCAGTTTCTTATGTGGTTGATATCCTTCTTTTATTGGTAATCTATGTTCGACCAGACTCTCATCTAGCCCCGACATCTCATGATAGTCCCATGCGAAGCAGTCGATGAATTTTCTGAGCATACTGGTAAGCTCAACTTTGTCTTGCGTCCTAAGCAGGCCAGTGATAAAGTTAGCTTATGATCTTGCTCGTTTCCTAGGTTCACCTCAACCCAAGCGGTCTTGAACTTGGGCCTGAGAGTCTTCCAATTCATCAGGTGCTTCCTTCAATTCCATCTCTCCTTCATTGGCTAGGACATTTGTGTCGGCCAAATTCACAAAACAACCATCATCAACATCCCTCAGGCTTTCTTCAAGCCTTCTTATTCTAGTCGTGAAATCGGTCATTCGCTACTCATCTTTTGGCATACCAATCATGAGTTTCTTTCATGGCACAGTATGGTATAGACAAAAAAGGAATAATATTCCTCATCAGTTTAGTGACTAGACGAATTATTTCTATGATATCTTACACGTGTTATTTGGATTCTTCTTGGTCGATATCCTGGTCAGATGGTCGAGCTTGTTTCTCCTGAAAAATCGAATCGGCCTTACTTCATCCCCATAGTAGTAGGCCTCATTTGCATTTGAAGTGGCCAAAAAGGGTTTGCTATCGACCAAGGCCAGCTTGACTTTATCTTAGTTCTAAAATATTATTAATTGATGTAAGGATGATGGGATGCATGCAAATAAGTGAATCCAGTCCCTTCTAAGCATAACATTATAACTGGGTGATGTGTCAACCACGAATAACAGAGCTAACACCCTTTTGGTTCTATTAGTCAAGCCGACTGGCAATACCCAGTGCATATTCATAACATGGCCAGTGAAGTTATTAACTATTACATCAGCTAAAATTAGGTCGGTCATAGTCTTCTCCAATTTTGGCATCATTCTTAATGGGAGAAGATAGACGACAGCCCCATTATTGACTAGAATCCTGGTGATTGGGCAGCCTTCAAGATGAGTCGATATATACAACGATTTGAGATGTTGTGTCATGCCATGGTTGGGCTTCTCTATGGCCACCCTTTCAGACCTGGCTCTTGATTCTATTGTAACTGTATTTAATTGTGGAGCTTTGCCCACTCCTTGTGGCCCTTCGATTGTGTCTTGCGGTGTAACACCTCGAACTTTTCAATAGCCGAGTATTGAAAGTTCTTGAGTATTACTCTAAAAATGTAATGTAATTTGTATATGTGTACGATACAAATCTAACTATCCTAACCTCACATCTATTCCCTGACATGAACTTAACTACTAAGAGTAGTATCCATCTATAAATCAAGTCATCCGACCATTGATCACGTGGTTTGAGGTATGTACATTCACCTAACTAAATCAATGAATAACCATTCATTCATAATGATTTAGACATAAATTATTTTATAAGAATTACTTAGAAATGTGCTTACAACTATGTAGAACCATTAGATTTCATAAAACTCTTAGATCAGTAATAATTATGAAAATGTCATTAACTTAGACCCCTGAATTCTACATTACATAGTCCCCATGATCCGTTTAATGTGAACTTTTACACCATGCCTATATATCATAAATTAACCATACACGTCGAATGTTATCTCTTAGATTATTGTAAAAGTTTCTCAATTGACAAATCATCCTGTAACCATTGATTTTAGTGTCTATCGAGTGAAGAAACCTCATAGGTAGTTGTAGTTGGATATTTTCTTTCATATGGATGGAGTAGATTTCTCAAAAACATTGTAAGTACTATAAAGTATAAATCACTCTTGTTTATCAAATTTCGATGGGACAAAATAATTTATGGAAAGAGCACCTTTAAGTGAATAAATAATTTATGGAAAGAGCACCTTTAAGTGAATAAAGATGGAAAGTTTACATTCAAGTATTAGCCATGAAGTTGGAAAGTGCAAGCTTAAGTACAAGTCATGAATATGGATTGTTCAAGATAAAATGAATTCAAGTTCTACTATACTTATAGTAGAAGATCAAGCTCCACTTTCGACTGCACTTCAAGTAGAAGATCAACTGTGCACTATTGAAGATGTAAGTAGAAGATTCAAGCTTTATACTTAGATGTCCAGTTTTCTCAAGTATAATTGACCCTAGAAAGACCTTAGACTTAGGTGCTTTCAAATGATAAACTTATATGGGTTTTTATACTTTGGTTAAACTTTAATTCGACTAGTTTAAGCCTTGGTTTGACTAGTTTAAGTTGTGACTCGACTAGTCTAAGATTATCTTCAACCAGTCTAAGTTTAAAATCCAAAAAATGGATATTTTTAGTGATTTCTTGACTAGTCAAGTAGATTACTCGACCAGTCGAAGAGGCACCTTCAACCAGTCGAGGGGTGCTGGACTCGAAGTCTGGAAACATTTTTTAGCACCCTTGACCAATCGAAGAGGGCCCTCGACCAGTCGAGCAGGGCATTCGACCGGTCGAAAGACTGTTTTATCTGATCACACTCAAAATTTAAAATTTGGTTAAGATGAGTCGAAGCAACAACATTTTAGCCTAAAAATAAAGGCTTTCTCTCATTCCAAAATTACTCAAGTTAAGAAAAGCCTTCACTTAAAAAGAGAAAAGTCTCTAATATCATCAAGCATGATATTTTATATTTTCGTTTATATATCTTTTGTTTTTAATTCCTTGATCTCTTTTCATAAATCATATGTTTTAAACAGAGTAATCATTCTTCTTTTGAGATCTAAGGAATTCAAAAAAGTAGCCTATGGTTTGAATTAATTTAAAATCAATTTAGAACCTAGAACTCTAGTTTGTAATACTAGACATTGAACATTCTACTTCAAGTGAGGCGGTTATACAAGCTACATCAAGAACGTCTTTAAAGAGAAGATAAGTATTTTTCTATATCTTTGTATTTTGGTTTCTTTGAGATATCTAAAAAATTTCATATATTGGTTTTGACTGAGATAACCAAAAAATCTCAGCGCGGGGTTTTTGTTTGTGATGACCTTATAAAATCACAATTGTATAGGTTTTAAGGTGAACCTGAGAAAACCTTGTTTATTAGTGAATGTCAAAATCACTTGGGTTGTGATTATTGGGAGTGGAGTAGGTATGACTATTTGAGAACAGTTAGTATACACACCGAACCACTATAACTCCTGGTGTTTTGGTGAATGTTTAATTTATGTATTTATAGTGACTGATTGTAATTTATTTATACATATGTGGTGAATGCTTGTAATAGATAGCTCTCTTGTCTCTTGCTTAGTTTGAGATCTTGATCCTTACAAAAGTTCGTGAAATCAGGTTGTCTTACCTAAAACTTTTTTTTTGGTATAAGGTTGTCCTACGAACTAACTTTGAATCAATTTTTCAATACTAGTGCTATTGAGATATATGATTTATTATGATTTATTTATTTCTTCAGTATTTAAGTTTTTTATTTGGCATAGTCTTATACACTCCCCCTAGGACTGTTAACTCACCTTTTTCAAACATCACCGTGGGCCCCATAATCAGTCCTAGGTGCGTATAGTACACATGCACTGGCAATGCACTAAATTGAATATCAGGTCAATGGAAATCCTTCTCGTTTTCTACGGATGAACAATCGTCTGTGTTGGAGATGGTGGGCCACCAGCATGGACTATCTCCCTAATCCGAACCATCCATCGGATTGAGGAGCTTGGTTCAATCAAAACCCTGCTGGCCACATGTACACATGCCCGCAACAATAGCTACAAGAAGTCCCACCCTCAAGAACCCATACGGATAGCGTCCGATTGTTATTGTTGTGGCCCACCATGATCGACCAACTAGAAAATCAAAACCATCCATCTTGAACCTAGGAAAAATCTGACCGAAACTCTAATCCTTTCACACCAAACCATCTTAAGCAATAAAGCAAGTTCTGTCTAAAAATCCTTTCGCGAACTGTGCCAATAACCCAAAATGTGTCCTAATTATGTTGCATAAGAGATTCAAATCAGGCCACCTTAATTCATTCAGAGTCATCCAAAATAACGAGGGACATCCAATCCTCTCCACATTGTCCAAAAGAGAAGGAATCCATGGAAGAAGGGATTTGGAAGAGAAGTACGGATGACAATTGTGTTGTTCTTTCCTTCTCTATTGCGCAACATGAATTGTTTAGAAACTACGCAGAAAATATTTGGAGGATCTCACGTTCTATAAATTCTCCTCTTTTGACGCTAGAGAGGGCATGCAGCCAAGAAAGAGATAAGGAAAATAGAGAGGAAGAGAAATGTGAGTGTGTGTGTGTGTGTGTGTGTGTGTGTGAGAGAGAGAGAGAGAGAGAGAGAGAGAGAAGTTTGGATGAGAATCTGGTTCGTCCAGACCAGCTGTCTGACCATTAAGAAGAGGAAGAGAAAGAAAAGAAAAGAAAAGAAAAGAGAGAAAGAAAGAAATAAAGGAAGAAGGAAAGAAGGAAGAAAGAAGAAGCTGAGTTCTGTCGGACGCCAACAGAAATCCAGGTCAGACTGAGTCATGGGCGACTGTTAGTCCGAAATCCACGCTTAGGCTAGACTTCCCAACGTGAAAGGTTGTTCAGGATCGAGTCAAAATGAGTCGACTCAACACCGAGTGTTGCTGAAGTCCAAGCTATTAAACTAGGAATTCTCTAAGAAGGGTAAGTTGTTCTAACTTAATTCGAGCTCATAGTTAAATCACTATTTAGTATAAACCCATTTCTGCAAACTTTAGTATTTAATCTTAACGGCATAATAATAAAATCTAATTGTAGGAACAAGGCTAAAATTCAATCCTACGCCATATACGACGAGTACTAACAATCTTAGAAAGAAATCCCCTTCTAAAGGTGAGGGTTTTTATCATTTAAGCTTACTTTATTTAGCGATGATATTATCTTGACATTTACATGCTTTCATGACACTGGGAACTTCCTCATATTTGTTTAATCTATTAACACCAACTATTTATCCTTGGGAAATAGTGATTAAAGCGTGATGTTACTCTTCATGGCTTTTCAGAATTGATGTAAATGTTTTTCCTTAAAGTTGAAATTAATTTAAGTTGATGGAATTACCTTACCTTTTACATGCTCTCGTGATTTTCCTCTTACAATTATTTAATTTATCATCAGTAGTTATCTACCATTTTGAGAATTATGATATGATGTTAATTACAAGTGATCTATGTAAACTTATATGGAGAGATGAATACAAGACTTGCCCTTACCTTTATCAATTTGTTTAGTTATGTCACACCCTAAACTCGGAAACCGGGCTCACAAAATTCCCGATCGCCGAATCCGACGCCGACAGCCTTCGTAAAACTCCATTCTCAGCTCCTACCACCTATTCGCCAGGTTCCGATCCTGGGATGCTACGAGGAGGATTTTCAACGTCAGTTTGATTCGTAATAAGCATAACCAAAGGCATAACCCACAAACAACAACCAAGAACTCCATTACATTTCCACTATAATCAAAAACTTTACAAGTACAATGAGCATAAAGGGAAATACAATGGTAAAGAACAAAAACTCCAAAACGATCTGCAACGTGCTCCTGCCTCAGCGCTGCTGCCAGCCAACGTCACCTGCACGCAACGGTCGTGCATAAGCTTATAGAAATCTTAGAGGGTGGTGAAAGTGTGTGCACAAGGTAGTAATATGAACATGCAATATTAGAGTGATACGGAATATGCAGATGGAACCATAATATCATGAGCCGTACCAAGGCTATGCAATGCAAGACATGAATGGTATCGGCCATCCCAAGGCCATGCGATGTGCAATGCAACTCAAGCATACAGATCCTCATCTATGTCCACACATCAATACAGATCAAATATGGGATATCACTGGGGTCTAGTACACTCTAAACCAGATTGTCACCACATCGCACGCAATAAGGTAAGTGGAAGAGACCTCATTATCCGTCTTCTAATATCGGGCGCGACTCGTCGATAGCGGACCCATTCCTCGAGCTGGTCAGACTCAGCCTAGCATTTCCCCCTACACTCGGGTGGGTAAGGCCGCACCCCCTTCCAACCGATCACGACACAGTGGAGAGCGTAACCGTCTGGTAATCGGCACTCAACGCTCATCTACCCACTCGGTCTAGACGTTGGAGCAACCTCTTGGTACCATAAGGGTTTACGGACTTTCACCCAGGGACATTTGTAGCACCCCATGTAGAATAAAATTTTTGATATCCAATCCTGTCAACCACGATGCGTCTGTGGTGGCTACGACCCCGATGTCGCTAGGGCGTACAGTAACCATATCACATGATGCGAGATGCATGAATCACACTATCCAATCATGCAGCAAATCCTTGCACGTAGCGTGCGCTCATGTAGGACAACACCGCCTAATCAGAATCCCATAATCAATCTGCCCGAAGGCATATACTATGATCAGTCACTCTCATATCAAGCATACATATGATGCGTATGATCATGAGTCATGAAGCTATATTAAACATGTTATAATGAGATGAACTATCCTTACAATGCAGATGGGCCTGGGTTGCCTATATACAATAAGTACGAGCCTAATAATGGGCCTTAAAGAGAGTCGTAATGTGGACATCTAACCAGCATTACACTTGAAATGTGGACGTCAAACCAACATTTCTCCCAAGCCATAACCCGTAATAAACATCATTACATAAGCCAAGTTGGGATCACACATTGCAATGGACCTTAGGTACACCCCATTGGGCCTTAAATATATCAAATGGGTCATATCAGATAGGCCTTCCATTCGTCAAGCGGGCCACATCAATGGGCCAAACCAATGGGCCTTATGTGCATTGCAATGGGTCAAAACTTGTGGGCCTTAGATTGCATCAAATGGGCCTAATCTCATGGGCCTTATGTGTCTTAAATGGGCCTAGTCCTATGGGCTTTATGTATTTTAAGTGGGCCTAACCCATAGGCCTTTTATAATCCAAATGGGCCTAACCCATAGGCCTTTTACAATCCAAATGGGCCTAACCCATAGGCCTTAAATAGAGCAAATGGGCCTAACCCATAGGCCTTAAAATGATCTTTTCAAGTGGATGGACGGTCCGGATGCATCACATGCATCATGGCGGGGTCTACATGAGGGCCCGCCATTGCGTATAGTATATATTATATAATATATATATAAGCTACATAATATTTATATATATATATAGTATATACTATATCATATAATATAAATATATATATATATAGACACACATGCTGCACGCACACGCTACACACACACACGCTGTACACACGCTGCACAAAAATGCAACACACACACGCTGCCCCCACGCCGTTAGGGCCCCACCGTCACACTGACGGTGGGAACAAAACCCATACATCACTGTGGGTTCCATGTGGGGCCCACTATGATATTTATTTGGCATCCAACACGTTGATAAGGTTAAACAGACCTGGTTGAAGGAAAAATACAAATTTCAGCTTGATTCAAAACTTCTGTGGGCCCCAAAAAAGTTTTCAATGGTAGAGGTTCACACAACACTATTTCTACTGATGTGGGCCACATGAGGCTTGGGTGTGGCTGAAACTTGGAGGGGGCCCACCTGAGGAGGGGGCCTACCTCATGAACAGATTGGATTACAAATAAACATCACCGTGGGGCCCACATGCAGGGCCGTGGATGGCGGACCACCCGTGTAAGACCAGTATCTTAGTCCGTACCGTTCCGTAAACTTCTGCGGTCTTACCGGTCGAATTCCGGCAACCTTCGACCCTTAACCGATATCGACGACCCTGATTCATATGACGTCAACCTGTTTCGACTCGACCTGAGTTCTGTACCATAGCGACCGCGCCGTCGCTGCGGTTCCAATGCCGCGACTTGCGCGCCGAGGCGATACCCTGGTTAAGAGATATGGGCCAACGTTCGGTGTGAGAAAAATGTCGTGCGTTGCGAAATCCAAGAGAATCTCTACGATGTGTCACATCAATCACATCAATCCCATCAATCAATCATCCATCAATCCATCACATGTCAAGTACACATCACTCTCACCCATTTTCCCAAGCAACCACAAAAGTCTTCCAATGTCATACCTCTCTTACACAAAAGGCCATAAAAGTCAAAAAGTGGCTCTTACACACCCATCACCACATCCATCACTCCATCACCCATCATTCCATCTCTCTCTATAACTCTCTCTCTTTCTCATTTTCCCATCTCATTCTCCAAGCAAGCTCCATACGTATGAAATTTCTCCAAGCTTTCCAAAAAAATTCTAAGTGTGGCCCACCTTCCCTACCCCATGATCTCCCCATCCTAACCTTCCATTCCCCATCTCCTCCATTGAAATCCAAGCTAAGGAGCTAAGGAGCCTATAGGAGCAAGAAGATCAGACGGTGGGTGCTTGATCAAACTAGATTTTCATATTTTTGAGATGGGCCAAGTGAGGCCAACCGATCAATGGTTTGGATCTTGGGACCCTAAGATGTGGCCGATGGCCCACTAGGATCATCATGATCATTCCATGATGGGGCCATTCTCCATGGACCCCATCATGATGTTTATTTCTTTAGAAAGGTCATCTAGATCATCCATATTGGTGGGAAAAGGATCCCCACCGTTGATTTTAAATTTTGGTGGTCCCATGTGTTAAAGGACCCATCCGATTATATAATTTCTTCAAGGGAGGGCTCATAGTGGCGGAGCCCTCCATCACAAAGCGTGTCCCACTCTCCATGTCTCTCTCCCTTTTTATTTCTTTTTATTTTATTTTATTTTATTTTATGTAATAGGGTTGTGTGGCCCACTTGAATGGACCCCACCTTGAGATATTTATTTTGTTCAAATTTTTATTCATGTGGGGCCCACCTTATATGTTGTACCCACGTCACCCATTAGTGGTGGCCCACTTCATCAGGGCCCACCACAATGTATTTTTAAAAGAACCAAACCGTCTAGCGTCTGGGACGCTGGACGTTCCTGTAAAAAAAAAGGGAAAGAAGAAAAGAAGGAAGCCTTTGGGTGGTCCACTTGCTTAGGCCCCACCGTGATGTATATATTCAATCCACGCCGTCCATCTCATTCCCTGGGACGTTTTAACCCTTGAGCTGAAGAATGAGGATGACGTGATCAACTGGTGGGCCATAACATAAGAAACTTTGGTGGTTACCGTTAGAAGTATTTTCTGGTATTTTTAATCAACCAAAAATTTTAAACTTTGGACTCATTTCGCCCGTTATGAGCCGTAGAATCCCATGATAGGAGCGGATCCACTTGGAGCGGGCCCCACACTCGAAAATCCTCAAAAATCCTTAATTTTTTTTAAAAAAATAAACAATAGCAGCTTGGTTGCTGCTGCTGTCAGATAGAAGAGAGGACGCTGGCGCATCCTGCGTTTTGGGCGGATGGACGCCAGGGGCCCATGGCCCTGCATGTGGGCCCCACTATGATGTTTATTTGTTATCCAACCTGCTCATGAGGTGGGCCACCGCAGTAGTGGGCCCCCCTCCAAAAATGAGACCGATCCAAAACTCAGGTGGCCTACACCACATGAAACAGTGGGATTGAACCCCTACCATTGGGACCCCTCTCATGGGCCACAGAAGTTTCAGATCAATTTGAGATTTGTGTTTTCTCTTCCTCCAGGTCCAAGTGACCTTATGAACTGTTTGGATGGCACTTAAACATTACAGTGGGCCCCACATGGGACCCACAATGATGTATGTGTTTTAAGTCCACCGTCCAGTGGATGGTGGCGCCCACCTTGATGTTGTATTGTCTGGACGGTGGAGCCCTCCGTGATGCATGTGTCATCCCCACTGTCCAGCGGCAGTGGGACCCGCCATGATGCATGTGATACATCCAGACCGTCCATCCACTTGGTGAGATCATTTTAAGGCATGAGTTGCTGATTGGGTGGGCCTCTCATGTATGGGTTAGGCCCATTTGATTTATAACAGGCCTATGGGCTAGGCCCATTTGAATTAAAAAAGGCCTATGGGTTAGGCCCATTTGATTTATGAAAGGCCTATGGGTTAGGCCCATTTGATTCATATAAGGCCTATGGACTTGGGCCCACTTGATATGTAAAGCCTATAGGCTTAGGCCCACTTGATATTTAAGGCCTATGAGTTTAGGCCCACTTGATATGTTCCAAGGCCATGGGACTAGGTCCATTTGATATATTTTAAGGCCCATGGGACTAAACCCATTTGACTTATATAAGGCCTAGGGGTTTAGGCCCATTTGAATTATATAAGGCCGACAGGATTAGGCCCATTTGATATGTATAAGGCTCTTGAGATTGGGCCCATTTGATGCATTCTACGGCCCATGGGTTATGATCCATTGCAATGCACTTAAGGCCCATTGGTGCGGTCCATGGAGGTGGCCCACTTAATGAATATAAGGCCCATAGTATATGGCCCATTTGATATATTTAAGGCCCAATGGGATGTACCTAAGGTCCATTGCAATGTGTGATCCCAACCTGATTTATATAGGGATATTCTTTACGGACTATGCCTTGGGAGCAATGTTGGTTTGACGTCCACATTGCGAGTGTAATGCTGGTTGGATGTCCACATTACGACTCTTCTTAGGACCCATTGTTAGGCCCGTACTTATTGTGTATAGGCAGCCCAGGCCTACATGCATTGTAAGGATAGTTCATCTTATTATAACATGTTTAATATAGCTTCATGACTCATGATCATACGCATCATATGTATGCTTGACATGAGAATTGACTGATCATAGCATATGCCTTCGGGCAGGTTATTTATGGGCTCCCGGTTAGGCGGTGTTGCCCTACATGAGCGCACGATATGCGCAGAATTTGTTGCATGGCTGGATAGCGTGATTCATGCATTTTGTATTTGTGTGACATAGTTATTGTATGCCCTAGCGATATCAGGGCCGTAGCCTCCACAGACGCATCGTGGTTGACAGGATTGGATACCAAAAATCTTGTTCTACATGAGGTGCTATAGATATCCCTGGGTGAAAGTCCCTAAACCCTTATGGTACCAAGAGGTTACTCCAACGTCTAAACCGAGTGGGTAGATGAGCGTTGAGTGCCGATTACCAGACGGTCGCGCTCTCCACTGTGTCGTGGTCGGTTGGAAGGGAGTGTGGCCTTATCTGCCCGAGTGTAGGGGACAATGCTAGGCTGAGTCTGACCAGCTCGAGGAATGGGTCCGCTATCGACGAGTCGCGCCCGATATTTACAGACGGATAGTGAGATCTTTTCCACTTACCTTATTGCGCACGATGTGGTGGCAATCTGGTTTAGAGTGTACTAGACCCCGGTGATATCCCATATTTGAGCTGTATTAATGTGTGGACATAGATGAGGATCTGTATGCTTGAGTTACATTGCATATCGCATGGCCTTGGGATGGCCGATATCATTCATGTCTTGCATTTTATAGCCTTGGTACGGCTCATGATATTATGGTTCCATCTGCATATTCTATATCACTCTGATATTGCATGTTCATATTACTACCTTCCGCACATACTTTCACCACCCTCTAAGCTTTCTATAAGCTTATGCACGACCGTTGCGTGCAGGTGACGTTGGCTCGCAGCAGCGCTGAGGCAGGAGCACGTTGCAGATCATTTTGGAGTTTTTATTCTTTACCATTGTATTTCCCTTTATGCTCATTGTACTTATAAATTTTTTTATCATAGTGGAAATATAATAGAGTTCTTGGTTGTTGTTTGTGGGTTATGCCATTGGTTATGCTTATTATGAATCAAACTGACGTTGAAAATCGTCCTCGTAGCATCCCAGGATCGGAACCTGGCGAATGGGTGCTAGGAGCCGAGAATGGAGTTCTACGGATGCTATCAACACCGGATTCGGGGATTGAGAATTTTGTGAGCCCGATTTTCGAGTTTGGGGCGTGACAGCCCGCCCGCCTAACGCTGTACGCTGCTGCGTGCAGCAGCTGCCGCTGACAGAGAGAAAGGCAGAGGCTCTGCCTCTTTCAAAAATCGAGAAAAACCCGTTTTCCTGTAGTTTTTCGCACGTGGGGCCCGTTACCTGAGAATCCACCTCGTTCATTGGCTTCCTTAGCTCAAGACTGTCCCAATGAGTATAATATAGAATTTTTTTTTGTTTAGAAACTAAAATAAAATAGGAAATTAGTTTTTGAATGGTGGTGGCGAAATCTCCAACACTATGGCCCACCAGATCCTCCAATCAACCCCAACTCGTGGCTCAACACCTAAAACGGTCTAAGGAATAGTATGGACGGTATGGATCGGATACAAACATCAAGGTGGGGCCTATACATGCGGTCCACCCAAAAATGAAATTTTCTTTTCTTTCTTTCTTCTTTTTTTTTTGTTTTCTTCCTGTGTCCAGGGAACGTCCAGCGTCCCTGGACCATGTCACGTACATTGAGTGGGCCTTGATGAGGTGGGCCACCACTGATGGAAGATGTGGTACAACATATGAGGTGGGCCCCTCTTGAAGAACACTTGGACAAAATACCTCAAGGTGGGGTCCATTCAAGTGGGCCACACAAACCTATTACATAAAATAAAATAAAAAGAAATAAAAAGGGAGAGAGACATGGAGAGTGGGACACGCTTTGTGATGGAGGGCTCCGCCACTATGAGCCCTCCCTTGAAGAAAGTATACAATCGGATGGGTCCTTTAACACGTGGGACCACCAAAAATTTAAAATCAACGGTGGGGATCCTTTCCCCACCAATATGGACGGTCTAGATGACCTTTTCTAAGAAATAAACATCATGATGGGATCCATGGAGAATGGCCCCATCATGGAATGATCATGATGATCCTAGTGGGCCATCGGCCACATTTTAGGGTCTCAAGTGAGATCCAAACCATTGATCGGTTGGCCTCACTTGGCCCATCTCAAAAACATGAAAATCTAGTATGATCAAGTACCCACCATCCGATCTTCTTGCTCCTATGGGCTCCTTAGCTCCTTAGCTTGGATTTCAATAGAGGAGATGGGGAATGGAAGGTTAGGATGGGGAGATCATGGGGTAGGGAAGGTGGGCCACACTTAGAATTTTTAGAGTGCTTGGGAGAGCTCTCATACGTATGGAGCTTGGGATTTTTTTGAGTTTGAAATGAGAAAGAGAAAGAGAGAGTTGTAAAGGGAGAGAGAGAGAGAGAGAGAGAGAGAGAGAGAGTGATGGATGGATGGAGTGATGGATGTGGTGGTGATGGGTGTGTAAGACCTTTTTGACTTTTGAGGCCTTTTGTGTAAGAGAGGTATGGGCATGGAAGACTTTTGTGGCTTGCTTGAAAAAAGGGGTGAAAGTGATGTGTACTTGACATATACTTGACATATGATGGATTGATGGATGATTGATTGATGGGATTGATGTGATTGATGTGACACATCGTAGAGATTCTCTTGAGTTTCGCAACGCGCGGTATTTTTCTCGCACCGAACGTTGGCCCACATTCTTGACCAAGGTATCACCTCGGCGCGCAAGTCGCGGCATCGGAACCGCAGCGATGGCGCGGTCACTATGGTATTGGTCTTGGGTTGAGTCGATACAGGTTGACGGCATATGAATCAGGGTCGCGCGTCGATATCGGTTAAGGGTCGAAGGTTGCCGGAATTCGACCGGTAAGACGGCGGAAGTCTACAGAACGGTACAGACCAAGATACGGGTCTTACAAGTTAGCCCTTGCTAGTCTTCTCTTTATTGAGTTGGTCATTGTCACTCTCCTTATTATTGAGTTGGTCATTGCCACTCTTCTATTTATTGAGTTAGTCATTGCTACTCTCCTTTTATTATTGAGTGACCATTGTCACTCTCCTCTTTATGAGATAGTCATTGCTACTCTCTTCTGTACTTTACTAACCTTGTGCTATTTATCTTTAAGGCTTGGGCATGTGTCTTGATATTCCAGAACCCTCATGATATGGTTTATATTCTCTATAAGTGCAAGTGATGTGTTAAGAGGTATCACAACTAGTTATTCAAATATCTTATCATGGACATAATATACTCTGATTAGATACCCTCTTGGTCGACGCGTAATTCTATGGGTATTGGGTAGTGGTGCACAAATCAATATAAGTAATTCGCAATACATGTTACAACACTTCCGAGATTAGATGTCGCAAATAGTCACTTCATGAATAAATCGTGTCACATAATTATCTAACTCATGTGTTGTGTCACCTTAAGGTGTTCATGTAAATCCATGATAGCGTCGGACATGCAGGTGAATCTCCATAGTGTGAGAATACGGGGTGATCCGGGTTTTATATGAATCGTATTTCACATTATGATGATCACTATGTATGCTGAGGCATACATACTTTGTTAGGGATGCATCTCATGTAAGTTGTTTGTGCATATTAATACTCCTTGTTGTAATAGAATACAAAACGTATCAGAACCTTTACATTACTGTAATGAATCTCATGAATTATTATTAATCTTAAAGGATATCCATCATTATGAGTAGGGCATTGACCCTCTCCAACCGTACAGATGATGCAGGTGATGTACAGATTAAAGACCTAGAGGACCATTTTCCTATGAAAGATTATACTAGAAGAATAAGAAGATAGTTTTATGATTTAGTTTTATAATTCCACTGCGAACTCAGTAAATGTAATAAGCTCCCAAAAAGAGGGCATTTGATTATTCATTGAATTCTTTTACTTTGATGAAATAATCAATACAGTCGATTTTATTCTCATGAATTTTACCCTCATGAATGTACCTGGATGTAATCCAAATGAAAAAAATAATAAAGTGTGATTTTTAAAGCATCCAAATTATACATTATTAACACTCGATTTTCTTAGGCACAAGTATAAACTTTGGTCGTCAAAATTATGGACGTTACATCTGGAGGAATAAGGTGTGTTGTATTACTATAGGGGGACTAAATTCTTCTACATCGCCCGCCATCTCACTTGGTTAGGTCGACTTAGCCTGAAACTAGAGGGCAAGGTAAGCACCGTATTGCAATAAAAGGCCACAAGTGGCAATGTTCAAAACACAATCTCTGAACCCAGATATTACCCCTTAATGTTTCTAAACCAACTTGCATATTAAAACTCATATCAATACACCTAGTCTTCTCATTGGGAATAGCATCCAGTTGCATGGCAGTAGGTGAAGACACCTGTAATTCTTCAGTCATCACTATTGGTCCATTTATCATTCAATCATCTCTTGAGAATCATTCATCACTGAAATAATCAGACAACTTATCATAGTCATCATTATCCCCTGGTCCTGTTGACCCATTAGGTTAGATGGCATCCTCCATGCCTGGATTGTACAACACGGGTTGTAAAACTGCCTCGATCGTGTTCAGGGTCAGTTGTTCCTCCAACTGAGGGATTCTCCAGAATGGTTGTGGTTACACGATTTTCAATCAAGATGCATCCTCAACCTCTACCAATTCCTTCTTCAGAGCCGCTTTACGTCATTACTAGCAGTATATCTAAGTCTGAGTCATCGCTTTGAGAACGACGGGGAATTTAGGATACATGACCTATTTCCAAACTCCCTTTTGAGTTGGCGGGGATTTGACCATCCTTTGACTTGGCACTTTCTCCTGAGGGCAATGACTAAGTGGTGGAAATGTTCCTTGCGGTCAATGGTGACCGCCTTTTTCAATCATCCTCAAAGCTACGTGTCAAACTTACCTCCCTAGTCGAGGCGGTCCTCCATAACCCTGGATGGTCCTTTTGGCACATCAGTTACATAATTGTGAAGACCGCCTCGTCTTGTTGAGCTATCTTCAATCGCCTGGTGATCGACGTGGGAGGTTGATCACCCTAGCCCTGGATGTCATGATGCGCCATCACAATTACTGGCACTGAGAGCAACCCTATGTCGCAGTCGATCGACCTTCCATAAATTTGTTGTAGTCATATTGACATCAAGGTTAAGCGAAAATGGATCAGTATGAATCACTATTGCTTCCTCACCCTTCTCAAGGAATTTTAGTAACTCATGATTGATGTTATCCTAAAGAACATTCTTGAATACAACACATTTGTTAGTTGAATGGGAACAAGTTTTGTGACATTTATAATATTCAATCTTTCTCAATTCATTAGTCGAGGGTATCTTATGGTTAATAGGAACCTGGATAAACTTCCCGGCCAATAGAATTTGAAATATTTCATCGGCCCAAGTAATGTCAAAAGTATATACTTTTTGGGCCTTTTGTGTGGTCAGCACAATTGGTTTTTCCTTCACCAGCTTTAAGCATATGAGCAGCCTTTTTACCACTACTTCGACAATCATGACCTTGTAAGTTAGGGCATGATAATATGTCTTAATTGACGCGTTCTTTTTCTTAGCTCCTTCCTCAAGAATTTCTTCATATATGGAGACCTTCCTAGTCAGGTCATATAAATCCATAAAGTCCATTTGCGGAGTTTATATTCCAGGTCATCTTATGTAAGTTGCACAAAGTTAGCCTCGGTCATGATGACCTTACACCGGCTCTTCGCTTTGTTGAACCAGGCAATGCAGCTCTCACAAGATTCCCCTAATAACTGTTAAAAATGTGCGAGATCAACCATGGCCATTTTTCTATCCTTAGAAAAGAACTAAGCATGGAGTTTTTCTTCCATCTCTTGCCAGGTATGGATTGACTTTGGCAATAAATTGGAATACCATGTAAAGGTTGTTACCATCAATGAATAACTGAATAATTGCAGCATATGATAGTCAATATTAGCTAATTTACCATACTGCATAGTGAATCAACCAACGTGCTTGATGGTTAATTGACCAAGATGACCTGAAAATAGGATAAAATTCACTTGATAATTCATTGGCAACGGGTTTTGTTGTTCAATCCATTCGAGATAGGGCTTATGATAAAATAAGATGGTATTGCGGCCGAGTACTTGGCCCACTACCTCTTAAACCATCTGCATGATTTGGTCACGATTCACTCGCTAAGGTTCAACCATCAGTAGTGGTCAGGACCTACTCAGTTCTGTCTCTTATGGAAAACGGATTCCTACGGAATTAATGGAAAGGTTGTCCTCTTTATAAACCCTAGTTCCGAATCTCAAGAACAAAATTCTTAGCCTCCCGCTCTGTCACCTGAATTCGACGGGTAGTAGAACATTCCATACTTCCTGAATTAGAATTGGTAGTGGATTCCACTGTAGGGGAGGCATAGATGGCAGTTGTACCACATTACCAATAAAACTTCCTTTAGCATTATGTTGCATTACCACAGGTGCTCTTTCGGTGATCATGGCCATCAACCGATGCATGGCCTTCGTCTAGCTAGCCATATATCTGTTAGTATTCTCAGTTTGAATACGAAACTGCTTGGCCTGGGTATACACCAACTTCGCTTAAGCTATCCCATATTCTTAAACATGTTGAATACTCAGTTGTAGACCATTATCTCTTCATGAGAGACAGTCCGAGAGGTCAAGGCCCTTTCCTGATTTTCGGTACTGAGTGTCAAACTAATATTCAAATTTAACGTTCAAGGGTCGCTTGAACAGGCACATCCTCGATCAAAGGTAGTGTTGTTGATGTGGAGAGTGCAACCCCAGCAATTCAATTACTCCTATTCATATTCACAATTGTCAATGTCACACCAATAAGTCAAAGATAGGGTCGCACTAGCCGTACCCAAAACTTGTTTTGGTTCGATTTAAATATTCGGCCACGTGAAAAATGTGGGTGTGCCAGAATTGAATGTATGGCTTAAATCAAACCAAACAATTATGACCCCAAGCGTTAAGATAAGTAGATACAAAGTATGTGACCGATATCGAATATGATCAGTCTCCTATTTAGCCACTCGCACAGTATATCAAAATGATCAAGCGATAGTCAGAGGGCAAGGTTCGTCCTTTGATAATGGATTACATCTTTGTCTTCTGTACGAAATGACTTGTCGATATATATAAAGAAACACAAGAAATGAATTCTTACAGTTAGTTGTGAAGGTTAGCTGTAAGACGACTTCCTAAATGGAGAGCTTTGATTGATGCTTGAACTGAATCCAATGTCTAAGCATATAACAACTACTTAATTAACGTTACATATTACACTAAGGAATGTAAATAAGTGGTAAAAGTAAAGGATTACACTACGAAATTTAATTGATTGACAAAAAGTAAAGGGATTACAATAAAGAATGTAAATGACAGATAATTGAAAGATAAGTTTGGTTTAATTGGGTTGGCATGAGACTATTTGCTTTGCTAAAATCCTTTTCTATTTATACCCTTAACCTGGTCATCTAAATTCTTTCCATGTTTTGACAGTTATTGTAACCGTTTAGCATGAATTAACCTCCTTTGTTTCTAAGCTTGTCATCTGTCTTGTAACCGCTTTAACTCGATCATTCCACACTTAACCGCTTAGTGGATGACGTGGTGTCGCTAGTAGAAATTAGCGACAATAGAGATGAATAATATGGACATAGTTTGGATGGTGACTAGATAACTTATGTCAAATCTCAGTAAGCTCCCCCCAGATGTATGAGTATTATCCACACCTTTCATCCTTCCGGCTCATTCCAAAAATGAGGCAGATTCAAGTTCAAGTGAACAAGGAGAGTAGCCGGGATTTTAAACTTCTTGGGAGCCTACGGCAATTTTTATTCTCTATTAAAATTGTTCGTAAAGTCATGTGACCATGGATGAAGGGAAAACACAGATATCGGCTTGATCCAAAATGTATGTAGCCTCAAAGAAGTTCTCATTGGTAAAAGTTCAATCCCCACTATTTCTTGTGGTGTGGTCCACTTGAGCATTGGATCTGCTTCATTTTTTGCTCGTCATCTAAAATGAGTAGAAAAAATTATATATACGGCATGGATAAAACACATATTATAGTGGGACCAAGAAATCTTCGATACCAGCCTAGCGCTACTGGCTGGTATTGGAGTCACCCGCCAAACCGCGTCCATACAGTATATATATGGTTGTCCAGTCTCAGAAGGGAGTTTCACATACATGTAATGGCATCGGTGTCAATCCATCCACAAAAATGCTTGTTTCATGGCCCAGATAAAGGTATTGATTCGAGTAGGTAGTGGGACCTAGACACCCAACATGGCTTCTTTTCTCTCTTTGTGGGTTGACTGACTGGCTATCCTGCCAAGAAAGTACGATGTGAGCACTTTTTTTTCTTCCCACGGCGACATCAAACCATTTGGATTTATTCTTACAAAAGCATAGATGTGGCGTTTCTGAAGAAACTCATGTAACACATGCATATCAAAATATGCCTTCCACTGGAAACATAAAAGTAGTTTAGAAAGGGAATGGACGAGTTTTTGTTCCACACCAGGGAAATGGGACCCAATCCACTATATAACCACACTTTTTAGAAAATTCTAAACTTTGATTGATTAAAAATACAAATGGACTGATAAAAATAATAATAAAGTTGATTAACCCACATATAAGGGTGTACACGAACCAAGTTATCTTAGTTAGCTCGCTCGACTCGACTTGAAAAAGCTCGATTCAACTTGGTTCGAAGCTAAGTTCAAGCCGAGCTGAGCTGTTTTTTTAGTTTGAAAAAATTTTGAACCGAGTTCGAGCTTGCCCGAGCTCAACTCAACCCCAAGTTGAATCAAACTCGGATCAAACTAGTTTGGTGACTTGGTTACTTTGATATTGATGTTGCTCACCAAGTGTTTGATGAAACGACTCAACGAAGTGTTGGCTAGTGGCAAGGAAGATATGTATATGAAACAAATACCATTTTTTCTTGATTTTAATGTTTCCTACAAGGTGTTTGATGAAATACTTGTAAAAAGCTGTTACTGATTTACATACAGTGAAAAATTGAAAGTGCACAGCATGTGTTTGTGAAAATGCCACAAAGGCTCGATTTTGGCTCAAACTCGATTCGAACTGACCCGAGCTGCTAACTGAACCGAGCTGAGCTGACAATCAAGCTCAAGGACCAAGCCGAGTTTGAGCTAGGGTAACCTAGTGGCCGAGCTGAGCTAAGCTGAGGCCAGCTCGACTTGGTTTGACTCGGTGTACACCCCTACACATGTAAGAGTCAAGTCTATATATCAACCTTGTCACTTGGTAATTGAAAAGACAAAATTGCCCATGCGAGCACATAAGAGTGAACAGTTATTCTCAAGATTTCTAAAGTTTCCAAGTTTATGAGATTTATTGAGGTTGGATGGAAATAAGTATTTCTCGTCCGACATTTTTAGGTACTATATATGAATAACTAGAATAGTGACTTGTGATGATTATCTGATGGTCAGAAATACTTTAGAAACTTTAGAGGTCTTTTTGGAGTATTGATTTCTAACTCTGGATTTCAAATCCTGAATTTTCAATTATGTATAGCAACGTAAAATTTCAAAATATTGGAATTCAACAGTTGTGTTTCACATCATGGATTTTAATTTTAAGGATTCCTTTAATTTTGAAATTGCCTACACCTTGCTCAGGAAGCCCGTGTCCAATATGACCTTAAAGTCATTCAGTAAAATATCAGAGAGACTTGTTCATAAAACCACCTGCTAATATGAAGCCCCACATCCTTCTACACTTTAAATTGGCTTGGCTTTTGAGTTGACTACCTTGATTCTACATGAGTCTTTTACCCATGCTAGATTATTTTGCCTCTTCACCTAAGTATGAGTTATACCATTTCCACCGTAGCTTGTGTGGGCCTCCCATTAATGTATATATTAAAGACCATTAACTACCATCCGAGTGCTTTAGCCTCTTGACCCTTTAAGGCATTCAACAAACATAATTCACAGCCCCTCATCATCCTTACTGTTTGTATAACAACAACAAAAACAACAACAACAACAACAATAATAATAATAACAACAAAAAATTGACCATAGTGGTTTGGTTGGGTCATGACGAGTTGCATTGACTTGACTGACTCAACAATCCGCTTTAACAAGTCTAGCCAAGTTAAAACCAAGTTATACTTGTGAGTGGATTGTTGGGGAATCACGGAAGCAAACCCAAATTTGAATTAAACAAAAGAAAATCAAACACAGACGAAGTATACAGAGAATGTATACGAACTTAGATGAAAAAACCTTCGCAAGAAAAAAAGAAAAAACAACACAAAGCGACAGCGAATCCACTATAAAATCAAATTTACAAGAGATTGATGAACTTACTGATTCGAGAAACCTTAAAATCCCTTTACAAAACCCTAACATTGCTCTATAACACCTTAGGAATGTCTTAACCTACCCTAATCTTGATTACACCCGCTTATATAGTGTTACAACCAAATTAGTAAACAAAATACACACTTCAAAAAATGCAATATTCTATTGATTGGACCTTCAATAAGATTGACAGCCATTAAGGCTTGTCGATAGGATCGAAGCCACCTTCGATGAGGTCAAAGAATGCCCCAAAAACTATCCAACGAGCATAAGGCATGAATCAGAATTTTCTCGATATAATCGACTGGTCTGTCGATGGAATATACAAACGCTCGATGGGATTGAGTGGTCTGTCGATGGCATCGACATACCCCCAAAACTATTAGATTGAAGACATCTAACAATAATTTCTACCATGGCTTCAATAATCATGAAGCACAGCTCCAAACTCCATCTCTAATCGTCTCCATCATATCTTCATCATCGTCATCACTTCTCGTGTACACTCCGTCTTCATCAACCTTTTGTCAGACCCAAAATAGTTGAATAGAATCGGAACTTCTCTACGAGAACTACCGTTGTAAGCATGTCAGCTGATTTCACGATCGTGAATCTTCTCTAGAGTAACATCGTCATCCTCAAGCACCTATGGAATAAAATAATGATGAATATCAATATATTTAGTACGAGAACGGTAAAGTGAGTTTTTTGTTAAATTAATCATGTTTTCGTTGTCACAATTAACGGGCATGGCCTCTTGCTGACGCCCAAGCTAATTTATCATTCCCCTCAACCAAATATCTTCCTTGAAAGCCTCTATCACCGTCATATACGTAGCTTTATTGTGGAAAGAGAAACCACATACTAAAGTTTTGACATCCAATTGATCGCTCTACCAATTAATATAAACGAGTAACAGGAAGTTGACCTTCTATTGTCCACATTTCCTATCTAGTTTGAATTCACATATTCTACTAGTTTTCCTTTTGATTTTTTGAATGACAAGATGTAGTCTATTGTACTTCATAGATAATGAAGTAGCCATTTTACTGCCTCCCAATATTAATTGTCAAGGTTTGACATGTATTTACTTATAATGCTAACTGCATGTAAAATATTCGGTCTTATGAAGACCATGGCATACATCAAAATACCAACCATGCTCGAATATGGCACTTGAGACATAACCTTCTTTTCTTCATCTGTAATAGGACATTACTTTAAAAAAATACCTAAAGTGAGAAGCATGGGGTGTGCTAACTGGTTTAGCCTTGTCCATCATAAATCACCAACACATTCTCAAGGTATTTAGCCTAAGACAATTGTAACATGCTTATCACCCTATCACTGTGCATATTAATGCCAAGAATCCTCTTTACAGACCCCAAATCTTTTATTTTGAATGTCCTTGATAGCTAAATTTTTAATATATTGATCTTGGATATGTTATGACTGACAATAAGCATGTCATCAATAATAATACCAGTAATATGAACTTTCCATCACTCGGTATCTTAAAGTAGACACAGTGATCATATTCACTCCTAGTAAACTATTGATTCACCATAAAAGTATTAAACTTTTTATATCACTGCCTAGGTGATTGTTTTAGGTTGTACAATGACATCATCAACCTACAAACCTTATTCTTTGACTCTTTTTCTTTAAACCATTTGGTTGCTTCATATATATCTGCTCTTCCAACTCTCCATGTAGGAAAGTAATCTTCACATTCATTTGCTCCAATTTCATGTTGTATTGGGCAACTAATGCCAACACAAAATATGATAGATACCTTCTTGACAATCGGTGTGAATATCTTACTGAATTTGATACATTCTTTTTTAGCATATCCCTTCACAACCAATCTTGCATTGTTCCTATCATATTTCTTCTTGTAAATTCACTTGGACCCGATCGCTTTTCGCTTAAATAGGAAACTCCACTGACTCTCACATCTCATTCTTGTACAAAGAGTCAATCTCATCTTACATCGCCGCCTCAGCATTTGGGTCATCCGGTGCTTCTTGAAAGGCAGACAGATCCCCTTCATCTATAATGAGGGCGAATACAACATTCGAGTCATCTCTATATCTAGTCGGTAATCTGTGATCTCTTGACAATATTTTTCTGAGAGGTGACTGCTCCACTTACTCTTGTCTGTTGCTTAAGCTGTGCTAGTGTATCAAAAATTTCAATCTCGACATCAATAGCCATTGATTTTTTCAGTTCCTTGTATTTGTCCTTGTGGAACTAGGAACCTTCATTAAACCCGACATCTTAGCTAATTATGATTTTTCGAGTGTCCCGACTATACAGCCGGTATCCCTTTACTCTATCATCATAGCCTAAAAGTACACTCTTCATCCTTTGATCTAGCTTATCTCTCTCAATTGACGATACATGAGAGTAAGCATCATAACCAAATGCGCACAATTGTGAATAGTCTACATCATGACCACTCTACACTTCTTTTGGAATCTACAGTCTATCGCAGTAAATAGGGACCGATTCATAAGATAACAAGTGTATTAATGGCCTCAATCCATAATTCCTTGTTTAAGACAACATTGCTCAATATGCTTCAGGCTCTCCAAGAGAGTCTGATTCATTCATTCTGTCACACCATTCTATTTAGGTGTGTGCCTCATTGTATTATGCTTTACAATTACCTTATTTTTATAAAATTGGTTAAATTCCTTTGAAGTGAATTCACTACCATCATTTGTCTTAAGACTTTTAGTTTTTGTCATGTCTGTTTCTCAATCATTGTCTTCCACACCTTGAATGCGGCAAACACATTAGATTTATTTTTTAAAAAAATAAACCCATGCCTTCTTAGAGTAGTTATTTATGAATGAAACAAAAATGATGACCCCCAGTAAAAATAATAAATGATGGTCCCTATATATCTGAATGCATATACTCTAATACACCCTTACATACATGTTTTCTAGTCTTAAAAGTTAACCGTGATTGTTTACCATATATATAATATTCGCATATATTGAAATCAACACTTTTAAATATATGAATCAAAGAATGACAAAAAAGTACATTCATACTGTACTTGCTCACGTGGCCTAGACATGCATGCCATAAACGTGCCGACATGGACTATGCTATAGGTATTGCAGCTCCACCCAATATGGTATTCCCGATCAACTTGTGAAGGTTACCACTCAACTGTGCTTTTATAACTTTTGTGCCCCCTTTGAAACTTTAAGAAAATAACCAAACTCGGTAAACTTGCACCTAAGTGCCTCTAGTGCCCCAAGCGAGACCAAATTCTTCTTAAGGTCAGGAACATGTATCACCTCTGTCAAGATATTCTCCACTCCATCAAATGTCTTAATGCGCACCGATCCGACACCAACAACCTTACAGGCAATGTAATTGCCCATAAACACCTATCCACCATCACACTCATTGTGACTGGTGAACCAATATTATTGAAAAGTCATGTGATATGAGGCCCCACATCTAAAACCTACTCATTATTGAGATACTTGGATTTGGATGTGATCAAAACATCACTACCATTAACTTGCTCGTTGGATTCTACTTTGTTGGCTTCCTTCAACGTATTATCAGATTTCTCTTCCTTTTGAGCTTTAGGATTTCGACAATCCTTCTTCATGTGTCCTATCATCCCACAATTTCAGCAATTCATCTTACCTTTCCCTTTTGATTTGGATCTCAATTAATAATTCTCCTTCGGACATTCAGAATTCATTCCCCATAGCAATCAACACATCAGTAAAAGAACTATCGCCATTGTCTTTCTTTCTCAACTACTTCGCATGAAGGGTTAAGATGACGGTTTCAACATCTATGATTTTTCTACCATGGTACAGTGTCTACAAGATTCTCATAAGACGGTGGAAAAGAATTTAACAGAATTAGGGCTTAATCTTTCGCTTCTATCTTTACCTCTACATTCGTTATTTTATAAAGCAATTTACTAAATATGTTATTGTATTCATTGATATCAGACTCCTTTGTCATTTTAAGATTATAGAATTGTTTCTTAAGATACAAACGATTGCCTATGAATTTCTTCATGTACAAATTATACAAACTATCAAGTTTCGTTCATACTCCTACAATAGTCTTTTAATCTATGACATTATAGATAATATTATCCGCTAGACACAATTGGATCGAGATACTAGCCGCCTCATCAAGTTCATCCCACTCTTCATCGCTCATGAATACAGGATGCTTCACCATGCCAAGGTGAACGTATTGGAATCCTTGTTAAATTACAAGGACTCTTATCTTCACCTTTCATAGTTCAAAGTTATTTCTACCATTGAACTTCTCTGTTTCATATATACTTAATGTTTGATCCCTTAAACAACATATTTCATATTAGAACTTGAAACCCAACATTATCTCTGATACCACTTGTTGAAGAATCACGAAAGAAAACATGAATTCAAATCAAACAAGAAAAAATCGAACATCGACAAAGCACACAGAGAACACATGAATTTACAGGGAAAAATCCTCATAGGAAAAAAAAAATCACAGCATAAAGCAGCAACGAATCCACAATGAAATCACTTACTAATTCGAGAAACCTAAAAATCCATTTACAAAACCCTAACTTTGTTTTAGAATACCTTAGGAACATCTTAACCCACCTTAATTCCGATTACACACTCTTATATAGTGTTACAATCAAATTAGGAAACAAAATATGCACTTCTACAAAATCATGCAATTCTATCCATAGAATCGACAACCATCAATGCATGTAGCTGGAATCGAAGCCACCTTTGATTATATTGAAGAATGTTCCAAAAACTATCTGGTGAGCATAGAGAATAAATTGAGATTTTCTCGATATAATCCGATGATCGACAGACGCTTAATGGGATCAAGTGGTTTGTCGATGGCATCAACAGTCCCCAAAAGACTGTTAGATTGAAGGCATTGACAATATAGATTTCCTACTAATTCATGATCTTAATTGGGGTGAGATTAGGTCAGGGCCTTGTGTATGAATTTCAAATCTCAACTGTTTATTTATTTTTTGCCCTGGATTTCCCGGCTCTATACCTCAATGAATCTATGGATATGGGACAAATCCAAATCCCTCCCTAGGTTTTTGAATTATGGTTTCAACGGACACGATTTTCATGTGACTTCAGTTACTCTCGGCCCCCTTAACCCAAAGCCCTACAAGGCCCACTATATTGCTTGTATTATATGCACTCAGTGTTATATCAGCTCCTAGCGTAGCAATGGAAAAGGTGGAGATGGAGACACCCGCTCCTGAAACCTACCTAATGCTATTGTGATATTTACATGCCATACAAGCTGTTCATAAGGTGACTCCCATTTGGCCAAAGGGCAAACACAAATATAACACTGATCCAAAATTCTGAGATTCCACTAAAGTTTCTATAATGGACGTTCAATCCTCACAACTCGTGTGGTACACTTTAGGTTTTGGATATCTAACGTACGGAGCAGATGTAACACAAACGATAGTCCATAGAGCTTCGGGTTACAGGCGAGCCTTGTAACGGGGGTTATCAGGCAACTCGAGTCCGTTCTCATCAAGACATCTGACAAATACGGAGGCTCTGTCATTCCCACTCATCACGTGAGCCAAGCCGATGGCCAACTAACGGTTGTGAGTTTCGGATGCGGACTAAGTACTGACGCATCCCTACTGGACGCTATTCCGTGGGACCACAATGATGTATGTGTTTTATTCACACGATCCATCCTTTTTTTTTTCAGCTCATTTTAAAGCAGGACTTAAAAGTGCGGCCGATCTAAATATGGGGTGAACCATAGCATAGGAAAAAGTGTTGATTGATCACTGTCTTAAAAATATCTTAAGGTTATAAAAGTTATGGATGAAGCTAATATTTGTGTTTTATCTTGAGTGATATAATCAACTGGTTAGGTGGCAAATAAATATTACTCCAGGCCTTAGAAAGTTTTTAATTGTGAGTGTTCAATCACCATTTTTTCCTTGTGGTGTGGTCCACTGGAGATTTTGGTCTGCCTCATTTTGTGCTTAAACCCTAAAATAATTATGCAAAATGGATGGACGGTGTGGATAAAACATATACATCACGGTGGGCCCCACAGTGCACCGTCCGGTAGCTCACAATGCAATCCGCCTTTGTGAGTTTCGGCGTTGAATGCCGTTGTAAGAGTAGTGTTGATTTTTATTTATTTATCCATCTGGGGCCACCCACGAGATAGTTAAATGGTCTGATCGCCTTTCATTTTCCATCATCGGCCTATCCACACGATACCCTACCAAATCAACGGCTACAAATGTCACGTGCATAGAGGGAACGTTTAGCGGGGCCCTCGACATTAAAGAATTCTTCAATACGGTTTTTGTCAACGTCCCAACCCACAACGGTCGCTAGTGGCCTAATTGACCCGGCAAACAAAAAACACGAGTAAAATGATCCAGACCATTCACAGGTGAAAGCACATTTCCTGCGCTATCATGAAAATGCCACACCGATCTGATCAAACTTAAATATGAACGGTCAATATCATTTGTACAGAACTAGTTCTAATAAACAATTTGATCCATTTATTTGTTAGGGACCATCATGTATTGCTCTCGTTCATAAAAAGTCACTTAGGCAATCTTAACCATACCATCCATGGCTATAGAAAATAAGACCAGATCAAGGATGGATAAGATCATCTGATCAGTTGTGATTTTTGCACGTTAGTTCATTAAATGCGCTCTTAACTTAATGGACAGTTCAGATCGATCCATTGGACTGTCCAAGTGAACCAATGCGATTATGAATATTGTTATGGAAAATTTGAGCTCACAATACAACGCTACTCCGAGGGCAAGTCCGAGCCGAGTTGTGACCCTCCCAACCTGTTTAAAGACGCGACCCATCCGAGCTGCCGACTTGGTTGAGGTCGGACTCCGGATTATGATCCGATCGGATGATCGTCTACGCTATAGCCGCCCTGCTCTAGCCTACATTCCAAGGCGAACGACGTTTCGAGCCGAACATACAGTCCGAACAGAGCGAACGTTCCAAGCCGAGCGCATGTTCAGACGTGCATATCCCACTCGCTGAACGTAGAAACTGCCATAACCAAACGTGGCCGATAACCTCGCTGGCAGATACGCATAATCCGCCAGATACGCTACATGATCGATAGATTGCGGGGGGTATCTCCATGATCCGGGAATCCCCCTGATCGTGCCGAGATTATCGGATTCGGACCACTCGACAGCCAAGTATAAATACTGCATCACATCATATCTACAGGTACGAAAAATCGAGTTCTCCTCTACACTCTACTCAGACCCTGATTCCCTTGTCCTGACTTAGGCATCGGAGGGTCTCCCGGCTTAGCCAGGGTCACCTTTGCCTGCTTTCCTGGTGCAGGTTCTAGGGATCATACGTGTTGATCGACGAGGAGGGAGGGCTGACTAGATTTTGGCATCAACATTTTTTGGCGCCGTCTGTGGGAACCTGAAAGCAATGGCGAGGATGAAGAAAGCTACAGCAGTGCAGCCGCTTCATACCGAGTTCGCTCCAGGGCCTTCTCAGCGTTCGCGTAATCGGTCGAACAAGTACCGCGCCATGCAGAATGAGATTCAAGCCCTGCGTGACGAGATAAACCAGATGAAACAGCAGCGGGAGCCGAAACTACGCCTGGCTTAAGAACAACCTGTTCTCGAGCCGATGGGGCTGTTTGTGGAAACTCGCTCCATGCCGAGGAGTGTGAGGCCCGAAGTTCACCAACGTTCAGGGGTACCACAGTCGGGTCAAAATCTTCCTGCGGCACGAGGCGAGGCATCCGCACGGAACGAGCCTACTCGGGCTCCGACAACCGTCCACTCAGCCACATCCGCCCTGCCACCCACGGACCTCTGTCATCAGTTAGAACGGAGGAGAGAAGGGAGAATATCGGAGGCTGAACATACCCCAGAGGTCATCGCTGAAAATAAGGATCCCTGGGAAGTGCGCTTTGTGAAACTGAAGGATAAGTTCCTGATATTGGAAAAAAAATAAGAGCAATCGACAGTTCCGACCACGATCCAGGCGATGATGGAAGAGACCGAACCTCCCTTCAACTCGGCCATCATGACTGAAGTGATGCCGCAGAGGTTTCGGATGCCTCCCGTCATCCAGTATTTGGGATCTGGAGACCCATCTGAACATTTGGAGTCCTATCGATCCTGGATGCAGATCCAGACAGCAACAGATGCAATGATGTGTAGGGGGTTCTCTATCACCCTCACAGGGTCCGCTCGGATCTGGTATCGCCAGCTGAAGCATGGTTCCGTGGGTTCATTCGTGGAACTGAGCCGACTATTCCTTACGCAGTTCATAAGCAGTAAGAGAAGTCGGAAGCTCAACACTCACCTGCTTACCATTAAGCAGACGTCGAAGGAGTCGTTGAAGGATTACATCGCACGCTTCAATGAAGAAGCATTGTATGTCGAGGACTACGATGATAAGATGGCCCTCGCCGCCATTCTGAGAGGATTGAAAGAAGGAAAGTTTGCCTTCTCCATCGAAAAGAATCCACCGAAGACGCTAGCGGACTTCATGACGAAAGCTCAGAAGTACACTAATGCAGAGGAGTTCACCAATGCCCGAAAGGGCACACAGGCGTCAGACTTGACGAACAAGGGGAAGAGAGCCCGGAACGAAGACTCCCAGCTAGCTAGCAAAGGGACGGATGACCGCGCTTCTCGCGATCGTCGTCCGAGCCGGAGGCCGGAAGGAAAATTTCGTTCCAACACTCCACTCAATACATCCGCCGAGCAGATTCTGTTAGACATCCGAGGAGACAGACTGCTCAATTGGCCAGTCTGTATGAGAGCTGATCCCGAGTATCGGGACAAACGGAAATACTGTCGTTTCCACCGGGACCACGGTCATAACACGGACGATTGCGTAGATCTGAAGGACGAGATTGAGTCCCTCATCCGCAAAGGACATCTATGTCGTTATGCCAAAAATGAGAAATCCGCTCGGAGAGAAGAACGGCGGCAAGAGCAGTCGAACAACCCCCCAGAGGAGCCCGCCGAAATTCACACCATCTTCGGGGGCTCAGTTGGGGGAGGGGATTCAAACAGGGCACGGAAAGCCCATTCCCGGAGCTCCGAGTCGGAGCACCATAGTCACCTGACGGAACGTCCCAGCAAGGAACTCCGTGTCGCTCCATGCAGCCTGACCTTCAGAAAAGATGATGCACGCGGGATCCAGCATCCGCACGACAACGCGCTAGTGGTCACTATAACCATAGCCAATCACAAAGTGTTCCGCATCCTGGTCGACACCGGGAGTTCAGCTGACGTAATGTATTCCGAGGCGTTTGAAAAGATGGAAATTCCACGGTCCAAGCTTCGACCCGTGAAGACTCCCTTGCACGGCTTTGTCGGAGAGAGAGTCATCTCTGAAGGAGTCATCTCCCTCCCAGTGACAGCGGGAGAAGGGCAACATCAAGTCATGTTTTTGGTTGACTTTTTAGTTGTCAATGTCCCATCAGTCCACAACGTGATTCTGGGCCGACCCTCCCTAATGTAATGAGGGCGGTCGTCTCAACTTATCATCTGATGATGAAGTTCCCAGCCGAAGGTGGGATCGGTTATCTCCGAAGCAACCAACGCGAGGCCCGGAGATGTTATACGATAGCCATAAGGAAAGAGGCCGCCAAACAAACGCTCGTAGTGGACGCCTTGGACCCTCGAGGATCGACAGAAAGTTCCTCAGTCGAAGATCTGATAAGAATGCCGCTCGATGAATCAGATCTAAGCAAAACTGTTCAGCTCGGATCATCACTGAATCCCGAGCGGAGGAACGAGTTAATGGCCTTCTTGAGACAACACTGGGACGTCTTCGCATGGTCACATGCAAATATGCCGGGGATCTCACCCGATGTGCAAGTCCACAGGCTGAACGTGGACACAGACCACCGACTGGTTAAGTAAAAAATAAGGTCATTCGATGCCGAACGATATGAAGCCATTGCCAAGGAGGTCTCCGTCCTGCTCGATGCGGGCTTCATAGAAGAAGTATACTACCTTGACTGGATAGCAAATGTCGTGCTCGTCAGGAAGTCAAACGGGAAGTGGCGGGTCTGCGTAGACTACTCCGATCTGAATAAGGCGTGTCCCAAAGACAGCTTCCCGCTACCTCGGATCGACCAACTGGTGGAGAGCACGGCAGGACACGAGTTACTCTCGTTTCTGGACGCCCACTCCAGGTACAATCAGATCGCCATGCATACCCCAGATAGGCAGAAGACCACCTTTGTCACGGACAGGGGACTCTACTGTTACCGGGTCATGCCATTTGGCCTGAAAAATGCTGGGGCAACGTATCAGAGACTGGTGAATCAGATGTTCGCCAAACAGATCGGACACACCATGGAGGTGTATGTGGACGACATGCTGGTGAAGAGTATCAAAGCCTCCGACCACCTTGTTAATCTTGAAGAAACATTCAACGTCCTCCGTGAATACCAGATGAAGCTTAACCCCGCCAAGTGCGTGTTCGAGGTTGAGTCAAGAAAATTTCTGGGCTTTCAAGTCAGCCAGCGGGGTATCGAGGCGAACCCAGACAAGATCAAAGCCCTCCTGGACATGAACTCGCCTCGGACTCTCAAGGAAATAAAGTGTCTCACGGGAAGAGTCGCAGCCCTCAGACGTTTCATATCTAGGGCTACTGACAAATGCCTTCCTTTCTTCCAGCAGCTGAAAGGCCACAAGAGGGCGAAATGGACGCCGGAGTGCGAGCAAGCCTTCCAGCAGTTGAAACAGTACTTGGGATCGCCGCCTCTCTTATCCAAGCCGGAAGAAGGAGAGTCATTGTTCCTCTACCTCACCGTTTCAACCTCAGCAGTCAGCTCGGCTCTGATCCGAGAAATCGGAACCAACCAGTACCCCGTTTACTATATAAGCAAAGCCATGGTACCAGCAGAAACGAGGTACCAGTCCTTAGAAAAATTGGCGCTCTGCCTTGTCGTCTCAGTTAGGAGACTACGGCCGTACTTTCAGGCCCATTCCATAATCGTGCTAACGAACTCCCCTCTGAGGCATATCCTTCAGAGACCCGAAGTGTCAGACCGGATGACCAAATGGGCTATAGAGCTCGAAGAGTTTGATATTCAGTTCCGGCCCAAGACGACACTCAAGGGACAAGCCGTAGCAGACTTCATCACCGAGTTTACGACTCCGGATGAAGAGCAAGCCAGGAAGGAAATCGAGATGACACCGCCCGCCCCGCTAAGCAATCAAGAGCCCGCATCATATCCGGGGTGGGTCCTTTATGTTGATGGATCCTCCAACGTTAAAGGAGCAGGAGCCGGTGTCGTCCTGGTGGCTCCTGATTCAACGATGATTCAATACACCATCAGGCTCGGGTTCAAAGCTTCAAACAATGAAACCGAGTACGAAGCGCTGCTGGCTGGGCTCAGGTTGGCAGCAAGCCTGGGTGTTCAGACCCTGTAAGTCCACAGCGACTCACAATTGGTGGTTAACCATATCTCCTCGGAGTACGAAGCTAAGGAAGTCAGAATGATCGCCTACCTCGAAGAGGCGAGGAAATTGATCGAGAAATTCTGTAGCTGCACCGTCCGGAAGATCCCCAGATCCGAGAATTCATGGGCTGACGCCTCAGCAAGGCTCGCCTCGGCCTCCGAGGGAAAGATCCCACATTTTGTTCCGGTCGAGTTCGTTGAGCACCCAAGCATCGGCCAGTCGGAGGAGGTCAGCACCGTCCAGTCCATCCCCAGTTGGATGGACCTCATTTTCAATTATCTATCAACCGGCGAAACCCCCTCGGATAAGCTTGAGGCGAGGCGACTTAGGATCCGAGTGGCCCGGTTTGCCATATTGGACGGAGCGCTGTACAAGAAGGGGCATTCTCAGCCTTACCATAGATGTCTCCGACTGGATGAAGCCAATTACGTGATTTGGGAGATTTACGAGGAAATCTGCGGAAATCACTCGGGCAGCCGTGCCTTGGCCATGAAGATACTTCATCAAGGGTATTTCTGGCCTTCTCTCAAATAAGACTCCAAGGATTTTATCCGAAAGTGTGACAAGTGTCAGCGTTTTGCTGCTGTGCCGAGACAACCAGCAGAAGAAATGACCCCCATGTGTGGGCCATGGCCGTTCGCTCAATGGGGAATCGAAATCATCGGTCCCTTGCCCACTGGGAAGGGACAAGTCAAGTTTGCTATAGTCGCGGTCGACTATTTCACCAAGTGAGCCGAGGCTGAATCAGTTGCAAAGATCACCGAGCAGAAGGTGATCAACTTTGTGTGGAAAAATATCATCTGTCGGTTCGAGATTCCGAGGACTATCGTTTCTGATAACGGTCGCCAATTCGATAATGACAAGTTCCGCAACATGTGTCGAGGGCTCGGCATCGTGAACGCTTACTCATCGCCTCGGCACCCGTAATCGAACGGACAAGTAGAGGCGGTCAACAAAATCATCAAGCATCATCTCAAGACGAAGCTAGAAAAAGTAAAAGGAAATTGGGCCGAAGAGCTCCCCTTCGTTCTCTGGGCCTACAGGACTACAATCCAGACTTCGACTGGCGAAACTCCATTTTCGTTATCCTACGGCTCGGAGGCAATGGTGCCGGTAGAAATCGGACTCCCTACAGCGCGGGTCAGGGGTTTCGAAGAAAGTCAAAACTCTGAGAAGATAATGGCTAATCTGGATCTACTCGAAGAACTCCGAGAAGTTTCTAAGCTCCGAACAGCGGCTCGGCACCAGCAGGTAGCGCCCTTCTACAATTCCAAAGTTAAAGTTAGGCGCTTCCGACCAGGAGACTTAGTCCTCCGACGGGTTTTCTAGAACACGGCCGAGCCAGGGGCAGGAGCGCTCGGACCCAATTGGGAAGGTCCATATCGTGTGGTCAGATCTGTCAAACCGGGCTCGTACCACCTAGAAGACCTCGAAGGCCGTCATCTCCCTCATCCCTGGAACGCCGAGCACTTGAAGATCTACTACCCGTGAGGAAATAGCCTTTAATACTCATGATGCAATGTATGCCTCCGAGTGATTGGCCTTTAAGGCTCCTAATAAAAGACCGATTCTACCTTTGAATGCTTGTTCGATTGTCCTATCCGCACAAGTACTAGATAAATGGCCCGATCCCTTAAGGAATCGGAACCCAACCTTACGGGAGGTCGACGAGGCATCCCTCAAGGGAAAAAGCCTAATAAATGGTCCGATCCTCTAAGGATCGGAACTTAACTCCACAAAAGATCGACAAGGCATCCCCTCAAGGGAAAAAAGCCTTATAACGATCCGACCAAGTGTTCGGCTCGGCAGACAATAAAATAAAAGCGACGAGCCGAACATCCAAAGAGATCGGACCCAACTAAAACTCGGGCTGAGGAGGCTCAGATGAAACCAACTAAATGACAGCGGACTAAGCTCACCAGCTCAACACCTCAAGCAAATCAACAATGTGACAAGAATATTTTTCATTAAATTTCCTTGGAGGGGCCAAAGTACATAAGTATATTGATAGCTAAAATAAAAAATTTAAAAAAAAAAGGGAGGGAAGTCTTCAGGCCGGAGGAGGAGCTTGGTCATCAGGAACCTGGGCGTCGGGAGCTGGTTCCGAACGGACGATGTCAGCCGAGGCATCTTCGGAGTCGTCGGGCAAGAGGGAATCGAAATCTAGGTCCGGGTACAAACCCAGAACCCCCTCGAGGCATGCATCGAAGCCACGAATGTAAAACATTGCGGCCTCAGCATTCCTCTCTTTAGAAGTCTTGAAGCTTTCGACTACAGAAGCAACCGCTGCGGCCAAAGAGGACTCGTCCTTCGCCCTATGGGCCTCCACAGCTTGATTCACGGCTCGTGTCCGCTCCTCAGTCGCTTCAGCCTTAGCACTATTCAGAGCTTCCCCAAGCCGAACTGTCTCCATGGCCAAGGAGTCCGCGTGGGCCCTGACACGGATCAGCTCAGCAGTCACTGCGTCACCGCTCTTCTTAAAATCATCTGCCTTTTCCTGTAGATGTAGCTCCCTGGCCTCCAAGTCCACAACGACTCCCTGCAGTCGCCTGACCCTGGCCCTCTCGCCTGTAATCTTTTGACGGAGGCCAGTCTCCTCTGACCTTAAAGCCGCCATCTCGACCCGGAGAGCCTCCAACTCCGCCTCCTTCCCCTTGTACTCTCGCACTCTCTGCCGAATGGAGAGCAGCACCAGGACAGCCTGAACAGAAAACAAAGATCAGTACCTACGAAGTGTGCATAACAACATCAAAGAAAGGAGGTCCTCTTGGAGACTTACCATGTAACATACGGAGGCGAAGTCGTTCAGGAAGCCTCTCTTCGATCGCTCAAGGGTCTGGACGATGTCTTCCTCCTTAACATGCTTGGCGGCCAACAAAGCCAGGCACGCCATGTGATAGCCTGGTTCGAACCTCCCCCCGCTCGTCCCCGCTTGGGCCGAAGCCTCAGCCTCCTCGGCCCCTACCCGACTGCCGGTCGAGTTTTGACCCTCGGCGCGAACCTCCCCCTCAACCTCCGGAGGGGGAGAGGGGGGAGGGGGGGAAGGTACATTTTCAGCCACCTTGTTGGCTCCCTCCCTCTCAGAGGATGAGGGAACGACGATAAGGGGGCTCAGGGGCCGCGGCGGGAACGGTGGCGGGGGGAACAGCGTCGGAGGGAGCCCGAGCAATAGAGCTCGGCGCAGCCGGGGTTCAGCCTCGGTCACTCGGACAACCCTCGGAGGAAGGCGTACCACTGGCCGAAGCACAACCGGAGGAGTCGCGGTAGTGCTCGGGTCCTTCGGGACGGGTAGCGCGGAGGGAGTGCCGGCGGGCCTCCGTGCCGGACTTGATGGAGTTGGTGCAGCAGAAAATTCCCCCACACGAGGGGGAGCCAGCTTCTTCCGAGTGATCTTCACTCGGGGGGCTTCTTTGAGTAGTTCCGCTGCGCTCGGAGCTGCCTTCCTCTTCCGCGCACCGGATGCCTCAGCCATGCCTGCGAAAGACAACTGTCAGCTACTAAATAAGTGAAGGAAAGATCATTGAAGAGGTCAGGACAGCTTACTCAGCGAAGTGGCCAGAGGTTGGGATTTGCAGAGCCCGAACCAGTGAAGGTTGGCCGCAGTTATCAAATCGGCCTAGGAGCGAAGCGACTCCGACCGCGTTCTGGCCTTCGCGACCTGGTTCTTCTGGTCCGAGTCTAGGAGCCGCAACCCCTTCGCAAAAGCTGCAAAAAAAAAATGTCACTTCTACGAAAACAGGTGGAAATCAAAATAGTGACTTGGATATAAAATAAAGTCCGACCTGGCTTTGTAAAATGGGTCGGAACCCGAGTTGTCAAGGTCTTAAGCTCAGCCGTCGGGGCCTCCCAATCACCTGCTGCCCAGAACCATTTGTTCTTCCAGTCCTTATTGGAAGACGGCAGGTGCATCACTAACCCCGACCCCTTACTCCCCCGAGTCGCGAAATAATACCATGGGTCGTTGCTATCATGCTTGACCATATACAGGCTCAGCAGCTTCTCCGGGGTCAGCTCGGATTTCCCAACTTGCTTCCAAATTATGTAGGCCGAGATCATCACCCTCCATATATTTAGAATAAACTGTCCAGGGGCCAATCCGAGATAGGTCGCTACCTTCCGGATAAAAGGATGCAGTGGGAGATGGACACCGCACTGCAGCACGCAAAGAAAAATGGCCACTTCGCCCTTAGCTGGAGCGCCAGCAACGTCCATAGGACCAGGGGCCCTTATCTGCACGGAGTCGGGGACCTGAAACTCCGAGCGGATCCATTCCATTTGGGATCCTGACATGACAGAACCCCCAGGGACAACCTCTACGGCCCGCAGGCTCGCAGGCATATCAGTGGCGGTATGAGTTTCGACTCGGCGTGCTCGAGAGGCACCCTTCTTGCTGGGTTGCTTTGTCCTGGAACCCAGTGTCTTTTGCTTTCGAGGCGGGGGGTACGGGAGAGTGGCTTCGAAAGGGCCCTCGGAAGACCCGCTTTCTCTCCCGGTACTCCCCGGCTCGGAGTCGTCGCCATACTCACGGACCATCTCCAGATCAGAAGACATCGAAGAAACAAGGATGGAGGTGAGCGAGACTCACCGGATGATGACTGGAAATCTCCTTTCTGCCGGAAACCTCGAGTTTGACCGGAATCGCCTCTCATCGAAAATCGCCTCTCTGGTGTGCTCTCGCGAATCAGGACGTCAAAATGACTAACCAACGCCCGGAGCACCTTATATAGGCAGCGAACGACTATTGCATTGATGACAAGCTTCAATGGCAGCAGCCGAATCGGCACGAGCCGATCTCCGAGTACACCTGGCGACGTTCCATTGGCGGGATACGAACCGATCGTACAACTCTAACATCGGGCTGCGTACCTCGACAGGCGAAGCGATGCCCCGGCACTCGGAGCCGTCAGGCGCACGCCTCCTCCTGCCTGCGTGGTGACTTCTCATAAGCCGGGAGGAGATTCAGGATCATAACCGTCGCCACGTGTTAGCCAAGGCGGCTAGCGCGCGTGATTCGAGATCCGTCATCATTGCGGCAAGGGCGGGAGATTTCCTACCTAAGTACTCTCCGAGCTGACAAGTAAACTCGAAGAGTAGGGGGCTTCTGTTATAGGAATTTGAGCTCACAATACAACACTGCTCCGAGGGCAAGTCTGAGCCGAGTCGTGACCCTCCCGACCTGTTTCAAGACGCGACCCATCCGAGCTGCCGACTTAGTTGAGGTCGGACTCCGGATTATGATCCGATCGGATGATCGTCTACGTTATACCCACCCTGCTCTAGCCTACATTCCAAGGCGAACGACGTTCCGATCCGAGCATACAGTCCGAACAGAGCGAATGTTCCAAGCCGAACGCATGTTCAGACGCGCATATCCCACTCGCTGAACGTGGAAACTGTCATAACCAAACGTGGCTGATAACCTCGCTCACAGATACGCATAATCCGCCAGATGCGCTACATGATCGATAGATTACGGGGGGTATCTCCACGATCCGGGAATCCCCCTGATCCTGCCGAGATTATCGGATCCGGACCACTCGACAGCCAAGTATAAATACTGCATCACATCATATCTATAAGTACGAAAAATCGAGCTCTCCTCTACACTCTACTCAGAACGTGGAAACTGCCATAACCAAACGTGGCCGATAACCTCGCTCGCAGATACGCATAATCCGCCAGATACGCTACATGATCGATAGATTGCGGGGGGTATCTCCACGATCCAGAAATCCCCCTGATCATGCCGAGATTATTGGATCCGGACCACTCGACAGCCAAGTATAAATACTTTATCACATCATATCTACAGGTACGAAAAATCGAGCTCTCCTTTACACTCTACTCAGACCCTGATTCCCTTGTCCTGACTTAGGCATTGGAGGGTCCCCCGGCTTAGCCAGGGTCACCTTTGCCTGCTTTCCTGGTGTAGGTTCCAGGGATCATACGTGGTGATCGACGAGGAGGGAGGGCTGACTAGATTTTAGCATTAACAAATATTATAAATTGGAATGCTTCAAGAGCACAGACGCATTTTTCATTATATGATGATCATGCCTGAGGTTCTGTATAATCGGCCTTTTAGGTTGTATAAGTGAGGAAGCGTCCAGTGATCCAAGCCGTGGATTTGATGGCATCAACGTAGGTGGCCATGGTCCCACTTCTACAAACTCAATACTTGAATCCTTGAGAAGTTCCATGGTGTGTCCCATTTTAAATGGGCCTGTTCAAGGAGAGGCCCTCGCTTCTACTTTTAAGTGTGCACATGAGGTGTGGATTTAACTCTGCATAAAAAGTAGATTTGATTTTTGAAGTTGCATGAAGTGAAGCTGCAAATTTACTAGAAACTTTGCATGAAGTGAAGCTTCAAATATACTACCGGCCAGGAGCCGCATAATCACATATTAATTAGTAAAGTTTTCTGACTTAAGTGGATCGTGCAGTTAATTTACAATTATATGTTCTGATTAAGGATCTCGATAACAAAAGAGGAAGGAGCTGGACACCCTTATCTACCTCGTGCATAGCATGCAATCTCTACTGTATGAGATTTTATAATTTTTAAGGAGATTAGGCAGAATTTGAGCATTATGTATCTAACACTAATTCATCTAACCTATAAGGGGCCGGACTAGCAAAATTTAAAAGGTGGTAACTTTACGTGATGACTCCAAGTAAAGGAATGTTATAAAGAAGAGGAGATGATATATATATATATATATATATATATATATATATATGGGAAAAGGTACTATGTGCTTGACTGCATGATAAGCTCCTGTGAGGTCAAGCTGCGTGGGCCCCACCGTGATGCGTGTCGACCATCAACACCATGCACTAGATGAGTCCCCTTTAAATTATGGGATATCCCAAAAATCAGCCATATACGGAACTCAGGTGGGCCATACCATCTAAAATCACTTGAAGACACCATTAAAACATATAAAAGCACTTGGTGGGGCCCACCTGAGTTTTGAATGCTGCTGAAACTTGTTATGACCCCTCATCCTAGTTGGACACACATAATGGATGGGCTGGATTTGCAAACCACATCTCGGTGGGCCATTAAAATGATTATGAATGTTTTAATGGTGCACGGCTCCTCTCCACTTCTGTATGTGGTGTGGCCCACACAAGTCACAGATTGACTTGATTTTTTAGACTTAGGCCCACGATGGAATGGTGCATCTGACTGATGGGATAGATGTTCGAAACGCATCACGGTGGGGCCTACACAGCTCAACCTTATGAGACAGACTTGTGAGGTCGAGCGCATAGTACCTTTTCCCTATATATATATATATAGTAGGAGCATGAGTTAATGAGTTATATATATTAAAAATGTATAATATAGAATTGATTAAGATATGCGGGATTAAAAAAAAAGGAAAAAAAATATTAGAGACCATTTTTGTATAAAAGAAATTATCAAATATCCCTAATTCAAACTCTTGCCTTGACTTTGCTGGTTTTTTCAGTGAAAAAGCCGGCCCCTTGAATTGAGCAAAGCCTCGAAGTTTGTTAGGAATCACTGAAGCCTTCAAAGAGGTTGACCCACACCAATGCCACTCTATGTATAATACTATTGATAAAATTTAGGGTTACAATTTTTTTTTTCAAAAATATTGATCAAAATAACCATTAGGTACGCTATTTAATCATTTTCACATGGATCCATGAAGATCCGTCCATCTAAATACCAATCCACACCGTGGATCATCCATCCAGACCATCTAAATTAATGTTTGACACACACCCCACCTTGCTATTGCGAGATCCAGCCCTTTCAGCATCTTTTGTTAGCATTAAAAAAATGTATTTTTCGAACTCTCTTTTGAAATCTATGGCTAGATGTGTTGATCTGTAACATCTATAAACCAAACTAACGAAGGACACCATCATCGAGCGGGCCACATCGTATAGGAGGAGACCACGCCTGCCTAGTGGCAGCCGTGTGGCCCACCGCACACTGGTCAAATGGCCAGACGTGTGGGACCCACGTGCTGTCAACATGGCAGACGTGTGGGTGCCACATGCTGTCCACATGGGCAGAGTGGTGGGCCCCATACACTGCCACGTGGGCAGTGCCCTTTGAGGTGCGGGCACGGATTAGGTACTACCCCGCCTGTTCAGAGAGCTCGGGACAGGTAGAGGCTCCAAGGGCCACTGAGGAGCCGCCGTGATGTATGAATTTTATCCACACTGGCCATCCATTCTTCTATATCATTATAAAATATTTGACCAAAAATAAGTTATATTAAAACCTCAAATGGACCACACAGTGGAGATTAAATTCCTACCATAAAAAATTTCTCAAGAACTACCAAAGTTTTGGATCAAGATGATAATTGTCCTTTCACTACATAAAGGTGTATATTATCATATCAGCATGTCGGATAGAAAATAAACGATACGGTGGACCCTAATATGGTTTCAATGGTGGGCGTCCTTGGCACCATTGCTATACGTGGCGTGACCCACTTGAACCTTGGATATATATTATTTTCGGTCCAGTACTTTTAAATGATATAAAAAATTTAATGGATGATGTGAATAAAATTCATAAATTACAATGGCCCCTCAGTAGCCCTCAAAGCCTCTGCTCATCCGGAGCTCAGAACTGGCGAGGGTAGTACCTAATCCGCACCCTTGAGGTGCTGCCATGTTGGCAGGTGGGCCCCACTTGGACCCCATTTTTTGATAAATAATTTTTTTAAAAAAAAAAAAAGAAAGAAGAAAGAAAGAAAAAGAAAAAAAAAAATTGGAGCTTCTCCCTGTAGCATTTGATGGATTACATTACTTGCTTAACTTCAATTTTTTTTTCATGCATATTAAGTAGAAAATGAAATCTATGATTATTGTGTATCAGATCTGTGTATACCAATCTCTTGTGTCCATATATGATTGTCATGTGTATTGGACCGCAAAGAAAATAGATGTAGAATTAATCTAGACCATAGGATCATATGTATAAATGTATAGATTGATATAATAGGACCCATTTGGATCTAATTCTGTAAATGGGCCCCACCACACTATCTAGAGATAAAGATATGATGATTTGTATGATTACACTCATTTATATATTTTAATGTATTTTTGTACATGTGGATTTGAAATGATAACCTAGGGTAGATCTGGTTAGATCTAATATTGTTAACCATTGATAAATGGTATGGATCAACCCCAATCTAATGTGACGTCCCCCAAATGGCGAAAGAAAGGATATCTACTTCATTCTATGAATTTGGATTACCTAAATGTTTAGATTAACAAATCAACCCACAGATTTAGTATACGACCCACCACAAGATCAATTGTTGGAGAGTATAAATCATGACTTCTTAAAATGTGTCTTTGATTATAGTGGATTTGTGACATGGTGATTGTTCACACTCCAAGTATGGGATTGTGATATAGTAATAATCTCGATAAAACCGAGGTTGAATCCACAGGGACTAAACCTTGTACATAATATCTAAAAGTAACTTGAACTAGAACTACGCGAAGATATAATCTAAATCAAGAAATTTTTAAGAGAATAATTATGAAGTATTTATCTAAAACTTATAAAACTCAAATGAAAAAAACTAGGGTGTCAAGGATCCACTTGTAGAGATTAGAGAGATCTACGCTTGATTTAATAATACAACTAGATTTAGAGTCTTATCTTCATCCATTTGGAAGATAATCCATTAAAATACAAATACGAACTTGCTTTTGATCTAGTTATCAAATATAAGATAGGTATGAGAATTAGAATTGATTCCATCATAAAACCATGCCTATGAGACAAAGTAAACAATAGAATTTAGTCAATCCATAACTAATCTAAGGGATGTATGAATGTTAGGAAGGATTCCATCATCCAACCATGCCCAGGAGACGATGGTGAACAACGGTGTTCCAAAATTCACAAACCCTATAATACTAAGAACATGTTCAAACCTATCGCAGATTTATTATAATTTAAGTCACAACAAACCATTAAAAACTGAAAGCATTCGTAATAATCAAACTAGAATAAAAAGAGAGTTCAATTAAAACATGAATCCAAGTCATAGGCACAACCCATTACGCTACAAGCTTCACCTCTTAGCCCTAACTAAGAGGTTTAGCCAATTAGGACCATGATTAAGTTACATCTCTTAAAAGAAAATAAATAAATAAGAAGTAAAGAAAAGAAGAAAAAACTTATTGAAGTCGGCCCACGCTCCACACCACGCCTCCATGGCTGCCCGTCTTACCTCCACGACTAAGGATCTGATGAATACCTCTCCCTCTCACGTTCTTCTTCTTTTATAAGGACAAGAGGCGGTGGAAGAAGTCGGTCGAGTGGAGTTTTACGCATAGCAGCCATAAAAACACAAGTTGAGTTGCATTCTGACGGTGTTTTTGGACAGTGGACGTCCATGAAATACGTTTGGACCTCATGGTTCGGGTAAATACTCCCCTCTGAATATTCTGGACGGTTCAGATCATCCAAAAGAACACAAACGGTGGCCCACCACACCCCGCAATGTCCAAGAAAATCGGACGTGCATAGGATGGGAAAATTCTTCCACTGTGATGCTCGGTGGGTCCCACGGTGATGTTTTCTGAAAAAGCCAACCCGCTCGTTAGATTCCTGGCAAAATTTCAGTCCAAAAGGAGTGGTTTTGATCGAGTTTTGGTGCGGCCCATTGTATCAAATCAACTCACTGTTCATCCTGCGTTTTTCGACGATCCACGTATATATGTGTGCATGGGGCCAAAAGGCCACCATGGCTAGGGTCGTGGCCACCCCCTGGACGTAATGGACATCTAGATCTTCCATTAGATGATGGGTGGGGCCCACTAGCCAAAACAGTCCGGACGCGGTGCATCCGTTGGTCTTTCCAGCGTGAGAAGGGAGAAGGGGACGGGTCAATGGTATTTTAACCGAACTCTCTGTCCGGTGCACCTCTCGTGCACGTGTACCCTATGTACACGCAATGTACGAGTGGGATCCATCGTGATGTTAGTGAGAAATCTGCTCCATCCATCCATTTTACCACCTCATTTAAGGGGTTGAGACTAAAATTGAAGCATATCCAAATATTAGGTGGGCCCCAGATCAGTATTTTAGGGGCTTATCTGTCCGTTGGGGCACTTCTACAAGGATCTAATGGCTGAAATTCTACGTGCATAGTTAATTTAGGGTTCTCAGGCTAGATATAAAGTTTCAAGCTGAACGGATGGTGGGAACCCTGTGATCTTGTATTCTAGACGACTTTCAGATCCGTATAAATCCAATCACTTAATTTTCTTGGATATTTGGCGTGTAAATTCTTCGATCTCGGTCTACTAGGGTCCATCCCTTGCCTTGGTGATGTATGAGCGTTAAATCTATACTTTTAGTATCCTTTTTCAGTCCAAGCTCCTAAATACACCTTGCATCACAAACACGATTAAAATAAGTTGTTAAACAGTATCATGTTCATAAAATCAGGTAATAACTGGGGTTTAATATGTAATATTTAACCCTCAACACAATCCCCCAATCAGTATTTTGCTAGTCCCAAGCAATGTATGCGAAAAATAAGTTGAGAACTACAGGATAATTTCTATAAACTCGAGTGATTTTTGAACAACAATCAGTCCATAGAATTCTAAGATTCATGAATGTTGGGCATTACTTTCTCCTGGACTCAAGCGGACGGTAAATTTCATAGTCAAGTTCAAAGTATTAATCCATCAATTAGAACAATTCTAAACATTGAGTTCCATGGGTGTATAGTGAAACCTAAACTTATCAAAATCAAAGGCTCAATTCTTTATTTTCATGATAATATTGATAATCAAAAGAGCATTCAGGATAACCATAACCTAAACCAAAACTTGTCTTACAGTTCAAATTTTCATTCTTCCAGAGTTTGATTTTTCCATCGATGGCTTTCACGATATGTCAACCTTTTAAAGGTAAATCCAAGGAGGGGAAACAAACCCTCACCTATAGGGAACAAACCCATGGTGAAGACCATTCGCCCAACCCTTTCCGAAGACAATTGTTTTTTAGCTGGGTATTCATTCTTTTTTTTTTCAATGAACATGATGGACAAATTCCCCAGGTTGGCTCCTTCCATACCTTGTGATTACCTGGTTAACAATTCAATATAGAACTGAAGTTATAATATGTAAGCTAGGTGTGACATGTGAAATCATGATTCAATTAATTTTTAAAACTTCTAATAATGAATTAATAATTCGAACTTAACTGTGAAATCTAACAGATGGATGAATCCAAGAGTCATAAATTACCAACATTAAGTATCTTATAATTCTAAATCAAAGATGTTTGTCAAAATCACTTCGAATTTACAAGAATTTCCATAAAAAATTCAAAAAAATTTCACAAATTTTTGTTCAAGACTAAGAAAACACTGATTAGGTAACCTAATCTCCCATCCTCAACTTAAAATATACATTGTCCTCACTGTAAAAGAAATAAGCATACAATGCACATGGGACAATGAAAGTAAAAGAGAAGTAATGGAAAGATAGTACCTGACGAGAAAATTGAATGGCCTTTCCAAAGAAATATCAGCGTGAGATCGGGGTAGCACAAGAGTAAAACCAATGAAAGCAACCTATCCTAAAACAACTGAAAAGTAAACTAACCTAACGGAATAAATCCAACTTACCTAAAACAACATAAAGCAAACTACCCTAGTCCTATGAAAGCAAGGAATAAGTTACTCGGTCATACTACAAGGTTCCTCTTCCAGCCAATATCTAGGTAAATTTCTAAGTAGATTTCTCAACAGGATCATCCAAAAGCCCTTTTTGCAATAGGCTTGGACGCTTCGGAGCATGAATGTCGAAAGAAACTAATGTACCTCAGCAAAAAATTGTCATTCAATCGCTTGAGGTATCCAAAGTATATATGATTCACCTGTGACAAAAAAAGTGTCAAAGTTAGTATCTTATGGTAAATCAGAGACTACGAGTAAATAGAATTCAGAGAATTTTTCAAAAAGTGATATAGTCTCAACACAGTTTGAAGTTTCACACTCCAGTTCAATTTTCATCTCCTCCTCCTTTAATGATAAATGTTTAGGATCTGGGGAAGGAGAGGCTTCAAAATAAGGGATCTCTCGGTTAGTAACAACTACCGAGATATTCTCTTGCAAGGCATTTACTAATTTAAAAAGTGTGTCAAGCAATCATCCAAAGAGTTGAAAAATTTAGCTAAGAGTGACTTATTTTCTACATTAAAATCTGTAATAAGATGCTCAAGGATTTCATCGTCTTTAAAAGAAGATGAAGGTATGCTATCTTACTCCAGCTCCGCACAGACAGATTGAGGGTCAATAGACTAAGTATTGATATGAGGACTCTGTTCATTGAAGGTACTCAGTAGAGGCATTGAATCGTCAAAAGTGTATAGCTCAAATGGTGGCCTCAACTGGGTGGTTTCAAATTCCAGAGTTATATCAAGCGGCTCATCCATCTCCCGAATCATATCATCATTCAGTTCAGGGGAGTGGTCCAAACATGTCTCACAAGAGTTAGAAGGGTCAGTCGTAAGGATCTCATCCTCCATATTTAAATTGACAATGTTAGATAGGTGGAGTGGATCACTTTGGTCGACAACCTCCTAAACCTCTTGATCATTGATATGGGTCAAACTTGAGATTGAATCCCAATACACATCATCTTCTAATTCAGTGCAGTACAGACTTGGAATGGGACCACTTTCCTCACATTTTTTTTCAAGATTAGGTTGAGGTTTTAACAAACTAACCTCTTCCTCATCATTAAAATCAGGTGTGTCATGTGAGTGAAGTGTGTCAATATTATTATATTTGAAAACCAACAATGTCTCTTGATTATTCCTTTGGACCGTCATCAAGATTGACTCATCGGGAAATTAAACCATATGCTCATTTGTATAATCCAACTCTTCATTTAAAATTTCAAAGTTCGCCAAAAGCGAGTTAGGATCACTTTTCTCACATTGTGTTTCTAGGTTGAGTTGTGGTTGGGACGAATTAGCCTCCATTATCTCATCATAAGTACGAAATCCAAAGGAGTAATCAACAAAATCAATTAGCAGTTCATATCTCCAATGTGTCAAGTTGACATCACTTTCTTTGCACTGTATTTGTAATTTGGGTTGCGGTTGGGATGAATTAGTCTTCATTAGCCTATCGAGCCGTGATTCAAGTATTTCTAATCATTTCCTCATGTTAGTAACATAGTCGATGTAATGCTGAGGTGACTCATCTTAGATCATTTCTGATAGATATTCAAAAGTGGCTGATCCAAGAGGGTTTTTATCATCATGTTTTACTGAACTTCGAAATATTTCTGTTTCTACTGATTATAAACATACGGGCTATAGGTCAGGAGTTGATACGCGTCATCATTTCAATAATCACGTATTGTTTTCTTAACTCATGTAATGCAATTATTTTCCCATAGATAATCACCGAAGGACTTCTTTATCAGTTGAGAATCATATTTCGATTGGTTGAAAAAATTTTCAGAAAATATTTGAGACATATGTTGTTTCCCATCATAATCATCATACATCAAAAAACTTTCCCAAGATTTCTTAGCTATCTCAGCATACACACATTCCAACTCTTGCAGGGTGAAACCCTAACTCTAAATCTAATCCTCAGGATAAAAGAAAAATCCTACAACAATAAGAGATTTAGAAATAGAAAAAGACAGAATTAGAAAGAAGTTACCAGATTGGAAGTTCCTATGTTAGAATCCTACAAAAGAAAACAAAAAAAATTAGTTTCTAAAAATAGAAATTCTAAAATTAGAAAGCTCATAGATAGAAAGTAAACTAGTTTCTTAAAAAAGAAAGGGAAATTTTTCTAAAAATATAGAAAGTTTCTAAAAACAAATTAGGAAAATTCTAAACATAAAATTAGAAAGCATGTTAGTTTCTAAAAACAAAAGAAATCCTAAAATTAGAAAGTTTCTAAAAATAGAAAAATCAAACATAATCCTAAAAATAGAAAAATAAAAAATTAGGAAGAGATTACCAATTTAAAAAGTCTACCTCAGAGTCCTACAAAAATAGAAAGTTAAGTTAGTTTCTAAAAATCAAATAGAAAATAAACCCTAACCCTAAAGTTAGAAAACTAGAAAACCTTAATCGTAACCTATTTCTAAAACTAGTTAATCTCAGAAGAACGTAATCGTCAATCCCTGGCAACAGCGCCAAAAACTTGTTCACACCCCAAGTATAGGGTTGTGATGTAGTAATAATCTTGGTAAGACTGAGGTTGAATCCACAGGGACTGAACCTTGTACGTAATCTGAAAGTAAATCGAACTAAAACTAGTCGAATATCAAATCTAAATCAAAGAATTTTTAAGAGAATAATTGTGAACTATTTATCTAAAAGTTATAAAATTCAAAGGAGAGAAACTAGGTGCTAAGGATCCACTTTTAGAGATTAGGGATATCTACACTTGATTCAAGAATACAACTGGATTTAGAGTCTTGTCTTCATCCAATTGGAAGATAATCCATTAAAACACAAATATAAACTTTCTTTTAATTTAGTTATCAAATAGAAGATAGGTATGAGAATTAGAATTGATTTCATCACAAAATCATGCCCTTAAGACAAAGTAAACAACAGAAGTTAACTAATCCATAACCAATCTAAGGGATGTATGAATGTTGGGAAGGATTCCATCATCTAACCATGCCGAGGAGACGATGGTGAACAACAGGGTACCCAAATTCACAAACCCCATAATGCTAAGAACATGCTTAAAGCTATCATAGATCCATTGTAATTTAAGTCACAACAAACTATTAAAAACTGCAAGCATTCCTATTAATCAAACTAGAATCAAAAGAGAGTTCAATTAAAACATGAATCCAAGTCATAGGCACAACCCATCATGCTACAAGCTTCACCTTTTAACGCTAACTAAGAGGTTTAGCCAATCAGGACCATCATTAAGATAGATCTCTTAAAAGAAAATAAACAAACAAGAAGTAAAGAAAAGAAGATAAAATGCGTTGAAGTCAACCCACACTCCACACCACACCTCCACGGCTGCCTGTCTTGCCTCCACAGCTAAGGATCTGATGAATACCTCTCCCTCTCACGTTCTTCTTCTTTTATAAGGACAAGAGGCGTTGGAAGAATTTGGTCGAGTGGATTTTATCGCACAGCAACCATGAAAACACAAGACAAATTGTGTTTTGACGGTGTTTTCGGACGGTGGATGTCCAGGAAATATGTTTTGACTCCATGGTTAGGGTGAAAACCCCCTTATGAAGATTATGGACGGTTCAGATTATCCAACCGACCACAAACGGTGGCCCACAACACCCTGCAATGTCCGGGATAACCGAACATGTGCAGGGTGCAAGAATTCTTCTGTTGTGATGCTCGGTGGGCCCCATAGTGATGTTTTCTGGAAAATCCAACCCACTCATTAGATTCCTGGTGAAATTTCAGTAAGAAAGGAGTGGTTTTGGTCAAGTTTTTGTGTGGTCCACTATATCAAATCAACTTGCCATTCATCTTACATTTTTTAACGATCCACTTGTGTATGTGTGCATGGGGCCAAAAGGCCACCACGGCTAGGGTCGTGGCCACCCCCTGGATGCAATGAACAGTCTAGATTGTCCGTTTGGACGATGGGTTGGGCCCACTAGCCAAAACTTGCCAGACGCAGTGCGTTCGCTGGTCTTTCCTTCGTGAGAAGGGAGAAGGGGACGGGTCAATGGTATTTTGACTAGACTCTCTATCCGGTGCACCTCTCCTGCACGTGTACCCTATGTACCCACAGTGTACGAGTGGGGTCCATCGTGATGTTCGTGAGAAATCCTCTCCGTCCATCCATTATTCCACCTCATTTAAGGGGTTGAGACTAAAATTGAAGCATATCCAGATATCAGGTGGGCCTTAAATCAGTATTTTAGGGGCTGATCTATCCGTTGGGCCGCTTCCACAAGGATCCAATGGCTGAAATTCGACGTATACGGTTAATTTAGGGTTCTCAGGCCAGATATAAAGTTTCGAGTAGAACAGATGGTAGGAACCCTATGATATAGCATTCTAGATGACTTTTAGCCTTGTTTAAACCCAATCACTTGATTTTCTCGAATCTTTGGTATGTAAATTCTTCGATCTCAGTCTCCTAAGGTCTGTCCCTTACCTTGGTGATTTATGAGCATTAAATCCATGCTTTTAGTACCCTCTTTTAGTCTAGGCTCCTAAATTCACCTTACATCACAAACACAATTAAAATAGGTCATTAAATAGTATCATGTTCGTAAAATCAAGTAATAAATGGGGTCTAATATGCAATATTTGACCCTCAACAGTGATTATGTGGGATCGCTACCATCTTGGTTGGCCCCACCATGAACTTGTATAGATCGGATAACCTGATCTTGTTAAAGATCAAGTTGGAGTAAGATATGATGTTTTGGATTACTAGAACTTGTTTCCTGAATTAGAACCCTTAATTTATTATACATCTTGATTTGGGCAGACCCCACCTTTGGACTTTGATTTGAAACCCATGATAAGAAATGAAATCTAAGCTAGCCTTAAATACTAGGCTTACTAATGATTAAGTGGTAGATCAATGGGCCACACTATAAATTATACATCAAAAGTAGGCCTCATTACCTACGTTAAGTTTCAATGGTAGATTTGGTTATTTAAATATATTTTTGCTTTAAATCATGTTTAGGACCATGATCCGGCTATGATCATCATGATCACTAGATTCATATTAGATATGAGCCATGGGATTTAGAGGAAAAGGCAAAATATCAACTTGGACTGTTAATATTTTGATTAAGCTCAATTCAATTGTTCATTTAAAGTTCAAAATCCATTTGGAAGATTTGATGTAAGGAAATTACAATCCACCTGATCTTGTAAGTGCTATGTTTTCTAGCTCCTATGATTGTGTAGCTCATCTTCATGTTCAAGATCATGCAATTCTTATACAAGTTCAAAATGTTCCAATTCAAGATTCAAGCATCACAAGTATAAGAGATATACAAGTTTAAAAACTACATCAACTAAGAGATCAAGCTTTCAAGCTTCGACCTATGTCAAGACAAAATGCTTTACTTTGGTACACAAAGCTCAAGGTGAATTTCAACTCAAGTAATTCAAGTTCAAGCTTTAAAGTGTTTCAAATTCAAGCTTCAAAGTGTTACAAGTTCAAGCTTCAACATACATCACGATATTAAGCTTCGTGAACTTTAAGATCAACCGAAACAAAAGATGTTTCAATATCACTTATAAGGTACGAATGACTTAGATTGACCATAGGTTAGGTCATTTTGATTGCATACTTTAATTAGGTCACTACATAAGTGTATAGACTATTTTCTCGACTAGTCTGAGCCTATGTTCGACTAGTCCTAGTACTGGCTCAACCAGTCTAAGAAATTCCTCGACCAGTCTAAGGTTTGTTATAAATTTTTAAAATTTTCTGTTATAGCCTCGACCAGTCCTAGAGACTACTCGACCAATCGAGTGAACAATGCTCGACCAGTCGAGTGAACAATGCTCGTCCAACAACCAAATTGGGTCCCACACGACCAGTCGTGGGCATGTTTCGACCGATCATGGAGGCCACTCGACCATTTGTGCAAGCCATTCGACCAGTCGTGGAACGACTTTATCTTATCATGCCCAAAATTTCAAAAGGTTATTGGTCCTTCGACCCGTCAAGTTGACCTCTAGGCCAGTCGAGTAAACAGTTTCTACACTTATAAATATAGCATGATTTTAAAATTTTTATTATTGAATTCAAGCAAAATAAAGACACTACTCTAAGAAATAAGTTTGTGATATTCTTAAGTTATTTAGTGCTCATTTAATGTTCTCTATAATTTAAGTTTTTGTACTTGATTTTGAATTATACATTCCAATCTCATTTGAAGAAGGGATTTTAATTTTTTCCCTTCTTGGAATCAAAATCAAATCAAGCTAGCCTAAGGTGATTTAATTTAAAAATCATTTAGAACCTAAAACTTTTTCATAAGTGAGTATGAACATTGAACATCTACGTTGAACTTCTACTTCAGATTGGTTCTACCGGGCTGCATCAAAGGAGATTATCTTGAGAAGTATTTTACATTTTTTTAAATCTATTCTTTTGATTTCTTTGAGATTGTACTAGAAAAAATATCTTTCTTTTTGGTTTATCTGAGGTGATCCAGAAAACTCAGAGTGTGGGGTTTTTGAATTGTATAAGCCCACTTGAAAGACACAATTGTGAAGGTTTTAGGTGAACCTTGAAAAACTTATTTTATAGTGAATGTCAATATCTACTGTGTGAGGATATTAGGAGTGGAGTAGTTGTATGGCTGTTTTTTTAAACAGTTGGTGTACACACAAACGAACCACTATAATTTCTGGTCTTGTGGTGGTTAGCTGATTGTGGCATTGTGTGAATGTTGTAATTTCCTTTTAAGCATTTGTGGAGAATGTTGTGATCTTGTACGTAAGTGTGGGAATGCTATAATTGCTTAGTTATTTTCTTTACTATTTTATTCTTTATTCCTCTATATCAGTTTGGGATTTTGATACACAAACCGTTCTAGAAATCAAGTTGTCCTATCATAAGCCATTGGTTTTTGGTGTAAGGTTATCCTTAGAACAACATTTGTATCAACCTCTCAATACTTGCATATTTGATGTTGTTATTCATTTTTGTTTTGTAAGGTTGTTTAAGTGATATGTTTATTTACAATTGTTTTTTTCCACATTTAATTTTTAATTTGGCATAGTCCTATTCACCCCCTCCCCCCGAACTCTTAACTCGCCCTTCTTAAGTGGTATCAAAGCCTAATAACTCACTTTATTTATTTTGGATTTATTTCCTAAGCTAATCGATCTAGGCTTTTTAAGATGTCAAATTTTGATAGCCTTTCAGTCACTAGGCCTCCATCATTTGATGGCTCCAATTATGCCTATTGGAAAGCCAGAATGAGGATTTTCTTAAAATCTATGGATGAGAGCGTGCGACAAGCCACAATGACCAATTAGACCCCTCATTCCATTGAAGTGACTAGTACCGATAGATCTATAACTATAAAAGTAACACCTTATTTTACTTACACCAATCTTAAAAAAAGTGAGAGTAGTACCAATGCAAAGGCTTTAAATTTTATTACTTGCGTACTATCACTGGATGAATTCAAGAGAATTATATCATGTGATACTGCAAAGCAAGCCTGCGATGTTTTGGAAATGATACACAAGGGAACAACAATTATCAAGAAATCTAAAGTCCAAATCCTCACAACTAAATTTGAGGAAATACGTATGGAAGAAAGTAAAACTTTCATGGACTTCTATACAAGATTGAATGACATTGTCAACTCTATATAGGGTCTTAGTGATAGAATCCGAGAAAGTAAAGTCTGTGCAAAGATACTACGCTCACTGCCTGAACGGTTCAATTCAAAGGTGACTGCGATACAAGAACTTTGTGATACGAATAATATGAGGGTAGAAGAATTAGTTGGTTCCTTACAGACTTATGAGTTAAACTTTAAAGCTCCTAAAGGTAAATCCATTGCCCTTAAATCTTTTAAAAATATTTCTCAAGAAAATAGTAATAATTCTAATTTAAAAAATTCTGAAGATGATATGGCCCTTTTAGCTAAAAAGTTTTATAAGATTTTCAAAACTAAAAAGAGGGTTGACTTGCAAAAACCTAATGAAAAGAAAATATTTAAATCTAAAACCTGAAAATTTTTAAAAGACAGTCAATGTTACAATTGCCATGAATATGGGCATTTAGTAAACAAATGTCCTAAAAAGGACAAACCTAAAAAAAAAAGGTATGTTGGCTACTTGGGATGAATCTTGCTGCTCTGAAGACTTTTCTAAGTCAGAAGATTCTGAAACCGAGTCGGGTAATGAAGTTAAATCCCTTATGACTCTAGCCAAGTTTACTTTTTCAGATAATGATGATTCAACTAGTGAAAAAAATCTAAATAGTGACCATGAAAGTGAAGAAGATCTTCAAGATGCTTATAAATGCCCTATACATGGAAAGTTGTAAAATTGTTGTAAAATTAAAACTTCAGAAAGAAAATTTTTCAAAATTAAAAGAAAATTTTGATAATCTAATCTTAGAAAAATCATATATTTTAAATTGTTTTGAAAAAACTAAGTGCGACTTAGATTTCAAAACTTCCCTTATTAAAAACCTGAAATCTGAAAATGAAAAGCTAAAACTAAAAGTCTCTTCACTTTTGAGTTTAAAAGACACATGGAGGTATGCCCAAGAAGATCCTAAGTTAGAAAAACTCTTATCCGAATTCAGAAAATGTGGGGATCGATCTGGATTGGGTTACTACAAATGTATTCCTCCCAAACATAAAAATACTGCACCCAAATTTGTGAAAGGAGATTCTTCTAACTCAAAAGGGAAAAGTCTGAATCAAAATTATTCTAAAAATGCTAAGACTTTTCAAAACTTAAAACCTAAAAGTAACCATATCAATTATAAAAATCAGAATCATAATCCTTTAGCTGAGAAAATTTTTGATTTACTTAAGGAGCTCTTAAAATCTAATTTAGTGGGTCGGTCTTATAATAAGTACAACTATAAGAAGACCAACTTTAATCCTAAACCAAAACTGCAATGAAATGGGTCCCTAAGGTTACGTGTTTGGTTGCCCACACCGCTTTCAAAGCTTCGAGCCATTCAAAGTGGTACCTATATAGTAGATGCTCCAGAAATATGATAGGTAATAAAGGTCTGTTCACCAATCTTAAAGACATGACTGATGGTTCAGTCACATTCGGTGATGGTAGCAACTGCAGAATTATTGGTCAAGGTACGGTTCAGCTCTTTAACCTTCCTCTATTTAAGAATATTTTGTATGTGGAAGGGTTAAAAAATAATTTATTAAACATCTCTCAAATATGTGATAATAATCATGTGTAAAATTCACCAACCAAGGGTGTGAAATTTTAAATAAAAATGGTTCTGTAATATTAACTGGTCGTAGAACTTTCAAAAATTGCTACATTGTTTGTGATTCAAGTTCATCTAATCTATCGTGTTACATGGTCCATACTGATGAAACCAAATTATGGCATAAACGCCTCGGACATGTACACTACAGTAACTTGTATAGATTGAGCAAAAGAGAATTGGTAAGAGGTTTACCCAAAATACAGAAAATAGATAAAATATGTGGTAAATGCTAGATTGGTAAACAAACTAGGAGTACTCACAAAAAGGTAAACTCTAATGCCACATCTAAACCACTCAAACTTCACCTCATGGATCTCATTGGACCAACTAGAATGAAGAGTGTAGGTGGTAAGAAGTACATTCTGATAATTATTGATGACTTTACCAGGTACACTTGGGTAGTCTTCTTGAGAGAGAAATCAGAAACTCTCGATGAAGTAAAGAGGGTACTTAAACGTATCCAAACGAAAAAAGAATTACAAGTATCTAAGATCTATAGTGATGTAACACCCCGAATTTTTACCAACCTGGAGTTAGGCATCCTTAGGTAATGTGTCAACTATAGCACCTTGGTAACTTCTCAAAACTCGAGTCCAAAGCCAGAGAAATCATTTAGAACCTAATTATTTAGAAATTTAACGTGTATTAGCCAGCGCTACACTAGATTTCCTGTAAAATTAACACCAACCACTTTAAATACGATCTGTAAGAACCAAAACCTCTAGAATTGTTAATGTTACGTTACCCTGAAATCTAGGATCCAACTCTAAACCCAGTTGCTCCCGAAAATACTTTGTAACTTTGTATTGGTTCTAAACCGCGCATCGAGAGTCTGATAGCTATGAACTTAGACCATTATGACCGTCTAGTTGGACTTGTCAATCACCTAGAAGATCAAGCTCAAACGATGTCCTAAGACCATTTTATTGAGCCCGGAGTAAAGAGAGTAGGAAAAGGAAGATTTTTAGAAAAATTAATTAATTTTTAAGAAATCTGGAACGATTCACTTACACGTTATTTTAAAGCATTCTGACCGTTAGAATTTGACCCAAATTCACCTTTGGAACAAGATAGGTGGCCCTTACATGTCATAGTACTTATAGCTCTGATCGAGTTCCCATAACCGTTGAACTGAAACTGGTCCGCCACGGTCGATCTGAAACCCGACCGGACTGAAAACTTAGTTTGACCTAGATCCGATATTAGAGAGCTTAATTTCAACTGTTTTAGTAACAGGACCTCCAGAAGTGCTCCGTTGGATCGGAACAGACTGATTTGGTTTTAACCTAAGTATACCTTGGCCCCAAGTCTATTTTCGTCACTTTTTGGCTTATAAAAAGGCCTTAAACCCTCTCTCATTTGCTCTATACGAATTTAAGAGAAACCTGAGGAGAGAGAAGAGAGAAAAGAGATAGAAAGTGAGGGAGAAGTTGGAGTTTTCTTCCAGGGATTCCTTCCAGTCTCTTTGCGTGCCTCATCCATCCTTCTGCATCGCTATTCTTGCGATTCCAACTCCGTTCTTAGGTAAGAAATCCCAACCCTAATCTGTTTTGAAGCATAGAATAGTTCCAATGATGTTATAGCTAATCATTTCATGCCTTAGGTTGTCTATCTGCCATTGACGAAGACTTATCGTCTGAATCACATCTTATACGCATTTTCTGGTTTAAGGTGCGAACTATATACGTTTAGGTTATGGTTTCCAAGACTTTCAATGTTAAGTAATAATTTATTCTTGCTTAGGATGTTATTTCACATGTATAAAGTGTTGTCTGTTTCATTTTTCAGTTATACGTTAATTATGTTAAATATACTGTATTCCTCGTATTCGTAGAAATTACTGTATACGTATAGAATTTGAATTTGTACTTAACATGATTATTTACCATGAACATATGCTTGTTACATGTGTGATAACTTCTTAGCAAAAGGACTTGCCCTAAATCACGCCACGGCCAAAATACGCTTTATACGTTAAAGGGTGTAGCCCACGTGTTTGGGAAAATGTGTAAATGAATACGGAACCCGGATTCATGCACGCCACGATTATCCGTCGTGGATAAATGCAAGTGGTATATGGGGCAACTCCCTAGTGAAAGGATTTGGCTTAATGCAAGTATAATCAACATATACATGTATGATAATGTATGTATTCTAAGTGTTTGTAAAAATGATTGAATGAGTATGGAATTTTCTTTCATGCTCGCCATGACTAATTGTCATGGATATATGATTGTTGCATGGGTGATACCCCTTTGACGAGAGGATTTGCCCTAATACGTATGCTAATGACTACATAATATGTATGATGTAATGTGTAGACTAAGTGTATATAAAAGTGTCTGAATGAGTTAGTAGTTAGTAAAAATGTGATTGCTAAGGTTGTTGAGATATGAATCTCAATAACAATACTTGAGTATATGATTTTCTCCATGCATTGTGTAACTTAGATTATTTGTATTAACTGTGTATATGATTTCCTCCATGAATTGATTAACTTAGATAAATCATGTCAAAGGTGTATATTGTTTCTTCCATGTACTGTATTTACATTTAAGTTATACTCCATGAATGTCCACATGATTGTAAGATATGCTTCATATGCCTGTTATAGAATTTGTATGTGATTGGGGCTATACTACAGTCCAGGTAATCGGTAAGCGTACTCCAAATGGTGGTTGAGGTTGTTCGCCACGTAGGATGAGTTTAACGAATCTGAGTCGTGCTTGGAATATTCGGCAGTGGTTAGGCCACACGGAGTGCTTATGCATCACATGCCATTCAACTCAACGTGCGCTTGGCTTAGTTGAGCTTACCAACTAACCTGATTGACCGATGTTTGTTCACCATGTTTGGTCGCTACTGCTTGAACCTAAGGTACCAAACTTGCCAGTGAAAAGCCCCTCTAACCTTGGTACCTCGATCCGCTAAGACTCATGAGCCGATTATAGTGGCATGGGACACTATATTCGTGCTGTAAGCCTACTCTGATTGGTGATGAGCCCTTTATAGTGACCAGTGAGCACCTATACTCGTGAGCAGATTATAGTGGTATGGGACACTATATTCTTACTGTCGGCCTACATTGATTGGTGACGAGCCCTCTGTAGTGACCTCGAGTATATCCTGATAGTGCATAAGGGCGACGAGTCTTGTTGCAGTATGTGGGATATAACTAGGCCCGTATTGATAAGGTGATGGGGGAGATGAGCAACGATTGCACGCAACAACCCTGACAGCCCTTGCAGTGACCTAGAACCGTAACATCGTATGAGATTATCTCAGACTGACGACCCAAGAATGGATCACCATTTGGGTAATGATACAAGGGAGGTACCTTAGCTTCCCAATCCTGCTGTATGAAAAGGACTAATAAGAACTTGGTAAGCATATTCATAACACCGCATTACATGTGCTAGCGGCGTTGGTGATAGAGCACTGAGGAAGTGAGTCATGCCGCGATCGTTAGATGATGTCGCAGAGGGGATTGTGGTGAGGGCATGCATCATTCTTCATATCATTCTTGCATTAACAAGAGTATCTAGGACTTGTTTGATTGTACTGCCTTATCATTACTGCTTGATTGGATTGATAACATGTTCATCTTTGTTGTATATAGCTTCCACTGAGTTGATCACTTATTCCCACGTTACGGGAAGGTGTTGGCCACACCAACCAGTCCCTGTTTTAGTTTCAGATAGCGACTATGCTTGCGAGGGAGAGTCAGTCTTTCTTAATGATGTTGAGGAGGATTTCTCCTATATACAGGTTCTGATCGACGGATTTACAGGTTTACTGATTAGATGCCAATACACTTGGTATTTTTACTTTTTATTTAAATACTCATGTATATTCTTTTCTTTCCATTTTGGAGTATACATGTATTTAGTTAACCTGGTAACATGTTCACACTCAGGAGACTTATAATCAATTATACATTTTATATATTATCACAGTCTTCCGCTTGAGAAACTTAACTGTCTCTGGAGTATGATATGTTGTTTTGGTCTAATCTCACTCATGTTTAATACACTAACATAGAAAACATTCAATCATAAGTATTTATGTTGCATGAGTGATGTTCTGGAACTCGGAAGTGGAGTTTATGCTCGACCCCCGATTTTCGGGATGTTACAAGTGATCATGGGTCGAAATTTGAAAATAGCGGTTTTAAAATTTTTTACAGTGATCAGAGAATATCACATGAATTTTTTACACCCAAAACACTATAATAAAATGTAGTGGAAAGAAAAAATAGAGTGCTTTAAGAAATGGCAAATGTAATGCTAAATAGTATGAAGCTTCCTAAGAATCTTTGGGTTGAAGCCGTAAATACAACATGTTATATAATTAACTACGTTTATATTAGAAAATCAAATAGTAAAATGGCCTATGAAATATGGTTTGTTAAGAAACCTACTATCAAATACTTTCGAGTTTTCGACAGCAAGTATTACATTTTACGTTACCGTGAAAATCTGGAAAATTTTGACATCAAAAGTGATGAAGGGATATTTTTAGGGTATGCTCTAAATAATCGAGCGTATCGGGTTCTTAATAAGAGACCCAATATAATTCAAGAATTCATTAATGTGGTTATAGATGATCACTTAAATACACCAGCCTCAAGTTCAGAAAATGGTGAAGTTCTTTTAATCGATAAACCAAACTCTTCCTCAAGTCAAAATAACACTGAACTGAGGACAATTAAAGACCATCCATCTAATAAAATCCTTGGAAACCCTCTCACTGGTGTGCGTACTTGTAAAAAACTTGAAGAAATGTATAACTACATGTGCTTTACATCTCAGATAGAACTGGCTAACGTAAAAGAAGCTCTTACTGATGAAAATTGGATTGTTGTAATGTAAGAAGAGTTCAATTAATTTGTTAGAAATGATATTTGGTATTTAGTTCCAAGACAGAAAGATAAACACATTATCAGAACAAGATGAATTTTAAAAAATAAGTCTAATGAACTTGGTAATATTATTAGAAACAAGGCTAGGCTGGTTGTACAATGGTGCACTCAAATTGAAGGTATCGATTATGATGAAACCTTTGGCCCAGTAACTCGTCTTGAATCAATCATACTATTTATATCCATTGCATGTTTTAGAAAGTTCAAAATATATTAAATGGACATAAAGAGTGCATTCTTAAATGGTGATTTGCATGAAGAAGTGTATGTTGAACAACCATCAGGTTTTGAAGACCCTAAGCATGTTAATCATGTCTACTGCCTAAAAAAGGCACTCTACGATTTGAAACAAGCTCCCAGGGCATGATATGAAAAGTTGACTAAGTTTCTACTAAGTCATAACTTCATAATGGGAAGTATTAATAAGACATTATTTGTAAAGAAACACAATGATCACATACTAATAGTGTAAATCTATGTTGATGATATTAACTATGGATCTACCTGTGCTAACATGACTATTAAGTTTGCAGATCTTATGAAGTCTAAATTTGAAATGAGCATGGTTGGAGAACTAAACTATTTTCTAGAATTTTAAGTCAAACAGCTCCCTGATGGTTTCTTTATCTCTTAAACTAAATATAATCTAAACTTAGTTAAAAAGTTCGGATTTAAGAGTGACAAAAATTTTGATACTTTTATGAGTACTACTCTAAAAATCTTTAAAGATTCAAAGGTAAGATTGTGGATTCTAAGGTGTATCGCAGTATGATAGGTAGTTTACTTTATTTAACTGCAAGCCGACCTGATATTGCATTTAGCATAGGAATTTGTGTAAGATATCAGTCAAATCCTAAAGAGTCACATCTGATAGTTGTTAAGCATATTTTACAATATGTCGCTAGTTCAACTAATCTTGGTTTCTGGTATCCACATGATAATAGTGTGCAATTAGCTGGTTACACAGATGTTGATTGAGCTGGTAACATTAGTGATCAAAAATCAACCAGTGGTGGTTGTTTCTATGTAGGGAACTGTTTAGTTTCTTGTCTAAGTAAAAAATAAAGTTTCGTATCGCTTTCAACAGCTGAGGCTGAATACATTATTGTAGGTAATGTATGTACTCATCTTGTATGGATAAAAAGAATGCTAAGAGATTACGGACTTACGTAAGATATTATGGTTTTATATTGTGATAATTCAAGCTCAATTAATATCTCAAAAAATCCAATTCTGCATTCACGAACTAAGCATATTGACATTAGATATCACTATATTCGTGAATTAGTGGAAGATAAGACAATTTCTTTAGATTATATTCTGACCGAGACTCAACTTGCTAATATATTCACAAAATCGCTCGACAAAAGCAGGTTTATTAAATTGAAATTTGATCTTAGTATGTATAATATGAATTGATGATTCATGTCTTTCTGTATCATAATGTATATAATATTCATTTTGAATTTTTAAAATTCAAATTTTATGAAAAATTACACATTTTGTGTTGTGCACGACCAATTGAGTACATACTCGACCAATTGTGGCACGACCGATCGAGCATGTACCCGACCTGTTTTGAAACACAGGTTTGACCTTTTATTTGGGAAAAAATCACTTTTTCCTCATTTGGGTCTTCTTTTCCAACAAACACTACATCAACCGGTCGAACCCATCTTTGATTGCTCCATGGTTAATGCATTTTTTTCAATTTTCTTGTAGATCCAAGTCCTTTGCACTTCCTTTTCTTTATTTATGTGGTTTATTTCATATTTTATGTTAGTTTTTTGGGTTATCTATCAAAAAATTTGATCTACTAGAAACTCATTTTTCCTCTTTTGTAATCTCTTTATTTCTTAATTTCTTTGTTGCAAATGGAGGGTAGAACTAAGAAGAAAGGATCTCGTAGTCCCTCTTCATCTCGTTCGTCTCCTATCATGGTGCGCCACATTCGGTCGCCCAAGGATGATTCCCATTATGTGAGAGATATTCGTTTGCGTAATGTGATAGTAGAACGGCCTATTAATGTTGATCATTTGGCTCCGTTTGATATCCTTCCTCTCCTTCAGTCTCTAGGATGGTATAACATACTTCATTGGGGTGCTTCGGCATACTGCTCCATTGCGCAGGCTATGTATGTGTGCATTACTGATTTTTCTACTGAAAATCTGATATTTACTTTTACAACCAGAGAAGGTCCAATTGATGTGGACCGTCATCTTATTTCTGGATTAATGGACCTTCCGGTTAATGATGAAGGTACTCCCATTAGTTCTTTAGTAGCAAAACCTTCTGAAACTGAGAAGCGAATGCTCACTAGGGATTTATGTAATATGAATGCAAAATGGAGTGCTAGGAATGCACTTGCCTCCAAGTTTATGTTACCCAGATACAAATTCTTCATAGGATTTTCATTTCAAATATCTATCTTTAATCTGGTAACAAAATCAAACTTACTACATTCATGGTTCATATTCTTCATTGTATCATTTTTGGAATCTCTGTATGTCTTCCTTCTCTGATTTGTCATTGCATGATTCAATTTCATCTCCACCCAAGTCACAGTGACATACCATTTACTTATCATATGACTATATTAGCCACCCATAGTTTAATGGCTATGCCTATTGGAGAAGCCCCCATTTAACATCTTTTCTTCAAAAACTCTAACACTAACATGATGAATTTGAAGTTGGCCTCGGGTCAAGTTGACGTGGGTGCTAGTGGAGCTACTGTCGTGAATGAAGAGGAAGGTGATTTGCCTCTAGATGATATCAATATGGATGATCTTTTTGAAGAAATTGAATCCGATTTTGTTGCTAATCCTGATTATCAGTCATCTGACTTTGATGCGCGTTTACACTCACTTGAGGAGAAGGTTAAAAATATGAATGTGTCCTATGAAATGCAATTTAAATATATGCGCAAGTATCTGAAGCGCATTAACAAGGGACTTCATCAAATTGATCCTTCCATACCTACTCCTTCGTCGGGTTCAAATTAGTATTTGAATATATGTTATGTAATAACTTTTAAACTACTTAAATTTCTATTGTTTTATGTTCTTGGACTTGCTTGCTTATGGACCTGGTAATCTTGGTTAACTTAGTAATCTTGTTCCTATATTCTCTTATTCCTCATGACTCTTCTATTTACTTCTTTATTTATCTACTTCCATTATCTTTTATTGGTTCTTTCCTTTGTCATATTGTGACAAAAAGGAAGAGAATTTTATTATGCTTGTGAAATATGGAATTGTGGATAAGTACATTTTTTTGTTGTATGACATTAAGGGGGAGTATTGTTGAGTATTGATGAGAGTATTGGTATGTATCGATTTAACCAGGTTGTTGTAACTGATGCATAATTCTTTGTTCTACATATATAGTGCATGATTCTTTATTGTGCGTGTTATGCTTCTTCTTTTTTAATGAAGTGTCTTTTGTCACAAATTTGACAAAGGGAGAGATTGTAAGTGCTATGTTTTCTAGCTCATATAATTGTCAAATTTTGTAGTGCCAAAACCTCTTGGAATCTATATCTTATGTAGCTCATCTTCATGTTTAAGATCATGCAATTCTTGTACAAGTTCAAGATGTTTTAATTCAAGATTCAAGCATCACAAGTATAAGAGATATATAAGTACAAGAACTACATCAACTGATAGATCAAGCTTTCAAGCTTCAACCTATGTCAAGACAAAATGCTTTACTTTGGTACTCAAAAGTCAAGGTGAATTTCAACTCAAGTAATTCAAGTTCAAGCTTTAAAGTGTTTCAAATTCAAGCTTTAAAGTGTTACAAGTTCAAGCTTCAACATACATCACGATATCAAGCTTCGTGAACTTCAAGATCAACCATCAACCGAAACAAAAGATGTTTCAATATCACTTATATGGTGTGAATGACCCTAGATTGACCATATGTTAGGTCATTTTGATTGCATACTTTAATTGAGTCACTACATAAGTGTATAGACTATTTTCTCGACTAGTCTTAGCTTATGTTCGACTAGTCCTAGTACTGACTCAACCAGTCTAAGAAATTCCTCGATCAGTCCAAGGTTTGTTACTAATTTTTAGAATTTTCTGTTATAGCCTCGACCAATTCTGGAGACTACTCGAACAGTCGAGTGAACAGTGTTCGACTAGTCGAGCAAGCTCGACTCAAAGTCCAACAACCAAATTGGGTCCTACACGACTAGTCGTGGGCATGTCACGACCAGTCGTGGAGGCCACTCGACCAGTCATGCAGGCGATTCGACTAGTCGTGGAACAGCTTTATCTTATCGCGCCTGAAATTTTAAAAGGTTGTTTGTCCTTCGACCAGTCGAGCTGACCTATGGGCCAGTCGAGTGAACAGTTTCTGTACTTATAAATAGAGCACGATTTTCAGAGTTTTATTATTGAATTTAAGCAAAATCAAGACACTACTCTGAGAGATAAGTTTGTGATATTCTTAAGCTATTTAGTGTTCATTTAATATTCTCTTTAATTTATCTTTTGTACTTGATTTTGAATTCTACATTCCAACCTCATTTGAAGAAGGGATTTTAGTTTTTCCCTTTCTTAGAATCAAAATCAAATCAAGCTAGCCAAAGGTGATTTAATTTAAAAATCATTTAGAACCTAGAACCTTTTCATAAGTGAGTGTGAACATTAAATATTTACGTTGAGCTTCTACTCTGAATTGGTTCTACTAGGCTGCATCAAAGGAGAATGTAATGACTTAGAAAAATCCATATAGAGACCCGAGTACCACCTCAGGCAGAAATCCCTTAGGACTAAATCCTTTAGAAATTACACGAGATTTAACTAAGTGCTAAACTAGATTACCTGTGAAATTAGCACTAATCACTTTAAATATGATCTGCAAGACCCAAAATCTATAAAATTAATAACGCTACATTACCCTGAAATCTAGGATCCAACTCTAAACCCAGTTGCTCTCGGGAGCACTCAGAAACTCTGTATCGGACCTGGACCGCACGTCAAAAGTCCGATAGCGATGAACTTAGACAATTTTGGACTTGACTATCACCTCAAAAATCAAGTCCAGATGAGGTCCTGAGACTATTTTCTTGAGTCCAGAGTGAAGAGTGTGAGAACATGAAGGTTTTTATGAAATTAAGAATTTAAGTAATTTGAGTTTTGTCACTTATGCGCCAATTATAAGCATTCTGACCATTGGATTCTGACCCAAATTCACCCTTAGATCAGGGAAGATGGCCCACATATGTCAATATACTTGTGACCTTGATCGAGTTTCAGTGACTGCTGAACTGAAACTGGTCCGCCACGGTCGATCTGGAAACCTAATCGGACTGAAAACTTAACTTGATCAAGATCCATCATCTGTGAGCTTAAGTCTGACCGCATTCAGTAAAAGGACCTCCAAAAGTGCTCCGTTGGATCGGAACAAGTACCATTTGGCTGAATCCTAAGTATACCTTGGCCCTGGGGCTAATTCCATCAATTTTAGGCCTATATAAGGACCTTAAACACTCTCTCATTCACTCTATACGAATTTGAGAAAAACCTAGGAGAGAGAAGAGAGTAAAGAGAGAGAAAGTGAGATAGAAGTGGGAGCTACTCCTGGGATTTAATCCCCGTTACTCCTCGTGCTTAAACATCATTACTGAATCGTTATTCCGGCGATTCAAACTCCGTACTTGGGTAAGAAAAACCTAACCCTAAGCTGTTCTAAGGTTTCCATTGATGCAAGTAGCGAAATAGCTAACTTAACTCGTGCTATAGGTTGTCATTTCATCATTGATGCAGACTTAGAGTCTCTATCGAATTCGTTACACTTCTACGGCGTAAGGTACGGACTATAGATATATAGATTATGGTTCTCAAAGCTTTCAATGTCAGTTAATGATAGATTCCTGACGTGGGTACTATTTCACATGTAAAATGCGATGTCTGTTTTGCGTTTCAGTGATATAGGAACTATGTGGAGTTTAGCGTATTCTTTGTATTTGTAGAAAGTACCGTATACATATAAAATTTGAAAGTGTGCTTGCATTGATTAACTACCATATGTATATCCTAGCTATGCATATAATAACTCCTTGACGAGAAGATTCGCCCTAATATATGTTTTGGTCAACTTACGTTATGTAGGCTAGTAAGTGTAGTCTAAGTATTTGTGAAAATGCTTGTATAAGTAAGTACTTAGGAGATAGTGCTTTAGATGGGTGTTGAGATAGGATTCTCAACTACCCTAGGGATGTGTATAATTTCCTCTGTGAAAGTTGTTTAGTTTTATTGCTTCACTTATGAAATGCATGTGTATGGATTCTTGTTTATGTTGCATATTATAACATGTTTGCTATTATGATTGGACTACTTGGTTACTCCTGTTTTGACTACTTCATATGCGTATTGGTTAAGGTTGAATGTGTATGGGGCCATGTTATGGTCCAGGCAATCGGTAATAGGCTTGAGTTTGGCCATGTAGGACGTGTTTGACGAACCCGAGCTATACGAGAGTTGTCGGCAGTGGTTAGGCTACACAGAGTGTTTGCGCACTTCATGTCGATCAACTCAACGTGCACTCGTGCTAGTCGAGCTCGTCAAGTAACCCGATTGACCTGATATATGTTCACCATGTATGGACGCTCCTGTTTGAATCTAAGGTACCAAACTCACCAATGAAACCCTATTAACCCTAGTACCACGATCCCCTAAGAGTCATGAGTCGGACATGGTGGTATGGGACATCGTAGTCGAGTTGTCGGCATACGCTGGGGCGACGAGCCTCCTCGTAGTGACTAGTGAGCAACCTAGACTCGTGATCCGATTATGGTGGTATGAAACACTATATTTGAGCTGTCGGCCTACTTTGATTGGTGACGAGCCCTTTGTAGTGACCTCGAGTATATCCTGAAACTGCATTGGGGCGATGAACCTTATTGTAGTATATAGGATATAACTAGACTTGTATTGATTGGTGACGAGCCCTTTTCAACGATCTAAAACTATAATATCGTATGAGATTGTCTAGGACTGACGACCCTAGAATGGATCATTATTTGAGTATCGATATAAGGGAGGTACCTTAGCTTCCCAATCCTGTTGTATGAAAAGGACTAATAATAACTCGGTAATCACGCTCATAACATTACACTGTATGTGCCCCAGGTTGAAGAACACAGAGGGAAGAAAGCATGCCACGACCATAAGATGGTGTCGCATGAGGGAGTGTAGGCGAGGGCATGCATCATGAAAAAATTTCATCCTTGCATTAACAAGAGTATCTAGGAATGTTTGATATGTCTACTTTTTCATTACTGCTTGACTGAATTGATAACATGTTAATCTTTGCTATATGATTCCATTGAGTTGATCACTCATTCCCACATTTTGGGACGGTGTTCTGAACACCCCCCAGACTCTATCTTAGTTACAGATGATGACGCGACTTTAGAGGAGGAGCCTGATTTCTATGACGATCAGGACGAGTTCTCGTATATGCAGTTCTCCGACGGTTTCACTTAGGCCGTCCTGATCGACGGGGCTAAAAGGCTTATCATTGTAGTTGAACTATCTCTTCACATTTTAATTTTTGAACTATTACATGTATATGGTGACTTAATGATGTAATCATACTCTGGGATTCGACAGTGATCTTTTGGGCTCATATAGGCTTATATACATCTTCAGTCTTCCGCTTGCATTATATGAATTGATCTGGAGTATGAATTACTGTTTTGGTATAATCTCACTCATGTTTGGTGCATTAATATGAACAACATTCAATCATCATTATCTATGTTGCATAAGCGATGTGTTGGAACTCGGGAGCTGAGCTTCTACTCGACCCTCGATTTTCAGGGTGTTACAGAGAATATCCAGATAAATATTTTACATTTCTATAAATCTATTCTTTTGGTTTCTTTGAGATTGTACTAGAAAAAATTCCTTTCTTTTTGGTTTGTCTAAGGTGATCCAGAAAGCTCAGAGTGTGGGGTTTTTGAATTGTGTAAGCCCACTCGAAAGACATTATTATGAAGGTTTTAGGTGAACCTTGAAAAACCTATTTCATATTGAACGCCAATATCCACTGTGTGAGGATATTGCGAGTGGAGTAGTTGTGTGGCTATTTTTCTAAACAATTGGGGTACACACAAGCGAACCATTATAATTTCTGATCTTATGGTGGTTAGTTGATTGTGGCATTGTGTGAATGTTGTAATTTCCTTTTAAGCATTTGTGGAGAATATTGTAATCTTGTATGTAAGTGTAGGAATGCTATAATAGCTTAGTTATTTTCTTTGCTATTTTATTCTTTATTCCTCTATATCAATTTGAGATTTTGATATACAAACTGTTCTAAAAATCAGGTTGTCCTACCATAAGCCATTAGTTTTTGGTGTAAGGTTGTCCTTAGAACAACATTTGTATCAACCTCTTAATACTTACACATTTGAGGTTGTTATTCATTTCTGTTTTGTGAGGTTATTTAAGTGCTATCTTTATTTATAATTGTTTATTTTCGCATTTAATTTTTAATTTGGCATAGTCCTATTCACCCCCCCCCCCCCTCTCCCTCTAGGACTTTTAGCTTTGCCTTTTTAGATCTAACCCATAAATCCAAACCATTAGATGCACAATTAAGGTGAATCATGAAACTCAACAGCCAGATCACATAGATCTTAGCATTTAACATAGCTTAAAGTAAGATCTTGACATAACTGTAAAATTTAGACTTGATGAACGATTCAGATCATACTAAAGACGGTGTATTGATAGTAGAATGGACCGTCTATGGCATGGATCTAAGGATCAGAGGCCAACTTTTCCAATCAATAGTTAGATCATTAATAATTATTGATTTTGTTCCGATATTATATACCAATTCTTGAGTAGTGTAGTGCATTATCTCAAGTGTAAAATCGAGGCGTTGTCAATATTAGTACTAATACACTCGACCGTTTTAATATTGACACCCTAATACGTTGGATTTAAGTCTTTGTACTCGGGTGTCGAGTTTTGAGGCATTATACTTACGACAATGCACCTTCTCTAACTTTTCTATTTACTTACGATAAGAAGCAAAAATTAGCCGCAACTGTTTTTCACAAAACCCACCTATCAAACGGTGTTATAACTTTAAAAACTTGTGTCCACGAGCCTCATATTTTTGATTTGGATGATCCATAAGTGATGGAATAAAAGAAAATCTACCAAATAGGAAATCGCCAATAAAGGTCATTGTCTTCTCCAATCAAGCAATCCAGCCAATGAACCTAGCGTGATCTTTGATTCCTAATCTGAAACATTCATCTAATGGGCCATAAAATCAATATTCAATCATGAAAGACAAATTGAGAAATTGCATCATACTCTGTGATCATAATTTCAGCAAACATGCATCTTATTCAGTCCCTTCGCATGCTGGTTGTGTGTGTCTTGAAATCACGTAAAGCTCCGCTTTAACTTGACATAAGAGAGCAATCTAGAAACCCTTAGATAGAATCGAAATTGTTGTAAATACCTCCCCTTCCTAACTACAACAAACCACGCAAAATCTTAAGAAAGAAAGAAAAAAAAAGTAGCGAGTTACTGACATGTTAAACTAACATGTTGCGAGTTAGGTTGGGTCTAGTGCGATCGATGGACTCAATTGAGAGAAAGAGAAAAAAGAAAGGAAAAGAAAGGGAAGGAAAGGAAAGGAAAAGAATGATAAAGCATTCTTCATCATCTAACACCCTCAAATTCGAGTTTGATTCCCTATACTTGGGTGCTGAATTTTGGGGGCGTTACATAAACATGTTCCATACACATTAATTTGTCCATATGAATGAATAATCATGCATAAACTAAGGTATAAAAAGAAGTAATCAAACATAGGTTTTTTGGGCCAGGCATGTCTCCAACAAGGAAAAAGTCATATGGTTTCATTTGGTTGTATCACTCATAGCCACATACTCTGCCTTCATGTTTGGATCCATGATACATTTTCTCATAGTAATTACCAACCGATAGCACCAACTATTATTGTGAAGTACTCACTTGTTAATCAGCTATCATCGGGATTTACTTAAAAGTCTACATTGGTGTATTTGACTACAGGCAGATCCACATACCCCTTATTAAGATAAGATCCCTCATCTTTTTAGGTATTTCATAATATGCTTGACCATCATATGATGATTCATGCCTAGTTTGCTTTTGAATTGGCTAAACACTTTCACTACACAAGCAATATCCAGCCTTGTACATAACATTATGTAGATCAGGATTGATTTGATGAAAATATTCTCCTTAGCTTGCCTCTCCTCTGCGGTCTAGGGACAATCTTCCTTGAGAGAGTAATATTATGCTTAATTATGCCTAAAATGCATATTAGTAGGCTTAGAGCCAAACATTGAGAATTTTTCCTATACATTTCTATGGATGTTGCCTGAGAGAGGCTATATTTCAATCAATGGAGCTTGTACACCTCTTACACCTCTTTGGTTTGACTAAATTCCTTTGACTTATCCATGTATATTTCTTTTTTTAGGACATAGCATTCATCTAATCCATTCCTAACATTCATCTAATCATACATACCTATAATTGAACATTCAATCACAAAGGAATAATTAAACAAGTGCGTAAATATGATCCGAAATACAGATATGTATAGTGGTTCAGTTTTTCTACTCCACTCCCAGCAGACACGCTCAACCCATGACTATACCGGATTTCACTATCGAAGGTTTTAAATTAATTTGACCTCTAATCTTTACAATCCTACACAAGGACCTACTTTCGCAAGAGACTTTTCATGGTTTTTTATAGTCTCTCCATGAACCTCGGTCCTATACAAGAATCTATTGATGTACACGCCCGTCGGAGGCACCTGCAAGAGACTTTAGTTGATTTTTTATTGGCCAACTAATAACTTCAGTCCTATTCCAAGGACCTACGTTTGCTCTCGCCGAAGGCTTTCATGGAGACTAACCTGAACACACTCGTGTCCACTGGGCTAAACAAGGACTTGATTTATGCCTTATAGAATATCTATGTTCCTACACAAGAACCTGTATTTAGGCCATACACAACAACCTAATCGAGTTTGGGTCACAAACTCTTACCCTCAATCCTACACAAGGAGGGAGAGTATTCAGACTCTTACAATTAACAATTTGTCGAATTAAGCCCCTTTTGTAGTGCACTTTTGGGTAGCTTGATCGATGTTCGCCCGTGCTTCAATTAGCTTTCCTTTGCTCCATCAATCGTAATATTTATACTTTTCTAAGACTTCAGCTTCAAGATCAAGCATATTGCATGTATTTCTCTTTTGAGGTGACCAGGGTGATGGAAGGTTAGTTGAATCACCTATAACTAATGAGAAGTTATAATTCCTAGGTAATTCACTTAGATGTGTCTTCTAAAGGATTTAGATAATGGTATGCCTATAAAGGTTAAGTCTAAACTTTAGAAAATGGAGGAGTTCAAGCACATCTTTAAGGTGGAGGTTGAAATCTTCATTAGAGTGTTAATCTCAAGGAAGATGACTTAGAACTCATTGGTCTTGGAGGCTTTGGATGAGGAATATAATCATAGTATCAACTAAGTTTCTATTGCACAAAAAATCCATCAAAATGCCCAAGAACTAAATGACTTTTATAAGAAGTTTGAGTTTTCACAGTAAAAAATATGCAAATAACAGCTTTATTAATGGGATCAAGCATGGCTTCGATGCCATCAAAGGGTACTTTGATGTTATCGAGAAAGCCAGATAAGACGATTAATTGTTACTGGACATATTTTACTTATTCGATGCCATTGAGTGGTTTTCGATGCCATCAAGGTGACCCTTCAATGTCATCAAAGGAGACTTTAATGCCATTGAGAAAATAAGATAAAATGATCAATACTTACTATACATAAATGACCTACCTATTTAATGTCATTGATGAGGTCTTCGATGACATCGAAGACCCCTTGAGGTCTACTTGATGAGATTGAGCAGCACTCGAAAACTGTTGTTTTGGGCATATGTTTTCACAAAAGTTTTACGCCTCTTCTATCCTAATTTATCATGTTCCAATTAGGTTTCTAAGGTTAAGAGATGATTAACAAGGTTTACCTACTGAGCCAAGATCTTCTAAAAGTTTAATCGTTATTTTAGGTCAAGGGTTAAGGTTACTAAGGCACCTCATTTACTTATTCTTTTGCTCATTAATGCTCGTGTTCTCTTGTGTCTTTAGTCTTCAACTTCCAAATACTCAACCGACTATATGACACGAAGACTCACGTGATTAGCAATACAAGATGCACAAATCAGTGCACTAACATCCTTGTCCTGAAATGACTTCTTAATCTACGACCGAAAGTTATGGGTAAGGGACCACAATTACAAAGAGTGAAGGGGTCAAGCACCCTCTCTGCTCGTACAAATGTACAATATCTACTTAATAAGATTAAACAAACTTTAAGGGATTAGGTTGGTTCTTGTACAGTTATGATGCAAGTGTGTGGAATGCAGTGATAATGTGATGCCTATGATAAGCAATGTAATGGGTCAGATAAATCCACCCCGACTCAACCACTTGACAAGTGATCTAATAACCAATTAACCTGAGTTTTTGATGGACATAATTTGATATTTTGGCAAGCCACAGAGCATACACTCGAGTCGAATAGGTGATTAAATGTAATGTGTGCAATGCAATGTTGATGGGAAAATAGGCAGGGGCTGAGAAGGGAGTGATGTCGAATAATGCTAATGCAAGTTGAACAAAATTGATCAAAGTTGGGCGATTGGGTGGACAAGCTTGTCACAAAGGTAGACTTGAATAGTTGGATTAGTGTTTTTGTGGCTTAGATATCTAAAGGCTAGGGTTGGCAAAGTAGACCTAGCTAAAACTTCTTCCCTGCTACTTTATTTCTCCTTAGTGGAGGGATGGAATGGGCGATGGGTGTGATAAGCTTAGATGGATGCTTGGAGGATTTCTTAGATTTTTTTTTTGGATGGGTTGGAATGGGAGATGAGGGGTCTATTTATAGCCCCATTGGACTGAGATTTTGGTAAATGTTAGGAACCTTAGGGTTAAAAAGGAGTCAAAGGTTGGAATTTGAGATCGCTACATGGCTCAATCTTAAGAGTCGAATTGATGGTATAAATCATAATTTTGGTTAAAGGGAAGGATCATGGAGTCCTTCCTCCTTCTGGCCCTTACGCTTGTCATAGAACCTGGAGAAAACCACACCCATCCAACTTCACCTGCCAAATCAAGAGGGTTGCCATGTGTCAGGAGGTACACTATGTGTAGCCCATCACGTGGAACCCCTTTTACTTTCACAAGCATATTCTTGTGATGGTTTGTGGTCTCTGGTTCTTTAGGGTTGTCCTTATAGTCCTGAGTGCTGATAAGTCCAAGTGTGGGCTTAAGTTGGGCTTGGTTTTGGACTTGAATTTGGGCTAGATTGACTAGATTTTGGGTTGATTGGGTTGGATGAGTTGACTAGGTTGATTAAGTTTGACAGGGTTGACTAGGTTGACTGGATTTAATAAGGTTGATTGGGTTTGTTAGTTGATTGAGTTAGACTAGGTTGGACTGAGTTGCATGTTCTCTGATCAACTTATCGACCTTTAGGTGAGGTGTCTACCCATACATTTGTATGGATCTAATTTAGAAAAAAAACAAATCTTATGTTCGATTGTATGGATTTTGTTATACGCATGCTAAAAAAAATAATCCTGGTAGATCGTTAGAGTTGTTATGTGTTGCATGATATGTTGGTTGGTGATTTTGCGCTATGATCTTACATCCTACTATGTGTTTTTTGTGACTATGAAGAAAGAAAATTTTCACAATGATGCTCCTTGGTATACTTTTGATGGTACCAATTATGGGCTTTGGTCTCTTCACTTTCCAAGCATTTCTAAAGGGTTGTGGTCTTTGGGGGCTGATAGATGGGTCTGTTTAGACCCCAAAATCGATAGATGTTGAGAAATTGGCTAATTGGGATATGAAGAACGATTGAATAACAGCCTGAATTTTGGATTTGGTTGAGAAATCTACTATTATTGGGTTGATTCCACATCTCATATCTAAGGCTATGTGGGATCATTTACGGCTGATATACCAATAGTGAAATGAAGCCCATCTTTATCGTTTAAAGCAACATTCATTACATCTTTTTTAAGGTAATAAAAGTATCTGGGCATTCTATATGATATTATGACCATATGGACTGAGATGGCAATGATGGATCTAGAGTTTCCTAATGATTTTCAGATTTATCAGGATTTGCAGGAATAGACATGTGTTTGGCACTTTCTGATGAAACTATACCCAGAGCACTCTCTTGAAGAGCAGTCCTCTTCCATCCATGAATGTCGCGCTCAATAATTTATTGGCGGAAGAATAGTGGCTTAAGGTTCTTTCCTTAATTCCTCAGCCTCCTAGTTCCTTTGATATGACTTTGTTAGCTTCATTTGGTACTCGTGATACTCACACTATGACGTGTTTTGGCTGCAATAAGGTGGGATATTTGGTCTCATAATGTAAGGAGTGGTGCTCTTATTATCGCGTCAAACTGGTCATGGCATTTTTTTAATATAAAGTGAATGATTTTGTTATTGTTTCCCAAGGCCGATGATATGTTGGCCATGGTTGTGGACGCGGTCGTTGTCGTGTCTTGTTGTTGCCCTTACTCTTGAGCTTGCACATGCTTCTAATGGAGTCTGCTAGCTCTAGCTCTCCTCTGACCCCTGAGATAGTTCAACAGATCGTACAAGCCCTTTCTGTTGTGAGTCTGTCATATATATCATTGTCATCTCCTTTGGATATTGCTTCCAGTATGTCAAATTATATGACCAATAGTTCTTCTCACCTTCATGATGTTACTTATTATACTGGTCACCAAGTTATTTCTATGGTTGATGGTGCATTACTACCTATTAAGTTAATTGGTACTTTACAGTTGTTCCCTACATGATGTTACTTATTATACTGGTCACCAAGTTATTTCTATGGTTGATGGTGCATTACTACCTATTAAGTTAATTGGTACTTTACAGTTGTTCCCTACTGCTAATCGGTCATTTATTTTGAAAAATGTGTTTCATGTTCTTAAGTTACCTTAAAATTTGATTTATGTGGGTTAGCTTGCTAAAAATAATTATTTACTTCTTGTTTTTAGTAATTTTTGTATTGTGCAGGATCTGACAATGGGGAAAATAGTTAGGAAGGGTAGGAGGAATGGTCTCCTTTTCATGTTGGAGTTCCCTTCTGATGTGACTTCAGCCTCTTATTTTTTATCCTATTTGCTTTGGATATTTCTCGTGCTAATAAATTATAGAGACATTGGCATGGTCGCATTGGTCATCCATATTATGATAGGCTTTACTATTTGTTTTCCTTCAGGTTATTAGATAAATTGGATATTAATAAATTTGTTTTGAATTTGCCTTGTTCTTCATGTTATTTATCAAAGAGTAAAGTTTCTCATTTTCTTTAAGTACTTCTTGTACTTCTATTATATTTGATTTGGTGCATATTGATGTCTTGGGTTATTCATCCATTTTATCTAAATATATATTGTGATATTATTTTATATTCGTAAATGATTTTCTCGATTTATTTCAGGCATTTCAAGTCGCAAGTTTTTGACGTTTATCGACACCTTTCCTCCATAGTGGATACTAAGTGTGGGAAGAAAATTAAAGTGTTGTGTTCTGATTTAGGAGTAATATATTTCTTTAGAATTTGCTTCATATCTGCATGATTGTGGGGTTATTCATTTGAAGACTTGTTTTGACACCCCTGAGCAAAATGGAGTGGCTAAATGGAAGAACCGTCACATTGTGGAGACTGTAAATACACTAACGTCTGATATGTCGGTTCCCTGTGTATTCTAGGCTGAGGGTATGTTGCATTCAATATATTTTATTAATCATATGTCAATACCCCTTCTTTATAAGGTCTCCCCCTATTTTATTCTCTTTGGCTCATTACCTAATTATCCATCATTTCATGTGTTTGAATGCATTTGTTATGTTCACCTTCCTATTTAGGAATGGAACAAAGTATTCCCCAAGTATTCTTGGTTTATGTATTTGGGCTTTAGTGATACCCAAAAGGATTTTCATTGTTATGATGTTACTTATAGACGAGTATGTATTTCTTGTAACGTAATCTTTCTAGAGCATGTGTCTTTTTATTCTCAATCATCTACTATTACTACTCCAATGGATTTTTATTCCTTTGGATTAAATGATTTTTCAAATATTCTGATTGCATTTTCTATTCCTCATCCCTTACATATTTATCTACGTCAGCCCATAACACCACCTCTATCTTATCCTCCGGCTACTTCATTTGTTATAGATCTGCATTCCCCCTACTACTCATTTGGTTCTCCCACCAGAACGTCACTTTATTTAGTGTCATAAATCTCTAGATTGTTTAATTTACTTTATGTTTGTTATGTCTTCCACGTTGGATTCTATTTCTGTCCCTGCCTCATATTCGCAGGTTGCTTCTCAAAGTTGTTAGCAGGATTCTATGGTAAATAAGCTTAAAGCATTGGCTAAGAACCATACATGGGACCTTGTTCCATGTCCTCCAAGGCAGCAAGTTATCGGTATTAAATGGGTGTATTATGTGAAGTTGAAATCTGATGAATCTCTTGATCGATACAAAACATGGTTTGTCGCTCAAGGATATAAGCATGAATATGAGATCGATTATGATGTGACATTTGTTCCAGTGGTGAAAATGATGACTGTTCATTCACTTCTTGTAGTTGTCTCAATTCACTTGACCAATTTTTCAAATGGATGTGAAGAATGCATTTCCTTATGGTGACCTGCATGAGATGGTGTATATGATGCAACTACCTGGCTTTGGTAATGGTTTTGGAGATATGGTGTGTTGTCCGAGGAAAGCATTACATGGCCTCAAGTAAGCTCTATGTGCCTGGTTCCAGTGTTTCCATAATGTGGCTGTTGGTGCTGCCTTCTTTCATAGTAGACACGACCCATCTTTGTTTACTCACACCACTCCCCATTGAATTATCATCCTATGACCTGTTATTGACTACTAGTGACTCTTTTAGGATTCTTGAGTTATAAATGATGATATACTCTTCATTTCATATGAAAGATTTGGGTCTCCTCACTTATTTTAGGAGTCTTGAGATCTCTTGATCAGGGCATGGGTTTCTTGTTTACTAGTATAAGTATAACATATATCTCATTGCTCTTGCATCATTAATTAGTGAGAAGTTTTTTTGAACTCCTATGGAGCTGAATGTTTAGTATGGTTGTGACGATGGTAACCTTCTAGAGTAATCCACACTTTACCATCGCTTGTTGGATAGTTTGGTGTACTTGATGATGAGTCATCCTAATATTGTATATGTTGTTCAGCTTGTCTGTTAGTGTAAGACCCGTATCTTGGTCCGTACCGTTTCGTAGACTTCCGCGATCTTACCGGTCGAATTCTGGCAACCTTCGACCCGTAAACGATATCGACGCGCGACCCTGATTCATATGTCGATAACCCGAGTCGACTCAACCCAAGACCAATACCATAGCGACCGCGCCGTCGTTGCAGTTCTGATGCCGCGACTCGCACGCCGAGGCGATACCCTGGTCAAGAAATATGGGCCAACGTTCGGTGCGAGAAAACGCCGCGTGTTACGAAAACCAAGGAAATCTCTACGATGTGTCACATCAATCACATCAATTCCATCAATCCATCACATGTCAAATACACATCACTTTATTCCTTTTTCCTAAGCAACCACAAAAGTCTCCTAAACCCATACCTCTCTAACACAAAAAGCCACAAAAGTCTTCACCACCCATACCTCTCTTACACAAAAGCCTCAAAAGTCAAGCTTTTCTTATACAACCATCACTCACCACATCCATCCATCACTCTCTCTCTCTCCCTTTACAACTCTCTCTTTCTCTCTTTCTCATTTCAAAATCTCCAAGCAAAGAAGCCCCATACGTATGAAATTCTCCAAAAATTTCTTAAGCTTCAAGTGGCCCACCTTCCTACCCCATCATCTCCCATCTCAACCCTCCATTCTTCATCTCATCCATTGAAGTTGAAGCTAAGGTGCCAAGGAACCTATAGGAGTAAGAAGATCGGACGGTGGGTGCCTCTACATGGTAGTTTTTCTTGATTTTATGGTGGACCAAGTGAGGCCCACCGATCAATGGTGTGGATCTCACTTGGGACCCTAAGATAAGGTCGATGGCCTACTTGGATCATCAAGATCATTCCATGATGGGGTCATCTAGACCATCCATATTGGTGGGGAAAGGATCCCCACCGTTGATCTTCAGTTTTGATGGTCACATGTGCAAAATGATCCACTTGATGTATGATTTCATGTAAGGGAGGGCCCATAATGTCGGGGTCCCTCCATCATAAGCCGTGTCCCACTCTCTCTCTCTCTCTCTCTCTCTCTTTTATTTCTCTTATTTTATTTTATTTTATTTTTATGCTATAGGATTGTGGCCCACTTGAATGGATCCCACCTTGATGTAATTATTTTTATTCAAGTGGGGCCCACCTTAGACGTTAAACCCATGTCACCCATCAGTGGTGGCCCACTTCATCAGGGCCCACACTCTTTTAAAAAAAAAAAAATATAAAACCGTCCAGCGTCTGGGACGCTGGACGTTTCAACAGAAAGAAGAAAAGGGAAAGAAGAAAAGGAAGTCTTTGGTGTCCACTTGATTAGGCCCCACTATGATGTATTTACACAATCCAAGCCGTCCACCCTCTTACCTACGGTATTTTAGCCGTTGGGTAGAAGTTTGGAGCTGATTGGAAGACCTGATGGGCCATGACGTCCATGAATGCATCACTACCTTTCAAGGATCCTTTTTCTTAATTTATTTCATTTCCTTTCATCAAAAAAATTCAAACTCTGGACTCATTGGAACGGCCTCGAGCCACTGATCGCAATGGTCGGGACGGATTTTGGTGCAGCGGGCCCCACGCGTGAAAAACCCCAGAAAAATCCTTTTTTTTAGATTTTGGAAAGGGAGTTGCCCCCCTCCCTGACGATGTGCAGCGCTGCACGCTGCTGCCTGCAGCTTCAGCGCCGGGCGGGCGGGCGTCCAGCAGGGGCCCACGGCCCTACGTGTGGGCCCCACCGTAATGTTTGTTTGCCGTCCAACTAACTCATGAAGTGGGCCGCCCCAGTGGTGGGTCCCCCTCCAAAAATGGGACAGATCCAAAACTCAGGTGGCCCACACCACGTGAAACAGTGTGGATTGAATTCTACCATTAAAAAATTTTTGGGGCCCACAGAAGTATTGGATCAAGCTGAAATTTATGTTTTCCCCTCAACCAGGCCCGAGTGACCTGATGAAAGGATTGGATGGCAAATGGACAGTTCAGTGGGCCCCACGTGGAGCCCACAGTGATGTATGCATTTTATCTCCACCGTCCAGCCCACAGTGATGTATGCATTTTATCTCCACCGTCCGCTGGACGGTGGAGCCCACAGTGAGGTGGTGACGGTGGAGCCCTCTGGGGCGTGCGTGCGTGCATGCGTGCGTGTGAGAGTGCAGAGTGTGTGCGTGCTGTGTGGGTGTGCATGCGTGTGCGTGCTGTGTGGGTGTGCATGCGTGTGTGGGTGTGTGCATGTATATATATACATATATACTCATATATACTATATGTAATATATGTACATATTGTACAGTTGTAATAAATATGATGGTAGGCCCTCATGTGGGCCCCACCCTTGATGCATGTGATGCATCCATACCGTCCATCCATTGATTTGTAACAGGTCTATGGGCTAGGCCCATTTGATTTATGAAATGTTTATGGGCTAGGCCCATTTGATCCATTTAGGCCTCAGAACTTAGGCCCACTTGATATGTTGCAAGTCCATGGGACTAGGCCCATTTGATGTACTTCAAGGCCCATGAAATTGGACCCTTTTGTTGAAATTTTAAAGCCATGGAAGTAGGCCATTTGATATATGTAAGACCTAGGGGTTTAGGCCCACTTTGATATGCATGCAAGCTCATGGGTTAGGCCCATTTGAATTGTTTAAGGCCTAGGGATTTAAGCCCATTTGACTCATATAAGGCCTATGGGTTGAGGCCCATTTGATGTACATGTGGGGGCCCAATTGGTGTGGCCCATTTGATACATATTAGACTCATGTGACTAGGTCCAATTGATGCAATCTAAGGCCCACGGGTTATGACCCATTACAATATACCTAAGGCCCATTGGTGTGGCCCATTTATGTGGCCATCTGATGAATAAAAGGGCCATAGGACATGGCCCATTTGATATAGATATGAAAAGCCCAATGGGATAAACCTAAGGTTCATTGCAATGTGTAATCCCAATACCGATTATATAGCGATGTTTAAGGAGATCGTGCCTAGGAAGCAATGTTGGTTTGACGTCCACATTACGAGCGTAATGCTGGTTGGATGTCCACATTACGACTCTCCTTAGGGCTCATTACTGGGCCGTACTTACTGTGTATAGGCCGTCTAGGCCCATCCGCGTTGTATGAATGGTTCATCACTCATTTACATGTTTAGTATAGTTTCATGACCCATGATCATACGCATCATATGTATGCTTGATATGAGGATTGACTGATCATAGCATATGCCTTCGGGCAGGTTGTTTATGGGCTCCTGGTTAGGCAGTGTTGCCCTACATGAGCGCACAATATGCGCAGGTTTGATGCATGACTGGATAGCGTGAATCATGCATATCGCATTTGTATGGCATGGATATTGTACGCCCTAGCGACATCGGGGTCGTAACTTCCACAGATGTATCGTGGTTGGCAGGATTGGATACCGAAAATCTTGTTCTACTTGGAGTACTATAGATATCCCTGGGTGAAAGTCCCTAAACCCTTATGGTACCAAGAGATTGCTCTAACGTCTAGACCGAGTGGGTAGATGAGCGTTGAGTGCCAATTACTAGACGGTTACGCTCTCCACTGTGTCGTGGTCGGTTGGAAGGGGGTGCGGCCTTACCCGCCTGAGAGTAGGGGGCAATGCTAGGCTGAGTTTGACCAGCTCGAGGAATGGGTCCGCTATCGATGAGTCACGCCCGATATTGGCAGACAGATAGTATGGTCTCTTCTACTTACCTTATTGCGTGCGATGTGGCGGCAATCTGGTTTAGAGTGTACTAGACCCCGGTGATATCCCATATTTTTGAGCTGTATTGATGCGTGGATATAGATGAGGATCTGTATGCTTGAGTTGCATTGCACATCGCATGGCCTTGGGATGGCCGAAATCATTCATGTCTTGCATCACATAAGCCTTGGTACGGCTCATGATATTATACTTCCATTTGTATATTTCGCATTACTCTGTCATTGCATGTTCATATTACTACCTTGCGCACACACTTTCACCACCCTCTAAGCTTTCTGTAAGCTTATGCACGACCGTTGCGTGCAGATGACGTTGAATCGCAGCAGCGCTGAGGCAGGAGCACGTTGCAGAGCGTTTTGGAGTTTTTGTTCTTTACCATTGTATTTCCCTTTATGCTCATTGTACTTGTAAAGTTTTTGATCATAGTGGAAATGTAATGGAGTTCTTGGTTGTTGTTTGTGGGTTATGCCTTTGGTTATGCTTATTACGAATCAAACTGACATTGAAAATCCTCCTCGTAGCATCCCAGGATCGGAACCTGGCGAATGGGAGCTAGGAGCCGAGAATGGGATTCTACGGAGACTGTCGGCGTCGGATTCGGCAATTGAAAATTTTGTGAGCCCGGTTTCCGAGTTTGGGGCGTGACAGTTAGTTTGTTTTTACCCTGAGAATTCTTCATATGAGTGTCATGCTTTGGATTATTTAGTACTTGTGTGGGATGATTGATTGATCTCTATTTTTCTCTTACAGTACTCCTTTGGAGCTTCAAGTATATTCCGATGTAAAATGGGTTGGTTGTGTCGTCACCCACCATTCTACTATTAGATATTGTGTATTTCTTGACATTTTTCTCATGTCTTGGAAGTGCATGGAAACAACCCACAGTCTCCAAGTCCAGCACAAAGGCGCCTTTGGGAGATTGTGTGGATGTCTACTACATATGGTGAGATTGTGTGGATTTGGGATCTTCTGCTAGATCTTGGTACTCATCTTACAGCTTTGACTCCACTTTATGTGGATAAAATTAGTGTAGTTCAAATTGCTTCCAACCCTATCTTTTATAGGAGGATGAAGCATGTAGAGGTTGATTGCCACTTTATCTAAGAGAAGTATCAACGAGGCATCATTTCTCTCACCCACATGATGTCCTAGGATTAGATTGTTGATATTCTCACCAAGACACTACCTTCTGGACGACATTCCTTATTGGTAAACTATTGTTAGTTGATAACTCACATCAGTTTGAGGGAGAATGTTAGAATATATGATTGCCCATGTCACACATGCCACATGTGGCTGGATAGTACGGTTGGATGGCCGTGGTGGAAAGGTCTGTACCATCACCTATTTATATTTTGTTTGTAATATATTTTTTCTCTTTTATCCCTTGGCCCATATCGGGTGTTTATGTCTATATAGGGGCATTCTTGCACATTGTTCTCTTCTTAGGGTTGATATATATTGTTGTTTTCTTTAAGAGTTTGGCATAATGCAAACCTCATCAATTTGTAGTTTTGTTATAAATGATAATTTCCCTTGATTTTTTTAACCTATCACTAATCTAAGTATGGTGGGCCTCTTAGTTTAAATACTTACAACTTATCTTGCCAATCTAAGTACGCAAAGGTCACATCCAATGAACCATCCTTGACACACTCATGTGGGTTAGGGCGGAAGCACCTCAACATCAAATTGGGCCTAGTGGTGGAGATTGTCCATCTTGATACTAAGTTACTCCCTTATACAAGATGATTAATTTGAATGACACATGTGTTTAAGGACTTATATGGTCATGGCCAAGGCACTTAGATCCGTGGATCACAATTCTCCCTTAATCACAGGTTGTGTCCAATCTTAGGGTGCTCAAGGACATACGTAAACCTTAACAAATCCAAATGAATAAATATGTTTCACACACATTAATTAGACCAATGAATGATTGATAAATCTATGCATTGAAACTAGGTCAAGAAATAACCAAACATTACCTTTCCTTAACACAATCACAGTAGAAATTAGACGAGATAAATTGACAATTTACATTGTGCCTCTCCTACAATGTGATCATGTGTGAGATGTTAGATATAATTAGCATATGGGCCTTACTTGTAGGTAAATATTAGTTTGTGCATTTGACATGGTTTTCCCCCATAATATCTCAGGGTGAATAATCCTCTTTCCACTCTCTCAAAAGTTCTAATTTAAATTTAAATTCAAACAAGAGGATTATGATAAAGTAGAGAGTTTGGATGGGAATATGTGATAGAATAAGTCGATAATATCCCAACTCTTCATAATCCTCTCATTTCCTCCATTTATAAAAGTAAAAGACATTCTCTTGAAAAAAGCACACATTTGATTAATTAAAAAAGGCATAATGAGAGAATATACTTGATTATAACTACCTTTGCATGATTTAACCCATTAATCGTGTTCTATGGCCATGTAGTGGACAATTCTATAGCTATCCTGGCCGTACGATCAAATGGGTGATTAACTCCTTTCCACCCCATGTGAATGCTGAACTAGGGTAATATAGATTTAGGACCCATTTGTGAGCTTGGATTTATAATGTGTTGGAAACCAAATCACAATTATATTGGAATCAAGGTGATTTCGAATCTTCATTTGTGCTTGGTCAAAATACATTGGAATTCAAATCTTCTGTTTAGAAGTTTGTATTTGGAAGGCATTAGAACTCTTTGGTATATTCACATGACTTAGATTTGATCAGCTAAATTAACTTTTAGTGTGTGTGTGTAAAAATAAGCCTATTAAAATATGCACTTTGGCCAAAAAAGAGAAAATTTAAAGCCTTAAGTGGGTCACAATGTAAGGATAAAAAATAAGCAACTCATTGGCATTTTTTACCCATCCATTTAGATATCCATCATTTGGATGGTTCAATCATTCTATTGATATAAATTTAGTGTTGCCAGTAATAATTGAATTATTTTAAATATCATTAACGTGCCATATGTCTAATGAATTAATAGTCCAGACATACATTTGTGCAACTCTATTGTCCTTGAAAAGTAGGTAAAAAAAGACATTTCCTTTATTACACTGAAACATAAGCATGTTGCTAGGATTTGTATATTTGAAATACCTTCGGTCCTATTTACCTTGGCAAAAAAATAAAACTATAGGAAATACACTCACTTTCCACCAAATCCAAGGTTCCAAATGGAGTGTTAATTTTGCTAAGTTACCCACAAACAATCGCGTAGATATCGCCAGATTCTATGGTCCCCACCCATCCGGCGTCTGGGGTCGCGAACGGGCAGCCGAATGGCATTGTATTAACGAAACTTTCTATGTTATTGAAATAGACCAGGATATACAGAATAACTATCGAATGATGCGAAGGGTAATTAATCTGCAAAAACGACCCCTCTAAATCACATATTAAAATGCCAAAACCCACAAGGAACTGATCCATGTTAGTTTATCACCATTTAAAACTTGGGGGTGACCGATCATCTTCACGTGTGCCACTGATTGCAGATATCGAAGCCATCCAATTTGTGTTTCCCATTGCAGATGGGTCGTATGTCTAAAAACCCACTTATCAACCAACAATTAATGGCTATTAAATGAAAGGTTAAAAATAAATTACTAAGTAGTCCAAATAGGAGGGGAAAAGCTGAGATGGTCAATTTATTTTCCCACTAGAAGTTTTTGGCCATGCTTCATCCAAATTTGGGTCGTCGATTTGGGCGGTCAGGATTGCCATACAACTATGGCACGTACGATTGAATAGTCACCAGCGTTTTGTAAGCAGTGCTCAACTAACTCAACCTATACTTCAGTAGTTGTTTGATACTTGGCCGTGTGGATGCTTTGTACGCATACACACATAAATTATACACGTGGCATTGAAGTAACTAAAAACTTTTACATCCCAAATAATGGGTCCTTGGTAGATGGGGCACATACGTGAGGTCAGATTGATTAGACAGTTCTGATCTCCAATTAACATGCTTTGGCTTTTAAACCGTCCATTAGATGGCTCCGAGGATCCAGCTATGATCATTTTCAGCCGAATATTTGAGGTACGGACCATTATAATAACCACTAATTTTTAGACCATTTAATTTGATAAATGTATCATAAACGCGTGGAATTTGCGTATGCATGAGTACGTAGAATAGTACTCTGGAAGAGTGTTGAAGGTTTTTCGGAAACTCCCGACATCTTCCTTTGCCTCAATCGCGACGTAGAATCCAGCCTGTCGTGATGCCAACTAGTCTCAACATACTAAGCCGACTAATGATCGACACCGTCAATTTGAGGGGAATTTTCAATCAATTCCCAAACTTATGCTAAACTGATGCTTTTAACCCTTACATAGGCATATAAATTTAGACTATTGAAAAGAACATTTCGAAGGTTAGGATGGTCAGTAAAGCCCAATAATAATAAAATAGACTACACGTGGTAGTAAGGAGATTATGGACGGTTCAAATCATCAGACTATCTCAAAATGTAGGTCCCAGTTGTTGACGACACACACTGTATTCTTCGTCGCGACAGATGAAAAACGGACTCCTCACCACAGTCCCCCCACTCCTCTGCTCTCCTGCTCTTGTCTTCTACTGCGCTATCGTTTTATCCGCTTCCCACTCCGTATACCAGCCGCAGCTATTTGACGCTCGGTGCGCAGTGCGCTCTTACATCACACTCTCCACTCTTTCTTTTCTACCTTTCCTCTCTCTCTCTCTCTCTCTCTCTCTACCGCCACCTTCCTATCTCTTTCCTCAATACCCCATCCTTTTTAAACCTCACCTTTCTTTTTCTCAACTTCTGCCCAGAAATGCCCCCCTTTCTCTCCTCATTAACCACCGAGTTAAAAAAAAAACGCGTCTGACTCAACGATTTCCAAGACGCGGTGACTGACGTTATTGCATATGTAGGTAAAGCTCCTCTCTTCCTTTTTACAGTCTGACTCCTCAAGATCTGATCCGGAATTAGGATCAGACGCAGGGGTTTAACCGCAAGATGGTCGCCGAATCTTGGTTCGGCCGCTTTTTCCGGGCTACCAAGAAGAAGAAGAATGGGCTAGCGGCCGAGGCCGACAAGGCTCTGATCGGCGTCTTGTCTTTCGAGGTCGCGAGCCTGATGTCTAAGCTCGTCCATCTCTGGCAGTCTCTTGGTGATGATCGAATCGCCAGGCTCAGGGACGAGATCCTGAGCTCTGAGGGCGTGCGGAAGCTCGTCTCCAATGATGAGGATTTCCTAGTCAGCCTCACCGTTGCAGAGATGCTTGATGCGTTCGGGTTCGTCGCGCGGGCCACCGCACGGCTTGGGAAGCGGTGCTGTGACCCTCTCCTACGGGGATTGGAGCCTGTCTTTGATGATCTGATCAGGAGCATCACAGTAGGGCCTGCCGTGGCTGCAGATCCTTATGGCTGGGAGTTCACCTGGAAGAAGATGGCACGGAAGGTGAAGAAGATGGACCGGTTCATTGCGGCCAGCTCGAGTCTGTACCAAGAGATGGAAGTTCTGGCTGAGCTCGAGCAGGGACTGAGGCGGATTCAGGGGAGCGACAGTGATCCGAACCGGGTTGCGAGTTTGAACGATTTGCAGCAGAAGGTAGGTTGGCAGAGGCAGGAAGTGAAGAATATTAGGGAGAATTCGCTGTGGAGTCGGACCTACGATTACACCGTCCATCTCTTGGTTCGGTCTCTATTCACGGTGTTTGGCAGGATCAAGCATGTTTTTGGAATACACCAACATCATCCAACACTGTCTGCTGTCACGGGGCCTCTGAATTATCTCCCTCGCAGCCAGTCAATTTCAGGGCTCTTGCAATCAACGGTCCATCCTTCTGAGGTTAGTCTGACGAGGTTCGCATCAGGTCCTCTTGGAAGGGTGCCTGGTACCAAATCAGGCCCGCTTTATATGTCCAGCAGTGGGCAACTGCGGTCAAAGACCAAGCGGATGGTTCCTGGGAGCCGGCCATTCAGAGGATGCATGACGGGTGGTGGCGGCGGTGGAAATGAGTCACCAGTGTTGGAGAGTTACAAGCCAGTCAGGCGCATGCATCCCAGATCGAATGGTGTTGTTTCGGGAATCCTTAAACCGGCTGCTGATTCAGAAGAATCCGCCATCCATTCCAGCGTTCTTAATTCCAATTCATCCTTCTTCAGTTCCAGGTACAGGCTGTTGTCAAACGCCCCTCCTTCAACGCTCGGTGCTGCTGCGTTAGCTCTCCACTATGCGAATGTTATCATTGTTATTGAGAAGTTTGTGACGTGTCCCCACCTGATTGCGCCTGATGCAAGGGACGACCTGTACAATATGTTGCCCACGAGTATAAAAGCGGCCCTGCGGGCCCGGCTGAAATCATACGCCAAGAGTCTGGCTTCGCCAGTTTATGATGCAGGCCTCGCTGCAGAGTGGACTGATGCGTTGGGAAGGATATTGGAATGGTTAGCCCCACTTGCTCACAACATGATAAGGTGGCAGTCTGAGCGGACATTCGAACAGCAGCACCTGGTTTCGAGGACAAATGTGCTTCTGCTGCAGACCCTCTTCTATGCGAATCAGGCAAAGACAGAAGCGGCAATCACAGAACTTCTTGTGGGTCTGAACTACGTCTGTAGGTTTCAGGGAGAACACAATCAGAAAGACTTATTGGAGGCTGCGGGCAGCTTAGATTTTGGTGATTATTTGGATGCAAATGGATGATCCTTATTATCTGCTGTCTTGTAGCCGATTCCTGATAACCTCTTCTGTTGCCTTGTGTTATATCCATTTTAAGGAGCTGTATCTGGGTTGAAAACTTTGAAATTTTGCGAGGGTCATCTTGCAAAGTTCATCTGCAAGGTGTTGAGCCGATGATATGTTTTCCCGACATGGTTACGGAAATATGAGTTTTCTTAGAAAAAGGGCTGTCGAGTTTTTTATTCATTTGAATTCTTTGATACCAAGTAAGATATCCGGCAATTGAAAGTACTGGTTGAGGTTCTGAAAATTTTCTTCTCAAGCAAACTGCGACCGTGTTTCTTTCTTCACCATTAACGGGCCTTTCGTGAAGCATTTTGTCACTCTGCCACATATTTTGCCTGGCCTTAATAGTAGGTGTGTATATTCATATTTCATAGTAACATTTAAGAGCATATCTGTAAGCTCTGTCATATGAAAGCTTCTATATAGACAGAAATTTAACAAATTCTATGGCATGTATCATGTGTGTGCATGTATTATGAGTAGAACTATGTGGATGGATTTAAGTGGATGTTTTCAGGCTACCAGTGGTAGTAGGCTATAGGCCATGTGCTTGTGATGTCAGATTAATTGCTTACAAATTACAAATGCAGTTCTTTGTTTTTATTGAAAATGCTGAGAGCGTAGAGGAATCAAAGGTTGTTCATTTAAACTAGATATCATATGATCGTTGTGCATTTTGGAGTATATGAGCTATCTGGTTTGTTGTTCCTGATATGGACTTGAAGAAGCTGCTCTTGGTCATTTCAGTTTGTCTACAAAATTCAGAAATGGTCACAATAACTCTTGTGCATGGTTTGCTCACAGTGTGGTAATGTTAAATGCATTGGTCTGTTTAAAATTAGTATCTTCTGCATCTAGTTCTAAAAGTCTGTCTCTATGCATGTCTCTTTGGAATTTTAAATTTTATTGATGCACGATTATTCTATGAGATTACTTATCAGTTTATCATGTCAGAAACTACCAATCAATGCATGTGCAAAATCTCATCCTTTTGGACACTGAAACTGAACTTCCATAGGACTAGCACGTCAGACCAAGATCCATCTAGCTATTGATGGGTTTAATGGTTTTTTCTGCTTTTTCACTTTTTATAGCCATTTCTGATGAAAGGTTTGCAAAGCAAACTCCTGATTTGTGGCTTGAGTAGTCAATGCTTGTCATAGCTTTCTTTTTGCTTGCTGTGGGTAGCCAAGGAGTTTCCACCACAGGATTCAACAAATTAATGATTGCCCTGTTCTTCAGTTAGTCCCTCATTCACGGATTTGCATAATGGGATACTTGACCTTTATCTTTTGAAAGGAAACTGAAAAACGAGATATTTATCTGTAGTTTATGGATGTCTCTACGTCATCACAATCATGAGATGTATAAGTTTTTAACCTACTTACTACTGGGGTGTAATCAATATAGACAAAGGACTACCTGGTCAGCTAGTGAGCCTAGTCCTGCTAGCAACTAGATAAACAATAAACATTGAGGAGATTCTAGCACAGGATTCAATGAATAACGATTGCCCTGTTCTTCAGTTAGTCCCCCATTCACGGAATTGCATAATGGGATACTTGACCTTTATCTTTTGAAAGGAAACTGAAAAATGAGATACTTGTCTGTGGTTTATGGATGTCTCTATGTCATCACAATCACAAGATGTATAAGTTGTTAACCTACTGACTACTGGGGTGTAATCAATGTGGACAAAGGGCCACCTGGTCAGCTAGTCAGCCTAGTCCTGCTAGCAAGTAGATAAACAGCAAACATTGAATCTACTTCTCGGGAGTTGGGAAGACCATGCTTAGATGGGATTAGGTGCGATGGAATTGGATTTGGTCCTATGCAAATTCCATCCGGCGTTTGGGGAGGACGGGAAGGGCTGGGATTATGTGAGATGGAATTGCATTTGGTCCCATGCGGGATTTCTGGTGGATTTTGAAATCCACTACACATATGGGCCCCAAATTGATGCATGCGTTTTATCCATGCCGTCCATCCATATACACCCTTCACACGTGACGTTTTAGTTATATATGTATACAGGTGACCGACATCCATTGTGAATTTGGTTCGTTGATTACAATTCCATGGTCCACCAAATGCGGTTTTGCTTAATCCAATGTTTTTCCCATAGGAAGAATTTTATACCAAACATGGGGATTGGATGGCCGAAATACCATGGTATTTCCAAACATGCAATCATTGTGCAATAATGGTGTTAATCCCATCTAATGCAATTCCATGCCATTTAATCCCATGGACCAAACAGGCCCTCAAAAATCCCTTAAGAAGCTATATTTTTATTTTTATTTATTTATTTATTATTATTATTTTTTTTGACGACATAGGGTGCCCATGCCCCTTTTGAGGCGAGAGACTATTCCCTAAGGATACATGCAATCACCCGCAACCATGTGTATTGAGTAATGCCGGGGAGGGGAGTCGAACCCACACTTGTAGCGAGCAAACCCATGGTGAAGAGGCTAGTTTTGAAATTTAACTATTTGAAAATGTTTCCACCTAAACTGTCACGGTTTGGGCGAACGAGTTTGGTTGTGGGTTTGCTCCCCATAGACACGAGTTCGATTCCCCTCCTCGTGGATTACCCAATGCACGTGGTTGGCGGGTGATTGCGTGCATCCGCATGGAATAGTCTTGCCTTAAAAAGGGGCAGGGACACCCTGTTGTCATAAAAAAGAAGAAGATGACTCCACCTAAATGTTTTGCAACATGAGAATGTAGGTAGGATGCTTAATAATGAGAAGATAAGGTATTAGGTAAAGACCCTTCTTGCCCCATTGTGCTGTTAACCTAGTGCCTACTGGGTTGTAATCAATGTAGACAAAGGACTACTCGATCAGCTGTTAACCTAGTGCTTGCTATTGAAATTTTAGATTCCAGCCAAAAATCTTTCCAACCAAATTATGATCATCTATGGATCTCCTATCCTTAGATATGTGAAATGGCCAACTAGACAAAGGAAAAAAGCTGCCATCTTAGTTCCCCTAGAAGGCAGAAGCTGATACAAAATTCATAGACATAGGTTATTCTCTTTGTTACCAAACTTAGAGGTGTTTTCTCTCTTTCCCATCTTATGATCCCTCTCTCCTATTTTCTTCTATATGAAAAGAATGTTAAAAATCTTGTGTTCTAGAATTCTTTTGGAGGCTGAGTTGGAATTCTAAGAGTATGATCTTGAAACCAGTATTCAAAACCCCTTCCTTGGAGCTAGGATATTTTTATGCCTAGCCTAGACCGATGGAAAGCTTTCTAGATTAGATGCTTTGCTTTATAGGTTAATTGGCTGATTTGGCAGGATGTCTTTGTTGCATACTGATGAAAGAGATGAAGACAGATGGGGGTTAGTGGAATGACCCTAGGAACTCTCCTAGGTTTTTTCTGTGGAGTTAATGGGATTTGGTCCATGGTTCTACATGTAATTAACAATTTCCCTTTCAGTGGATGTTTCAGTTTTCTTGTTGCAACAGAATATTTCATTCAGTTTTCACCAAGATGCGCTAAAGATCAAGGTATTCAATAACAGCCATCGTCCACAACAGCCAATAACAGTAACAGAATGCTTCATTCAGATGCGCTAAAGATGAAGGTATTCAATAACAGTAACAGTATTTCTTGTTGCAACAGAATGTTTCATTCAGTTTTTATTCAGATGCACTAAAGATCAAGGTATTCAATAACGGTAACAGTGGCCCCAACGGCCAGCCATATGTCCATTATGATATGGGCTATAATGGTAAAAAAATGTATCAGCCCCATGTCGGCCTGTTGTAGGTCCTTTTTTTTTTTTTTTGCGTGATCTGGATCAGTTTTTCAGCAACCTGAAAGTATGGCTCCATATTCTTACTATTGATCAAGTTAATGCAGATTTGTATTTACAACGTTGAGATTTATACTTTATTTGTTGTCACCTTAGCAACCCCCTCCATAATCCAGTCTCTGTATAAAGAAGAATTCTTCACCCACCATCCCCCAACCTGAGCCCCATACTTGTAAGCGATAGCCTCTACCCACAAGCTTCCTTCATTTGTTTCAAACCTCCATAACCATTTACCAGGGAGAACTACGTTCATGGTTTCCAAGTCCCTAATTCCCACTTCCACTGCTTCATACAGCTTACATATCATCTCATAAGGCCTTGTCACAGAAAGTCCGGTCTTAATTTCTCCAATATCTTCAAAACAACTTTAGGGCGCCTAAAGAGTGACATGAAGTAGATGGCATATACAACAAAGATGCCTTAATTAGGGCAGTTCTACTAACTAGCAACAGGTATTGGCTCTTTTACCTTGACAGCTTTCTCTTTACCCTTTTAATTACCCTATCTCACAGATGCTTTAGTAGGTTGCCAACACACAATGGTAAGCCAAGATACAACAAACAGAAAGAGCCCACACCACATTTTAATACCTTTGCCAATCTTGTCACCTAATCCCTGGCTAAGTGAATGCCCAACACTTCACTCTTGCTAATATTTTGTCCAACACAGCATTGCTGCATTCGTGCTGCAAAATAAGATAGTATGAGAAATCTGGACTCCAACACTTGCCACATTGAGCCCACGAATAAGACCAACCGCTTGGCCCCTATCCAACATTCTATTGAACGCTTTTGCAATCACTGTGAACAGGAAGGGAAGGTTGGATTGAGCTGACGAAGTTCTCTCTATGCCTTGTAGAACCCTTGGGAGACCCATAGACCAACATAGAAAATTCGGCTGACCTAACACATTCTTTAATCTATCTCATCCATTTTTTAACCACATCCCAACTGTCCCATCATACAGTCAAGGAAATCCCAATCAACGTGATCATAAGCTTTCTCTTTGTGTAACTAGTAAACAATGTTGGGGGACCGTGGAAGCACACAAAGATGAATCAAGCAAGGTATTCCAATCGCATAAACAAGCCCAATCACAAAGACTCTGAATTTAATGTGGAAAAACCTTTACGGGAAAAAATCATGGCACAAAGCAACAGATATCACTATGAAAGCATAAATTACAAGAGATAGAGAGAATACCTGATTCAAACAATCCTCGAATTTCCCCTTACAAGCCTTTGAAAACCTTAGGAACGAATTAGAAAGCTCTTCTATCTACCCTAATCCCAATTACACCCATATATATAGCCTCTAGGTGAATTACAATCGAAATGGCAAACAAATCCCCCACTTACGCAACTCTGTGTATTTTCTGCGCGATTGTTTGATGGCACCTTCGATGGGACTTCGATGGCATCGAATAGCTTTTGATGTCATCAAACATTCTTCGATTGCATCGAACTAAACGTTCTAGCGATAAATCATGGATTTGCCTGATTTTGACGATGGCACTTCGATGTCATTGAACAACCTTCGATGGCATCGAACTCTAGTTGATGGCATCGAACAGGACACCTAAAGTGTCCAACAACTAACATGGGAAATTTTGGATTTTTACGATGGCATCGAGCTGAACTTCGATGGCATCGAGGCTGTCATCGACAAGACCTATTGATTTACAGATTTAAGACATCAATCAACAAACAATGCCCTTTTTTGTCTTCCCTTTGTCTTGAATCAATGCACTCTTGAGCAATAAGCGTAGAATACAATGTCTGTCTACCTTCAACAAATGTGCCTTAAATGTTTGAAATAACTTTCAGGAGTACCACCAGGAACATGGAAGCCGAAATGTTAGCCAAGATCTTATACGACCCTATTATGAGGCTGATTGACCTGGAATCTCTTAGACTTTCTACATCTTCAATTTTTAAGATAAGTGCTATGAAGGAAGCACCAAGATCTGATGATAGTCGCCCCTTCAAAAAAATTAAGGCAAGAAGTTCAAATCTTCCTTTACCACTTCCCAAAAGACTTGGAAGATAGCCACACGGAATCCATCTGGCCCCGAGGCCTTATCTGAACCAATGAGTCCAGCTGGTGCTTTTGCTTCCTCTTTGGAAAAAGGCTTTTCAAGAGCTTTATCTTCCACGTCCGAAATTTTGTTGAAGAGCAAATTATCCAGCTTCGGCCTTGGAAACCGTCCACTTCAAGTGACAAAAGCTTAAACTAAAATGGTCTAGGGCCCCAATTCTCGTATTCGACCTCTAGCAAAAGATTGGATGGTGATCAGACAATGTCCTTGGAAGACCTTTTTGCTACACCAAGAGAAACTTCTCCACACTCTGAACTGAAGAGATAAAAATTCTGTCGTGCCTCAACATGATAGCCTTTTCCTGCCCGTTAGACCAAGTAAATTTTGCATTTACCCAAAGGAAGATCCACTAACTCATGCTTTTCCACCCAATCTGAAAAATCCCCCATCCTTCGAGACAAGCGACACCCATTTGATTTTTCAAAAGTAAATCTGGTCCTGTTGACGTTGCCATCCAAGCACCACGGAAGTTTCCATCTCTCTTAGATGGAACTCAACTCAGCCCACAATGACAGTCGTTGTACCACCTGATTCAGCCCGTGGACCACTGTGAACACCCATTTAAACCTTGTTGCCATGTCCCTTAAGAGTACAGAGACTGAAGATGAGCCTCTCCAGCACTCCTCCCTAATCTAAACAGTCCCATATCACCACATTCCCCCCTGCTGATCCTGTAGCATCAAGAGCAATCCAATATGAATTCGAACCACTCCATATCGACTGTCTCCTGCAACGAGACTAACTGAGCCCTGGACTGCTTACATATATCTCTAATCTGGATTGTTTTCTGGTTACACCCCATCCCCCTAACGTTCCAACTCACCAGCTTCATTGATTCACCCTTCTGACCCATGTGCCCAAATTTCCTCCTCTTGATGGCTTCCCTGCATCATTTATAGAGGATTCAAGAAAACAATTTTCTCCAACCTTTAAGCAGCTTCTGAGTCTTGCCGTGTTGATCGATCCTTGACTTCTGGACTCCTTGCTTTTCCACAAACTGGAACAGCAGTGAGGTCCTTGTAATCTCTAAACAAGACTCTGACCATGTTGCCAGCTCCCTGCAATGCCAGTTCTGAAGCATGCCTTTGCTCCATTGCCACCAGAAGTCTGTAGAGGAATATCTAGCGTCTATCTCCCGCAGTGTTCAAAGTATCGGTATCGCTACGAGTTTTGCTGGCCAAGGATATGGAAACGATATCGATATCGCCGATAATATCGCTGATAACCGGAAATGCAGGGAAACGTGAGAAAAATGGTGGAATTTTCAGCGAAACTTCATGAGATGTTAAAACGTACATATTTGCATTTTAGAAATAAAAAATTGCAAAAAGAATACATATATAAGAAAGCATGTGCTGCTATAAGAAATCAGTCCAATCATCCCATCCGGCCTATTTAACCATCCAATCTTCCATCCAAACATCCATTGATATTGCAAAATATCAACAACACATGATATTTCACCGAGAAATCATCAACAATTGGAAAGGAAACGAAAGATTGTGGTCTCAATATCGCGCACGTTGTGATATTGATAATATTGAGATATTATCAATGACAAATTGAACACTATATACAACTATGTGCCCATGAAAAAAAATTTGAAATAAATTTTTTTCTAATAAACAAAATTTCGATGATATCAGTACGTTGGTGATATTATTGAAATATCGTTGATGCACTTATGATACAAGCATTACCTAAAATTTACATAATCGAAAATATTAGCGATGCATTAACGATATTGATGCATTGGCAATACAAGCAGCACCTCGAATTTACATGGTTGAAAATATTGACGATTACATTAGCGATATTGATACGTTGGCGATACTTAGTGATACATTGCTAATACCTGAAATTTCTGATACTACCAGTGTTATCGGTATCGCTACCAGTGTTATCGGTATCGCTGAGCTGGAGATAAAGATAATATTGGAGATATTTTGATAGTATTGGAGATAATTCGAACACTGATCTCCAGTAAACCCCCACAAAATTACCATTCATTATTATTGGATCAAAATCCTCTAAAAAAATGACGTAAACTTGGTAGAATGGACATGAAGTCACAAATCACTAGTCAAAAGCAAACCATAAACCAATAGGTTGATTTGGGATTGAAGACCAAGACAAAGAAATGAGTCATCTTTCTAGCCATGCACCTCGCATAGTGCGCCTTTCCAGGTTAATTTGCTTACATATATCTCTAATCTGGATTGTTTTCTGATTACACCTCACCCCCCTAACGTTCCAACTCACCAGCTTCATTGATTCACCCTTCTGACCCGTGTGCCCAAATTTCCTCTTGATGTCTTCCCTGCATCATTTATAGAGTATTCAGGACAGCAATTCTCTCCAACCTTAGGCAGCTTCTGAGTCTTCCCCTGTTGATTGATCCTGGACTTCTGGGTTCCTTGCTCTTCCTCAAACTGGAATAGCAATGAGGTCTTCCTTGTAATCTCTATACAAGACTCTGACCATCCTGCCTGCATGTCCAATGCTTCCTTTATCCACTTCATGCCTCTTGCTATTGTGACACATCTCCCTTCCAGTCCAATGGAACAGTCTCTGGAGCTCCTTGCAATGCCAGTTCTAAAGCACGCCTCTGCTCCATTGCCACCAGAAGTCTGTAGAGGAATATCCAGCATCTATCTCCAGCACCCTGCAATGCCAGTTCTGGAGCATGCCTCTGCTCCATTGCCACCAGAAGTCCATAGAGGAATATCTAGCATCTATCTCCAGTAAACCCCCACAAAATTACAATTCATTATTATTGGATCAAAATCCTCTCAAAAAATGACATGAACTTGGTAGAATGGACATGAAGTCACAAATCACTAGTCAAAAGCAAACCATATACCAATAGGTTAATTTGGGATTGAAGACCAAGACGAAGAAAGGAGTCATCCTTCTAGCCATCTACCTCGCATAGTGTGCCAAACTAGAGGAAGTGAACAGTAAACAAAGCTAGAAAGAGCCCCCTGTTAGGGTTTTCACAAAGAAGTGGATATTACGTTTTCTAAAATCGACAAAGTGATCGAATGGCTCTAAATTACTTCCAAAACCTGGGCTGAGGACCTCTGCCTTTTTTTTTTTTTCGTTCATATTCAGAGTTGGTAGTGGTGTCATACACAGGTATTGGGAAGATTTATGGTGTGGGGAGTGCTTGCTGAGAGTTTTGGAGATCTTTATGTTGGTTCGTCACAGAAAGGGGGCTTTGGTGAGCCAGTTGTTTCAGCATGTTCGCAATAATATTGTGTGGAATGTCACCTTTAGAAGGAATCTGAAAGACAATCAAATCTTTTGTATGCTTGCCTTTTCTGCTATTTTCAATCTGTTTAAATTCCACTTACAAGTTCTGGCTGCAGAATTTTTACTCTCAGCTCCCAAGGCAAGTTCTCTGCGAAATCTCTTGCTGTAGCTCTCGGTAGGGGGTTCGACGGCAGGAATTTGTATTCTTAAGGATTTGGAAGGGTGTACTTCCTTTAAAGGTGAAGGCTTTAGCCTGGTTAGCTGCTGTGGGAAAATTCTGACCATAGATAACTTTCAGAGGTGTGGTTTAAGTGCTCCAGACAGGTGTGTTTTATGCTATAAAGCTGAAGAATCCATTAATCACATTCTTTTGCATTGTCTGGTGTCTGGGAAAGTGACGTGATTGTGAGATTTGAGCTCATGTTTGGACTCTTTGTTTAATCTCATTGCTTCTTGGTTTGCCTGGGTTTGGGGCCTGATAGGTAGCATGCTTGAAATTCAGTATGTTTTGTTAGCCCTATGGATGCTTTGGAAGGAAAGAATATGCAAAGGGCGCTTAAGGGTAAAGTGCCGTCCTTCAAGGCCATCATTGCACACATTTTCAGGCTGCTTTTCCAAAATGGTCGAGATTAGATGTAAGCTTCAGAGCCATTCTTTGGAGAGGGAAGTTCCTTTTGCTTTGGCCAGGGGGTGGTTCACCCTAAGTAGGTATTGACTGGCATGTCTGTTTATTTGTAATCGCTGCTCACATGCCCATGTGAAGGTTATCATCATCATCTAAGCTGTATCCCAGTTCCCAACTAGTCGCGGTCAACTATAGGGATCTTGTTCTGCCAATACACCCTATCAAGGGCCATACGTTCAATTAGACCACAGGTCAATAAGTCTTTTCTTGCTATCTCCACCCACATCCTTTGGGCCTTCCCCTTACCCTTTTAGAGCCTTCAACTTGCACCAACTCACTCCTTTTAACTGGTGTAGTTCTTGGTCCCCATTGCACGTAACCAAACTATCTAAATCTACTTTCCCTCATCTTATTACCTATTGGTACTACTCCCAAGTTCCCTCAAATGTATTTATTTTTAATCCTATCGTTCCTCGTCTTGCCATACATCCATGTGACATCCTGATTTTAGTTACAGTCATCCTATGATATTTTGTTCCTTAATTGTCCAATATTCTGTCCCATAAAACATGGCTGGTCTTATAGCTATCCTATAAAATTTTCCCTTCAGTTTGATTGGTGCACAACGATCTCATAAGGCTCCAAAGGCACATCTGTATTTCTTCCACCCAGCCTGAATTCTATGGGCAACATCCTTCTCAATCTCCCCACTCTCATGAATTATTGACCTAAGATTTCAGAAGTGGGGAGTCTGGGTTTGAGGGATGTTAGGAGTCTTAGGACTACTAAACTTGCTCTTCTCGGAAAGTGGCGGCAGCGGTTGGGGGAATGGGGAAGATTTGTTGGTGAGGGAGGTTTTAGTGGCAAAATATGGGTTAGCTGAAAATGGCAGCCATCTGATCAACGCCTCAGGTAGAGGTGTTTTGGCAGTTTGGAAAGACATTTCATGGAGCATGCCTCCTATGCAAACCGCATGAGGTTCCACGTCGTTAGGGATAACAATATTAGATTTTGGGAAGATCTCTTGTGTAAGGACGTTCCTTTATGTGAAAGGTTTGAGTCCTAGCATGGCATCAGTGAATTCAAAAGGGTGATGATGGACAAGGTATTCTAGTGTATCAGTGACTGTGTTATGTGGAACTGGACATTTTGCAGAACTTGAAGGATGATGAAGTTGATTCTTCTGCTAAGCTGGTAGACATGCTCAATTCAATGTGTATCCCTGGGGCTGGTGTGCATAAAAGAATTTGGATCTCGAATGCTGATGGTAGATTCTTAGCTAGATTGTTTTCGGAGGGCTCCAAAGAAAATTGAATGTTGTTTTCAGGAATTTCTATAGAGAAGGTTCAATGCCGTTTTCCAGAATTTGCAATGTGCCAGTCCATTGAAGGTATGTTCTTTTATTTGAGTTGCTTCATCATCATAGCCTTATCCCAATTAATTGGGATCATTTACATGAACCTTTTACACCATTGTACCCTATCAAGGGCTATAACTTCATTTAGATCATAGGTCATCAAGTCTTTTTTTACTGCCTCCACCCACGTCCTTTGGGCCTTTCCCTTGCCCTTTTAGAGTTTTCAACTTGTACTAACTCACTCCTTCTAACTGATGCAGTTCTTAGTCTCCATTGCACATGACCAAACCATCCAAGTCTACTTTCCCTCATCTTATTACTTATTTGTGCTGCTACTAAATTCCTTCAATTTTGATCCTATCCTTGTCTTGCACTCATCCATCTCGACATCCTCATTTCAGCTACACTCATCCTATGAACACGTTTTTCCTTAGTTGCCTAACATTCTATACCATAAAGCATGGCTTGTTTTATAGCCATCTTATAAAATTCCCCTTTCAATTTGAGTGGTACACGACAATCAAATAAAAGTCTAGAGGCACATCTCCATTTCTTACATCCTGCCTATTTTCTATAGGCAACATACTTCTCAATCTCTCCACTCCCATGAATTATTGACCCAAGATATTTAAAGTGGATTTTGAGAAACTTTTTGGTCAGCAATCTTCACTAATTTGGAAAACTTCTTGGTTAGCAATCTTAACTAATTCCTTGTTCCCACTCCTCTTAGTACTAAAATTGCACACCATATACTCTGTTTTAGTCTAACTAATTTTAAATCCTTTAAATTCTAAAGCATCCCTCCATGAATCTAGCTTTGTGTGTACACCCTCCCTTGGTATGTCAATCGAAACTATCTCATCTACAAAAAAACATGTACTAAGGGATCTCTTCTTGCAGATGCCTCGTTAACTTTTCCATAACCAATGCGAAAGGTATAGGCTCAATGTCGACCCCTAGTGCAAGCCTAGAGCAACTGGGAACTCACTTGTCTCTCCACTAGTGGTCCCCACATTTGTTATTGTTCCCTTATAAGTATCCTTAATCATGTTAATATATCTTATCCTCTTGAAACTCCTTTTCCCAACACCTACCAGATTTTCTCTATAGGGACCCTATCATATGCTTTCTCTAGTCAATAAATGCCATGTGGAGATCCTTCCTCCTCTCGCTATATTTCTCTATAAATTGTCTAAGTAGGAAAATAGCTTCAATGCTGGACCACATTGGCATGAAACCAAACTTGTTTTTCTGTACATTAATCTCATGCCTCAGTCTTTTCTCAGTAACTCTTTTTCAAAGTTTCATAGTATGGGTTATAAGTTTAATCCTACATAGTGCAAATCTGTACATCTCCTTTATTCTTATAAATAGGCACCATGGTACTTTTGCTCCACTCTTCTGACATTTTCTTCTATCATACAATCTGAATGAACAACTTTGTCCACCAAAATGACCCAATATATCTTGTACACTTCCAAACCTTTATAAGTATACCATCTGGTCCAAAGACCTTCCTTTTTTCATTTTTCTCAAAGCTTCTTTCACTTCAAAAATATCCTAACCTATGAAAGTATTTATGGACTTCGATGTCATTTGAGTTTATTGTTCCTTCTATCCCTATTCTCTCAAAGTGATTGTCATTTAAGAAGTATTGGAAATAGCTTCTCCACTTTTCATTGATCTCATTGTCCTTAACTAATACCCTTTAGTCATTGTTCTTAATGGATCTAACATGATCTAGGTCCTTATTCTTCCTCTCTCTAATTTTTGCATGTTTGAAGACTATCTTTCTCACCTTCTCTTGTCCCCAATCTATTAAATATCATCATAAGCCTTAAGCTTAGCCTCACTTACTACTTTCTTAGCAATCTCTTCGGCATTTCTAAATTGCTCAAGATTTTCCTTGTTTCTAGTCCCTTGCCCGGCTTTGCAACATGAACATTTCTCGTTAATAGATTTTTTTTATATCGTTAGTCCACTACCAAATTTCCTTAAATTATTGGGATTTCCTTCTAGATACTCTTAAAACATCTTTTGCAATTTTCCTTGTGCTTTCAACACTCTCATCCCACATAATGTTTTTGTTTTCTTCGACATTCCTCTTTCTTGCTTCAATTTATTTTTGAATAACATTATTCTCTCCTTTTAATTTCCACCTTCTACCTTTTGGACACCTATTAATTTAATTCCTTCTCTTCCATCTCTTAACATAAACACCCATAACCATTAACCTATGTTGTGTGGCTTCCAAGTATCACCTTGCAGTCCGTACATATTAATCGTTCTCTCTTCCCAAGTGGAAAGAAATCTATTTGGCTCTCTTTAAAAAAAAGAAAAAAAGAAATCTATTTGGCTTGTATATGATCAACTTTTGAATGTTATTAAATGTTCATTCCTCTTTTTAAAGTATGTGTTTACTAGAGATATAGATTTGTATGCCATTGTTAAATCAAGGATAGCTTCCTCCATCTCATTTCTTCTCGTAAAACTTGAAACCTTACCGATTCAAAGCCCCAAGAGAAAAACCCTAGTTTTTTCTCTCTCCAAAACCCTTCGAAACCCTTAAGCACGTCTAGTCTTAATCCTAATCATGATTACACCCATATATATAACATAAAATGAAAATAGAAACAAACTGCGCAAAAATGTGCAATCCGTCGACCTATCGAAACGACCGGTTGAGACGCTTCTACTTTCTTTTCCTACATGACCATTAAATCTCCTCCTACAATAATCCTCTCTGTGCAAAATTTCTTTCATTCATCCATCTATATCCTCTTAGAACTGTTTCTTGATTCTATTTACTAACACTACCCTGCGATGTATATGCACTGATAACATGTATTATCTCATCTCCTAGCACAAGTTTTACTAATAAAATCCTATTACTTTCTTAACATTTATTATTTTGTCCTTAAATTTTTTTATCTATCACTATGCCTACCCCATTTCTATTATTGTCCTTTCCTATATACCAAAGTTTATATTCATCCATTTCTGTGTTTTTGGCCCCTAACCACTTGGTTTCCTTAATGCAAGCTACCTTAGTGGTAGACTCCGAGGACCTGTTTGGATAGTGGTATTAAGTTGTATTAAATGGGATTGCATTACTAATTCCACTTTGAAATTCGGAATGGCATGTTTGAAAGGAGTGTGAGATGGGATTAAAATTAACTTTGTAGGCTTTGGAAAATGAGCCTTGTGTCAGAAAGTGTGAGATGGGATTACTAATCCCACGAATGATGGATTTTTGCTTCATCTAGGTTCAATCTAAATGCAATTTGAAAGTAAATCCCGGGATTTATTTTTTAATGCATACATTCCAAACATAATATTAGAAAACATGGGATAAACCCAATCTAGGGATAATACCTTACACGTGCATTTATTGTAACTTTTATAATTACATCCACCTTAATCCCACCTAATGCAGCTGGCCAAACAGGCCCTGAGGAGTTTCAACACGAGTTCTTGGGTTTGATACCCATAGGTGGTGAAATCCCACTACGGCGTGTGTGGGTGTGTGTCAGGTGCGTGTGTAAAAAATAAAATAAAAAAATGTTAATTCTCATTTGTTTCATCATATCTGCTAACTCCATACTCTTACCTGTCAATGTTCGTATGTTCCATGTGGCAAGATGGATCGTATTCTCTTGGACTTGTTTCTTTACCTGCACACGTCCTGAATGGTGCAGGAACCCTTGCCTACTTCTCATAGCAACGGGTGCAATTGTGGCGCATTACTTTTGGGGTATGCCTTAGCAAACCATTGCCCATTTTTCACGAAACCCGGGTTCTGATGTAGCACATTGCTTAAAGGGAATGGCGCAGCATGAGTTTGGAATGTCATCTTGTTCGGATTCATGTTGGAAGTTTTGGCATAAGTTTGACACTGCCTGCCTGCCTGATGCAACCCTCCTTTATCTTGCAACCCCTCACCATTATCTAGGCTGTGGACCGGCAATGGGAGCAAAAACTCCCATAGGCGTAATACATTGGTTGATTATAATCAAGTGCTGTCTAATAGTCTATTGCATGGGTTGATTACAATCAACAAGTTGGTTGCAATCAACAACTTGCAAGCTATGTAATCTTATTTGAGTTGCTTGTCTTAATGAAATATTAATGATAGATTACCTGAGAAATGGATGCCTGTTTATTTAACAGGCATGCTAAGCTATGTGGGGTTGCCAGGGTATTTGGGTTTGAGGGATGTTAGGACCATTAATTTTGCTCTTCTTGGCAACTGCTGGTGGTGGTTGGGGAATGAGGAAGATTCGTTGGTGAGTTAGGTTTTTTGTGGCAAATTGTGGGTAGCTGAAAACAACCGGTATGTGATTGGTGCGTTGCGCAAAGGTGTTTTGGCAGTTTGGAAATTCATTTCGTGGGCTCATGCCCTCTAAACAAACCACATGATGTTTCAGCTGGTAAGGGTAATAGGATTAGATTTTGTGATGATTTCTGGTGTGAGGATGTTTCTTTGTGTGAGATGATTGAGTCCTCGTATGGCATTATTGAAACCAAAGGGGCAATGGTGGACGAAATAGTCTAGTGTCACGTTTTGCGGAAATTCTAAGGATGATGAAGTTGATTCTTTTGCTTAGCTACTATACATCCTCAGTTCAATGTATATTCCCTAGGCTGTTCTGGATAAAAAGGATTTGGGCCTTTGAGGCTTACGGTAGATTCTCAGCTAGGTCATATCTAACATACTTTTAGAGGGCTCCAAAGAAAGGTCAATGTCGTCTTCCAGAATTTGGAACGTGTCAATCCTTTGAAGGCTGATGGTTTTGCTTTCAATATCGGTATTGTATCTGACGATGCAACCGTATCATATCCATAGCAGCCTGATATGATAGATGATACGGGACCAAATCGGTCCAACCTCAAAAAAAAGTGGGCCGTTTCATTCGATATGGCTAATAGGCCCATAAAGGCCCCAATTTTGAATTATTATTTTGAATTATTTATTATTATTATTATTATTTAAAAAAAAATAAAATTTCACTCATTCTTTTTTCATGTAAATCATGGAGCAAGTTTAGAAAGTCATTTTAGCCTAGATCTAGACCTATTTTGGACCAAAACAAATTATTTGAGTGGGATTCAACAAATCGAGGCGGAATGGACCAAGTGGGAAAAATTGGAAAGAGGGGTAAAACTTTACTTCTTCTTCTTCTTTTCATTTTTATTTTTATTTTTATTTATTTTTTAATTTTTTCTTCTTCTTTTTGTTCTATTTCAATGCAATAGGCCCTAATTCACCAAATCATGATTGGTTTGTGTTCAATTAGAGCCTATTTGGTTGACTTTCAACAGGTCAAATCGACAGTGAACATTCTTATCAAAGAATGGTCTGACACCATTATATGCATGTCCTAAATACCAAAAAAAAGAAGAAGAAAAGAAAAGAAGAAGAAAGATTCACTGACTATGTCTTTTTTTTTTTTTGACATTTGTCCTTAATTGTTTGGCTTAAAAAAAATCAACCAATATGGGCCGTTACCAATAACCAATGCACGACGCCTGTATCATATTTTTTTGCCGGGCATACGCCCCCTGGTACCAATATTCAGAACCATGGCTGATGATGGTTGCTTGTCTCAACAAAATTTCAATCATAGATCACCTGAGAAACAAAGATGTAAATTCCAAACGGATACATGATGTGCTGCTGTCAGGAATCAGTGAATCCTGAGGTTCTGAATTGAAACTTAGCTAGGGAAGTGTTGGCGGCTGTCAGATCAAGACTTGACATAGTTTGTGTGCTTCCAAAGTCTATAAAGAGCTTGGTCGTTGGTTGGTCAGTGGAAGTGTGATGCCAGGTTGGGCTGCAGTTATGGAAGATGGTGGGTTATATAAGCCTGTTGGCTTGATATCTCTGGTGAGGGCAATTGTGAAGGAAATTTTCAGGCTGCTTGCAGTTTGGGTTAAAGCAGAGTGCTTCCAAAGTCTATAAAGAGCTTGGTTGTCAATTGGTCAGTGAAAGCATGGGGCCAAGTTGGGCTACAATTGTGGAAGATGGTGGGTCATATAAGCCTTTGGGTTTTGAAGAGGGAAAGAAATTATAGGATATTCAATGGCAGGATATATCCGGTGAGGGCAATTGTGAAGGAAATTTTCAGGTTGCTTGCAGTTGGGTTAAAGCAGATGCTAGATTCATTTTTTTTTCCTCTGCATTATTATTAGCAAACTGGGAAGACGTTATCCATTTCAGCTGTATAGTGCCAGAGCAAGGAGCAATTTGGAAAGCCCCTCGGAGGCTGATGGTATATTCTCAGCTACATCATTATCGAAGATACTCTCGGAGACTCCCGGGAAAGCTCTGATGTTGTTTTCCAGATTTTGGAACGTGCTCATCCATTGTTGGTGCGTGCTTTTATATGGGTTTCTTGTCTTGACCCTAGTTAGTAAAATGCCAATTTATGCCGTCTCAGAAAAAAATAAATCATATAATTGATTAAATGTTTAACCACTGTATATTTCAGAAGGTAGGAAAAATAACTTTTTTTTTTTTAAAAAAAATTTTTAAGTTTTATTTTTAAAGGCATTTATTAAAAAAAAAAAACTTTTAGGGACCATTTAAAAATAGAAATTGGTGGTCACCACTGTTAATACAATTGAGTAAATGGTGGAAGATTCAGGAAAGGCGGATTGATTTATATAGGAATATACTTGAAATGGAAGGATTTAAGTGAGCTAGTGAGTAATATTAACCCACTATTCAATTACCTATAATAATAATTGCTTATGCATGTAGATATTTTAATGATGTTACTTGATTTTATTTTTTATTTTTACTTAAATCTCATTTAAATACAATATATACACACTTGTATGCTTATATAGCCTTTTTTCTCATTCCATTTTATTGAATCAGAACCATATTAAACTGGACTATTCATTCTCTTTATTTTTGTCATTTTTTTTTAAAGACCGAGTTTTTTACTGCCTTTTTAATGATTGAGACTGAATTAAACCCAAACATTTCATGTACCTCCTTTTTTGGCCATATGAAGTTTTTCTAAGTTCCAACTATGGTTGACAAAATGCTAATGATAGATCATGTGAGAACAGAGAAATGCAAAATCCATACAGATGGACCATGTGCTGTTGTGATGAGGAGTTAAGTGAATCTTGTGCTTCTTAATTGTTTAGAACTAGAAAGTTCGGGTGGCTGTTATGTTGAGATTTCGCAGTTTCGCATATCTTGGGTGCTTCCAGAGTTTAAAAAGAGTTAGGTTGTTGGTTGGTCAGGGAAACCGTGGGGCTAGGTTGGATGGCTGTTTTGGAAGACTGTGGATCATTTTACCCTGTGGGCTCCATGGATTCAAAGAATTAGTAGGATTATCAAGGCCAAGATAACTCTGATGACAGCAATTATGAAGAAAGTTTTCAGGTTGATTGCAATTTCGGTAAAGCAGATGCCAGATCCAACGTTTTTTTTTTTTCCCCTGCATTATTGTTATCAAAATGGGAAGACGTGAGGTTATCCATCCCCCCCTGTTGAATTTTGACAGCTGTTCGTTTGCTAATCCAGGACCTGCAGGTATTGGAGGGATGATTTGTGATGCCAGTGGGAACTTAAAAGAGTTTTGGGGCTGATTGGAATCAACGACTCCCAACTTTGTGAAAGCCACAGCCATATTCCAAGGCATCAAGGTAATTTCAGATTTCAGTTTGTTCCTGGCAATCGTGGAAGATGATTTCAGAAACACTATCATGGGCTTCTTTTGGGTGATGTCCATGGAGGGTGGCCGACCTGGTAGACAAAGCGCTAGCGCTGTGTGCTAACAATCAAGTGTCCTCTTATTTCCCAGAGAAAACCAGATTGAAGCAGATGAGCAGGCAAAGAATGGGGGTTCCAGAGTGCAGCTGTTCATTGCAGCTCGTGCTGACAATCAAGTGTCCTCTTATTTCCCAGGGAAAGCCAGATTGAAGCAGATGAGCAGGCAAAGAATGGGGGTTCCAGAGTGCTGCTGCTCATTGTAGCTAGCGCTGGTGCTGACAATCAACTATCCTTCTCTTATTTCCCAGAGAGGCCAAGATTGAAGCAGATGAGCAGGCGAAGAATGGGGTTTCCAGAGTACAGCTGCTCATCGTAGATGAGAGAATTTCATGATGTGTTTTCTGATGGATTTCTTCTTCTTGGCCTATTGGTTCGATTTTGTGGTTGTTGCTTTTTTTCTTTCAATAGAATTTCTCTATTCATCAGGAAAAGAAAGAAGAAAAAAAACATTTAGGCCCTGTTGGTAGACGCCTAAAAATGAGTTAATCTCATTTAGTTAACAGTAATTTGCATCAGAGATCTTGATCTCTAATACATAATGAGTTCATGTTACCAGTAATTATGTATCAGACGTCAAGATCTCTGATGTATAATCACTGTTAACTAAAATGAGATGAACTCAATTTTAAGTGCTTAAACCCCAACCCCCCCCCCCCCCCCCCAAAATTACGTGTTCTTGAAAAATGCATGCATGGTTTTGTTTCTCCACAAGGATCTCAAAACATAAATGGAACTCGGACATCTTGTTCGTATTCTTAGGTGTCAGTTAGACCTGTTATACCATCCATGTATTTTCTCTAGAGGTGTTGGTTTGTGGCTAAGCTGTTTGAGCAGGTTCCTATTACTTTGGAGGATCATCTCAGGTCACGGAATGGCCGCACTTTAAATATGTTACTTATGCCACGCGTAACCTATCTTGGTTTTCTACTTATTCAGTGGATAAGTATGTTTGGTAAATAATAGGGCTGAAAGTTGGGTGGGTTCAACCTGACTGACCCGTGACCAACCCGACATTGGGTTGGGCTTGGGCAGTATGTATCGGGTGTGGTCTCAGTCTTGCGCCATACAAACACCAACCCGATAAAACTTGGGTTTGGCTCATGTTGAGGTCTCGGGTTGCCCAACCCAACCTGAACCCGATCAATATATAAGTTCTTTATAAATTAATTATAATTGAGTGCAGATTGTCTGTGTTGAAGGCACATTAAAGTCTAATCCCATCAAGTTTCATTGGTCCACGTTGTTTCTAATGACTCAAGCTAACAAGATATGCCGGATTTCTCTCCCAAATTGATTGCTTGATATGCCATTATGACTTTTAAGAGTGTAGTTAGTCTCATATTTTAGCTCGTTTAGAAAAAAGTGAACTTCTTTACGATAAATAACTACATATATATAATTAATAAAATTCTAGGTACAAAAAAAAAAAAGATGTATTGAAAATATAATAGACTAATGTAATAATAAAAATATTGGCATATATTTGCCTGACCAAGCCCACTTGGGTTAGGCTTGGGTTGAGAATTTCCAACCTGAGGATGGGTTGGGTTAGGGTTGACGTATAGGAACCTTGGGTTGGGCTAGGGTTAAGCACCAACCTGACCCAACCTCCCTGACCTTCGGCCCTTGTAAATTACCTACTTATCAACTAGAAATAGAAAAGCATGTTTGGTTTCTAACATTTGTCCCACGGAGTCCATCTGGTCCCTCCTCACATCCACTGTTCATCATGTGGAGCAACCTTTGATGTGGAATATTCATTGTGTGGGCCCCGCTATTGATGTGGGGCATCCATCATGTGGGCCCTACTTTTGATGTGGGGCATCCATCATGCGGGCCCCACCTTGAATATGGGTCACTCATTATTGGGGCTGATCTTTGATGTAGATTGGCCCACCATTATTAATTGTATCACGTGGAGCCCACATTTGATGTGGACTATATATCATGTGGGGCCCATCATTATTAATTGCATCAAGTGGAGCCCACTTTTGATGTGGACTAGCAATCATGTGGGATGCCTATCATGCGGGGTTTGCCTTAGATGTGGGCCATTCATCATTAGCGGCCGACCTTTGATGTAGACCGTCCATCATGTGAGGCCACCTCGATGTGGGCCATCCATTATGTGGGGCCCAGCTTCAATGTCCATTGCCCATTGTGTAGAGCTCACCTATGATGTGGATTGTCCATCGTGTGGGCTTTGCTTTTGAAGTTGGTAGTCCATCATACCCGCCTATTTTGGATGTGGGTTATTTATCATTAGGGGCCGACATTTGATGTGGACCATCTATTATGTGGGCCCACATTAATATGGGTGATCAATCATGCAGGGCCTACCTTCAATGTGGACTGTTCTCATGTGAGGCTCACCTTCGATGTGGACAGTCCATCATGTGGGGCCTCCTTTGACATGGACAACCAGAGAGAGAGAGAGAGAGAGAGAGAGAGAGAGAGAGAGATGTTTAGTAATTAACATACTCACCGGCCAGTAAGTAGACAAGTATGTTTGATAGTGACTTTTTAAAAGAAAATTTCAAATACCTGTATGTGAAGGGAAAGGGCGTTGGCAATGCCTGCTGTGCTGGTGAGTACAGCACTGGCGACACCCCTGCCATCTCTCTCCATATGGAATAACTGGTGTTGTAGTTTTAGAAATGTAGATGTAGTTGGCGTGGCTCCACATGTTTCATGGGTCATTTGATTATGAGAAATTATATAATGCATGGCATGTATCGATGCACAGCATACACGGGTTTTCAATCCTGGACAAGTTGGGCTCAAGCTTGGGTAATCCTGGTCATTGGTCTATGGTGTCCCCATGTGGTTCAAAGACATCCTTGATAAGATGATCTTAACCTTTTAATTTGCTGCCTCCACACGAATGGTTGAGAGGAGAAATGAATCCATGTTTGTAATTCCTGTCCATTTTTGCCTCACATCAATTGTATGGCTGTGACTATTAAGTCATGGTTATTTTTGGGTCACGTGCAATCCACTTACTGGACTCATCGGTTGGGTCCACATGGACTGGAAACTGGAAATGTCCAATTAATCTAGAAAAAAAAGGGTGATTGATGGCTTGGGTTGCCTAATCAATGAACTTTCCCACCGGGGGCATCCTCTATATTGGGGCAATACATCCATGGTGAGGCCCATCAGATGAACGGTCTAGATTACCGGACAATGGGCCCCATGCATAATAATAGAATGATTCCTCAGTAATTGCAAGAAAGATGGGAACGGCCATGACAAAAACTATGAGACGAAGAGCATCTCCTAACCCCTTTCATCAAGTCAGGTCTCCTTTCCTTTTAGTATATATAGCGGTTTGGCAAAAATATAAAAATCGGAGGCAGGTGATAGAAAATGAAATGAGCAGTTTCTTTTGATGGTCTCCTCTTAACTTTTCACTTAAAGAAAAATAAAAAAGCAAAAAAAAAAATAACGAAATGCATGCGGATGTTTTTTTAAAAATAAAAAGCAACTTATAAATAGTAGTACATGTATGCATGTGTTCCTTCTAATCAAGCTTTCGAGTCGGCACAAGTAAAATGACAATGGAGACCCTGGTTAAAATAGGGGACCCTCCGATGCCAAAGTTAGACTGGGGTAAGTTCTGTCAGTGTTTGAAGTATTAGTATCGCTACAAGTTTCACTAGCCAGAGATATGGAAACAATATCGATATTGCTAATAATATCGTCGATAACTGTAGTGCAGGGAAACATAGGAAAAACAATGGAATTTTCAGCGAAACTTTAGGAGATGTTAAAATGGACATATTTGCATATATAGAAATAAAATAATTGTAAAAAGAATGCATACATAACAAGTTTCCATTTAATGGGGCCTTAAAAGCATGTGTTGTTGTAAGAAATCAATCCAACCATCTTATCTAGCCTATTTAACCATCTAACCTTCCATCCAAACATCCATTGATATTGTAAATATCAACAACACATAATATTTCACTAAGAAATCATTAACAATTAGAAAGGAAACGAAAGATTGTGGTCTCAATATCGTGCATGTTGCGATCTCGATAGTATCCAGATATTATCAATACTATCAATGAAAAATTGAACACTATATATAACCATGTGCCCATGACAAAAAAATTGAAATAATAATTTACTATTGAAATATCGTTCATACACTTATGATACAAGCATTACCTAGAATTTTCATAGTCGAAAATATCGGCTATACATTGGCCATATTGATGCATTGGCAATACAAGTGACACTTAGAATTTACATAGTTGAAAATGTTAGTGATTACATTAGTGATATTGATATATTGGTGATACTTACCAATACATTGTTAATACCTGGAATTTCTTATACTACTAGTGTTATCGGTATTGCTACCAATGTTATTGGTATCGCTGAGCTAGAGATAAGGATAATATTGGAGATATTTCGAACATTGAGTTCTGTAGACGAAAAATTCTCCTACTTGGCAGGCGTTGGTTGTAGCTGTCTTCCAAGATCTTCGGCAGAGATCTCGAAACGATTTTAACGATAAGATTAAGTGGTCTCGACTCGAGAAGACTGTAGTAGATAGTCGAGCTCGACCAGTTGAGGCCGAGCTGTAGGTCTAAGGTTTGATGTTGTCTTAATGTTGGTTTTCCAAAGTTAATTGTTCGGCTGAGATCGAATTGACCCATACAGTAACTCGTTGGTCGCAAAAACGAGAGCTCAGCGGCGGCAGGACTCTTCGCTTGTGGTTGGATCGTCGAGACGTTCATGGAGGTCATACTCAGTCATGCAACCCGGGTTACCTTCCTGTGGTTGCTATTCTCCTATACTAGTCACCTTAGGTCAGTTCATTTTTACCCATTATAGTAGCCCCTCTACTTACGAGCTTTGTTCCAGAAGTTCGGGAAGTAAGTTGGTGGGGACTAACACTCATGCAGTATCTTATCTGGGAGGTTGGATCAACTAGTCATCATTACGGGAGAGAGAAGGGTGGCATGTGCCGAAATCGAGGAGGATCCGTAATGATAGTGACGGTGCATTCGAGGAGGCGTGGGCTTGCATGATGTCTCTTCGGCTTACGGCCTGTAGTGTGTGGACATATGGCGTCGCCTTGGAAGTTGGGTTGCCCTTCGAATAGAAAGCCACCACGTGGAAGGGCACGTGTGTTGTGGCGTCTTCTCAGCCGTGACATTTAATGCCTGTGGCCGAGGACTCCAATAAAAGGGGGTAAAATCTGGAACCCTAGTCATTTGCCATTGCCTTTGTTGCTGCCTCTCTAAACTTCCCAAACGAGGCAATTTCTAGTAAGTCGGAAACCCCACTCCAGCGAGCTCTTTTTCTTCTTCCTCCCCTACTTTCTTCTTTTTCCTCCACTCCTTGGCTTGATATGTCTGATATGTTGGATGAATGGCTTGAGCCCAGAGCTTTCTAGGGTGACTCTGAGCCGGAGAGTATAGATTCCCGGTTAAGAGCTCCCTTTAATCCACCATCTCCAATACTACTGTGTTGCGACCGGGTGACGGAGCTTACTCTAACAGAGATGGTGACAACTCAGTCTTCTGCTGAGTGGCCGGTTGATTTTGACCCCTCTGGGTCAAGGTTGAGATGGACTGACTTGGTTCAGATCAGGTCAGAGTACTAAATATCAGACACCGTGGTACTCTAGGCTCCCGAACTCGGCGAAGTTCTAGGCAATCCTTGTGAGGGCTATTTGGTCGCCTTGCAATGTGGCCTCCACCTCTCCATCCATCGCATAGTGCGGGAGGTCACTTCTCACTTGAGGCTAGCTTCGGGCCAAGTCATTCCTAATGCATAGAGAGCCTTGCTGGGGACATATATTCTTTGGTTCTAGCTCGGGAGTGCCGAGCTGATCGCCGAAGAATTTCTATACTTGTATCAACCAAAGGCTAGCCCTAAACATCTGAGTTGGTACTACTTGTCAGCATGGGTGAACAAGGGCCAAGCCCTTATTACTAGCAATCCGTCCTCCA